>OY804607.1:32751396-33491396 GCA_963680895.1 Fragum sueziense | reverse complement strand
CTAAAGTCTGTCTAACAAAGTATGCCCAATTATTACCCCTATATGTATTTCTATTATCTACATCTTTTTTCAACAGATGATATGTTTTAAATAAAAGAGAATCTTGTTTCGAGCGAAGAATTTTTATCCAATATTTAATTATTATAATTTTTCTGTGTATAGACATTGGCGTACGGCCAAGTTCGCCATATAAAGCATTTAAGTTTGTTGAAGGTTTGGTGTTTAGTATTCTTCTGCAAAATTTAGAGAAAACAAATTCAATATCTTTGCAAGGATGTACACCCCATACCTGAGCAGAATAGTTTAAGACAGGCATTACTAAAGAATCAAAAAGATCGAGTTTTTTTGATGTTGACAAATCTAACTGGTTGCAGACAGTAAATAGGTTATGTAGGGATATTTTTGCATTTTGCGCTATAATCTTTTGTGTACGTGTCCAATTACCATTTTTGAAGAAATAAACACCTAGATATTTGAAAGAATTTACAATTTCGATTTTTTCATTGTATAAGAAAAAATCAAAGTTTGTTGGTGTTCTGCGATTGTTTTCAAAAATCATTACTTTTGTCTTATTTACGTTTAATCTAAGTTTACAGGCATTACTGTAGCTTTCGATATCGTTCAATATTGATTGCAGTGATTTTGGATCATGTGAAAAGACTACAGCATCATCGGCAAATAATAACATGAAAAGTGTAAGGTCATCTAATGAGAATAGACCATCAATATTACTATTTATGTTTTGTAATATATCATTGATAAAAAATAAACACAAAATACTGCTACACGGGTCCCCTTGTTTTACTCCAATATTTGAGACAATAGGGTTTGATTTCAGTGAATTGTAACGAACTGAAGATTTTACAACACTATACATTGATTTTAATGCTACAATGAGTTTATTACTAACACTATGATCAAGAAGTTTTTTCCATAATAATGTTCTATCAATTTTATCAAACATTTTTTCCCAGTCTAGAAATGCTGCATATAGTTTTTTCTTTTCCCACAATGTTTTAGAGATAATTGCGTGCAATATGAATACACGTGAAAGTCTGGTCACCTGGTTTACGGTCTATTGAGTTTCGAGGCGAAATCTCTGTTTACAAAAAATACAGTGAGTCCGATAATCGTCACAATATCGAGTTTTATCTATACATTTAGTTGAATAATTGTATATTGTTGAACCAAAGTAACCTTGCGCTCATTATTGTCAATATTGCAGACGATTACGTTTGTTTATAAATATTCATAGCGCACGGTCACTTCGGTTTAACAATATACAATTATTCATTGTGTTTATTTCATTTACTTATTTAATCTTATTTGGTTATTGCATTGTATTGTTAAACCGAAGTGACCGTGCGCTGTGAATATTTATAAACAAACGTAGGGCCTAATCGTCTGCAATATTGATAATAATGAGCGCAAGTTTACTTGGGTTAAACAATATTTAATTGTATTTTATCGAATAAATTTGTTTATTTTTATGCATGCTTTGTTTGTTTGTTTGTGCGTATTTTCCCCCGCTTATCGAGGCACCACTAGCTGAACTAGTGTATGGTAACTAATCTACATGTACTAGTTACTAGTGCTCTATATACAGTGAATAACTTTTGAACAGAAACAAACTTTTTCTAACTGGAAACATTTTTACAAGTGGAAGAGAAGAGGCAGTAGGCCTATGTTTTACCTCACTGCTACCCACTTCAAACAGCTGGTAGATAGTCTGGCTTACCTGCCCCTAATACTGCGTTATTGGGTCAGGCACACAGTAATCATGGCTGCGCCCACTGTTCTGATATTTTACCAAAGGTAAAGAACAAAGTTGTTTAATTTTGTGAGCAGAGAAGGGTCATTAGAAGAGTAGATAGGTTTCGGTATATTTTTAACTCTAGCAATAAAAGTTTTACATGACCGCAACGCTAACCCGAAATAAAACGGTTTTAAATTATGTACATGAAATCTATATGAAGGCAATTTGGATCCGACTCTAATTAGAAGTACGATTAGCTCAGTGGTTAGAGCGTCTACCTTGAAAACCGGAGATCCCTGGTTCGAATCCCAAGAGAGTAACCTATTTTAGCCACACCCCCTTTCTTTTTACATTTTTCATACCAAATGGTTCTACAGATTGCAAAGACGTAATAAAAACACAATTACCAATTACGTTTTAATTGCATCTTAGTGATTTCCAGAATAGTTTGGTTTGAGAAAATGTATTAAAACAAAAAGTAGACGAAAAACATTTGCCCAGCGTGGGATTCGATCCTTGGACCTCTGAAGTCGAAGTCAGACGCTCTACCACTGAGCTAATCGGACCTCTGGTAGAGAGTGCATCCAAATTGCCTTGATATAGTTTTCATAGACATAATTTAAACCCGTTTTATTTCGGGTTTGCGTTGAGGTCATATAAATCTTTTATTGCTTGTATTAAAAATATACCGAAACCTATCTACTTTTCTAATGACCCTTCCCTGCTCACAAAATTAAAGAACTTTGCTCTTTATCTTTGTAATTAAATTACTCCACTGGAGGCGGCCATGTTTAGTGAATGCCTGACGTACTAAAATACATAGTAGGCCTACGACAGGGAACCAGACTATTTCTTTTCCGCGTTACGCAGTTTAGCGGAAAAGGGTTGTCTTCTTGCTACGCACATGTACAAAGTTATGATATTGTTATGAGAGTTTTGACCAATCAAAAAGGAGCACAATTAATAGGCGGGTAGATTGCATGAAATTGAGTCAGTTCTAGCGAGCGCACCGAAGTATTCGGTCCTATTTCACTGGTGGTGAACTCGGACAAAGCGAGGAACATTTTTCATGAACACAAGGTACAGATACTTCATGTCACATCCGGATTTTTGTAAACAATACACGTGGTATTTTGTTTTACTTCTCTTTAGTCTTTTTTTAAAGGATGCACTCAAATGGAAGTTACTAAGGTATGTAGATATGATTTATAATACTCACAAAAATATCAGTTTTATCGATCATTATTTTCAAATGTTATAAACGGGTTGTAAGTGCACAAAGCGCATATTGAGATCATGTGGGTTGATCTTAATCGCCCGAACGAAATGGTACAATATCTCTGTTTATATTTATCTATTTGCATTGCAAGTAAACAAAAAAGACATATAAATGTACAAATAAAGGCTGTAAATGGCAGTTTTCGGTGTCATGTCATGGAAAATAATTGTGCGGTTTCTTCGTGACAACGTTACAGCATGTTTGCGATGTTATCTTTTCCAGCTACGGTGTTTTATGACCACATGTTTGATAAATTAATCGATTGCACTGGACTCAACGGCACATTTAAACATTTATTCGGTAATATCGCACTGATTTGAGCATCTAACCATAGATTTCCGGCATCAAATTCGAGCACCAGGTATCATCATCATCATCATCATCATCATCATCATCATCATCATCATCATTTTTATCGTTACCCTGGAGTTTCACCGGTAAGATTTTCGTTATGCCTTCTTAAATTTGGTACAGATGGAGAAAAAGCTATTAAATGAGAACAAGATGGATCTTGATCAGACAGTGCACATGCAAAGTCTGATCTGGATCCATGTTGGTCGCAAAAGCCTATCAATAGGAAGAACACATGAATAAGAGATATCGGTTATGGCAATTAATTGTGTGCTAAAATAGACTTGGGTACTGTTCTGTTTTTATAAACTGTTGGTGTTGGTATAAAATGTCGTAACTACAGCTTCAAACAAGCTCTAGTTGCGACGTTTTACATTTACATTTACGGAATGCCATCGTTTATCCAAAATTAATCAGTTTTCTCGATAAAATTGTCCCCTATTCAAAGACGAAGCAATGAAATACATTATGTATTTCCGAAACAGTTTCCCCCAATTAGAAAGGTTTGGAAAAACATTGAATCAAAAGAAGAATAGATCTATACTGAAAATAATTTGGCTCCTTTTTTCTTAATATTTTTCTTTCATATTTTCTTATTAAGTACACACATTTTAACTTCTCAACATATAAAATCAATGTATTTTGACATCTAGAGCAGTCACCTTGACAAATTGGCGGACGGGTAGAAAAACGGACGGACGGGCAAACGAAGCACTACTAGTATCTATATGGTGGTCATTACTGAAAGCCTTCTAATTGGGGGCTGCAATACCAGATAGGCCTATTGCTTTGGAAATGATTATTGTATACCATTAATTCGTCTTTGAAAAAGAATAAATTTTATCTACTATATATAGACCTAGTGACGTTTTTCGGACAACACTAGTGCTTCGTCGGTGTAAATCTAAAACGTCACAAACTCAACTTTATTGAAGCTGTAGTTACGGGATTTTATAACAACACCTACGATTTATCCATATTTAACCGAAAACCCATTCTATTGTTAGGACAAAAGTCATTGCAATTCGAACAGCCATTGAAAATGTTCACGGTATCATAAATAAACCGTACAAGTCCCCTTCAAAAAACGTTAACTACGATTTTCACATTGGGAAAAAACTTCTACCCAAGAATTAAAATACCAACTTCAGAATCAGTCAGAGAAATAAAATAAAAAAAACTTTCAATGTCCTCTGAGTGTCTCACTGATTCGTCCATATTGTTTTGGGCGGATAAACACGTGCAAATCGTTGTGTACATGCTCAAACTAGTAAAACTGGTTTTTAAACGCGCATTTAAACATGAAGTATCTGTACCTTGTGTTCATGAAAAATGTTCCTCGCTTTGTCCGAGTTCACCACCAGTGTATTTATTTACCATTTAATATCATGAATGAATGTCAATGGCTCAGTGCGAAATCCCACGCACTCCACCGAGTTGAGCGCCGAATTGTTTTGGGATACAGCTTCTGTTTCTGTTGGGTACTCCCAGGCAATCAATACTGATCATTAATGGGAGGGGACACCTATCACCAGGTCGTGTTAGTAAAAGAGTTTTGCGCTAAAAGAATAAAAGGGTAAAAAGATAAAAGGTAAAAGAGGGATTAGAATTACATAGGGATTGTCGAGTCCAGCCTTGCTGAAAACATAGCCAGGCTTGGACTTGATTTCACATCAAATGGGAGGGAGTTCCACAGTCTGATGGTTCTAGGAAAGAATGAATTCATATGATATTGGGTTCGAGACTGTGGAATAAGATAATTGAGGTTACGGGTTGGGGTTAAGGGCAGATCCTCCAGTTGTTACTGCGCAACTTACTGCGCATATCCTAAATAACGAAATAAAGCTGTTTCAGTAATTGGCCTTTTCAGCAAATGTATTTTTTTACGTTCAGTTAATGTTTGGTCGGTAAATGACAACACCCTTTTCGGTTATTTCAATTTTCTCAGTTTGGTCAATTAATGTGTAATAGTACTCGGATGGTACATTTCGCCTTTTGTTACGCGTTCAACATGTGGCGTTAGCGATAGGAAACGGGGCAACAAAAGCAAAGTGGTGTCTTTATGAGCTAGTCCGCTTCAGATGGACACAAAAGACGACACTTTTTTATTATCTAAAGCTTGTAATAAGGAAGAAAATGGACAAAAGTAGTGAAATAATTTCGGACAGAGCCGCAAAAAATAAGCCAAATTTTACTTATAACTTAGAAAAACGCTTGGTTTGATATATTTTTCTTTTTTTGTTTTTGTAGGTATGACCAAGCACTATGTCTATACCAAAAAAGAAAAAAATCTTACCGCTGGATTATTTTTTATTGTAAGAAACGTTGCGAAAAAAGAGCAATTTCAGCTACTTTTGAAAGAATGTTTTACAAAAAATTTCAAAATCATGACTAAATTTTCCCAAATTGATACTCATTTAAACAGAATAAAACATATTGAATGCAATAAAGACTTATTTATGTAATCCTAGTCATGTCGAACACCTTTTTTGTGGGTATTGAAGTGACACCTCATTTTTGCAATTTTAGACAAGAGTAGTCTCCCTTGAAATCCAATAACTTTTTAATTCGCTTGGTGACCTATAGTTTTTAAATCATCTTTTTACTTCTCATATATCTAAATATCAGTACAGAAAAAATAAAAAAAATCTTACCGTAGGGAATAAATGGAGGATCTGTCCTTAAGTGGTTATGGTCGACGCATACTAGGCCATTTCTTATTTTATAGAAGTATATCAGAGAAGATTGTATACGCCGTTGGTGGAGGGTTTTCCAGTGAAGGGATTCGAGCATACTGGTGACACTGCTTGTATAATCATAGTTGTTAAGGACATAACGTGCTGCAGCCCTTTGGATTTTTTCTATTTTCAAAGAATGGGTTTTTTGCCAAGGGTGCCAAATGGAGGAGCAGTATTCAAGCTGCGGCCGGACGTATGTTGTGTATGCTTGTGTTTTAACTTGTTGGTTAGGGGTACGAAAGTTTCTTCTGATAAACCTGAGGGAGTTATTTGCCTTTGCAGAGATATTGTTTATGTGTGTTGACCAGTTTAAATCGTTTCTAATTGTGACCCCTAGGTATTTGGCAGCCCCAGTGGTCTGGAGTTGGACATTATGGAGCATATAGGGGTAGGTGAACGGGCTTTTCTTGCGGGTGATTCTCAAGACCTCGCACTTGTCCGGGTTGAACTCCATTGCCCAGTCCCGTTCCCATTTTTCCAGTGCTCTCAAATCGTTTTGGATGATATTTGCATCTGACTCGGACTTGACAGTTAGATAGACTATGGTGTCATCTGCAAAAAGTCTTGCTTTACTTTGGATACAGGAAGGGAGATCATTGATGTAGGCTAAAAAGAGACATGGACCGAGCACTGAACCTTGAGGGACCCCTGAGAGAACAGGGAGAGTAGTAGATGAATGGCCGTCGACCACTACTCTTTGAGTACGATCCTTTAAGAAAGATCTAATCCATCTTGAGATCAGAGGATGGATACCCAGCTTATTTAATTTGAAGATAAGTTTGCTGTGATCAACCTTGTCAAAAGCTTTGCTAAAATCCATTACAATTATGTCTGTTTGTTGACCATTTTCAAGATTATCATAGGCTTCCTGGGTGAAACTAATTAATTGTGATTCACAGCTATGTTTAGCTCTGAAGCCGTGCTGGAACTGGCTTAGTAGGTTGTTCTTATCGAAATGACCCATGATATTTGTGACCAAGATATGCTCCATAATTTTTGATGCAATGCAAGTGAGGGAGATAGGCCTATAGTTGCTAGCTTTTGACTTTGGACCCTTTTTATAGACTGGGGCTACTGTTGCACTTCTCCAATCGTCAAGGACAATACCAGTTTCTAGCGACAGATTGAAGATGACCTTGAAAATTGGGGCGATTTCAGCGTGTAGTTCTTTGAGAATTCTGGGTGAAATTTCATCGGGGCCAGCAGCTTTACTAGGGGAAAGATCATAAAGGAGTTTGTCTATACCTTCAGATGATACTGTGATAGGCGGCATTTTTGGTATTGATAAGTCAGGGATCATTTCATCACAGAGTTGTTTTAGACTATGAGGTTGGGGTTTGGAAAAGACACTTTCAAACTGTTTATTTAGAATATTAGCGTGAATAAGTAGAGAGAAGACTACTGGGTAGACTGCATGAGGCTGACAATTAAGTGTCTTGCCCAAAGACACACCTTCCCCGAGCAGGGCTCGAAGTCGTAACCGCCGGGCTACGAGTCGAGGGCGCTATCCACTACGCCACCGAGGCCACTACGCCACCAATGCATGCACATCTGTATATTTTTCTAGAGATTTAGATCTATGTTGTTTGTCTACATTTCTCTATATTTTTCAGCATATTTCCTGCAAATTTATGTATTTATATTTGTAAATTTAGTGATATGACAAAATAATCCTTGAATTAATTAAATCGCACTTCTACAATTATTGTATAAACAGTGATAAAATTCAAAAGAATTTGAAAGTAGTGAATTGGGCAAAATTGGAACAAAAATAAATTGAGCGAATGAAGTAGAGGAACCATTCGTGCAGACGAAACGGGGACCAGCTTCTAATAATAACTTCCGATTGTATTTGAGCGCAAATTTTAATTTTGATGGAAGTAAACAATGGCCCCAAAGAAGAATAAGGAAGCACAGAAAGCACCGGAAAATAATGCTGAGGAGCCTATGGAGGTCGATGGTGCTGCAGACGCGAATCAGACAAACGACCCTGTTCAAACGTCAATTTCTCGAGGTTTCAATCCTGACGGTAAGACAACTTTTTTTATCAGTGATTTTTTTACCTGCGCATCCTGCTTCATTTAGGATGGTCCTCTTGGGTACCACGGTACTTAATGGCGTCCAGAAAAATCAATAATAAATTGGGACATGAAAACATTCCATGATTTCTCTTTCTAAAGTAAATCAAATGCAACCGAAATTTTATTAAATGTAATCACCAATGATCAAAGTAAATGATTTTGCTTTTAATTTTGCTAATGCACGAAGTTGGTAGTTGATACTTCATTCGCAAATGAACACTGTTTTGAATACCGCGGTACCGTAAAAGACGCGGTACCGAAGCGGACTACTATACTCATAATTTGGTCTCTGGGATGCAAAGTTTTAATTCTAGCGAGTCCCAGGATGCAACAATTTTTACAGATTTCCTGTTGAAAATAGTGTATTGGACTCACTAAGCTAGTAGCTGGACTCATTGATATGGAATCCAGGGAGTCCCCAGGACTCACAGTCTTAAAATTGTACAAAAATTCACTGTTTTATGTCATATTGATTCAGAACACATCTAGTATACCGCCCTATTTACTAGGATGTATTTTTTGATTCTGTCGGCACAATCCCTTTAGCCAATCAAAAACATGGTCAGTCTTAAAAAGCCCACCTGCACTCATTTGGTAGAGGTGAAAGCTTCGTTCTTTTTCATAAATGCATAACTAACTTTCAGCATTAATATCACGACTACGCATGATTACTGAAAATGCGTAGGTAGCAGTGATTTTTTTACAATTTTAAGACTGTGAGTCCTGAGGACTCGCCGGATTCCATATTAATGAGTCCAGCTACTAGCTTAGTGAGTCCAATACACTATTTTTAATAGGAAATCTGTAAAAATTGTTGCATCCTGGGACTCGCTAGAATTAAAACTTTGCATCCCAGAGACCAAATTATGAGTAAATGTAGCAGGATGCGCAGGTAAAAAAATCACTGAGGTAGTAGAGTTTTGTTTATGAATTTAAATGATGGATTTTTGAAATATTCTGCCTTATAAATGGTATCCGGTAAAGATAAAGACCGAGGAAGTACCCTCAATGAAAAAATGAAGGTGAGGCTATGACGTCATGCCGACTGATCTAATGGGAATCCGGATAGACTTGTCATTGGATTCTTGCTTTTCTTTGGAAATGCCTCTGTATTCGGAGGGTTCAGAAAGTGTAGATAAAAACCATGGTCATGGTGTAATAGGTAATGTGTCGGTACCCTCTGGTAATGTGTCTCCAGAATGACTTCATAATTACAAAACATTTTCTTCATTTCCCACGAAATTTCCTTTCCATGAACTTTAAGACGTAAAAACTAAAAGTTGTCAACTTCAGCATCTTTGAATTTGGATCTGTTAAAATTTTTGCCCTTCGGTGATGAGTTAACATTTCATTTCAGACTATGGCGAGATAGAGATTCCAGCAGCCCCTGAAAGTGTGGCCAGCTACGACATAAATGGTCCGCGATTGATGATCACAAAAATTGTGAACGAAAATTTCAAATCATATGCTGGTATAAGAGCACTGGGCCCTTTCCATAAGGTGAGATTGAGATTTCTTATTAAACAGGCAGCAAAAAGAAACAACACACTTTATCTTATCCTTGGTTGTTTTAATTTATATATGCCTACAGTTGGCACTTGTTATTTTGACATGAGATAAGTCAAATTTTTGCTTAACCCTTTCCCAAACGGCAAAATTTTTGGGTGGTCCAAATTCAAAGATGTTGCAGACAACAATTTCATGCGAGTGAAATTTAAAATCTTTTGGACTTTTTTGGTAGAAAATATTGTGGGAAATGAAGAAATTGCTTGTCACAAGCAATTTCTTCATTTTCCACAATGTTTTCCCAAGCCCTTATTTGTAAATGAGTCAAAAGGCGTCACTGTACAGTAATGGGTTAAGTTGAGGTTAAGATGTGGTACCATCCTCATTTATGGATATAAAAAAGTTCACAAAATAATCTTAAACTAAATATAGCCTTTGAAATATAGTATAGTACTTAGGAAAAGTAGAGAAATTGCTTGTTTAGGGCAATTTATTTCCTTTTGTTTTTATATTTTAATAATTAGGAAAGAAGTTTTAACATGATGAGCAAAAAAAAATGTTACATATGATATCATTTCAATCGAAACAGAACAAAATTTTGATGAGGTGAACTCTGGATATCTCGAAAATTGGATGAGTTCAACTGTTAACCTCAGTATATCTCAAGATAGAATAATGTTCCCTATGACTTTGACACAAAAACTTAAATTATCAACTGTAACTATTTGATCATGCTTTTTTTTTTCAGAGCTTCACATCAATAGTAGGACCAAATGGGAGTGGGAAGTCAAATGTCATTGACTCTATGTTGTTTGTGTTTGGTTATCGAGCATCAAAAGTCCGCTTGAAGAAACTCAGTGGTTTGATACATATCAGTGAGAACCACAGAAATATAGGCAGCTGTACTGTCACGGTGTACTTCCAGAAAATTATTGACACACTTGACAAATATAGCCATTGAAATATAGTAGGAAAAGGAAAGAAATTGCTCGTTTTGAGCAATTTCTTTCCTTTTCCTGCTATATTCCAATGATTATGTAACCATTTGAGCATGAGCAAAAATAACAAGTTACATATCATTTCAATGGATACTGAACAAATATCAGGTGTGTTGAACTCTGGATATCTCAAAAATTGGATGGATCAAACTCTGGATATCTCAAGATAAAATAATGTTCCCTACTACTTTGACACAAACTGTAACTATATGATCATGCTTTTTTTCAGAGCTTCACATCAATAGTAGGACCAAATGGGAGTGGCAAGTCAAATGTCATTGACTCCATGTTGTTTGTGTTTGGTTACCGAGCATCAAAAGTCCGCTTGAAGAAACTCAGTGGTTTGATTCATAACAGTGAGAACCACAGAAATATCGGCTGCTGTACTGTCACGGTGTACTTCTAGAAAATTATTGACACGCTTGACAAATATAGATTATAGCCACTGAAATGTAGTAGGAAAAGGAAAGAAATTGCTCGTTTTGAGCAATTTCTTTCCTTTTCCTGCTATATTTTAATGATTATGAAAAAGATCATGAACAAAAGAATAACCAGTTACATTATCATTTCAATAGAAAATGAATAAAAATCAGATGAGTTGAACTCAGGACATCTTGAAAATCGGATGATTCAAACTGCAGATATCTCAAGATAAAATACTACAACTTTGACACAAAAAAAATTCAATTGTACATGATCATGTTTTTTCAGAGCTTCACATCAATAGTGGGACCAAATGGGAGTGGCAAGTCAAATGTCATTGACTCCATGTTATTTGTGTTTGGTTACCGAGCATCAAAAGTCCGCTTGAAGAAACTCAGTGGTTTGATTCATAACAGTGAGAACCACAGAAATATAGGCAGCTGTACTGTCACGGTGTACTTCCAGAAAATTATAGACACTGGTGTAAGTAAAACTTTTTTCTGCTTCCCTATGTCTGTCGTCAATTCATTCATTGGTGGAGGAGTTGTAAGGACTACAAGTGTTTGTCATACATTCTGTCTGATTGTATGGTACCGTATAATCTGTCAGATGGAATAAAAAGATAAAAGAAATAATGAAAATAGAATCTTATTTTGATATTTTTCCCAGTATTTATATTTTAACATTGCCTATGAAACTAGTCTAACTGAAAGGAAATTAGAGAAGAGATATTTCATAAAAAAATAACGGAAAGTCCATCAGTCTTTTTCCTTTACTGGTCATATTGGTTGATTTTTTCCAGACCTCTTTGCTTAAATATCTGAGTTGTATAAAAATAAATTAGATAATGTGGAATGTTATTGTTCAAATTTGACAATAAACTATGTTGACAAGTTAACCCTTTCCCAAACAAGACCTGGTTTTGACGTCCCTTATAGAAAACGCTTCAAGCCTTGGGAAAACATTGACACAAAAGAAGAAACTGCTGATACCCAGCAGTTTCTCCTTTTGCCTCAATATTTTTTTGCTATATTATACACAAAACCTTTTGTTATCAACAACTATCTTAACGGTTGCAGCTACTTTAAATTAGATTACCCTAAAATTTTGCCGTTTGGGAAAGGGTTAACTGGTTGAAACTTCCAACTAGTATGTATTCTTACTTTATTCACAGATTGGAGAGAATGATTACACAGTGGTGGCTAACTCAGAGTTTAATGTATCAAGAACGGCCCATCAGGATAACTCCTCATATTATTGTATTAATGGACGTCGCTCACAGTATAAAGAGGTGGCTGTTTTGTTACGAGGCAGTGGCATTGATTTGGATCACAACAGATTCTTGATCTTACAGGTAATCTCTTGGTCCTTGGTCAATATTCTTGCTTTGCCTGGCAGTATAGACTAATACCAGTCCAATCTAAAATCTACAATATATCCATGAATTTCAAGCCATAAGTTTATGTAGATTTGAATTTCTTAAGATCCAGTAATGAAGTGTTTTTGAAAGATTTTCTCAAACAGTCAATTGTGCAAGATTCATACACCTTTGAAATTCCTGTTGTTTTCCACGTAATCTTTAGCTATGAGACTGAGTATGTTTTGTCGTGGAGAAATTTAAAAAAAAAGATCTCCTTTATCCATGTCATGGCAATATTTTCTTTACTTTGCCTTTAGTAATGGAACGTTTGCCAAATTTTATTCGTAACATACCACATAAAGACTTTGGAAAATAAAGATGTTTTCTCTATGTTTTCTAAATTTTAATGATAAAAATATAAAAGTTTCATTGATTGGAATGCTACAAGACTTTAGTGTGCAACATCTTTGGGTTTTGCTGTCTTGTTTGTAATGTGCAAGTGAAATGAACAGTCCTGCAGAGCTAGAGATAAGAGGGGTGATGGCTTTTCAAAATGAACTTATTTTCATTGAATTTTCATCAAATTCTATGTTGTGGGTACTCATTGGAATCTTGCCGAGATAATTCAAATGAGTAACAACAACATAGGGTTTGGATTTGAAATAGCAAATTTAGAATGTCTTCCTCCCTCTTATCTGTTGCTCTGGTCCTACATCAACAGGGTGAAGTAGAACAGATTGCCATGATGAGCCAGCATTTGGAAAATGGTCCCTTATAGCATTCAGACTGCGCCTAAGTGCAGTCTGACCAGTATCCATGCTGCTGCCTTACAGTTGCTACAGGTCATGAAGAAGCTATTGGAGAACAACATGGTTCCATATCAGACTGCATGTATATGAAGGCTGATCTTGAACCATGTTGGGCTCAAAAGCCTTAAAGAAAAGTTCCATATCCTGGCTCAATCATATTGGGCATTTATGAAAAAACCTGTCCTATATCTACAGGGTGAGGTAGAACAGATTGCCATGATGAAAGCGAAGGCACAGACAGAGCATGATGATGGGATGTTGGAGTTTCTAGAGGACATTATCGGCAGTAACAGATTCAAGGAACCTATTGAAGTGCTCATGAAGAGGGTGGAAACTCTCAATGAATTGAGGGGTGAAAAGGTGGGTCATTTCTTCATTTTCCACAATGTTTTCCCAAACATATATCTTGAGGGGCACAGACAGAGCACGATGATGGGATGCTTGAGTTTCTAGAGGACATTATCGGCAGTAACAGATTCAAGGAGCCTATTGAAGTACTCATGAAAAAAGTAGAAACTTTAAATGAATTGAGGGCAGAAAAGGTTTGTAGTTGTTTTTATACAAGCACTTGAAAAATAATTGATACTGTAAATTTGACACATTGCTCCAAATTGTAAGCACTGTCATTAATTGTTTGAGCTTCTTGTACCTGGGGGCTGTATTCCCTAACAATTCTAAATTGATTATAAAACCAATTGGCTGATGGGAGTTTCTCATGTTCTACTGATGTGTAGATCCTGACTGGAAGGAGTGTTAATGATAGGAGCGATCCAGTTTTGCTCCCTTTTAAGGAGCATACAACATATTCGGTGGCAGCAAAATCTGCTGGTTTCTGAGGGAGAGGCCCAGTCATATGGGCATTTGCTGTATTTTCAACGATCTCATTGTAATATATTTACTAAAAGATCGGGACAAGATGATTCTTCTAATACTAACTCTTGTGCTATCATTGAAGGATGGATGAAGCCCATGTTTTTTGCCATGGGGTAGAGGCTTGCATTAAGTCTATTCACTAGAGATAGCACGCTCATTTGAGTGTAGAGGTGGGAAGAATAAAAACAAAAGTCGAAGCATTTTTGCTTTTTATAGACAGTTTGCTGAAGGATCACTTTCTTTTCTCGGTTGAGAAGATTTAGTTGACACTAGTCTCCAACTGCGCACTTGAGTAGACAAGTGTTCTACGGACATACGTTTGATGTCTTTGCAACTAGGACAACTTAAAGGATGTCTAGTCGAGCATAGAAGAGCCCCAAATGGTAGATGTATTGGGAGGCGCGCTTCCAGAACTATTTGGATTCTCTTTTGTTGTGTGAAAACAAGCATGTCCAAAGGGTCTCAATGAATGCAGAATATAGATACGATAGGAATTGGCTGACGAGTTGCCTTAAGACATGCTTGTTATTGACTGAGACATCCTTAGGGATAGATGGAAAAGAGTCCAAGCAACTCTCGGAAGACCACCCAGACAAAAGCAAGTCTACAGGAGACTTGATACCCAGTTACATGCTTCGACAGACAGCCACAGATAAAAGGAGTTCAATGTCTGCACAGAGAAAAGCATATCTTCACCTTGAAGCATGCCTCCACAGACCAGCAAGGCGATTAGCTCGACTCTTCTGAGACTTGCTTCCTTGCATCTCACACACTGCCTTCTAAACAGGTAGAAGCATGTCACCAACGTCAATACATGCAAACAGGTAACACCACAGAAGACAAACAGTCCTATGAGTAGCATCACTGCTCAGGTGAAGCAATAACAGAGCAGGTCTTGAAAGACCTCCTTGGCTTCACCGTCACAGAATATATATATGTTGCTCTGCAACAGCAGTAGCATCTCGGAGGTCTGGTAAATGACGAAGCAAGTCTAGGAAGACCAGCTTACCAACCTCAATAGGGATAAATGTCCCATCATAAGAGAAGCAACTCTTCCATGTCTCAGTCAATAACAAGCATGTCTTAAGGCAACTCGTCAGCCAATTCCTATCAATTCTAAATTGATTGTCTAATTTCAAATCACATTACAATCCATTTGATTGGACGAGATGTGTTTCTCGTCCAATCGGATGGATTGTTATGTACTTTAAAAGATAAACTAAGAATTACACTGGTTAGTAAATATCACCCCTGAATTACAATTTCTATTACAGCTAAACCGAGCCAAAGCTGTGGAAAAGGAAAAAGATGAGCTGGAAGAGCCCAAGAATGAAGCTATAGCATTTCTCACACTAGAGAATGATATTGTAAAGTTGAGAAACAAACACTACCAGAAATATGTGTAAGTCAAATCTAGCTTTGTTAATATTGAAAATTAATGGGATCCAGGCTAGACATTCAGATATCCAAACAGGTAAAAATATACAGGCCTTCTTACTGTAGTCAGTATCTTTTTACCACCTGTTGTATTCATTTATAGTAATAGTTATGGGAAGAAGGTCTGATATAGTAACCTAACACTGTCCAGAGATATGATTCAAATCTTTTTGACACCTACTCTTGCTTGAAGTGTTTCAATGGTGTTTTGATTCCTAATCTTATCCTTAATGATCCCTGGTTTGAATCAGCATTTCTACCTTTTGTCTCAAAATGAGGGCCATGATGTAGTAAAAAATTGTCATAAAGAAATAGGCTTTCTTTTGATATAGAACCAAAAGGGAATTAGAACATAATTTTGTGATTCTTTCCCCAGATCATCCTGTCAAGCCATTGAAGCGAAGGCTAAAGTTGAATATGACAAGATAAATAGTGGGATGGAAGAATTCAACAAGAAGATGCAACAAATAGCTGATGATAAACAGGAAAAGGCAAAGAAACAGAAGAAAATCTACAAGTAAGATTCTTTTAAAAATGTAATTGAATTTCTACCGTGGTCTTTTGTTATTTAACCATGTTCTGAGTGGCACAATAAATAATCCATGAGGAAGACCCTTCATTGAAGGGTCTAGCTCAGAGCCATGGTATTATAACGATAGACCTAGGTAGAAATTGGATTATTTTGATTCTTATATGAAAACAAAGATAACTTGTTAAAATTGAGTAAATGAAATTGCGGATTAATTTTATAAAATCCCACTACTGTGGCTTGAACAAATGTATTGAATCAACACAAACTTAGTCGAGTAGAGATGCTTGCCAACTTTATATGAATGCAAAAATGTGTTATTACCTTTATGAAATTTTCAATTGTAAGGAAAATAAATGAAATAATTTGATTTGGAGATAAGCTACAATTCATGTAAAAGTTGACTTGCCTCGTTTTACCAAGTCATGAAATTGTCACAAAATGCATCACAAAAGTGCAGTAATTATATGAAATCTTATGGTCTGTCCTAGTAAAAACATCAATGCATTCATGAACATCAAAAAATTAAAATAAACATGCAGTCTGACCTCGGGAACCATATTGTTCTCTAAAAACTTATGTGTGACCTATAGCAACAACCAAAAGAGAGCTGCATAAATTCAGGTCAGACTGTACTTAGGCAAAAGCTTATCTTGACACAATGTCATGTTTTAAAATGCTTTAAGGGACATTTTTCCAGATTCTGGTTCATTTGTTTTCAGAGCATATGATGATTTGACTAAACAGTGTGAAGAAAACAAAGAGAAATTCTCTGAGCTTGAGAAAGCTGATGTTAAGATGAGGGAAGATCTAAAACATGGGAAAGCCAAGGCTAAAAAACTGGAAAAGAATGTTGAACAGGAGAAGAAAAAGGTAAATGCCCAAAAAGTCCAAATCTAGGGCGGACCAATATAAAAACTGCTGCAGACGACAAAATTTATGTTGATAAATAATGGATTAGTATGTTATATATGTACCACATTGCATAGAAAATAGTGTGGCAAAGATGAAAATGCTGATTGTCAGCATTCAAAAGTAAGTTATAATTTTAACTTTACCTAATAAACAGAAAACTAAAGATTGGTTGCAGTGACTCAGATATTCAGGATGGCTATCTTCTCTGTTTAGCAGATTTGTTGGGCATTGTCCAACAAAAAATATTTATTTGTCTCATTAAGACCATGATTCCTCTTGCTGAATAACCTTTTGATTTGTCAATTTATACTTTAACTCATTCCCATATCAGAGGTCCCATTCACGCACATATGTGCGTAATTCACGTACAGAAAAGAAAATTCATGCACACAAATTCTGGGTAAAGGGTGCATGCACGCACTGAATTCATAGAATGGAAACAGCTTTAAAACATATTTTTCATGAAAAGGTTCTCTGTTTGACAGGAAAAAGTAATTCTAAGTCAATGAAAATATATTTTGTTGGTTAAAACTGGTTAAGTAAGGATGTAATTGCTCCTTGAAATAGGATTATAGCCTATAACTTTATTGTTTACATTCAGAATGTAAGTTTCATGATGAGTGATTATTATGAGCACCTTTTTTTCAAAGACACTCGCTGATAGGCTCCAATAATCCAATCAACAAGCGTATCCTCTCAAAAGTATTTGATTTGCTGTCTGCTTGCTGTAAAAATAATTGAAAACAAATGTCAACAGAATGATTGTTTTTCCAAACTGTAAGCACAATAGCAACTGAAAAATGAATGGGAATGACAACTTGTCAAGTTGTGTTAATGATGTTCGCTGATTGAGTTTAGATGCAAGTTCAAAAAGGTAAAATGGTTTGAGGAATGCTAATTCTGTTCATGTGACCAACAAAACTCTGAAATTCTAACAACCGTCACTCGCTATTACTTAACTGAATCATTACAAAAGAATGGAAAATAGTCTTTTAAAAAAATTTTTTTATTGTAATTCAGTGCACCCCCAGTTTTCATTTTGCACTCCCAACTTTTTACTCCAGGGAGTGCATGCACTCCTAAAAAAATTTTTGAGTGGGAACTCTGCCATATAATTAAGCCAATTGATGCGCTACAACACAACAACTTTGTGACAAGCAATTTCTTCATTTCCCACTATGTTCCTACCCATAATCGCCAAAAAATGTTATTTTTTTTCACTTGTAATTGTCGTCTGCAAAATCTTTGAATTTTTGACCACTATAATAATTTTGTCATTTGGTAAAAGGTTAATGCAAACTGGAAGGCAGTGTTCTCCCCAGCCCAATAAGCTGTATCGGCCCCACTACAGCTTCATGTAAATCCGTGTAATGCCCCTACAGCTTCAAAAGTACACCTGCAGCTTAGTTTCATCGAAAAGGTCACCAAATAGGAGGACTTGTTGGCATTTCGTGTCAAAAGTGATAGATAATGCATTCTTATAAAATAAAATGTAATAATTCTGTATAAAAACATTATGGGAAAAGAAGAAATTGCTCAAATTGAGCAATTTCTTCTTTTCCCATTATGTTTTTATTCAGAATTATTTGCATGAACACAATGCTTTTCAAAGTTTACCAATACTTATAATTTGCCACTACAGCTTCAAATTATTCTGGGGAGAAACCTGGAATGTGTTGAATTATTTTACTTTCCATAGATTGAGGAGTTGAAAGAGGTACCTAGCCAAGCTGCCAAGAATACTGAAGACTTGCATAAAAAACAAGAACGTTTGGAAAAGGAAAAAGGAAAGGAAGAGGAAAATTTGAAGAAAGTCATGGATGGTTTGAAAACAGAAACTCAGGTAGAGTTTTAACCCATTCCAAAACAGCAAATATTTAGGTTGGTCTAATGGCAATATTTTACTGGGTTTACCGTTTTGCATTGATAAACTGTTGGTGTTGTTATTAGCTCACCTGAGCACGAAGTGCTCAAGGTGAGCTATTGTGGTCGCTTTTTGTCCGTCGGCGTCCGTCTGTCCGTCCGTCTGTCTGTCCGTCCGTCCGTCCGTCCGTCTGTTCACATTTTGTTGTTACCACTCTAGCACCCACAAATATTGACCAATCTTAACCAAACTTGGTCAAAACATATATGACCATAAGTTCTCGGATGAGTTCGATTTTGAGTCAGATCTGACTAGGAAGTCCAGAGTTATGTGCCCTTGAACGTCAAAAATGGCTAGTTTTGACTTTGTTACCACTGTAGTATCTACAAAGATTGACCAATCTTAACCAAACTTGGTCAAAAGAAGTATGACAATAAGTTCTCGAATGAGTTTAATTCTGAGTAAGATCAAGCTAGGAAGTTCGGAGTTATGTGCCCTTGAACATGCCTGGAACATCAAAAATGGCTAGTTTTGACTTTGTTACCACTCTAGCATCTAAAAATATAGACTGATCAAGACAAAACTTTGCAACAATGTTTCTAACTATAAGATCTTGAATGAGTTCGATTTACAGTGTGATCGGAGCAGGAAGTCTGGAGTTATGTGCCCTTGAATTTGACAAAATTGCTGTTTTCAACTTTGTTTACTCTGTAGCATCTACATTTATTGACAAATCAAGACAAAACTTGGCCACAACGTCTTCTATCATGTGATTAAGCCTCTTCTAACACATGATTTGAGCCGTGTGCGATTTAGGCCGGTAGAGCTCTTCTAGAAGTGGTAGCGCTAGTCTGGTTCCCGCCTCTGATACACCACGTTGTAAAAAAGAAAATACAACATAGTGTATCAGAGGCGGAAACCAGACTAGCCCTATCACTTCTAGAAGAGCTCTACCGGCCTAAATCGCAAGTGGCTATTCTGGAAGAGGTAGAGGGTATATCGCAAAGGCCTGGTAAGATCATGGATGAATATCAAAATCCAAATCTCAAATCCAGAGTTATGTGCCCCAGAATTTTACAAAATTGCCACTTTCAACCTTTTTTATATAAAGCCAAGTGCAAATAAGAGTACATTTTCTTGTCTCCAACATAAAATCATAAAAATATGAAAGACAGAAAGATTGACAACCCTTTGATATTAATTACTGGAAAGGATACATTGTGATGGACTTGTGTTGAAAATTTCAAGTGAATCGGATAATTTGTTCAAAAGTTATGACAGATTGAAAATGCAAAATTGACCAAAAAAGGCTGTTTTTTGCGTGACATTCATTAAAAGGCTATTTTAAATATCTGAATTACTCAAATTTGGTAGTTGAATGATATAATTTTTGCATGCATGTATCATTGTTATACATATGAGTAGTCATAACATCAACTGATTTAACTTGAAAGTTTAATGTTTTGAAATTGTGACATTTTTTCCAAATATGTCCAGTTGTCTCCAAAATTCAAAATTTGGGGTCTACCATCTTAAAAGATCTCAAACATAAAGAAACAGCAATATCTAATAAGCTAAAATGGCTTTAAAGGATGTAAGAAAGGTATGAGTTTATTTCATAATAACTTTCTTCGTTCCATATGCATGTAACTTGGCTTGCTTGTAACATATGCAATGAACAAAAATTTGTCCCAACCATAACGGTTGATACGGTACCCTTGTTTATTAGTTCCATATTCCTTACACAGAGGCTTTGAATGTTTAAGTTGCTTTGCATTATTTCCCTGAAATCCTATAATACCTTTTGCATTTTAGTTCTACTTTCAACTCCCAAGTAGGAATGACCAATAGAGCCAAATCCATGATGTCCCAACCATAACGGTTTTTGTCCCAACCATAACGGCCATGTTTTCAACCAGTGTCACTCATTCCACATCTCTTATAGTGAAATCTTTATATTATTTAGGTAATTTACAGTGAAAAAAGTTACAAAAGGTTGTTGACATAGTAAAGACTTTTAGCATTTTTCAAATTTACATCACTTTTCTTATGTTTATTGGAGGAAATTTGTTTTTATTTCAAAACTAGTGTTTGATTATTTGAGAAAGACTCATTTTATGTTATTGTATTATTTTCTAAATGAAAAGAAGTGAATTTGTGTTGCTGTGCATTATATAATCCTGAGTAAAAGTAGGATCTATAAGTAAAGTAGCTACCGTTATGGTTGGGACATTTTAGTTAAATCCTATCTTTACCAATTGATATGCAGTCATGCTTGTCTTTGGTTTAATATGGAGAAATATTTATAAAATTGAACTTTTGGAGGGACTTACTGACCAAAATTCCAAATAAGAGGGCCAAGATGGCCTTTAATCTCTCACCTTAGTGATTAAGCCATATGCGACCAGCAAAATTCCAAAGCCTGATTCTTTTGCATATTTAAGTCCTATAAAATATATTCTAAATGTAAAATGTGGGATTTTATTATAAAAGAGGCTTTATTTTACCGCATAGTTATAATTTTGAATAATTCTAGTAAAGATTCATGAGATAAGATTTTGCATTCAACAACACCCAAAATCTCAAAGCTCAAGATATTGTGATTTGAATGGAAAAACAGTACAGCTCAAATGTTTTTGCCTATTTTCACGCATCACCCTGATTACATTTAGGGTGGATTAGGGTGGATGGCCACAGTGAGTATGTTCTGAACCCAAACCCATGGAATGACTGTGATTAAACATCATGATTTTCCACTCGACCATGGCAAATTGTGGTGATTTGCGTGGACAAGTTTAGAGTAAACCTAGCATTTCCTCTCTATTGCAATGATCACCATGATTTTCCATCTGTCACTACGATTCACAGTGATCCGCAGAAATTGTGAGTGGAAAAAGGCGGTGGTTACAGTAGCAATAGGCAATCATCGCAATTTTCCAGACCAATTATTTTGTCCACAGCAGACGAGTGTTTTAGGCAAAAAACATGCGAGCTGTACCATTACAAGATTTCCACAGATCTTTATCTCTGTAAAGTTCGGGAACCCACAGCACAAGTCTTATATTTATCTTATAGAGAATAAGTTATTAGTTTAGATTACTCTTGTAAAGATCAATGTAAATTCTACATCATAAATTTCTAAACTTTAGGACTAATAGCTTGGAACAAGATTTTCAACTTTTTCTCTATAGATGTAAAAATTCAAGAACCCAAAACATAGGACCAATTCAGTGCATGGCAATCGCTGTATCTAGAGCATTGTGTTATAGACTCATAATACAATTCAAAGCTGTATAACCTGTATGACTTGTAGTATGGGAGAAGATTGTAAAAGTTACCCTTGTCTAAAAGTAAAACCTGGGAAGCCAAAGAATCAGGCTATCATTTTTATGCTCCCCGAAAAAATTTCGGGGGAGCATATAGTCGCCACGCTGTCCGTCCGTGTGTCTGTGTGTCCGTCCGTCCGTCCGTCCGTCCACAGCCATATCTCAGCAACCCTTTGACCAAATTCAATGAAACTTCACATGTGAACTCCCTGGGTCAATACCTAGGGACCTTTTTCTCCCTTTGTAAATTTAAGGCTGCGTCATGGAAAAAGGGGCCTTAGTGTAAAAATTAGTTTTTCTCTTATTTCTCCTCATCTAATGGGCAGAATTTAATGAAATTTTGTGCTCATGTAATAAATAGGATGTTCTAGACCATATTCTATAAATAATGTGTGTACAAAAAAGCTGTCATGGGAAAAGGGGGCTTAATGTATGATAGTTTTTATTTTGTGACAAACACTAATTCGGGGAGCATAATCCGTCTGTGACGGCTCTTGTATATATACTGTCCCAACTAAAATGATAAATGGTATGGATTGAAAGACAACTAGTCTATTACTGTGTCATATCCATATTGTGCTTTTTAAATTTAATGCATGCCAAAATATCATTAAAATTAATCTAGTAATTGTACTGATTGATAAAAAAAAAACAGAATAAAAAGATATTTGATATTTGGAGACACAGAAGGATTAATTGTGATTTTGAATGGCACCAGGTTAGGAGTAATATGGGAAAATGATTTCAGGGAAATTTATGTCATTCCTCTTGTTTTTAGCTCACCTGAGCACGAAGTGCTCAAGGTGAGCTATTGTGGTCGCTTTTTGTCCGTCGTCCGTCCGTCTGTCTGTCCATCTGTCCGTCCGTCCGTCCGTTCACAATTTCTTTCAACATCTTCTCCTCCTGAACCATTGGACCAATTTTGACCAAACTTGGCAGGAATGTTCCTTGTGTAATACTTTCCAAAACTTATTCGTGAATTTTTGATTTGTCAAAAAATGTGGGCGTGGCAGGCAGAAAGGGGCTTATCAGACTAGAAATCATAAGAAAATTCTTTAAAAATCAACCATTGGGCCCAATTGAACCAAACTCGGCAGGAATATTCCTTGAGTCACTCTTTTCAAAATTTGTTCACAAATTTTTATTTTTGTCAAAAAATGTGGCCGTGGCAGGGAGAAAGGGGCTTATTAGACTTTGAGAAATCATTAGAAAATTCTTAAAAAATCAACCATTGGGCCAATTTGAACCATACTTTGCAGGAATGTGCCTTGAGTCATTCTTGTCAAAATTTGTTCACAAATTTTTTCATTTGTCAAAAATTGTGGCCATGGCAGGGAAAAAGGGGCTTATCAGACTTGGAGAAATCATAAGAAAATTCTTTAAAAATCAACCATTGGGCTAATTTGAACCATACTTGGCAGGAATGTGCCTTAAGTCATTCTTTTCAAAATTTGTTCAGAAATTTTACATTTGAAAAAAAACCATGGCCGTGGCAGGGATAAAGGGGCTTATTAGACTTAGAGAAATCATAAGAAAATTCTTTAAAAATCAACCATTGGGCCAATTTGAACCAGACCTTGCAGGAATGTGCCTTGAGTCATTCTTGTCAAAATTTGACCACAAATCTTTTTATTTGTAAAAAATTGTGGCCTTGGCAGGGAGAAAGGGGCTTATCAGACTTGGAGAAATCATAAGAAAATTCTTTAAAAATCAACCAATGGGCCAATTTTAAGCAGACTTTGCAGGAATGTTCTTTGAGTCTCTCTTTTCAAAATTTGTTCACAGTTTTTTCATTTGTAAAAAACTGTGACTGTGGCAGGGAGAAAGGGGTTAATTAGACTTAGAGAAATCATAAGAAAATTCTTTAAAAATCAACCATTGTGCCCAATTGAAGCAGACTTTGCTGGAAGGTTCCTTGAGTGACCCTTCTCAAAACCTTTTCGCGGATTTTTGATTCGTCAAAAAAAATGTGGGTGTGGCAGGTAGGAAGGGGCTTATCGGACTTAAAGAAATCATAAGAAAATTCTTTAAAAATCAACCATTGTGCCCAATTGAACCAGACTTTACTGGAATGTTCCTTGAGTTACTCTTTTCAAAATGTGTTCACAAATTTTTCCATTGGTCAAAAAATGTGGGCATGGCAGGGAGGAAGGGTTTATCAGACTTAGAGAAATCATAAGAAAATTCTTTAAAAATAAACCATTGGGCCAATTTTCTATTTCCCTTATCTGTTGCTCTCAGGCTGGTCCCATGTTTATCTTATGTAAACAAATAAGGGATGAGCTTTAGCTTATCAGATGGTAATCTTTCACTATATTCTATCAATCACAGACAAAATCTTGTTAATTGAGCCTATCATAAATGATCAATCTCTAACAGATCAGTATGCTTTGAAAATTAGCCCTATGTTGTATATTGCGAAATCATGAAATAATTGTTGAAAATTAACTAACTCAACAATTGTGCTAATTCATACCCAACCTTACAGGATCGATTGGAACAAAATTATTTCTTAATTGTTTCCGAACAGAAAGTCCTTATAAGTTTCATGCCTTTGAATTTGACAAAATTGCCATTATCACTGTTGTCATCTTGATTCAGGTGAGCGATTTAGGACCATCATGGTCCTCTTGTATATATTGATTCAAGCTGTAGTTATGAGATTTTATTCAGGGCTAGCGCTGGGTCAAAAAAAGTTTGAGCCACCCTTTTAGCCACATTGAAAATTCCTGAGCCATTTTGGTGCCACTGGGGCCAATGACTCTCTTAACCCCCCCCCCTCCCCTTCCATCGCCGACGATACCCCCCCCCCCCCTTCCACTGGCGAACTCTACCCCCACCTCTGTTGTCGTCATCTGCAATAATCTAATACAGTACATTTATCTGTCCTGTCTGCTAGAGGCTACATGCACGCAAAACTGCATCTTGTTTGCTTTGTGTTAAATTCCACTCACTAATTTAATAACATTCATGAATGATGTTATTGTATCATGGATTTCACCTATGCGAATGTGAATCCATTTTGCTTACTTCACTGGGGTGGAGAGATTGGATTCTCTTTCGTTGTTGTTTGTATGCCATGTTATATGTTATGTGTTTCTGTCACAATCCTGTATTTCGTGGATTATATACAGAATAAAATTTTGAATCTTTGAATCTTTTGGATTTCATAATTCTGAATGTTGATCGGAGATGCTGGTAGAATCTAATAAATATGTCCAACAATCCCGAAAGTAGAGTCTAAAATTATACACCAAAACATAGCGAACCTGTGTAACTCATATGCAATGATTTTTGAGAGATCAATGGAAACACCGCAAACACAGCGAGTCGTCGTTTGATGACGTAATCAGGGTTTTCCCTTCCCATCTCTTTTTTTAATCACTCGCTTCATTAGCTGCGATATCATGGTGAAAAACTTGATGATTTGTTTTGGAATTTACCTACGCGTCGGCCATATTGCTTCATAAGAACAATGCATCTTTTCAGCACCATTTTTTGTACATGGTTGAGAAAATCAACATGTCTTATGATAAGAAAATTATCCATATTCCCAACGGAAAATTCCAGTGTCAATTGATCACATGATCACCCCCTTCCAAATATGGTTACGTTACTACAGTTTGTTTACAAAATTCGCGCGTGTCAGCAAAGGCGGGAAAAGGGATGATGCGACGAAAACAAAATGCTATCTACCAAGTAAATAAACTGACTTTAGGTGGTTTTAACAACGACGCGTCATCTCTTTCTGCAGCCGCGTGATTACATAAAGGTTACTAACAGGTGTGCTTACTCGACCGTTTAGGCGAAGCCAATTACGGGTTATCGATTTTTCATGTTAAACAATAAGTAAGTGTTGACACTAGTGTTATATTGGTAGATCTAATTGATTTACGGTTAAAAGTTGGGAGTCAAGATTGTTCCCTATTGGAATCCTGCTACAAGATAGGATTTCTGTTCAATATACCACATAAAATATTGAGGCAAAAGGAGAAAATGCTGGTTATCCGCATTTTCTTCTTTTGCCTCAATGTTTTTCCAAGCCTTTTCTATAAGTGAAGCCAAAACCAGGTCTTGTTTGTTAAACGGTTGAAATACTTCAAAATTAACTATTCTGTAACATCATAATTTACTTTTACTTAAAAACCATTTTTTGAAGGGGACCTAGCATTATTATCACATTTATATGAACTCCAAAGTGTTACAAGGTTTTGTGCAAATGAGCTTTAATTTTTTCTTTGAACTAAGTGAGTGACTGTAGCGTTTATATAGGCCGGTAAGCGATTCCAAAGGCTGCATTCCATAAGAAAATAACTTCCTTCCATGTGACCCAACCTTCGGAACTGCAAAACAACCACTGCTGCAAGATCTTATTTACAATTTTTTGAAGATGTAAAGTCTACAAAGTGGAAAAACACTTCAGTGCTCTCCCCAGGCTAATAAGCTGTATCGGCCCCACTACAGCTTCATTTAAATCACTATAATGTCCCTACAGCTACAAAATTACCCTTACAGCTTAATTACCTCAAAATAGTCACCAAATAAACACATTTAGAGTATCAGTCAAAAACTTTTAAATTATGCATTCTTATAGATTAAAATGTAATAATTCTGTATAAAAACATTATGGGAAAAGAAGAAATTGCTCAAATTGAGCAATTTCTTCTTTTCCCATTATGTTTTTATGCCCCCGATAGGGAGGCATCATAAATTTGACTTGTCCGTCCGTCTGTCCGTCTGTCCGTCATTCCGTCCAAAAACTTTAACATTGGCCATAACTTCCTTATTACTTAACATATTCGCTTCATACTTTACCACAACATTCCTTGGTACATTACCTTTCTGTAGGCACATACTTTGGTGACCTTGACCCCTGGATGACCTTGACCTTGAACATAGATTGGCCATAATTTAAAATCAAAGCGGTGTCGGGGGCATTGTCATCTTACAGTGACAGCTCTTGTTATGCACAATTATTTGCATGAAGACATTGTGTTTCAAGATTTACCAATACTAATAATTTACCACTACATCTTCAAATTATTCTGCGGAGAATCCTGCACTAATTTACTGTATTTATTGTAGGGTTTACAAGCAGACAAGGACAAAAAGGAAGAGGAATTATTAGGGATGCAGAAAACAGTTAATGAAAATAAGTCAAGGGTGAGTGAGTTGTAACCCCTTATGAGATTTACGCGACATCAGAATTAATCAGGCAAGGTAATAAACATCTGACAGTGGAATGTTCCACCCCTGGATGTTTACGACGTTGCGAGAATAGGTTCTGATACATAACAAATGTTAATGTTAATGTTGCCACACAAAAAATTCTGACGATATGTGAATCTTATTAGGGATGAATGACCATAAGAATTTCAAACTGATAAAACTCTTAACAAATCTTGTTGCAGAAAAAAAATCACTTGCAATCTTCATTTTTGATTAGAAAATTGCCAGTAGGCTGTTTGAAATTCGAGCATTTGGGTATTAACCCAATATGTTTGAAATAGAGTTGAACATTATACATGGCAATGATTCTATTGCTATTGTTTTCATAATTGCCTCCTTTTTCCAAATGCTTTGTTTAACCCTTTCCCAAACAGCAAAATTTTAGGGTGATCCAATTCAAAAACTGCCAAAAATGACAAAATTGAAGTTATTAAAGATAGAATTTGTGTAAAATATGACACAGGAAATATTGAGACAAAAGGAGAAACTGCTGGTTATCAGCAGTTTCTTCTTTTGTTTCAATGTTTTCCCAAGCCATTTCTATTAGGGACGTCAAAATCAGGTCTTGTTTGGGAAAGGGTTAAAACAGTCATTCTAAATAGTCTTGTTGAAATGTACTATTTATCATAACACCAATCTATTTATTATCACAGCTTGAAGTAGCCCAGTCTGAGCTGGATCTATATTTGAGTAACCAGAAGCAGGAAACAAACAAACTCAATGAGATGGAGAAGCGAAGAGACAAGGCCAAGGAATCTTTAAAAGATAGACAAGGGTATGAATCACGTGAAAATTCAGATCAACAGATAAGAGGGGGTTAAGACATTCTAAATTTGTTATTTTAAACCCGAACCCCATGTGTCTTATTTGAATCGTCTCAATGAGTACCCAGAATATGAGGTTTTGTGAACAATAAATGAAATATTGCATTTTCACTCCATCACTCCCTCTTATCGGGAGCTCTGAAAGTTCCATTTCTACTCATTAATGCTTTTTGACGCCTTTCAAGAAAAAAGGTTGGAAAAAACATTGTGGAAAATGAAGAAATTGCTTGTGACAAGCAATTTCATCATTTCCCACAGTGTTTTCTACCAAGAACAAGAACTGTAGAAAAAAATGAAGAGACAAGGCCAAGCAATCTCTTAAAGATAGACAAAGGTATGAACCATGTTAAAATTTAACCCATTCCTAATTATTGATGCCTTTTGATGCTCCTTAAGAAAAAGGTCCAAGACCTGTTTTCTACCAAGAAAGACCAGAAAAGTAAATTTTCAGCGACTTGAATTGTTGTAGTGATTGGGAAAGACTTGCGCCTTGCGCCATATTCACATCGAAATCTCAAATGTCACATTGTTTTAGCCAATGAGTTGGCCCTTGTCACATTGAAATTGCAAGTATTAATGTTGAGAGCAATTTCACACTATAGTTGTCCCATTAGTTTTTCAAATGTCACATTGATTTTCTGAGAGAAAGGGACATTGTCCCATTGAAAAAATTTATTTCCCTATTTTTGTTGTCGTCTGCAACACCTTTGAAATGTAGACCAGACAATCTAAAAAATCATTTATCTTGACCTCTGCTTTATAACAAGTGTTTTTCTTGCATCATATTACAGTGTTATATCTGATCTGGAGAAGAGGTTCCCAAACCTGGAGTCTGGTTTAGATAAAGCACAGAAAGATCTGGCTGATATCACACAACGAGAACAACAAATAAAAGAAGAGGTTGGTCAGGCAGTATTATTCCCATATATACCATTTCTTTTATTTTAGCGAGCTGGGACTTTATGTCTGGAGCTAATGTCACAGCCCTAGTGTCGGCGTACCACCCCATCCCATCGCGTCTTCATATGATTAGAAAAACTTTAACCTGGTCTATATCTCTTAGAGATACAGCCTTGATACTTCACACATGGATACCTCCTGCCAAGACCTTTCATTTGGGACCATGACCTTTGACCTTGACCTTGGAGTTTGACCTAATTTAAAAAAAAACCCTTTAACCTGGCCTATATCTCATGCACTATTACAGATAGAGCCTTGATATATCACATACGGATACCTCATGTCTTGACCTTGAGACCATGACCTTTCTCTTAGTGACCTTGACCTTTGACCTTGAACTCCTTTTTTTGTGACAAGCTCTCGTACAGGCGAGCTACGTTGTCCGCGGACAACTCTTGTTGAAAATGAAGCTGTTTTTGTGACAAGCTCCCGTACAGGCAAGCTACATTGTCCACCGACAACTCTTGTTAATCCTTACCCAAATGGAAAAAAAATTGGACTGTTCCATTTTAAAAGCTTGTCTAGCAGGTGACAAAATATATGTTTATGAGGATTTGTGTACAATATATAGCATAGAAAATATTGAGACAAACTTGCTGATAACCAGACTTTTCCTCTTTTGCCTCAACACAGTGGATAATCATGTGATACAATATTTTCAGAAAATTTTCAATAAATTTGTAAATACTGGACTGATTTGAATTCGGTTTGAAGCAGAGAATGTGGAAAGACTTTATACATTAGATAGACGTGAATGATTTTTAGCCAGCCGGGACTTTATGTCCGGGGAGCTAATGTCACAGCCCTAGTGTCGGCGTCCCGTTCCGTCCCGTCTTCACTTGAAAAACTTTAACCTGGTCTATATCTCAGGCACTATTAGAGATACAGCCTTGATATTTCATACACAGATACATCTCAACAAGACCTTTCATTTGGGACCATGACCTTTGACCTTGTGACCTTGACCTTGGAGTTTGACCTACTTTTGAAAAACTTTAACCTGGCCTATATCTCAGGCACTATTAAAGATACAGCCTTGATATGTCATACATAGATACATCTCGACAAGACTTTTCATTTGGGACCATGACATTTGACCTTGTGACCTTGACCTTGGAGTTTGACCTACTTTTGAAAAACTTTAATCTGGCCTATATCTCAGACACTATTAGAGATACAGCCTTGATATTTCATACATAGATACATCTCGACAAGACTTTTCCTTTGGGACCATGACATTTGACCTTGTGACCTTGACCTTGGAGTTTGACCTACTTTTGAAAAATTTTAACATGGCCTATATCTCAGACACTATTAGAGATACAGCCTTTATATTTCATACATAGATACATCTTGACAAGCCCTTTCCTTTGGGACCATGACCTTGTGACCTTGACCTTGGAGTTTGACCTACTTTTTAAAAAAATGCTGTTTTTGTGACAAGCTCTCGTATAGGCGAGCTACGTTGTCCGCATACAACTCTTGTTTAAAAATCAACTGATAAAAAAGTTATTGAAGATAAACCAAAATTTTGGTTTATCTGCAATAACTTTTTTATCAGGTGATTTTTAAAAAATCCAACACATCCAGCTTATGCCTGGCATTTTCTTACCTTCTCTGCTTCAAACTGAATTCAAATTGATCAAGTTTTAAAAAAGATATTGAAGATTGTTGGAAATTCTGAGTGACAGTCACGTGATTATATACCGTGCTCAATCCAGCCCCTCCCACACCTCATGAAGAGAATTTTGATACACTATCTGCACTGTACTTATAAATGATCTTGTGACATGAGCACATTTTGGGAAACAACCTTGAAATTTTGATATTTCTAATTTTAAGTTTTTGAACCAATTTTAAATTGCTAGAGAAGTTTTGATTTTGGAAATACAAATCGTTGGTTTAAATGCAAAACATTGTATGTCGATTTTCCCAATTTTCAAAGAAAAACCTTGTGTCTCCAGTTAGACAATTCTTGCAGGTTTTAAGATATTTGTACTGATCAGTATTAATGACACATTATTTTTGAACAATTATGCCCAAATTTCAAGTTAAACCTTTCAATTTGGGAAAAGTTATTACACTTTTTTTCTTCCCCTTCAAAATCTTCCAAAAAACGAGATACGAGGTTTTGCATTAACTCTGACGAAATATAAGTTTTGATTGTTTATCTCCTTTAGGTTGGTGATTTAAGAAGGAAGGTAGAAGAGGCTAGAAGTTCTATGGAAGCTTCAAAGAGTCGTGGTAAAACCCAGGAATTTCTGATGAATTTGAAGAAATCTGGAACATTACCTGGGATATATGGTAGACTGGTATGTTCATTTAATCCTTTATCAAATGGCAACTTTTTGGGATAGTCCAACTTGAAAGCTGCTGCAGACAATAAAATGATTATAAATAATGATTGGATTTGTGTGCAATATAGCAAATAAAAATTGAGGCAAAGGGAGAAATTGCTGATCATCAGCAATGTGTTCTTCACTTCAATGCTTTCCCATGCCTTCTTTTCTTGACTTGTCAAAACCAGGTCTTGTTGTCTGTCCTAGCTTTCAAGCTTCAACAATTCAATTTTTTTGTCATTTTGGAAAGGGTTAAGCATGAAGTTTGTGGTGAGCTTTTTGCACTCTACTTATTAGACACATTATCAGCATTTTCTTTTGTCACAATGTTATTCAAATCTGTCTTTGTTAAGCTATTGATGTGAGAATTAGGAATTTTTATACCCCCCACAACAAAGTTATGGGGGGTATACTGGAATCAGGTTGTCTGTCTGTCCGTCCGTGGACATAATTTGTGTCCTCTTCTCCTCCCACAGTTTTTGACCAATTTTGCTGAAATTTTATCAGGTTGTTTCCTATCATATGAAGTTGTGCACCTGCAATTTTCATATTGATCCAGTCATTAGTTTTAGAGTTATCCCACTTTGAATTTTTTTTTGGGGGGGGGGGGGGGTAGTAGTCAAAATTTAAAATTTTGTTTCCATGCTCTAACTCCAGAACCGCTTGACATAGAATCATGAAACTTTACACAGTTGTTGCCCATGACCCAAGGAAGTGCCCTATTGTTTTTGGGTCACCAAGGTCAAGGTCACAGTTGGACTTTGCTCAAAATCTGTTTCCGTGCTCTAAGTCAAGAACCGGTTGACCTATAGCACTTTTTCAGTGACAAGGCCCTAGTGGGGGGGGGGGGGGGGGTATTTGTCCGCTTTGCGACAGTTCTAGTTGGGGTATGGATTAACCCTTTCCCACACAATGATGCCTTTTGGTGCCCCACAAAATAAATTCTTCAGAAAACAAGCAATTTCTTCATTGCCACAATGTTTTGTATACATGAAGACTGAAAAAAGAAAATAAGATTCTACTTGAAATTTTCATCTGCATTTCCTTGAATTGGACAAGTCTAAAAATGTTGCCGTCTAGTAATGGGTTAATGTGCTAATAATCTATTGTTTGTTGTCAGGGTGACCTTGGTGCGATTGATGCAAAATTTGATGTGGCCATATCGACTGCCTGCGGTGGTCTGGACAATATTGTTGTAGATACAATAGACACGGCACAGAAATGTGTGGAATACCTCAAGAAAAACAATGTTGGAAGTGCTACATTTATAGGACTGGACAAAATGCAGAGATGGAAAGGTCATGCTTCACAAACCATAAAAACGTAAGGTTCTTAATTTTACAATTATTGTCTTATTTAAGGGAATTAAGCAAAGATTTATTCATATTTATGTTTTCAAAAACATTATCTAGGTGTATGAGTTCAATTTCTGATTTAGTTGGCAGTCCAGAAAATGTTAATCTGTTTTGTCTTACCTGGTTTGTGTCAGCAATCAAGCTATCATTCATGCCAGCATTCTACTGTGACCTATAAGGATTTCTTACGAAAAGTTTTGAGGGCAAAGGAAAGGATTTTGCAGGGATTTTGTTACCTGCGAGTCCCGAGTCCCTGACTCACTTTTTTTTCTCGGGACTCATTGAAAAATATTCAGTGAGTCCCAGGATGCTAACATTTTCAATGCCTAATCGACATTGTCTTTCAAGGACTCATATGTTTCAATGTTGGACTCATTGTTTTGGGAACAAGTGGGTCCCAGGACTCTTCCGCATAAATTTGTAACAAAATCACTGATTTTGGTAATCAACTGAACATTTTCTTCTTTTAATGCATTTCAATCAACTGTTGATTGGGGATTTTAAGACCATAGACTGTATTCACCAACCATTCTAAATCAATTGTTACACTACAAGCCATTTGATTAGACGAGACGTATGTCTCAGCCAATCAGTTTGATTGTTTTGTGATTTTATAGGTATTGTAGGATTTAGACTGAATGAAAACTTCCCCTTGTCCAGCATTGTTTGGGAATAAGTTATAGTTATTATGTATAATTTATAAATAAATTGTCTTTGTTGATACAGCCCAGAAAATGTGAATCGTCTGTATGACCTTGTACAAGTGAGTGATCAAGCCATCAAGCCAGCTTTCTACTTTGCGCTACGAGACACGTTAGTGGCCAATGACCTTGATCAAGCTACAAGGATCGCGTACGGAGCCACAAGGTTCAGGGTAGTAACTCTACAGGGGCAGCTGATTGACCAGTCAGGTAAAAATATACAGTGTTCTTCCCAGCCCTATAATAAGCAATAGGGGTCCCACTACACCTTCAAATAAATCAGTGTAATGACACTGCAACTACAAGAGTACCCCACATCTTAAATTTTTTAAAATTGTTACCAATAGAGACATTTTGAAGTATTGTATTTCAGAAATGGGTAAATAACGAATTTTTGTAACTGAGTGTAATAATTGTGTATGAAATATTATGAGAAAAGAGAGAAATGCTCTAAATTATATTTTGTATAATTTTACAGGTACTATGTCTGGCGGGGGTAAGACTGTGTGTAGTGGTAGAATGGGATCTAAAGTAGTAGGAGATGTCAATATAAAGTGTTAATGTGTTACACAAACATACAATTTTCACACGCATTATTTTATATTATTGTACAGGTACTATGTCCGGCGGGGGAAAGACTGTGTGTAGTGGTAGAATGGGATCTAAAGTTGTGGGAGATGTCGATACAAAGGAACTGGCCAACAATGAAGCTAAACTAAAAAAGGTATTTTACATTACTAACCCTTTCCCAAACTATAACTGGTTTTGACGTTCCAAACAAAAATTGCCTTTAGAAACAAGAAAGAGAAAAAAGGAAAATATTGATTACAATACCCTCAATGATTTCTTTGCTATTACAGTCGAAACTCGTTGTGTCGACATCGGATGAGTCAATATTCCGGATAAGTCGAAGTGTTTTCAAAGTCCCAACTTTTTCCCTTCTTTGTTTCATATAAATTTTGATGTTTATGTCGAGTTTGGAAAATCGTCAACTTCGGATGAGTCGAATTTTTTTGCCGGTCGGTAAAAAATAATTCACCTTAAATTACCTGTTCAGCTCGTTAATTGATTAGCAAAGTCACTTTATTTAGGCTGTCAAACCTTCAATTGACGGGATGAACACATTTTCGAATAATAGGGATTAAAATCTTGATCGAAAGGTGTGAAAACTGGGCTGATCGCATTCTGCTGTCTGTTCACCTTGAGATTGCACGAACCGTGAAAAATACACGAGAACAAAAGCTGTTTGCTGACGACGCTTTCTATCCATATTTTGTAAACAACAGGGCTAGTTCTAAGCTTCCGTTTTCATTTTACTTGAAATATTTTAACATCATAAAATTATTACATGTACACAGGTAAATACTACCCCTCATTCTCAAAGAGTTATTCAGATCTTCGTATTAGCCATACTTCGACATCTGCAAAGACTTACGGGAAAACTTTAGGGGTTTTGGTGGCTGGTGTTTGTGTCGAACTTCGGATAAGTCGAAGTATTTTCAGCAGCCCACAAAAGTCGACACAACAAGTTTCGACTGTACATTCCTATTTTACACACCTCGCTATTGCTGTTTTGATAAACATGTAGGAGGTGGGATTGTTCCTGTGTCAGTTCAGATGGCTGCATGGCAAATTTCGCTTCTGCTCTACATCTTTTGATGTGGTGTGTGTTTGTAGTTTCAGTCCCCTTTCTATTCTATTTGAGCTAGGATCTGGAAAAACGTCCCTTAAGGCTTTTGAGCCTAGCATGGATCCAGATCAGCCTGGGCATACGCACAGTCTAATCAGGATCCATGCTTTTCTCTTAAAACTTTTTCGTGACCTGTAGTAACTTAAATAGAGCAGCATGGATGCATATTGGACTGCATTTGACGACAGGCTGATCTTGGAACTAAAATTTTAAAAATGCTGTAAGGGACATTTTTCCAGATCCTGGCTCACTTGTTTCTGTAAACCATCTGTCTTGTCTGCAAAGCTTTTCATGAAAGCTAAATAAAACCCTTCTCTTAATTATCACTGTACAGGATTCATATTTGGTTTGTAGGTACATCTTATTTTGGTAGTCCATCATGTTCAAAATGAAACAGGTAATACAGAGTTACAGATAAGAGGGGAAGAAAAATCATCATTATCATGACATCTTGTGGCCTCAGCCGCGATTGAACTCTCACCTTTTCAGTACTGCTTGTTATACGCTGGAAGGGTTGTATTATGTTATGGCCCCGGTCGTCCGTCTGTCCGTCCTTTAGCAATTTCTTGTGTGCGAAACTCCTACAGTTTTGACCGGAATTTGATCAAACTTGCCACAATGATTCTCCATGGTGTCTAGCTGTGCCCATCGCTTACGGAATTCAGATAACTCTTTCCGTTCTTGAATTATCTGCCCTTGAATTGAAAAAAATGTCCAATTTTACTGACAAACCCCTCTCGGGTGTATATGCGACGCTCAGTGAAGCTCTTGTCTGTCATAGCTACTCAGAAAAATAGCAATTGTATGGCCATTTTGTTTGCTTGTTTTTCAGCTCACACAAGAATCCCAACAATGCAGAACAAACAAAGAAAGATTGGAAGACTTTGTTAAACAGCAAAACAAAGATATGAACCATGTAAAACACAGTATACAGAAATCAGAGATGGAAATTAAGGTAAGTAGGAGTAGGCCTGAGTAGGAGTGACCAGCACAACAGACATGAGGGGGTGAAGCATTTGTTATTTTAACCCATTACCAAACAACAAAATTTTAGCCAAGTCCAAACTCATAGGTGTTGCAGATGACAATTTCCAGTGAACAAAATTTAACATTTTTATGCCCCGGTATCGAGAGATTGGGGCATATTGTTTTACTCATGTCTGTCTGTCTGTCCAAAAACTTAACATTTTGCCTTTTCTCCAAAAGTATTTGACATACAAAGCTAAAATTTGTTATGCAACTTCCTTTCAATGAAATCCATCTGTTCCATGCAATTTGACCTTCCTCAAGGTCATCCCTTAACCCTTATCAACCCTTTTTACTCTACGAAAACTTAACATTTTACAAAAAAGACCATTTTGGGGGCATTGGTCTTTCACAAACACATCGTGTTTGGTCTTTCTTGGTAGAAAACATTGTGGGAAATGAAGAAATTGCTTGTCTCAAACAATTTCTTCATTTTCCGCAATGTCTTCCAAATCCTTTATTGTGTGGGGTATCCAAAAGTATCAATGTGTGGGAAAGGGTTAAATCCAAACGGTTTGTTATGGCTACCCATTTGAATCGTCTCGATAATACAATTCAAATGAGTACCCACAAGATAGGGTGTGATCAACAATTAATGATATTTTACATATCAACCCAGTGCTCCAGCTAGACCCTTTTAGAAGGGCGCCACGCCCTGCCTTGCCCTGCCGTCGAAGTGCGGCGCCCTGCCCTATAAATTGACTCTTATTTTTGCCCTTATTCGCTAAATGAAGGGATTATCTTGTATATTGTCGCACTCCTTAATCGATAATCAATAATCGCTATGATCACTGATGCGTTAAGTGGACAGTCTCTGGGGATAACTATTTACAACTTAGTTACAAACAATACAAGTTCAAGGCGTGGTTAATATCGACAAGGCAACCAATCAGAACGAGTGATTCATTATTGAGGGGCAGTTTTCCGATAATCTGTTGATGACAGCGCGTGCCGTAAAACAATTTTTCAATTGTAAACTAACGACGATTATTGACTTAATCCTTACGAAAGGTCATTAACAAGATTGAACTGGTGATGATTAACTTTTGTCACCTTTCACTGAGAAAAATTCAGATTAGTTGTAGGCTGCGATAAGATATTTTACATTTTCGAAGATCGCCGCTTCACACGGGCCGTTTCGTCCCATTTTGTTTTGCGGTTTACCTTAAATTCCTGGATCTCAATTCTAAAATTGTAAATTGCATGGAACTCAGTCTTTGCAAAAGTCCCGGACGGTAAGTTATTGACTGGTAAAATTCAGAGTTGATGGGCCAAAATGTCCGACGTATTACTAACTATAAAATCCAGTTTTAAAATTCTAGTTAACCTACCCGATTTCTAGTCCAATTATTTATCCATCACCAATTAATTAAACATCTCAAATCTGAAGTAAAGTGTAACTGATCATAGTCCAGATAGAATATGACCAAAAACGTGTACAAGAGAAAAATCAATAGTTTACATCCATGAGCATAGAGCGTAACACTTTACTTGGAATGTAGTCAATTTGTTAACCCCTTTCCCCATAGAAATAAAATATGTTATTTGTTTGTTAATGATAAAAGACAATTTGATTTTTGTTTTTGCTATTCTCATTTCCTCTGAATACCTGAATTGGAAAGTTTCCTTTCAATTAAACACTTCTGCATCCCATTTAGACCTTTACCAGATGATTTTTTTTTTCAAAAAAAAAAAAATAAAATAAAGTGATCCAAATTAGAATTCCAAATTCAAAGCAAAAGTATATCAAAAGATCCATGTTCAAGCAATTTACAGCATGGACAGCAAGAAATCAAGACAGTTGAGAGTTGTATCCAATATTGTATTTAAAGGGTCTGGAAAGATTTTTTTAGCATTGTTGTAGGATTTTTTATAATCAAATCAATGATCTTATTAATTAGGAATGCGGCTGTTTTTCGGCCCTAAATGAACAGACGTAAAAGAATACTTCTAGGTGCCACTTGTCTCATGAGACCCATGGAGGGGTTGAAATAGTCTCCCTTTGTAAATACCAAAACCCTATTCAAAACCCACCAGAGCCCATCTTCCCACTGTGTTTTCTACCAAGAAAGACAAAAAATGTTAAATTTTGTTCTATGGAAATTGTCGTCTGCAACACTTATGAGTTTGGACTAGGCTAAATTTTTTGTTGTTTGGTAATGGGTTAAGCCCTTAGAATTCAAAATTTTCTTGGGGGAGACCCCCCAAACCCCCTCCCACTCCCTCCCCCTTCTCGTCGCTTAGCGACTCGAAGTGCCCTTTCAGGGCACTTGGCACCCTGCCCTTTTCAAAACCTAGCTGGAGCACTGTTAACCCTTTACCAAATAAGACCTGTTTTTGACGTCCTTAAAAGATTAGGTTTTGGAAAATATTGAGGCAAAAGAAGAAAGTGCTGATAATCAGCACTTTCTCCTTTTGCCTCAATTTTTTTATGCTCCCCGAAGGGAGAGCATATAGTCGCCGCTTCGTCTGTCTGTCCGTCCATCCGTCCGAAGCGATTTCTTTATAACCCTTGGGCCAAATCAAATGAAACTTACCATGTGAACTCCTTATGACATAATGCCGATGTATTTTTCCCAGTTTTTGGATTTGAGGCCTCGTCATGGGAAAAGGGGACTTAAGGTCAAATACACTTTTTCTCTAATTTCTCATAGTCTAATGGTCAGAATTTGATGAAATTTCATATTTGAGTAGCAAATCAGATGCCCTTGACAATAAACTACTTTAAATTTGCGTATAAAAAGTATGTCATGGAAAAAGGGGGCTTAACGTTTGTTAGCTTAATCTTAGCTCTGCATGGCATACATTTATTGTAACAATGCCTTAATCGGGGAGCATTGTCCGTCTCTGACGGCTCTTGTCTGAGCTATTTTGTACACAAATCATTTCTATAGTAACATTCATTTTGTCTTTTGCAGCAGCTATCAAATTGAACTACATGTACCTTAAAATTTATCTGTTTGGGAAAGGGTTAAAAAGCCTCAACCTCCTCCTATCTGTAGATCTGTGTAGGACCATAAACAGCTGTGGAGATTTGTTCACTTGTATTTGTAAGATGTGTTTTCATTTCATGTATACATAAATGAACAGTTCAAAGCATATTTTGTATTCCTCTTGAAAAATCACAAAAATTCTTTTCAAATTTGTCTTTAGATGAAGTAAAAGCCTTATAAAAATAGAATAACACATGCAATTACTTTAATTACAAAAATATCGGTAACATTTGAGTACCTTATGAAGTGACAAAGTTTAAGAGAACTAAGGTGATTGTAGGAGAATGTCGATATTTGAGTTCGCACTTGCAAGATACACTGTACCTCGATACTTAAAATAATCTTGTTTTTTAGCAATTTAAAGAACAGATAGAGCAGTTGAATGTACAAATAAAAGAACAAGAGGAAAGAGTGAGTCCGCACTTGCGAGATACACTGTACCTCAATACTTAAAATAATCTTGTTTTTTAGCAATTTAAAGAACAGATAGAGCAGTTGAATGTACAAATGAAAGAACAAGAGGAAAGAGTGAAGGCCGCAGCACCAGAGGAGAAACAACTGAAAGAATTAGAGAAAAAATTAGAGGGATATAAAAAAGGTGGGGACAACATATTATAATCAGCATTTTTTACAGTAAACCAGGAAACTATTTCGCGCTTTTTAAGTTAGGATCTTTCGCGGGTGGGTGTGAACAGCGAACTTAAAACGCCGCGTATAGGCTACTTTCAATAAAAACGCAAACTTTAATCGCTTTGGTAGTTTTTGTTTCGGGAAAACCTATGGGGAGATGTTTTATTTACACTAGACGTATTTACTACTATGTAAACAAGGGAAATAGCTTTTTCGTAACAGGATGTAAGTGAAAAGTTTTTTTTTTCATTTCAGACTACTTTCGTTTTTATCCAAAAATAAATAGATATTGTGACATATTGAAAAACATGACATTGAAAGATAAACCAACTTATTCAACTAGATATACCTGCTTGAAATTGAGAAAAGGGATCGTTTGGCATTCGAATGATAGCAAACGTCAAATGACGTTTAAAACCTCGAACTGTAGTTTGAAATTAGCCACAGCTAAGAGGTTTGAATCGTCCTTCGATGGCATTGAATAAAACTGTCATTATCGCTTCTTGACGCTATAGGTAAATAGGTGTGAAGTTAATGTAACGCTCAAATTCTATGCATTGTGTCACAAACTGTAATCCAGTATACTATAAAGTGTGAAATAAAACAATGGGTCGATTGAAACTTACTTTGACCAAACTGTCAATGGCGACTGAAATATCGTAAATACAGTCATAATTCAATATGTAAGTATCTGATTCCCTATATTATTCAACATATCAATTTTGCAATTCCCCCATAGTGTGTTTTGTTTCGCGCGATTCGCGGACAGCATAGATCCGGGAACTTAAAACGCCGCGAACAAGCCCGAGTGCATGAAAACGCGAACATTTCTTGACGCGAACTTATCCTGGTTTACAGTAATGCTCGTAGCGTCTTATTATGCTATGGCCTTCCATCTTCTTGTTTGCCGCTTTTGAAATTGAAATGATTTGATCTTGAAATATCTGCTCTTGAGTTGAGAAAAAAATGCCATTTTTTTGTGTTTCAACCATAATTTGATAAAATTTACCACAATGTCCTTGGTGTCTAGATTAGCATGCCATTTTAGAAATTATACTTTTAATGTTCTTGAATTATCTGCCTTTTGATGCAGACATATGGGCATTTGTTTGCCATCTTTCTCTGTGTCCTATAACATTTTGAAACATCTTTTTTTTTCAGATTACCAAAAGATTTATGATGTTTCTTCAAAATTGGAGCAAGAGATACAAGAGTAAGTGTGTAATCTAGCTGTTGTTCAACCCATCACCACTCAGTTACTCTTTTTGATGCCCCTTGAGGAAAACGCTTGGGAAAACATTGTGGTAAATGAAGAAATTGCTTGTAACAAGCAATTTCTTCATTTCCCATACTGTTTTCTACCCCAAAAGACCAAATGATTTTAAATTTCTTTCATTCAAATTTGTCATTTGCAACATCTTTGAATTTGGATAAGTGAAGTCTAAAAAATTTCTTTGTGGTAATGGGAATAATCCATGTTCTTCCATGGTTTGTTGTTGATTTAACCATGGTTCTGAGTTAGGCAGTACAATAATAAGTTCGTGAAGGCTATTTGAACAACAAACCAGGGTAGAACAGCATGTCTGTCTGTTCGCCATTGGTCGATAGACATTTGTTTCTGTTCTCTTACTCAGAACCATTTTATCTAGGATCAAGAAACTACACAGTTTGTGCCCTTCACACAAGCTGGTATCTACTGTTTTGGGGTCACAAAGTTCAAGGTCGCAAAAGAAAATCTGTTTAAAATCTATTTCCATGCTCTAAATCCATGCTCTAAATCAAGTACCTTTTGACTTATAGTATTTTGTCAACGACAAAGTGCTAGAGTGGGTGGAAGGGGTATTTGTCTGCTTGTGACTGTTCTAGTCTGTTATGGTGCACCTTAAGAGGTTGAAAATACAACCCCCCCCCCCCCCCTTCATCATTGGAAATTATCTTTCAACTTATTTCATACTACTGATTGGCTATGTCTTGTTTGTCAGGTTACACAATCAGATCATGGAGATAGGTGGGTCTAAAATGATGGCAGCACAACGCAGGGTGGACACTATCCAGTCACAGATAGATCAGGTCACAGGTCAAATCACCAAGGCTTCTGTAGCGGTCAAAACTGCGGAAAGGTACGAACAAAATTTATCATTCTATATTCAAAATTGTCAACCAACAATGATTTGATACCATTAACCTATGTGGGCGAGCAGTTGCACGCTTGGTTAGGATCTTGTGGTAGTACTGGTTTGAGAGGCAACAACAATTCATGGTTAGGTGCTCCAGTTGCCATGATATGAGCAAAGCAGTTTAAAACATGGATAAACCCCAATTTATTATGCTCCCTGAAAAAATTTCGGGGGAGCATATAGTCGCCACGCTGTCCGTCCATCCGTCCACAGCCAGATCTCGGCAACCCTTGGACCAAACTCAATGAAACTTCACATGTGAACTCCCTGGGATAATCCCTAGGGACGTTTTGCTCCGTTTTTAGATTTGAGTCTGCGTCATGGAAAAAGGGGCCTTAATTTCTCTTCATCTAATGGACAGAAATTAATAAAATTTTGTACTTGCGTTATGAGTGAGATGTTCTAGATCATTTTCTATAAATAACGTGTGTACAAAAAATCTGTCATGGGAAAAGGGGGCTTAATGTATGATAGTTTTTATTTTGTGACAAACACTTATTCGGGAGCATAATCAGTCTATGACGGCTCATGTTAAACATATATTCTATACTGGCCTGAACTTCTAATTCATTAATTTGATGTGTAGAATAGCAACTCTTATCTATTAAGATATCTGTAATATCTATATGATCTGCTGAAAACAGGTATTTAATATCTATATTCTTATCCATTTGTTTGTATCCTATAGGAATCTCAAGAAAGCTGAAGACAAGTTAAAGAGTTTGCATGACGAGATAGAGGAAAATAAAGAGGACATCAGTAAGATGGAGAAAAGTCTGACTGAACTAGAAGAAGATGCTACCAAAGTGCTGCAGGCCTATCAGGAATCTCAGGTTAATAAATAATAATAGATTAATATATCAGGTGAATGAACAGAACAATCCATACTCACATATTGACATTTTTAGCTCCACTGGCCGAAGGCCAGCGAGCTATTGTCATGGCGTTGTTTCCGGCGTGCGTGCATGCATCGGTGTGTTAACTTTTTCTTTAAAATCTTCTCCTCTCAAACCAGTGGGCCAATTTTGACCAAACTTGGCAGGAATGTTCCTTGGGTGACCATGTACTTAAATTGTTCAAAGAATTTTCATTGGTCCATAAATGTGGGCGTGGCAGGGCGGGGCCTATCAGACTTAGAGAAATCACTAAAAAAATCTTTAAAAATCAACCATTTGGCCAATTTTGACCAAACTTGGCAGAGATGTACCTTTGGTAACTCTTTACCTTACTTGTCTGTTAAATTATGATTGGTCCATAAATGTGGGTGTGGCAGGGCGTTGCTTATCAGACATAAAGAAATCACAAAATAATTCTTTAAAAATGTTCTCCTCTCAAACCAGGGGGTCAATTTTGACCAAACTTTGCAGGAATGTTCCTTAGGTAGCCTTTTACTAAAATTGTTCAAAGAATTTTGATTGGTCCATAAATGTGGGCGTGGCAGGGCGGGGCTTCTTAGACTTAGAGAAATCACAAAATAATTCTTTAAAAATCAACCATTCGGCCAATCTTGACCAAACTTGGCTGAAATGTACCTTTGCTGACACTAAAGTTAAATTGTCAGTGAAATTTTGATTGGTCCATAAATGTGGGCGTGGCAGGGCGTGGATTATCAGACTTGAGAAATCACAATATAATTCTTTAAAAATCATCCATCAGGCCAATTTCAATTAAACTTGGCAGAAATGCACCTTAAGCGACCTTTTACTTACATTGATTGTGAAATTTTGATTGGTCCATAAATGTGGGCGTGGCAGGGTGGGGCTTATCAGAATTGGAGAAATCACAAAAAATTATTGAAAAATCAACCATTTGGCAAATTTTGACCAAACTTAGCAGAAATGTCCCATTTCTTAAATTGTTTGTTTAATTTTGATTGGTCCATAAATGTGGGCATGGCAGGGCAGGGCTTTCAGAATAGGAGAAATCACGAAATAACCATTGGGTCAATTTAGTACAAACTTGGCAGAAATGTCCCTTTGGTGGTCCTTTACTTACATTGTTAGTGAAATTTTGATTGGTCTCTAAATATGGGTGTTGCAGGGTAGGGCTTATCAGAATTGGACAACCATGAAATAGTTCTTTAAAAATAGATCATTGGGCCAATTCAGACAAAACTTGGCAGAAATGTATGTTGGGTAACCCTTTTCAAGATTTGGCAGTGCAAGGCTTACATGAGGTCATGAGAGAATTCTTTGATTTTACTTTAGCCAGTGAAGCGATTCAGGCCCTCTTGGGCCTCTTGTTTGATACCCCTTAAGACAATCGTTGGAGAAAACATTGTGGAAAATGAAGAAATTGCTTTGATAACCAATTTCTTCATTTCCCACATTTTTTTTTCACCAAGAAAGACCAAAAAATATAAGATTTCTATCAATTTTGTAAATGAATAATTGGTCCTGGAGAGGACTGATAGTGGAGAGTTGCTGCAATATGACCAACTATGTTGAAAACGGTGTTAAACTCCAATCAACTGATAGAAGAAAGTAAAGAAGACATCAGTAAGATGGAAAAAAGTCTGACTGAATTAGAAGAAGATGCTACCAAAGTACTGCAGGCTTATTAGGAGTCACAGGTGAATAAATAATTGAGCTTGGAAAGTAAAAGTAAAGTAGAGTTTGATGTAACGTTAAATCTATGAATTCATGGTCATATTCTACCGGCTTTCCACTTTACACCACAATCATCAAGTTTCAAGTCGGCAGCTTACCGTCAGCCCCTGTGGCAGTAACAGCTCTTTGGCTTTCAACTCTCCTGTGTACACCTGGGTGAAGAAGTCCAACATATGGTAAATTTTTTGCTTAGAAAAATTTCCATGGCGCTGGTGGTATTTTAACCCAGGACCCTTTCATCCCAAAGCCTGTGTCTTACCACTACACCTCAGTTCCTGGAAAGAGGGGTGTTATGATCAGCTGTATCATTTATCTGACTGCCTGTTTCTATCTAAGCTGCTTTCAGAGAAATCCTACTGGTATTGAAGGGAAAAAAGGTATTTAAGAAAGGCCTGGATCTTTATTAGACTGCTTGGAAATGACTGATTGTATCTAGAATTTCTCGGTGAAATCTATACACTTTATTAAAACGGTATAGAATCAATTCTTAGACATGATACATGGGCATTCGGGATTTTTAGGGTCACATGTGAATCTAGTCACTCAACGTGATTGTGATACTTGTCCGAGTTATCAAGCCTTCTTCTTTTGACCTTCCTTTAAAATTGAGTATCAAATTGTGAAAAATGGGTTGGGGCATGGTTTTATGACTGAGATGATTAAATCAATTCAATAAAAGAGTTTTAGAAAATGATATATGTCATGTGCTGAAAAATGGTTTTGGGTACTAATTTGTGAAACCACCTTTGACATCCTACTTTCATGTTTCACAGGACACAATGAAGGCAGCTGAGACCTCGCTTAATGAAGTAAATAAAGAACTGGCCAAGTTGGAGGAGGAGGAAAATATGATTCAGAAGGAGTCTATTGATATTAAAACAGAGCTGGATAGATATGGAACGATCATGAAGGAAAATCAGAAAAAAGTTAAACATTGGAAAACTGAGGTAAATTTATTTATCGTATTGATCCGGAAATATTCGTGATTTTTAGCGCAAATATTCATAATCCAGTCACCATAACTTGGGTGTCCGTGTAATGCTTTGATTAAGGATGTAAAATTCAAGTGGGAAAGATGGATGAACTTATATTCATTGTGGCAGTTAGGGGAGGATTTGGTGCAGTGGTAACGCACTGGACTTGTAACACAGGGGTAGTAGATTCGAACCTCCGATTCTCCAGTCTTTCGGATGAGACTTTAAATCGAAATACCGTCTCCATATGACCTTAGCAGTTGAGTGTGACATAAAACTCCATTAGCCTCATTGTGGCAGTGAACAACATTCAATCAAAGTAAGTTATATTAGATTTGTACAAGTGTTACATACAGAGTAAAAGAAAAGAGGGGATGAAGCCATTCTAAATTTGTTTTTCAATTTAAACCAAACCTAAGTTGTGGATACTCGTTAGAATCGTCTCAATGAGACATTTCGAATGAATACACACAACATTATAGGGTTTAATGAAGAATGAATGAAATGTTGCATTTTTAAAAGCCATCACCCCATCTTATATAAGGGGCGGAGGTGGTGCAGTGGTAATGCGCTGGACTTGAAACATTGGTCGCTGGTTGGATCCCCCCGCTTCTCCAGTCTTTCGGATGAGACTTTAAACTTAGGTCCCATCTCCATATGACCTTAGCTGTTGAGTGGGATGTAAAACTTCATACAATCCAATCCCATATTATCTGTAGCTCTGTACATTTATCTGAAATCTGTTTTCAGCTACAAAATCTCCAACTAAACCCAATAGATGGTCAGGAGCCAGAGGAACTGCCCACACTGATGGGTGATAGTTTTGGGACCGTCATAAGAGAAAATATTGAAGCAAAAGGAGAAAATGCTGATTATCAGCATTTTCTTCTTTTGCTTCAATGTTTTCCCAAGCCTTTTCTATTAAAGCCAGGTCTTGTTTTGGAAAGGGTTGAAGATCAAATTATATGGCTATTTGAATTAAAATTCTGCATTTGATCTAAAATAACATTCATCTGTTTTCAGTTACAAAATCTCCAACTGAACCCAATAGATGGTCAGGAGCCAGAAGAGTTACCAACACTCACTGAGGAAGAGATAGAACAGCTTACAGGAGATATGAAAATGGAAATTACCGTGCTGGAAGAAAAACTTGGTCGAATGAAACCTAATATGGCCGCCATAGCTGAATATAGGAAAAAGGTAGGAAATAGATGTCATTTTAGGGGTCAACCCATTTGTCAAAAGTTTAATGATTCAATGAAATTACCTATATTTGTACTGAATTGAAAAAAATGATCAACAACAAAAATGATTTGAAAGGACATACAATTTGTATTTGTAAATTATTTGTGGTTTCTTAAAGCTCTCTTATACAGTACATGATTTTGATGTTTCAAACAGAAAAAAAATTTGGAAAATATATTGAAATAGTAAGATAACAAATTCTGAAACAAGCATGGTCTCCTTTCCTCGGAATGAATATCACTGTTATCAGTGACCATTTTCTATAGCAGCAGTGAAAGATTTTGTTTTTTGGGAAATGTTAAAAGCCTTTCCCAAACAAGACCTGCTTTAAACATCCCTGATAGAAATTGCTTTGGAAAATATTTAGGCAAAAGAAGAAACTTCTGATAACCAGCATTTTCTCCTTTTGCATTCTTATTTACTGTACATTAATATACACAAGATTTATGTTATATTTACACACATTTATTTTTCTGCAGATAGCGCAATAGGCAGCGCATGAGACTCTCACTTATGAAGTTCTAGGTTTGATCCTCGGTCGCAGTGAATATCCTTTTCATGCAAAATTGTCTCCTACCTATGGTTAGATAATTATTAACCTATGTGGGCAAGCAGCTGGAGGCTCATTAAGGCTGTTGAAGTACTGGTATGAAAAATGACAGGAATCCATGGTCAAGGGCTCCAGCTGCAGTGATATGACCATATCAGTTGAAAGATGTGTTAAACCTCAATAAATCAATTTGTCATTGCAGAAGTTTTAAATTTTGATAATTCTAAAACCGTGTTGTTTGGGAAACTCAGGATTTAAAATCTAATCACAAAATATTTCTTGCAGGAGGAGCTGTATTTACAAAGAGTGGCCGAGTTAGACCAGATTACATCATTCAGGGACAAACAACGACAATATTTTGAAGATCTTCGTAAACAGCGCCTGAACGAGTTTATGGCAGGATTTAGCGTGATTACACTCAAGTTAAAAGAGATGTACCAAATGATTACGCTAGGAGGGGATGCAGAATTAGAGCTTGTGGATTCATTAGATCCATTCTCTGAAGGAATAGTATTCAGGTAAAAAAAAATTGATTGATTGGGGTTTTATGTTTTCCCAAACAATCCCTGGTTTTGACTTCTGTATGCGGAAATGCTTTGGAAAGCATTGAGAGAAAAGGAGAAAATTATTTTCTTTTCTTTCAATGCTTTTCATGATGTAGTAATAGTATATAAATTCTATACTTTAATCTATTCCCACACATTGACGCCACACTGGATAAAAGATTTAGAAAACATTAAGGGTGACAAGCAATTTCCTCATTTCCCACAATGGTTTTTATTAAAAAAGACAAAAAAGTTCCTTTTACTTGAAATTGTCATCTGCAACATCATGAACCCATTCCCAAACAAGACCTGGTTTTGACATCCAAAATAGAGATTGCTTGGGAAAACATTGAAACAAAAGAAGAAACTGCTGATAACCAGCAGTTTCTCCTTTTGTCTCAATATTTTCTATGTCATATTTTACACAAATTCTATCTTTAATAACATCCATTATGTCATTTGTGGCAGTTTTTGAAGTGGACTAACCTAAAATTTTGTCGTTTGGGAAAGGGTTAATTGAGTGGGGTTTCATGTTTTCCCAAACAATCCCTGGTTTTGACTTCTGTATTCAGAATGCTTTCCAGAAAATGCTTTTGAAAGCTATGAGAGAAAAGGAGAAAATGCTGAAAATCAGCATTTTCTCCTTTTCTCTCAATGCTTTTCATGGTGTAGGAAATAAATTCTATACCTAAATCTATTACCACACATTGACACCCTACTGGATAAAAGATTTAGAAAATATTACGTGTGACAAGCAATTTCTTCATTTCCCAAAATGTTTTTTATTCAAAAAGACAAAAAAGTTTCTTTTACTTGAAATTGTCATCTGCAACATCATTAAGTAACATATTTTGTCGTCTTCATCTCCTGTAGAATTTTGTGACATGATTCTGCATCACTATCACAGTGTATAATCACATGACTCAGAATTTCCGATAATCGTCAATATCTTTTTTAATACTTTGACCGATTTGAATTAGGTTTAAAGCAGAGAAGGTGGGTAAATGCCAGGAATAAGCTGGACGTGTTGGATTTTTGGGAAATCAACTGATAAAAAAGTTATTGAAGATAAACCAAAATTTTTACCAATTATAACATGTCTAGTGCCTGGCTTATAATAATTCTAAATGTTAACCCATCACGAAAATGGCAAAATTTTATACTTTTCCACATGCATATCAAAATGAATTAGAATGAAATAATACATTTTTCAGTCTTTCTAGGTAGAAAACATTGTGGGAAATGAAATTTCTCATGATGAAATTTCTCATGATCTGCATAAGATTTCAATTTGTGTGGTGTACGTAGTCGAGGGGTAGAGCGTCGGCCTTGCGACTAAGAGGTTCCGAGTTCGATCCCCGGTAGCGGGGGTTGTTCAAGGCTTCTCATTGGCCCACACATTCGGCGCGAGTACTGGTGTATTTCCAGGAAGCTCAATCGAGAGGGATTAAAATATGTTGAAGAAACTTGCTTCCCAATCGATGTAAAATAAATGCGTTCAAAGGAACGTCTGAAGAATTTAGAACAGAATATTATATAAAACAGTGTAAAATATTTACAGTTCATTTAAATGTTTTTAAGAGTCTCCATTTGTTTTTGACAGTGTACGACCACCCAAGAAGTCTTGGAAGAACATTTCAAATCTTTCTGGAGGTGAAAAGACGTTGAGTTCCCTGGCTCTAGTGTTTGCTTTGCATCATTACAAACCAACACCCCTGTACGTCATGGACGAAATAGACGCTGCTCTGGACTTCAAAAATGTCTCCATTGTTGCCAATTATATAAAGGTTAGTTCTCCATCATTTCATTTAACCCTTTCCCAAACGACAAATTTTTAGGGTTTTCACATTTAAAAGCTGCTTCTGACTACAAATTGGGAGATACTGAGGACATGATCTGTGTTAAATAAAGCACAGAAAATATTGAGGCAAAAGGAGAAAATGCTGATTATCAGCATTTTCTTCTTTTGCCTCAATGTTTTCTTTTTACTTTTCTATCAGGGACGTCAAAACCAGGTCTTGTTTGGGAAAGGGTTAAAGAATTGTCATGCAATACCCACACCCCTGTATGTCATGGACGAAATAGACGCTGCTCTGGACTTCAAAAATGTCTCCATTGTTGCCAAATATATAAAGGTGAGCTCTCCGTCATTTCATTTAACCCTTTCCCAAATAAGACAGGGTTTTGACGTCCCTAATAGAAACGGTTTGGGAAAACATTGAGACAAAAGAAGAAACTGCTGTTAACCAGCAGTTTCTCCTTTTGCCTCAATATTTTCTTGGCTATAAGATAAACATTTGACCTTTTGTGATCATTTACTTTGTCGTCTGCAGCAGCTTTAAAATTGGACCGTCTTAATATTTTGCCGTTTGGGAAAGGGTTAAGCAGTTTCTTCTTTTGTTTCAATGTTTTCCCAAGCCTTTTCTAATAGGGACGTCAAAACCAGGTCTTGTTTGGGAAAGGGTTAATTGTCTCCCAACTTGTAATAATTGCTTCCCTATGTGGGCAAGCAGCTGGCAGCTCAGTAAGGATGTTGTGATATGACCATTATCATCAGTTGAAAGTGCCATTTAACCCCATTCAATCAATCAGTCTTACAGAATAGTCTAATGAAATCCTGGTGAGAGAAATGCCAAGAATCCATGCCTAGGCAGCTACATTACTTGTTAATTCTATGAACTAATTACCAAAGACTGCTGCTGCAAAACACAGACAGTTAACTCCAATTTTATCAAACACAACAAAATTGATTGTAGAGAAAAAATAGACATTAAGTAATAATTTGATACTCTGTACCTTACCACCATTCTTGTCTTTGTTCTTAGAATTTGTTTTCATGCAATTAATTTTACCCATTACCAAGTAGCAAAATTTTAGACTCGACCTAAGTCATACATTTACAAGTGAATGATACTTTACATTTCTTCGTCTTTTTGGGAAGAAAACATTGTGACAAGTGAAGAAATTTTTCTTGTCACAAGCAATTTCTTTGTTTTTGATGATATTATCCCAAACATCTCTCTTGACAACAAAAAGCGCTCCTGTCCGATAATTAGTTAAACCTTTCCCAAACGGCAAAATTCTAGGGTGATCCACTTCATTCAAAAACTGCCACAAATGACGAAATGGATGTTATTAAAGATGGAATTTGTGTTAAATATGGCAGAGAAAGTATTGAGACAAAAGGAGAAACTGCTGGTTATCAGCAGTTTCTTCTTTTGTCTCAATGTTTTCCCAAGCCATTTCGATTAGGGACGTCAAAACCAGGTCTTGTTTGGGAAAGGGATAAGGGGGCTTGAGTGGGAAAGTGTTTGTTTATGTATGTCATGTGTTATATTTTCTTGTTTCAGGAAAGAACAAAGAATGCCCAGTTCATCATTATCTCACTACGGAACAATATGTTTGAACTGGCAGACAGATTGGTCGGGATTTATAAGACGGACAATTGTACAAAAAGTGTTACCATCAACCCAAACAAACTTGAGCTGCCCGTTTTGGGTGAAGTATCTGGGAACGTGGCTTAAAAGATTTTCAACGACTTTTAGACTGGTCAAACTTCAAAGATGATGTAGACGACAATTTCAAGTGAATATAATTTTATGTTTTTTGGTCTTTTTGGATAGAAAACATTGTGGAAAATGAAGAAATTGCTTGTCACAAGCAATTTCTTTATTTCACAATGTTTTCTAAAGCCTTTATTTTGAATGGCGTCAAAAAGCGTCAATGTTTGGGAATGGGTTAAAAGATTGTCAACAACTTTTTGACTGGTCAAAATTTAGGAGGGATGCAGATGATGAAATGAATACAATTTATTTGCTAAAATGATTTCTTTAAAGGGTTGGTTGTTCACTTTCCCTTTACCCATTTTTTCAAGGATTACTTCCTCAGGGGTTGCAAGAGCAGCGATTGTTTGGAAATTCGTGTTCTGAATTCTTCGTGTATTAAGGCTTTTGAAAACAACCATTACAGATTTCAATTGATATGGCACCGACTTTTATGCAAGACACATTCATACTTTGCAAATAGCCCAATGTATCAAATACTTCAAAGATGACAACCCATCATTAGATACCAGTGTTCTCCCCAGCCCAATAAGCTGTATCGGCCCCACTACAGCTTCATGTAAATTAGGGCAATGCCACTACAGCTTCAAAATTACCCCTACAGCTTAATGTCTTCAAATTGGTCACCAAATAGAGACATTCAGAGGTATTTCATGCCAGAAACTGATAGATAATGCATTCTTATAAATAAAATTGTAATAATTGTGCATAAAAACATTATGGGAAAAGAAGAAATTGCTCAAATTGAGCAATTTCTTCTTTTCCTATTATGTTTTCATTCACAATTATTTGCATGAACACATTGCGTTTCAAGGTTTCCAACAGATGTACCTGTCCTATAATTTGCCACTACGGCTTCAAAATATTCTGCGGAGAACCCTGGATACCAAACACTTTGTGCAACTTTGGGCATCATCTGTGTCAACAGGAAATAGACAAGGACATCACTAGGGTATCCCTCGTCTATTTCAGTTGTCACAGTTAATAGATGGAAATAGATCTGTGACATGTTTCCAAATAACGTATAGCACTTTATTTCTGCGGAGACTTTATTTCTGCTATTTATGCGGTCCTGGGCGACACCGCAGAAATAAAATCCGCAAAATTTTAACCCTGAATGTAGAGGTTGTTGTTGTTCTGCAATTAATTTTAGTCAGTAAGTGAACAAGTTAAACAGTTACTCCCTGATGCAATGCGCAATTTCATAACAATGGAGTTTTTCCCCATTCAAAAATGATGTAATCACAGCTTTAATCAAGGTGTAGATAGGACATTTTTGTCCATCCATAAACAATGATTCAATAAGTTAGACTGTTTGGTAACAGTTTGACACGCCTTTCTTTTCACACTTATCTGTATACGGCAATATTTAATAGATAAGTGAATGGGATTATCCCTTTACCATTACATAGTAATGTGTCTTTCAAAATATTTTTGAAACTGACTAAAACTGGCTTCATAGGCAAAGTGAAAGACCGCAGAAATAAGTTACGCAGAAATTTAACAGGCTGATTTCAGGAAAAAACGGGGAATTTGGACCCCGCAGAAATAAAGTGCTATACGGTTTAATCTATATGCTCAAGAGAACTCAACACAGATAATTTTCAGGAAATTTGGAGAGTTGAGTATGCCTATGTGTGCATATCAGTTCATGCGCAGATGAAACAAGAAGCTTGAATGCATTTTTGTAAATTAAATTGTATATTTGTATTAAAATAGCATTAATTTAGAAGGTATTTAGTTTTCTTTAGCACATTTAACCCTTTCCCAAACAAGACCTGGTTTTGACATCCCTAGTAGAAAAGGTTTGGGAAAACATTGAAACAAAAGAAGAAACTGCTGATAACCAGCAGTTTCTCCTTTTGTCTCAATATTTTCTGTGCCATATTTTACACAAATCCTATCTTTAATAACATCCATTTTGTCTTTTGTGACAGTTTTTGAATTGGATCACCCTAAAATTTTGTTGTTTGGGAAAGGATTAATTTTATCCCTCACCTAAGGAGTATAATGGTTTGTCATTGTATATCTCCATCTGCCCAACTCTCACTCACCGCCGCGATATGACCCTGGTAGTTGAAAACGGCGTAAAACCCCAATAAACTCAAACCAACTCTCACTCATGAGGTCCCGAGTTCGATCCCTGGTCGCAGCAAATATCCTTTCAGACAAAATTGTCTCCCACCAATGGTTTGGAAATCATAAAAGTATGTGGGTGAGTAGCTGGAGGCTCTGTAAGGATGTGGTACAGTGGTAGTACTGGTACCGGAAATGACAGGAATCCATTGTTAGGTGCTCCAGCCACCGCAATATGAACATAGCAGTTGAAAGTGACGTTAAACCCCAATTAATCAATCCATATGTCCAAACATTTAAGCGCATTTGGAAAAAGGGCTCATCACTTTTTTCCCAAGACACACTTTTAGGGTGTTCCAACTTGAAGGGTGATGCAGTTGACATAACAGATGTTTATAAATATAGATTTTGTGTACTATATAGCACATAAAATATTGAGGCAAAACTAGAAAATGCTGGTTTGCCTCGGCATTTTCAAACACATTTTCTGTTAGGGACATCAAAACCAGGCCTCGGTTTCTCGAAAAAACTTAGTACGTTCTCATTCTCAAATCTGAGCACCGTGTTCAAATCGCACGAAATCCATGTGAACTGCAATGGAATACCCTTCAATGTTGGAGAGTATCCCTTTGAAGTTGAGCATGTTCTCATGAGAATATACTTAAGTTTTTTTTAGAGAAACCGGGGCCAGGTCCTATTTCTTTGGTCAAATGGGGTTTGGGGTCAAAAAAAAGGATCCATGCTGGTAGTTTGGTTGTTTAAACTAATGAAGAAGCTATATGAAAACAACATGGATCTTGATCAGACTCTGCATATGCACAGGCTGATCTGGATCCTTGTTGGTGCCAAATGCCATAAGGGACATTTTTCCAGACCCAGGCTTATTTGGTTTACCATCTATCTTACCTAATCAGCGCTATTAATCCTTTACTAGACAACATATGAAACAGAAAGCAGTTGCATACAACATTGTCTTTGTCTAGATCGCACCATGTATACAGTATTCTGCACAGAAAATATTAACACAAAAGGAGAAAATGCTGGTTATCAGCATTGTCTTCTTTTTTCCTTAATGTCTTCCAAAGCTTTAACACTGGTGTGCAACAAAAGGCATCACTGTTTTTGAAAGGGAAAACCATTTTCCAGTTGTTGCAAATGTCTTTGTAAACAGGAAACCTATTTATAGCTAAGCATAGAAATCTTTGAGGGAAAAGGAGAAAATTCTGGTAAGCAATATTTTCTTCTTTACCTTCAATGGTTTCTAAACTATCATCCTGTAAGGTTTGGGCTGTTTTTCCACCAAATAGGACTAATGTCAACTCTTAGCTCAGTGGTAGACCATTTGTGTAGTGGATCTCGAGGTTTGGATTCAATGTCGGAATTTGTCAATCTAGGGATCATGAGTTGGAACCATGGCTCGGCTAATATCCATTGACAGTCATTTGTCTCTAACTTGTGGATGTGAATCATCTTTGTGAGAGAGCAGCTGGAGGCTCAGTTTGAATTTGTGGTGGTACCGGTGAGAGAAATACCAGGAATCCACAGTTAGGTGATCCAGCCACTGCAATATGACCATAGCAGTTGAACAAGGCGTTAAACACCAATAAATCAATTCTGTCCCTTGACTGACTAGACTACTCAATCAAGGTGAAAATTGGTATCTGTGAATGTTATGAACCTGCATGCATGCAGCTGCAGGTCATTGCAAGTGCCATTGTCTAAACTGTGGCTCAGGGATCAGGGGAGCAACAGTAAAATCAGCTGTCAAATTGGACCACCCTATAATGTCATTGTTCAGGAACAGGAATGTTTTCATATATTGTCGGTGTTATTACAAAACCTAACTACAGCTTGATAATTGCAGTTCTTACGAGGTTTTGCAACAACACTGACTATATGCTATTGGTTATTTAGGACCATTGGTCTAAATAAAAGAAGTGAGGCCTTAGCACAATTTGTAGCGCATCTGCCTCTCACTCAAGAGGCCCCAGGTTCAATACCCGGCAACGGCAAATATCCTTTCTGACAAAAATGTCAGCCACCAATGGTTTGATATCCTTAGCCTATGTGGGCCAGCAGCTGGAAGTTCGGTTAGGGTTTTGTGGTAGTACTGGTATGAGAAACAACAGGAATTATTGGTTAGGTGCTCCAACAGCCATGATATGACCATAACAGTTGAAAATGGCACATAACCCCAATAAACCAAACTAGATAAAAGAAATTGACAAGACAGAATTGATGTTCAATAAAAATCAAATTCTTTAATAATATGACATACAATTACGTTCATGCAAAAGAATTTGACATGAATAATTTAATGCAAGAAAAAATGTACACACCCTTTCCAATACAAACGCTGTACTGAAGTGTCTTTACAAAGCTTTGGATAACAAATGAGAGAAAAGAAGGAAAGGCTGGTACCTTAAAATTATCATTTTCCACACTGGTTAAATGTTATTTATTTTGATCAAGTACAGAGAAGTGTAGTATGGGAAAGGATTAACATAATTACAGAATAATTTAGCCATTAAATGTCCAAGTTTGATAGTTTTGTTATCCACCATTCTCTTCTTTTCCTACAATGTTATATAATAAGTATAATCTATATAAAATTCACTTCATACTAGCAGAAGCATTCAATTTAAACCAGTCTAGAAAATCACAGATGGACTTTTCACAACATGTGGAAGTTAATGCATAACATTCCGCAAGGAATAAGCATCTTAAACATTGAGACAAAAAGAGGAAAATGCTAATAATAACTGACATTTTCTCCTTTTGTCTCAATATTTTCTGTGGTTTATTGTTCACAAAACTCGTCTTTATCAACAAACATTATGTTGTCTGTAGCAGCATTCAAACTGGAACCTTCAAAATTTTACCTAGTTTAGAAAGGGTAACACCATGCTTTATCCATAAGGACAATATGAAATTTTCTATGAATAAATCAACCCATTACCAGCTGGCAAAATGCAAAGGTGTTGTAGACAACAAAATCAAATTCATGAAATTTTACATTTTTTTTGGTGTTTCTGTCTTGCAAACATTGTTGTAAATGAAGAAATTGCTTGTTCCAAGCAATTTCTTCATTTTCCACAATGTTTTCCAAAGCCTTTATTTTGTAAGGCGTCAAAAGGCATCACTGTTTGGGAATGGGTCAAGTTTGTTAAACACTGGACGGAGTTATGATGATAATCATGAATATGACTAATGGTTTAATAGTAGAACACACCAAATGCAGCTGCTACACAGAATATTGAATCCTGGAATAAAAGAATGCAAAAAATATAGTCTTATTACCAGACAGCAACATTTTAGACTGATCCAAATTGCAACATTTTAGACTGATCCAAATTCAATGATGTTGCAGATAACCATTTCGAGTAAATGAATTTATACATCATTTGTACTTTTTGGATTGAAATCATTGTGGAAAATGAAGAAATGAAGAAAATTGCAAGCCACTTCTTCATTTTCTGCAATGATTTCTCAAGCTTTATCTCATGAGGCAGAAAAGATGTCATTATGTGGGAATGGCCCAGGAATGGGTGAACACTTTCTCAAACAACAAATATATAGACCATTTCAATTTAACCCTTTTCCGAATGACAAAATATTAGGGTGATTCACTTCAAAAACTGCCACAAATGACAAAATGGATGTTATTTAAGATAGAATTTGTGTAAAATATGACACAGAAAATACTGAGACAAAAGGAGAAACTGCTGGTTATCAGCAGTTTCTTCTTTTGTTTCAATGTTTTCCCAAGCCTTTTATGTTAGGGACGTCAAAAGCAGGTCTTGTTTGGGAAAGGGTTAAAATCTGCTGTAGTTGACAAAATGGATGTTGATAAAGGCAGGATTTGTGCAAAATGAAGCACAGAAAATATTGAGAGAAAAGGAGAAAATGCTGATTATCACCATTTTCTATTGTTTCATTGTTTTCCAAGGCAATTCTATTGGAAGTATTAGCATCAAAAGTGTCATTTTGTGGGAATGTTTGAAATGGGTCGAAACTTTATTAATAATTTTAGCTTTCAATTGAAGTTTAATATAATGAAAACAATGAAGGTAATATCAAATGACATACAGTTCTCATTGCATCCTTTTTTTCTCTCCATATTTCTCTGTATTAAGGCTAAGCAGTAAGATGACGAAATTGTTCAACACAACGATAAATTATGTTAATTTTTCTTTTTTGCTGGGGGTATATTGACTGAAGCAAAAGGTTACATATAATGATTTCTTAAATAATATTCTAGATTTATTGATATAAACCAACTATTGTGAGCTTCGATGATTTTATTAGCTCACCTGAGCACGAAGTGCTCAAGGTGAGCTATTGTGGTCACTTTTTGTCCGTCGTCCGTCTGTCCGTCCGTCTGTCCATCCGTCTGTCTGTCTGTCTGTCCGTCCGTCTGTCCGTCCACAATTTCGTGTTTACACTCTAGCATCTACAAATATAAGCCAATCTTGACCAAACTTGGTCAAAACATGTATGGCCATAAGATCTCGGATGAGTTCGATTATGGGTCAGATCGAACTAGAAATGCAGGAGTTATCTGCCCTTGAATGCGAAAAATACTTAGTTTTGACATTGTTTACACTCTAGCATCTACAATTATTGATCAATCAAGACAAATCTTGGACATAACATTGCAGACCATAAGATCTCGGATGAGTTCGATTTTCAGTCTGATCTGACTGGAAAGACGAGAGTTATGTGCCCTTGAATTTGACAAAATTGCCATTTTCGGCTGTTTTTGACCTTGTTTACACTCTAGAATCTACAATTATTCATCAATCAAGACAAAACTTTGACACAATGTTTGGGACTATGAGATCTCGGATGAGTGTAATTTTCAGTCTGATCTGACCAGAAAGTCGAGAGTTACTTGCCCTTGAATTTGACAAAATTGTCATTTTTGGCTGTTTTCAACGATGTTTACACTCTAGAATCTACAATTATTGATCAATCAATCCAGAACTTGGACACAATATTGGAGATCATAAGATCTGAAATGAGTTTGATTTTCAGTCTTATCTGATCACCAGAAAGTTGAGAGTTATGAGCCCTTGAATTTGACAAAATTGCTGTTTTTGACTGTTTTCGACCTTATTTACACTCTAGAATCTACAATTTATGACCAATCAAGACAAATCTTGGACACAAGCTTGGAGACCATAAGATCTCAGATGAGTTTGATTTTCAGTCTGATCTGACCAGAAAGATGAGAGTTTTGTGCCCTTGAATTTGATAAAATTGCCGATTTCGGCTGTTTTTGACATTGTTTACACTCTATAATCTACTATTATTTATCAATTAAGACAAAACTTGGAACACAATGTTTGAGACCATAAGATCTTGGATAAGTTTGATTTTCAGTCCAATCTGACAAAAAGTGGAGAGTTATGTGCCCTTGAATTTGATCAAATTGCCGTTTTCGGCTGCTTTAGACCTTGTTTACACTCTAGAATCTACAATTATTGACCAATCAAGACAAATCTTGGACACAATGTTGGATATCATAAGATCTCGGTTGAGTTTGATTTTCAGCCTGATCTGACTAGGAAGTCAAGAGTAATGTGCCCTTGAATTTGACAAAATTGCTGTTTTCGGCTGTTTTCGTCCTTGTTTATACTCCAGAATCTACAATTATTTATCAAACAAGACAAATCTTGGGCACAATGTTGGGCAAGATGAAATCTTGGATGAGTTCGATTTTCACAATGTTATTGACCATAAGTTCGTTTTCAGTCTAAAAGTCATAAATATTTTTTGAATTGAAGAAAAGTGTTGCTTATATCATTTTGGTTCAGGTGAGCGATATAGGACCATCATGGTCCTCTTGTTTCATTGATTGTCTGTCACAGAGCAAACTAATACCCCCGCCATCATTGGAGGTCACAAAATCGAAAGTCAAATTATCTGATAATCTCCTTTGGTTGACCTCAGAGGGCAAAGAAATTGCTACTTGAGAATGTCCATGACAAGTTGATTGTTTTCCCCCCTGCTGTTTGCGAGCTCACGAGGAATGTGGATGGACAGATGCATGGGGACAGACAGACAGACAGACAGACAGGGTGATTCCTACATCCCCACCTCTCGGGAAAGTGGGGAGGTAAGAAAGATCAGAATTTCAACGCTTTCCCACACATTGACGCTTTTGGACGCCCCACAAAATAAAGGCTTTGGAAAAACATTGTGGAACATGAAGAATTGCTTGTGACAAGCAATTTCTTCATTTCCCACATTGTTTTCTACCAAGAAAGACCACAAAATGTTAACTTTTGTTCAATGGAACTTGTCGTCTGCCACACCTATGAGTTTGGACTAGGCTAAAACTTTGTTGTTTGGTAATGGGTTAAATAACTATGAAACAAGTGACTTACATTCATGAAAATATCTTGTGCATAATTATCTGTGTCTGAGTCCCAAAAACATCGAGCTCCCATTCTGAAAGAGAGAGATGAAATATCATAAGTGGGGAGTCAAAACCTCGTAACTTCAGCTGGACAAAGCTGGAGTTACGAGGTTTTGATTCTCCACCTGCTATATCGATGGCTCAGCGCAAAACAGTTGCAACTGCCTATAAACACATTGGCAGTTACAACTGTTTTGCACTGAGCCATCGATATGTTGCAGAGCAATAGATAGGAGAGTGTAAAAGCATATTTAAACTTGTTATTTCAAATCCAAACCCTATGTTGTGGATACTTATTTGAATCGCCTTGAGACGATTCCATTGAGTAGACATAACATGGGATTTGATGAACAATACACCCAAATACTATTCCAATTTGTTACTAACAAGCATTCTGAAGTATTGCAAAACAATACCAAGTCCCCTACCGGCTTTATGTATGCGTTTAGAAAAAGAAGCCTGTAAATTCTAAGTCCAGCATCCGTATCTTCCTCAAAAATCACTGGACCGGAACGAAACTCAAACTTGTTCTATAACTCATCTATGTGAGTCTACATACCAAAAATCAGCTCAAAAGCTGCCAGCTTATAGAAAAAAAGTCTGGAAAACTGTGATTTCCCAGAAATTTTCTACGTCCAGCATCCGTATCTTCCTCAAAAAGCATTCGACCGAAACGAAACTCAAACATGTTCTGTATCTCATCAATATGTGTTTATATACAAAAAATCAGCTCAATACCTGCAAGTGTTTAGAAAAAAAGTCCGGAAAACTGTAATTTCCCAGTAATTTCATAAGTCCAGCATCCGTATCTTCCTCAAAAATCATTGGACCGGAACGAAACTCAAACTTGTTCTGTAACTCATTGATGCGAGTCTACATACCAAAAATCAGCTCAATAGCTGCCAGCATTTAGAAAAAAAGTCTGGAAAACTGTTATTTCCCAGTAATTTTCTAAGTCAAGCATCCGTATCTTCCTCAAAAATCACTGGACCGGAACGAAACTCAAACTTGTTCTGTAACTCATTGATATGTGTTCATATACCAAAAATCAGCCCAATACCTGCAAGCGTTTAGAAAAAAAGTCTGGAAAACTGTAATTTCCCAGTAATTTTCTAAGTCAAGCATCCGTATCTTCCTCAAAAATCACTGGACCGGAACGAACCTCAAACTTGTTCTGTAACTTATCAATGCGGGTCTACATACCAAAAATCAGCTCAATAGCTACCCCCGTTTAGAAAAAAAGTCTGGAAAACTAATTCACCGGACTGACGGACGGACAGACGGACGGACAGACGGACAGACGGACTGACGGACAGAGTGCAAACCTAAAGTCCCCTTCGGCTTCGCCGGTAGGGGACTAAAAATAGTAACACTTTTTGATGCCAGATCGAGGCTCTGACCCAAATGAGAGTAAAGCATCCAACCTGCAATGGAAATGAACGGAGGAAAGAAGAAGTTTAAGAGGCTTCACACTCCGTTTAGTGATTATTCCTCTGTGAATCTCGACGGGATATCATTGACTGACTTCCATTTATGGCCTTTATCGACTTTTAAGTCATTTTTGACCCTCCAAAAAAGTAGTATCCTCGGATCTTTTGAGGACCTAGCCGCAAGGTTAAACTGTCAAATTCACGTAAACCCCCCTTCCCCAACAAAAAAATAGTACAAAACATGCCATTTTCAATGTGAAGATGATTATGTCAGTACCGAAAGGTTTATGAAGAAAGATAATTCATTATGGTAGATCAATTTGATAATAAAAACATAGCTGTTAAAGCCCATTTCCCAAACGACAAATTATTTAGACTTTTCAAGTTTGACAGCGGCTTAACCCTTTCCTAAACGGCACCTGATTCAATTTGGAAGCTCTTGCAGATAACAGAATGGGTATCATGAAAGTATGTTTTTTTTTAGTGCAAGGATCTAGAGTGGGGGGGGGGGGGGGGGGGGGTCGGGATGTCCGCACTCCCCATGGAATCAGCCGAAAATTGAATGTTGACTATATAATTAAAGCGTCAATATAGGCCTAACGTTATATATAATTTAACACATTTAAGTCATCATTTGGGCGTGGACCCCCCCCCCCCCCACCCACCCCGGCAATTGGGTCTTGGACCCCCCATGAAAAATATAGTAATATAGTAACGAAAACCTTGAGGCAAAAGGAGAAAATGCTGATTAAAAGTATTTCATTATTTTGCCCCTTGAAATGATTTTTGAAACAATCTCTGTAAGACAGTCAAAGACGGATCTAAAAGGGGGTCGGGGGTCCGGACCCCGCCTTGAATAGGTCGAAAATCGAATTTTGACTACACAGTGTTAATATGGTATCTAACATTACAAAATTCACAAATTTAAAGCCATCTTATAGGCTAGACCCCACCCCCCACCCCTTGAAAAAAATCCTGGATCCGCCCTTGACAGTCATAACATTAACATTTCTTGTTTGGTAAAAGTTTAAAACATTTTTCTTTTCATTTCTTTTTTTTAATTTAACGCCTCTCAACAATATTTCAGCAATAAGTTAATTTATAATTGTCCACGCTCCGCGGCTGGGAATCCATCCTGTGACCTGTCCATTATTGGCTCTAATCTAGAGCACAACACATGCAAAATATTACCGCTCACACTTGGACAGTACTAAGGAGCTCACTTGCTCCTGCAAAATTCTTTTTATATGGTTTTCAAAAGCAGTAGCTCATCCTGAACTTGCATGGTGGTAATGGGCGATGGTGACAAGGTACGAATGATTACAAGCCAAAAAATCTCTTTTTTTCAATCAAAGTTGCAAAAATATTCCTGTAACTGAAAACTCTAATAATTAACGCAAATGACTGTATAAAATATTCTTAATACTTAGGCAGAATAAATGAAAAATGCTCGCGTGAAAATAACGACTCGCACAATGAATTATATAGTAAAAAGACCATGTGACCTTTTGTTTGCTCTCTTCATGCGCAGGTCACGGTTAAAAATTTGGAAGTGTACTGTAAACCAGGAAATTATTTCGCGCTTTTTAAGTTAGCGTCTTTCGCGGGTGGGTGTGATCCGCGAACTTAAAACGCCGCGAATAGGCTACTTTCAATAAAAACGCGAACTTTAACCGCTCTGATAGTTTTTGTTTAGGAAAAACCTATGGGGGATGTTTTGTTTACACTAGACGTATTTGTTACTATGTAAACAAGGGAAATAGCTTTTTCATAACAGGATGTAAGTGAAAAAAAAATCTTTATTTCAGACTACTTTCGTTTTTATCCAAAGATACTATGACATAGTGAAAAACACGGCATTGAAAGATAAACCAACTTATTCAACTAGATATACCTGCCTGAAATTGAGAAAAGGGGTCGTTTGGCATTCAAATGCCGATTATGATAGAAAACGTCCATTGACCTTTAAACCTCGTAACTGTAGTTTGAAATTAGCCACAGCTACGAGGTTTGAATCGTCCTTCGATGATATTGAATAAAACTGTTATTATCGCTTCTCGACGCTATAGGTAAATAGGTGTGAAGTTAATGTATTGCTCAAATTCTATGCATTGTGTTACAAACTGTAATCCAATATACTATAAAGTGTGAAACAAAACAATAGGTAGATTGAAACTTACTTCGACCAAACAGTCAATGGCGACTAAAATATCGTAAATACAGTTATAAGTCGACATGTAATTATCCGATTATCCAATTCCCAATATTATTCAACATATCAATTTTTCATTTCCCCCATAGCGTGTTTTGTTTCGCGCGATTCGCGGACAGCATTGGTCCGCGAACCTAAAACGCCGCGAACAAGCCCGAGTGCACGAAAACGCGAATATTTCTTGACGCGAACTTATCCTGGTTTACAGTATTTGGGTGTATACATGGAATTGCATTTTGAAAAGCTATCACATCCCCACTTATCTGTAGCTCTGTACAAGTGGGGATAGGGAAACAAGAGCTTTAGGGAGCAGTCAAAATGGCATTGTCAGTAACATTGGACATTTTTTTTTCATTCAAGAGCAGATAATTCCAGAAAGACAAGAGTTATCTAACTTTCAAAAGCAGTATGCACAACTAGACCTCATGGACATTAAATGAATGTCAGGAGAGTAATACTTCAAGCTGTTTCTTTTATTTGAGGCATGTCTTCCACACATAGTTACATTGGCAAACAGTGGTTTAAAAGAAATGACAAAAAATTTATTCTTTGCTCTCAATTTTTAGCTCACCTGAGCACAAAGTGCTCAAGGTGAGCTATTGTGATCGCCTTTTGTCCGTCGTCCGTCCGTCTGTATGTCCGTCCGTCCGTCTGTCAACAATTTGGTGTTTACACTCTAGCATCTACAAATATAAGCCAGTCTTAACCAAACTTGGTCATAACATGTATGACCATGAGCTCTCGGATGAGTTCGAATTTGGGTCAGATCAGACCGGAAAGTCCGGAGTTATCTGCCCTTGGATGTAAAAAATAGCTGCTTTTGACATTGTTTACACTCTAACATCTACAAATATTGACCAATCAATACAAAAGGTGGACACAATGTTGGTGACCATAAGATCTCGGATGAGTTCGATTTTGGGTCAGATCGGACCAGAAAGTCCTGAGTTATCTTCCCTTGAATTTGACAAAAATGTCGTTTTTGACTATGTTTACACTATAGCTTCTACAAATATTGACCAATCAAGACAAAACTTTAACACAATGTTAGTGACTGTAAGATCTTGGGTGAGTTGGATTTTGGGTGAGATCAGACCAGAAAGTCAGGAGTTATCTGCCCTTGAATGTAAACAAGAGGACCCAGAGGGCCCTAAATCGCTCACCTGAGTAATGTTTTAATAATGCCAAATAACTTTGCATACGGTATGTTACGCATTGTTGTCTAAGAGAAGAATTTGGCCATGTAGTTTAGGAGGACATGTTGTTTACAGAAATTGATCAGCTTTTATGACATTTCCCATTTTCTGATGCCACAGCAACCAGAGTTTTTCATAGATTTCAATTATTTTAGCAATTTTTATAAGGGACCACCCAATGAACATTACTGCCAAGTTTGGTAGATTTTGACTGAGAAGTTAAGGAAGAGATGTCGTTAAAAGAAGTTGTTGAGCTTTTGTAAAATTCCCCATTTTCCGATGCCACGGCAACCATAGTTTTCCATGGATTTCTATTCTTTTAGCAATTTTTATAAGGGACCACCCAAGGAACATCTCTGCCATGTTTGGTTGATTTAAACCCAGAATTTAAGGAGGAGATGTCGTTTAAAGAAGTTGTTGAGCTTTTGTGAAATTTACCATTTTCCGATGCCACGGCAACCAGAGTTTTTCATGGATTTCAATTCTTTTAAAAATTTCTATAAGGGACCACCTAAGGAACATTTCTGCCAAGTTTGGTTGATTTCAACCCAGAAGTAAAGGAGGAGATGTCGTTTAAAGAAATAGTTGAATTTTTGTGAAATTTCCCATTTTCCGATGCCATGGCAACCAGAGTTTTTCATGGATTTCAATTCTTTTAGCAAATTTTATAAGGGACTACCCAAGGAACATTTCTGCCAAGTTTGGTTGATTTTGACCCAGAAGTTAAGGAGGAGATGTTGTTTAAAGAAATTGTTGAGCTTTTGTGAAATTTCCCATTTTCTGATGCCACGGCAACCAGAGTTTTTCATGGATTCCAATTCTTTTAGCAATTTTTATAAGGGACCACCCAAGGAACATTTCTGCCATGTTTTGTTGATTTTGACCCAGAAGTTAAGGAGGAGATGTCGTTTAAAGAAATTGTTGAGCTTTTGTGAAATTTCCCATTTTCTGATGCCACGGCAACCAGAGTTTTTCATAGATTTCAATTATTTTAGCAATTTTTACAAAGGATTACCCAAGGAACATTTCTGCCAAGTTTGGTTGATTTTGACCCAGTAGTTTAGGAGGAGATGTTGTTTAAAGAAATTGTTGAGCTTTTGTGAAATTTCCCATTTTCCGATGCCACGGCAACCAGAGTTTTTCATGGATTCCAATTCTTTTAGCAATTTATTTAAGGGACCACCCAAGGAACATTTCTGCCATGTTTGGTTGATTTTGACCCAGAAGTTAAGGAGGAGATGTTGTTTAAAGAAATTGTTGAGCTTTTGTGAAATTTCCCATTTTCCGATGCCACGGCAACCAGAGTTTTTCAGGGATTTCAATCATTTTAGCAATTTTTATAAAGGATCAACCAAGGAACATTTCTGCCAAGTTTGGTTGATTTTGACCCAGTAGTTTAGGAGGACATGTTGTTTAAAGAAATTGTTGAGCTTTTGTGAAATTTCCCATTTTCTGATGCCACGGCAACCAGAATTTTCCATGGATTTCAATTCTTTTAGCAATTTTTATAAGGGACTACCCAAGGAACATTTCTGCCAAGTTTGGTTGATTTTGACCCAGAAGTTAAGGAGGAGATGTCGTTTAAAGAAATTGTTGAGCTTTTGTGAAATTTCCCATTTTCCGATGCCACAGCAACCAGAGTTTTTCATGGATTCCAATTCTTTTAGCAATTTTCATAAGGGACCACCCAAGAAACATTTCTGCCAAGTTTGGTTGATTTTGACCCAGAAGTTAAGGAGGAGATGTCATTTAAAGAAATTGTTGAGCTTTTGTGAAATTTCCCATTTTCCGATGTCACGGCAACCAGAGTTTTTCATGGATTTCAATTATATTAGCAATTTTTATAAAGGACCAACCAAGGTCAAGGAACATTTCTGCCAAGTTTGGTTGATTTTGACCCAGTAGTTTAGGAGGAGATGTCGTTTAAAGAAATTGTTGACGCCGTGACGGACAGACGGACGCCGGACATTGATAGATCACAATACCTCACCTTGAGCACTTCGTGCTCAGGTGAGCTAAAAATAGCTACTTTTGACATTGTTTACACTCTAGCATCTACAAATATTGACCAATCAATACAAAAGTTGGACACAATGTTGGTGACCATAAAATCTGGGATGATTTTGAATTTTGGTTTGATCGGAATAGAAAGTCCTGAGTTATCTGCCCTTGAATTTGACAAAATTGTTGTTTTTGACCATTTTCGACTTTGTTTACACTAAAGCATCTGCAATTATTGACCAATCAAGACAAAACTTTAACACAATATTAGTGACCATAAGATCTTGCATGAGTTCCATTTTGGGTGAGATCAGACCAGAAAGTCAGGAGTTATCTGCCATTGAAAGAAAACAAGAGGGCCATGATGGCCCTAGATCGCTCACCTGAAATTTTTTGCCTTGTTGAAATAAACATTTTGACCTGTATAGCAGCAAATTAAGAATTTTGCAATAAAGCCCCTTTTCCTTAGTTTTTCAAAAGAATGAAACAAAATTCAGCCTTTTCAAAAGTGTTTGCTATCTTGCCCTTTTTCTAATGCCGCTGCAATAAGAGCTTTGATATTAATCAAATTCTAATAACAACTTTGAAAGTCCTTCACCCAAAGATCATTCATGTGAAGTTTTAAGAATATTGGCCAACTACATGTAGTAAGCCAGAAGATTTTTAAAAGATTTGGCAATTTTCCCCTTTTGTCATGCCACGGCAGTCAAAGGCTTTGATGGCATCAAAGTCTCTCAAAAACTTTGAAAGCCAAACCCAAGGATCATTCATGGGAAGTTTCAAGAAGATTGGCCAACTAGTTGAAGGCAGAAGATTTTTACAAGATTCGGCTATTTTCCCCTTTTCTCATGCCACCGAAGCCAAAGCCTTTGATGGAATCATTCTTTTAACAACTTTGAAAGCCCTTCACCCGATGATCATTCATGGGAAGTTTCAAGATTATTGGCTTGCTAATTAGGCAGAAGAAGATTTTTAAAAGATTTGGCTATTTTCCCCTTTTCTCATGCCGTGGCAGCCTAAGTCTTTGATGGAATCAAATTCTTTCAACAACTTTAAAAGCCCTTCACCCAAGGATCATTCATGGGAAGTTTCAAGATTATTGGCTTGCTAATTAGGCAGAAGAAGATTTTTAAAAGATTTGGCTATTTTCCCCTTTTCTCATGCCGTGGCAGCCTAAGTCTTTGATGGAATCAAATTCTTTCAACAACTTTAAAAGCCCTTCACTCAAGGATCATTCATGTGAAGTTTCAAGAATATTGGCCAACTGGTTAGGCAGAAAAAAGATTTTTAAAAGATTTGGCCATTTTCCGCTTTTCTCGTGCCGCGGCAGCCAAAGTCTTTGATGGAATCAAATTCTTTTAACAACTATGAAAGCCCTTCACTCAAGGATCATTCATGTGAAGTCTCAAGAATATTGGCCTACTGGTTAGGCAGAAGAAGATTTTTAAAAGATTTGGCTATTTTCCGCTTTTCTCGTGCCGCGGCAGCCAAAGTCTTTGATGGAATCAAATTCTTTTAACAACTTTGAAAGCCCTTCACCCAAGGATCATTCCTGCAAAGTTTCAAGAAGATTGGTCCACTGGTTTAGGAGGAGAAGATCTTTAAAGAAATTGTGGACGGACGGACGGCCGGACGGACGGCCGGACGGACGGACGACGGACAACGACCGATCACAATACCTCACCTTGAGCACTTTGTGCTCAGGTGAGCTAAAAAAGCTACTTTTGACATTGTTTACACTCTAGCATAGATCTACAAATATTGACCAATATATACAAAAAATGGACACAATGTTGATGACCTTGTATAAGATTTTGGATGAGTTTTTGTTTTGGTTTGGTCGGACCAGAATGTCCTGAGTTATCTGCCCTTGAATTTGACAAAATTGCTGTTTTCGACTTTGTTTTTACTCTAACAACCACAAAATTAATGGTGACCAATCAAGACAAAATTTTGATCTTGGATATAATGGTTAATCACCATAAGATCATGGATGAGTTTGAACTTCAGCACAATTAGACAAGCAGCTGCTGAGTTATCTGCCCTTGAAATGGACAAAATTCTCGTTTTTGACTTTGTTTTCACTCTTTAAAACCAGATATATTGACCTATAAAGAGGAAACAGGGACATAATGTTGATGATCATAAGTTTGTTTTCAGTCTTAATGTCACAAATATTAATTGATTCAAACATAACTGTGGCTCATATCATCTTGGTTCAGGTGAGCGATATAGGACCATCATGGTCCTCTTGTTTATCAAACCTTTTATAAAAACTTCCAATTCTAAGTTTAATGTATTTCATATCATGCTGATTATCATCTTTTCAGTGTGCTTTCCAAACAACATTCTTTAGACAGGCTTAAATCAAATTCAAAAAGTTTATACAGGTAAACTAAAGCAAAAAAACCCTTGAAGGATAAGGACAAAATGCTGACCATCAGGACTTTGTCCATTTCCCTAATGGGTTTCTTATAAAGCATCCTAAAGTGTCAACAAAACAATTGTTGAAAAAACATTGAGGCAAAAGAAGAAAATGTTGGTCATCAATATTTTCTCTTTTAGCCTCAAAATTTTCTTTGCTGTATTGTACACAAATTCAATCTTCAACATACATTTTGTCGTCTACAGGAACTGCTGAATTGGACTACCCTAAAATTTTGTCATTTGGTAAAGGAATAAATTCTAAGACTTACTTTACGCCCTCTCCTCTCTGTTCACCGAGCGCCACTTGAACAATAAACTTATATCTATCATAGCCCATATCTGAAACATCACCAAACAACAATATTTAACCCTACCCAAAATAAAACAAGCGTACCATGGTCACAATACAAATGTATACGCCGCTCCAGAGACTAAGTTTTAAGGGGGCATAACTCAGGCAAAAATCAATGAACCATAAAGTCCTTCCTTCATGCACATCTATCAATTGAAGTGATAAGATTGACCAAGTTTCAAAAAGATCCAGCCAGAAACTTAGGAGGAGTTGCGTTGACAAGAAAAGTGGATGGACGGACAGACAGACAGAGATGATGACACTAATATATGACCGCCTCAGGCAGCATGTGAAAAAGGACTAGTAATTACGTCATTTTCCATAATGTTTTCTAACCAGAAATACCAAAAATGGAAAAATTTGATTTACTTCCTTTGTTGTCAGCAACATCTTTGATTTTGGACAAACCTCAAAATTTTGCTGTCTGGTAATGGGTTAAACTATGGAATTTAGATATTTATCCCAAACAAAATTAGAGCGAAAACAAAGTCGAAAATGGTAATTTTCTGATCCATTCAGACTAAAATCTGATTAATTCGAGCAAATATGGTAACAAATATTGTATCTAATTTTCACCTTGATTGATCAATAAATGTACATGCTAGAGAGGAAACAATGTCAAAACTTACTATTTTTGACGTTTAAGGGCAGATAACTCTGAACTTTTCTATTTCGATCCGGGCCATAATCGAACTCCTAAGAGAACTTATGACCATATTTGTTTTGACAAAGTTCGGTCAAGTGTGGCTTATATTTGCGGATGCTAGAATATAAACACTAAATTAAGAACATACAGATGGGCAGATAGAGAGACAGACGACGGACGAAAAGCAATCTAAATAGATCAACTTGAGAAGACTGTGCTCAGACGAGCTAACAAAAACGTTACCATACATTTAAGATGCTAAACAAACAATTCTGACAATGAAAAATTTATGTCTGTTTCACGCTCAATTTTAGAGTATATTACCCCACCCACTCTGTTAAGATAGCAATTACAACCTCTTTACCTGAAGTTTTTGTGTACATTTATAAGGCTCATATCGTCCTCCTATCGGTTTTTATGGTGATTTATAAAGAAATGCCTGGTTCAGAAACGAAATAGTACTTCTTTTAATTTTGGCATTTTTATCAAGAAATCAAGGGCAAGTAATCCAGAATATACAAAAGCAATTTTGAAAATTTTCATATTACAAATTATGGTTATATATCTTCATTCACCACCAGAAAGATAAATCAAATGAAATGAGAAATATAAGCCTGTTGTGTTTTTTCATACAGTTAGTCCATCCAAAAATCCTAAAAATTCATAAACATGTTTAATGCCCCTTTTCTCCTGTATATGGTATCCAATGGAATAAACAGCAACATTTATTCAAAGTGCATGACACATATTTTTTTACTGCATCACCAGTTTTTAAGATATAGATTGTTAGTAAAGCTGTATATAAGAAATTGATTACCATCTATTGGGATAGTGAGTGATTTACCCCACCTACTTTGATTCAATATATCTTCCAAACCAAGGCTCTGTTCAAGTTGGGTGGGTTCAGGGTTCTCCCATCGGTAACCAAATGTATTTACCGTCGGCTACCGATGGTACCATCGGTAGCCGATGGCACCGTCGGCAACCAACAAACTCTGAACGAAAATTGTGCTGATTGGTAAAAAAGGCGGATAATCAGCACGGGCGGATCCAGGATTTTTTTCCAGGGGGGGGTCAAAGCCCAAATGATGGCTTTTAATAAGAAGTTATATAGGCAAAATTCAATTTTCAGCCAATTTCAGGGGGGTCATGACCCCCTGACCCCACCTCTAGATCCGCCCTTGATCAATTACCAAGAGCGTATTCTCCCCGCAGAGTAATCGTTCGTTTTCAAAAATTATGAATAAAAAGATATATTCAGAAATAAATGGCTAAATAAATAACTGTTGCTTCAACTATTGCAATAAATTCTATCAAGAACTGTTATAATGCGATTCGCTTGCTATTGAAGAAAATATATGATTAGGATCGCCGTAGTTGGATTGTTATCCGCCATCTTACTGTAATGAAAACGAGGCTACCGATGCTACCCGACTTGTCTACTCTTGGGACAATAGGTTACCAACAAAATATCCATCGGTATACCGACGATTACCGATGGCTACCGAGTACCGATGGGTACCAACGGGACCAATGGCTACCGATGGGAGAACCCTGAACGCGCGTTGATACTCTGCCTACATAAGGTCAATATGTTACTGGTCATTTGTGGCGAAAATGAAGAAAATTGGGCTGGGTCACGGAAGGGGCCTTATTGACACTCATCCTTTTGTCGTTTGGTAATGGGTTAAATAACCTAATGAATGAATTAATTATAAGCCTTATACTTGTAAGTCCCCACTTGTGTATTACTAAAATCAACCACAGGTATAACCGGTAGTACAGAAGCGCCCTCTAGTAGAGGACTGTAGATTCCTTTATCACGATTGATAATCATGTGATCAATTCCAGAAAATCTTCAATAACTTTGTTAATATGCGGCCGATTTGAATTTGATTTGAAGCAGAGAAGGTGGACAGATGTCACACATTAGATGGATGTTGTGGATTTTTGATAAATCAGCTGATAAAAAGTTATTGAAGATAAACCAAAATTTTGGTTTATCTTCAATAACTTTTTTATCAGTTGATCTTTTAAAACTCTACAACAACCATGTTATTCCTGACATTTTTCCACCTTCTCTGCTTCAAATCGAGTTCAAATTGGTCAAGTATTGACAAAGTTATTGAAGATTATTGGAAATTCTAAGTCACATGATTATACACAGCGTTTATTTGTTATATCGCTCCCATTGTACATCTTACCTTTGAGCCTAGTTTTGATCTCATCTGTAATATTTTTGGTCCATTCATTCACTTCCTCTGGATCGTATGTTTTACCATCCAACTTCTCATTCAAAACATTATGGATGCATTCCTTTACAATGATTGGTCTAAACCTTAAAAAAATATTAATAAAAAGACATTGAGATCATCTAAATATGTCTTAACCCATTCCCAAACAAGACCTGGTTTTGACGTCCCTAATAGAAAAGGCTTGGGAAAAGATTGAAACAAAAGAAGAAACTGCTGATAACCAGCAGTTTCTCCTTTTGTCTCAATATTTTCTGTGCCATATTTCACACAAATCCTATCTTTAATAACATTCATTTTGTCATTTGCGGCAGTTTTTGAAGTGGATCACCCTAAAATTTTGTCGTTTGGGAAAGGGTTAAGCCATGTATTACCAGACTGCAAACTTTTAGATTGGTCCAAATTCAAATATGTTGCAGACAACAACTTCAGGTGAATGAAATTTTACACATTTTGTCTTTCTGGGTAGAAAACATTAGATGGTAAATGAAGAAATTGCTTGTAACAAGCAATTTCTTCATTTTCCCAATTGATTTCAAAAGCCTTCATCATGTGGGGTGTCAAAAGACATCATTACGTGGGAATGGGTTAAGATATATGACCCATCATTAAAATACCACTTTCTTGCCATAAGAAATGCATCAAATTGCACACACTTCTACACTTCACATAAGTTGATTCACTGTGCCGGATTTCAAGATTATGCTTCAAAAAGAAAATAATTTACAAATATTGTTTTAGTCTATATTCAAATGCAAGGGAGGTACTGTATGTGTAGATATTTTCGCGGAGCGGAATTTTCGCGGTAGGGTCCCAATTTCGAGTTTTACAAATATTCGCGCAACTTTGAATTCGCGCAGAGACAAAATAAGAATTCTTAATTTCGCGCACAGTAAAATGAATGTAGGTGCTGGGTATATACTTTTTTCTTATTTGCAGTATCTTTAACAGTCGGGAGTAGGATTATTCGGGAGTTGGATTAATTGTTACTAATTATTTTCTTTATGCATTCTAATAAAGGGTTTGTTACATGTATTTCAAACCAAACAATGCCAAACAATACATTATCAGATAAAGTGTTAAATGGTTATTCACAGTTTTATTGTTCAATCAGTTTGATGCATGTATCTTGTCACCTTCTTTATTCAACATATTTAGTCAATAAAACATATACATGTGCGAACTGAATGAATATTCATGTAATGTTTATAATAAACATACATTTCAACTTACGCGAAAATTAAACTTTTCAGGAAGAATTGGGAGTACAAATATTTGCGCAATCATGAATTCGCGGGCCAATGGTCTAGCGCAAATATAGCGAAAATTAGAAGCCCGCGAATATTTCTACACATACAGTAATTTTGAACATTTTTGTGAAATATTTCCATAAGTATGCATTGATTCAAGATTCTAAGCCATTCAAAATGTTGATGTTTATATTTGGAATGGAAATGAAACACAGTTTAGGAAATACTGGCACTTTTCAAATTTCGCCGCTTGCTCTTTAGTGCTAATGATGGGTTGTATACGTTAAATTGTCTTTGTCATTTAGGTTACTGGGCATTTCAATCAGTTTTAAGTAATTTTAGTATTCTTTACTATTTTTTAACTAATAAAAATATAATGGGTATAATACTCAGACTTGAAATTTAAGACAATATATCACTTTCACTCTCAACAGTCAACTATTGTTGGTAGCTGTTTCAAAGTCAATATGTTGTGAACTTATCCTTACAGGGGTTCTCTTAACCCTTTCCCAAACAACAAAATTTTAGGGTGATCCACTTCAAAAACTGCCACAAATGACAAAATGGATGTTATTAAAGATAGGATTTGTGTAAAATATGGCACAGAAAATATTGGTACAAAAGGAGAAACTGCTGGTTATCAGCAGTTTCTTCTTTTGTTTCAATGTTTTCCCAAGCATTTTCTAATAGGGGCCTCAAAACTTGGTCTTGTTTGGGAAAGGGATAACTTGAGCTACCCAGATTGGTGGAACTCAAGGCAAAGTAAGCTGTGAATTTCCTGTTTTCTTTATCAACCCCATACCATATTTACAAAAGTAGCAGGTTTTTGTCTAGATTGATTGCTCGCTTTGTTGCTTAGCTAATGTTTAATAATTCATAACAATGAAGTATAAATTGATGTTATGTATGCATGTAACATGAGCTGCTGACACAGCCTAAATGAATGTGCATTTTGGAAGCAAGGATATATAGCTGGGGAGGGGAATGTAATCCAAAATAGAAGGGCAAAATCCCCGGCCAAAGCATCTTAATGCATGGGTTAATGATACCCCTGTGATCATCCATAAAACAAAAGACCCTTCCCCAATGGACTGCGCAAATTTAAAATGATCAACCATGTGGTGTTTTTCACTTCTGACATCATGATTAGGTACACCAGCCACAACAACATATCATGCATGTTTCAATCCTATTAAAGCAAGGGTTCTATTAATCCATTACTAGACAGCCAATTTTCGGACTGTTCCAATTTGAAAGGTGTTGCAGACGACCATAACCAGTTATTGAAATTCTAAAAATAGTTCAATTTTTGGTTGGAAAACATTGTGGATAATTATGAAATTGCTTTTCTCAAGCAATTTCGGAACACATCTAGTATACCGGTCCCTATTTACTAGGAACTATTTTGGGGGCTGTCGCCCCCCCCCCCACTCATTTTCTTCTTTATTAATGAAAATTACTCTATTTTGTCATTTTACTGGCGACCATTCAGTTTGGGGACCGGCTAACTAGAAACTTCCTGCAATTTCTTCATTCTCCACAATGTTTTCCAAAGTCCTTTGTTGAGAGGGAGTGAAAAGGTATCTCTGCGCAGCAATGGATTAAGAGGCAGGGGCCCATGATTTTAAAAAAGGGCGAATCCCAGGGATCCAAATTCCAGTTCTATGAAAAGGGAAACCTATGCCCGCATAGGGGTCTGTAATTTGACCCTTGACACTTTCTAGTCATTACTTTTACGTCATACCCATTGAGAATGTGACGTCATGTGTTGCCATAGTAACACATGGAACGTTCCGTCTGGATTTTCACATTGAAAGCTTAAAAGCAGCTCTTTGTAAATGTATAAGTATTTCTTAATTATGTTGCGTATGAAAAGACTGGCAGATATGTTTTCATTATTTAATGAATGCCCCTCGTAACAAGGGATTTTTCTATGTTCACTCAGATCGTCACCCCCTCTTAGAGGGCCTCTATCACAAAATATGGCGTAACTTTTTCAAATTAACACATAATCTGTCCAATATTTCGTTAACTAAGAGCCAACATATTGAGTTTTTGCTCCATTAACACTATGGCGTTCAGTCGATTTCAAGATATGACACCAAAAGCAAGTCTAAATATAACACTGACCTGTCACATTCGTCTTCTCTAATGGCTTAGAATCAAACATTTTACGATTTTTCCGTTCAGCTAAAGTATTGACATGAAAGCAGACATCTTGAAAAGGTGAGATAATTGGCGACGAATAATTTCATTGGTCGACTCGTTTCTGTTAACCCTTTCACTGCCAAATATTGACCTTTGACGCGTCTCTCACCGCTGAATTAATTCGAAGAAATTTCCAAGAATCAATACCCTGTACACAAAATCATGCATAACTTTTGACTCATTTGATGGATTCCTTTCAAATTTTCAGGACATACAGACACATGAAGCATCTATGTGACCAAAATTTCAAAGTTATTCATGACATGACAATATTTTTTTTCTTTTTATCTAATTCACAAATTGTTACAATCTAGTAGAACAATGGAAAAAATTGGGCGAGCAAACCTCGACTAAATGTTTTCGTTGAAAGTATAATAATTTGATGGAACAGATTGTTGAATTGTCAACTAAACATAATTTCAAACTATCCCGAAGCCTTTTCCAGCATTTTTGGTGTCATTCATAGTAATATTTACAGCTTGTAGGCATAAATAGCAAGTGTATGATCTAATGGCAGCCGTATTGTTGTCTTTTGTCTTGGAAAATTTCCTATGAAAATACAAAAAGCTTACCGATTGTAACACAAATTCTGCTGTTTCACCTGTCAAACGCTAATACTTTGATTACTTAAACGGTGCTATAAGAAAAAGGATGTGTGAAAACCACTTGGCTGTAAAAAAATATTCACATATTCTGCCCCCATAAATTTGTTGACAAAAGTCGCCTATGGCAGGGAACGGTAAAGCGACAAAAGTCGCCTATGGCAGTGAAAGAGTTAACTTGTTCGTATATTCCCCTCAAAAATCGAGGCACCACTACTAGCGCTAGCGCCACTAGCTTGACTAAATGTGTTTTAAATAATCTACATTCTATTAATCTTCTCTTTACTGCTGAAAAAATTAACATAAGCGAACTTTTCTAACTTTCCTTTGTCTCCGTAAGCTAAATGTTTAAATACCCTCTGGTTCCCGCTCTTACATCATGAAACTGTTTAAAAATAGCTTTAGAAATCGAGTACCAGTCTCGCCCAAGACTGTCAAAACGAGTGGGCCAATCATGGGAATGAAATCATTCGCCGCTAATTACGTCACCAAAAAACATGACATCGATTATCCAACAAAATTACCCATTGTTACATTTGACCGAGATTGGCAGTTTCCTTTTGAAAATTTGATAACAAACCTAAAAATCACCAAAATTCTCAAGTTTTTTAGGTTTGTAGAAGAAGAATGTGACAGGTCAGTGTTAGATTTAAACTTGCTTTTGGTGTTCACGCAATTTAAATTGTGTTTTGTTCGATCTGAAGCGTGCTCATATTTTGAAATCGACTGAACGCCATAATGTCAATGGAGCAAATCTTAGATGTAAATTTCAACTTTGTGCCATTGTAGCAGCCAGACTGCATCGCCCACCCCTAAACGATTGTATTTTCGTTGTAGAAAAAAAAATTGGCTCTGAGTTAACAAAAAAGTGGACAGATTATCTGTTTACTTAAAATAAGTTACGCTGTATTTTGTGACAGTGGGAAGTTGATCAGATTGAACATAGAAAAATCTATTTACTAAAAAAGGTTCATTACGTGCTAGGGGTCAAATTACAGTTCCCTTTGTGCGCGGGAAGTATCAAGGTTCTTATTTAGCACTAGTTGCAATAATGTAACCGAAACCTTTTTGAATTTTGATCTGGGTTTCGAAACCAATACCCATCATCAAGTTTGTGGCTACGATATCGCAGCTAATTTAGCACTTGCAACTTGCTAATTGCAAGTAAAAATTAGAAAATGCAAAGTGAAAAACAGGTAACTTGGTAAATAAAACAAGATTAGAAATCGCCAAAAAAATGGCAAAAAAGTGAAATATGCCCCCTGAATATGGCCACTTTTAGTATGACAAGTCGAATTTCAAAGACATTCTCACTTGTGTTGGAAATTCGGTCTAATGATGTATGTGTTAGCTGGTGGTGGAGGTGCTAATTCTTGTTCTACTTCTGCCATTCTTTAAAATTTGTCTTGGCAGGTTCTTGTTCCGCATGTAAACAATCAAAATGGCGACCTTAACAACGTCAGTTGGACCCAATGAAATAAATTTAGGCGAAAGGAATTTATTATGTTCTGTGTTTATGTTGCGTCCCTTTATTAAAGATACATATTTAATATTGATTAAGAAATAAATAAAATTGATTAGATTAATTGCAATTTTGAGAAGAAAAAATATATATGTATCGCGTGTACATGCATAATGAATTATTGGAAATAAATACCATAAGCAAAATAATGTAAATCAGATGTAGATATCAAAAAATATTGCAAACTCTTTATGAATTTTCAAATTTCATTTCAAAGAGTACAGACGATCAGGCGATAACATTAGTTATGGCATTATACGCCCAACTGTTAATCAGTTGTGTCAGTAAATAATCTTTTGAGTTGTCGTAAGGCAATGATTAATACAAAGAAACATCTAATCAACAAAACAAGTTGAACGATAACAATAGTATTTTGGTAGACATGTGTCGTTATAAAATCTCGTTAAGTTCTACAACTCCCATTCCAAATTGTCCATGATTAATATAGGCTATACATGCATGTAACCCATTTCTAAATCAAAGTACTGAAAGTACTGTTGGAAAGCAAATTTGCTGATTATGTCTAAAGGCCTTTTCTAGTTGTTAGCAATATGAATTACACGGAGTTGGATAAAAGTAAATAATTGAATTTGATTCTTTAGAAAGTTACAAAATACAAATTATGAAAGGATAATGTCTGTTCCATATCAGCAAAATATACTGAACAAAAGAGAAAACTTTACGCTGCAAGATTTCTTGTTTCTGAAAAAGTATCGAACTAAAAGCCTGATTTTATTTTTACAATATTTCCATGGCATTCGGCAATCGTTTTGTCGAAGTTTCATTGCCTTGTCTCCTTTAATGTCAAAGTTATGGCCCTTAATGCATTTACAGCTAATTTCATCTAATGCCACATACGCGCGATAAACGATTCATTATTTTTACGGAATTGGTCATATCCGGGTTGCCAAAAAAAAAAAAAAAAAAAAAAAAAAAAACCACAAAACATCTCTCTTTTCACTTGTAGCAAGCTCTAAAAAAAAGGTCTAATCTGTCAATTTTGTGAATTACCCCCCTTTGACATAAACAAATAGGGAATTTAAAATGTTTGATATTCAATTCATAAATTGCACACCTGAAAAACGGACCCCTGTCACACTTAAGGGTCCGTTTTTCACCCCCATAATTAAGATCAACAAAACGTTTAGTGTTTGGCACAACCAAGTCAATGAACGATGCGAAGCACATTCATTTGATTTCTTTACTTGTTGAATTTAATAGAAGAAATATGACAAGCAATGTATGTGTAAAGTTTTCACTTTTGTTCAGTATACTGTGGTAGGTTCTATAAAGTTTCTATGGAAAATCCATGGCAATTGCCGAAAACATAGTGCTGTTTTAATTCATTTCGGGCACTAATTTTAAATAAAATGTTATAAGAAAATGATGTAGAAAGCAAGAAATTGGAAGGCATGTGGTCTTGGGTCCTCTCCAAACAGGGACTGGGAGAGCAGAGCCTCCTATCCGGGGGCCGAATTCTCCCAGCCGAAAACGACTATAAGGCATTCTAGCACTCTATGTTCTCCTATACCCAATGTCATGTTCTGAAGTAGGTTTTCTTGTATAATAGACTAGTGCGACATGTGTCGGTTCATAAATCTATTTGATGTATGACGTGAACTTTTGCAAAATTCGGTACAATGGACAAGTTTCCACTAAGACAACCCCCCCCCACACACACACACACACAACAGCCTCCGGAAGTCGTCCTTACAGGCAAAAGGCGAAATTTTTAAACTAGGAACGGTTGACTGTAAATCAAATAAAATAACCATCTTACCGGCTATCAACGAATTCATTCAATTTCATAGTTTTTGTTCCACTTAAAACTTCTCTTTATCACTGTATATTGAATGCACGTGCGCTTAATCGCTGTATATTGAATGCACGTGCGTCGTCATCGATTTCTCCGCATTTTTGGGAGCCTCGTTTTGAAAATGTCGATTTGTTACTAGTTTTAGTAACAATTCACATGTATACAATGTTAATTTCCCATAAACCCATTGTTTGCCTCCGGAAGTTAATCAGAGTCTTCTCTGATGAAAATTCGCTCTTCGATATTTGGATGTCGCTATTTACATCAGAGCGCTGTCCAATTCAAAAACAAAAGAAAATTCCGACACAAGTTATGTCGCTGTGTCGGAATTTTCTTTTGTGCTTGACTGGGACAGCGTTCCGTTGTAAATAGCGACATCCAAGTATCATCGAGCGAATTTTCATCAGAGAAGTCTCGGATTACCGGAAGTGTTCTGCGGGTACGGACCAAAACATAAATGAAAGGAGTCTATACCCTAATTAAAATGCATTTGATCTCTGAAAACTACATGTCTTACTTGCTAAAACATGTGTTCCGTCACTACTTTATCCCTTTCCCAAATAAGACCGGGTTTGACAGCCCGTAAAGAAAATGTTCGGGGGAATATTGGGATGAAAGAAGAAACTGCTGATAATCAGAATTTTCTACTTTAACCTCGATATTGTCTTTGGTATTATCTACAAATAGTTCTAATTTTATCTAGGTATATACCAATTTTGTCGTCTGCTACGGTTTTTTTTTATTTTGACCAATCTGAAATGTTTCTATTTGGGAAATGGTTAACATACCAACAATGTAAATTGATTTGATTCTATGTAGGCCTATTCATCTAGATCTATATCTATAGATTAAAAAGTTAACACCGTTTTTTTAAACCAAGTGGTGAAAGGATTGCTAGTCTGATTTCTATGCATTTTGAGCATATCATCACATATTCTGGTTTCCCAGATTTCTACTTTCGCTTTGAAATGCCTAGCTACACGCGAATACTAGCAAGGCCTATTAGACAAAATGTCTATGTCATTAACCTTAAAATACCAACTTAGTTGATCAATCAATTATTGTGAACGCGATAAAATGCATGGCTTATCGAATATCATTGTTTAGTTTCGGACATTAAAACGTGTAAGAATTTGGGCATAGAAAGATTCTAAAAATAGACGTGTCCTAGTTCCTATTTTTAGCGCTTGAAGTGGGTCGCATATTTCATAGTTCAGTAAACTTGACTGACCCATTTTCAACGAAAGATATTGGACTGGCTATTGAACCGTAATGAAAGCAAATTACTACGTGATCGTTTCTCCTCTTTTAACACATGTTTAATTGGATGTTTTATCAACGGTCACACAATTGAATATCATATGTATAACAATAGAATCCAATATTGAATATTCGAAAGGTTGTTCTTGTCATTGATCTTTGCTTTTGATAGAACTATTTATAGTGAGGAGGACCGGGAGATGTTGTGTGGTATGCAGAGAATGGTAAAGTGCAGAGAAACACGACTGGAAAGAAAAGCAAATTTTGCAAATTTGCTTTCCAAAAATTAGAAAGGTGACATTATGGTCCACAAGTGTAGCCTACCCTCAAAAGATAAATTAGCGCAGGCCTAGATAGGCAAACTGTAGAAAACGATCGGTCTGTCGGTAGCCTATTTTAACATTTTTGGCTTTGTAAAAGATGTTTTGGAAGTGTAAAATCAAAATGTTTTAAACCAAAACTATACTCCTCACAAAAAGTTAAGGAATAAAGATAGGCCTAATTTTCTCTCTCAAATGTGCTTTATCACAACTCATGATCTATGTTTTGTAGGCCTACAATACAAAGTTGGCGTTTTATCACACGAATTAGGCTACGTTAAATGATTAGGGAAATCATCAAACAGTAACAAAGTTACAAATCATTGAAAAGTGTCCCGGCGAAACAATGGCGCAAAATGTCACTCACCAGCAGTCCAGTGTGAAAATTCGTCTTCAGTCAATGATTTTGAGTCTAGTACCTGGTATGGCCCCCATGAGCTTCAACACACTCACGATCACGCCTTGGCATCGACCAGATTGGTCTGTATAATGTCCGTTGTGGCATGTTCCTCCAATCTGTCTGCTATGACGTAGCCTACTAAATGGGTCAATAGTCTAGAAAGAGCGTGCACGCATAAAATATACGCGTCGACGCATAAATTTTATGCGTCGACGCGTATATTTACGCGTCGACGCATAAGATTTATGCGAGCAGTTGAAAATATATGCGTCGACGCGTAAATTTTACGCGAGCAGTAGTAAAAAAAATGTGAAACCGAGGCTGGCCAATGGGAGAGGCGGTTAAAAACCTTTCCCTTTATACCATCAAATTGATATATGAAACGAAGGATCTGATTGGTTAATAGATAAAATACGTGTCGACGCGTATATTTACGCGAGCAGTTGAAAATTTACGCGTCGTCGCATAAATTTTCAACTGTTCGCGTAAATTTTATGCGTGCACGCTAGATAAATAGACTTTTGACCCATTTGGTACGCCATAGTCTGCTATGTGGCAGTTCATCCAGAGACATAGCCCTACCTACAGAGCTCCAAAATAAGAGGTGGTGATGACTTTTCAAAATGAAATTTCATCAAACCCTATATTGTGGGTACTCATTCGAATAGTCTCGTCGAGACGATTCAAATGAGTACTCACAACATAGGGTTTGGATTTGAAATAAAAATGTTATGAAGTCTTTACCCCCTCTTATCTGGAGCTCTGTGTAACCTTTCAAGAATGTTCTACGCATGTTCTATCAGATTAAAGTCTAGAGACCTAGCAGGATAGTCTATTACATGTCTGATGTTGTTGGTCCACAAAACTTCAGTCACAATTCCAGAACGATGGGGACGGACATTACCATCAATTAACAAAACATTTGGATCTGTTTGATGTGCCAAAAGGATGACACCAGGCGTGATGATCTCGTTCATGTACCTTACACCGGTCCTGGGCCCCGTATTACTAAACATCTTACGATCAAGTTTTTGTGTAAACTGTGTAACACGGCATTTGATTGCACGAAAAATCCGACTGAGCCAATCTGGGCTGTTGTTACAAGTGATTATACAAAAAAAATCAAACGTACGATGGTTAGTAATACGGGCCCCTGGTACCTTGTCTGATGACAACCAACTCTGTTCTGTGGCCAACTCCAGACCATCAACCCCCCCCCCCCCAGTTTTGATGTTGATGTGCCGATATCAATATTTGCCGTCGATATCTTTGGGGAAGTTTGATCCGTTGAAGTGGTCTCCCAGACCTTAGACCTTCTGTGTGAAGCATGTTCCTCGCTGTTTGGGTGGAGACTCTGTTTCCTGACACCTTTTGGAGGTCATTTTGCAGCGATCTGACCGTTTTGCGCCTGTTCCTATGGGTTAAGGTTGCAACGTAACGGTCTTCACGAGGTGTTACTCTTAGACGACATGAACGTGGTCTCTCTGCCATCATTCCAGTTTGATTGTACCGAGGGTTTTTGCTCTTGAGGCAATACTGCGATGAAAATTAAAGTGAATCAGTGCAGCCAGTCTGTGTTGCCCCACCCTCTAGCATTCGAACAATTTGTGCAACTTCGATTAAAATCGAGTGACGTTTTGGCATGATCCAAATGTTTATGACATCAAAGTTGTCAAATTGACGCGTTTTAAGCATATGCGGAGCTAAAGCCTCTCTTACAACCCGTCGTGCGTCTTTTTAAATCTTACGTTTTTTAAACGCAGCAAAATCGCACGATTTATAAAGACGCACGACGGGTTGTAAGAGCGCATCATAAGAATTGTCCGGTCAATTCTTTGCTGCGTGCAGTCAGCGTCGTGGTTGCGTCCACAAAAATCGTACGTTGCACGTGCGTGCATCGCACGACTAAACGTACGTTTTAGACGCAGACCGCTCGCAGAAGCACGTACGACCGGTTGTAAGAGAGGCTTAATGCCAAGTTTGGCATCTGTATATCGTCGTTGTAAATGCAAAACCTCCTATCTATTTAGAATGCTTTCGCTTGCTATTGAAGAAAATATATGATAAGGATCGCCGTAGTTGGATTGTTATCCGCCATCTTACTGTAATGAAAACGAGGCTACCGATGCTACCCGACTTGTCTACTGTCGGGACAATTGGTTACCAACAAAATATCCATCGGTATGCCGACGGTTACCGATGGCTACCCATGGTTGCCAACGGCGCCGATGGCTACCGATGGGAGAACCCTGAACGCACCCATTAACACTGAATATTTTAAGTGTGTTTTAGCATAGATATGGCTGTCAAAATTTTGGTCGATCTTCAATTACTTGTTTATCAGTTGATATTTCAAACATCCACCACGTCCATCCAATTAATGCGTGACGTCTGTCCACATTCTCTGCTTCAAACCGAATTCAAATCGGTCCCATATTAACAAAGTTATTGAAGATTTTCTGACATTGTTATATCACGTGATTATCAAGCGTGATAAAGTCAGATGGTCAGATGGTGAAGAAGACCAATCATCTACGCCTGCGTTTGTTAATGAAACTTTATTTGAAAGACTTACAGAAACTAAAACGGGTAAAGGTATTGGACATTTAGAAACGTGCTTAAAAATACATTCAACGACCGAAAAGATTAATAGTTTATGGATTGTTTTAACAATACATTCAATGATCGAAAAGCTGAATACTTCATGGATTGTTTGAACAATACTTTCAACAGTCTAAAAGTAAAAGATGAAAGTTTCATGGATTGTTTAACACTGTGTATAACCGTACAGTGAGCAAAACCGGAAGTGCCACCGACTGTACGCACAAATATCACTAGTTCACCTCGATAAACAAATGGGGTCACGTTTTCATATCGAGATTGTAGAAAGCTCAGGAAACGAATCTAAACGCGGTTTTCGATGTTGATGAGCGAAATTAAACGTTGTTCAGCCTGGGTGATGATTTTTGTGATAGTATGTATACTTTACCCGTCAAACAGGAATTTCGATTGCAAATCACTGACTTTTCATTTTCCCGACCCATCAAATTTGTGTTTCCAAAGTCATTTTTCGGTACTGAGTGCATGAATTTTGATGAAACACGCACAGAAAGACAGGCAAATATTTCTTCTTGAAGCCATATGTCCCTGTTTTCGCCTAGTATTTATACACTCCTGAGTATTTAGCGAAGAATTACACCCCTGTCTTCCGACTGACTGTACGACTAGCGACAAGTGTACAGAATCACTAGTCACAACCTATCTTCAAACAACTGTACGACTAGTGTCATCATAACAATGTATTGATGGGCTGGATTTCGTTACTCTAGTTAATTGCTTTGTAGTTTTGCGTTTTTTTTTCTTGGGAAATGTAAGCAAAGGGTATGAGGCATTTGATTAACAGCCCTATACTTCATTTCAAGATGTGTTCTTTCTCTGTAAACCAGCAACCCTTTTGTTAATTGACGCTTTTTACATATACTCAATATATACCTTGAATATTGCTAATTGAATGGAAAGCTCTGCCAGGTAAATTCTCGTCCGCTATACATGTATCAAGCAGGAATTCTGAGTATGAGTGATGGCAAGACACTATGTCTCTAGGTCAAATAATCTGAGGGATCTTCTTTCAAATAATCAGGTCAGTATTTTTCGGTAAAAAACGAAAGTGGATGGCGTTCACGAGCACAGAATTTTTTTTTCGCTAGAATGATAGAAGAAACCACTGGATTCGGGGCAAAGTCGAGTTACAATCTGGAATGGCCCTCTCAACTGCACGTACGGCGAACTTTATCTCGTCTTAATCCAAGGAGTATAAGCTGCAAAATTAAACAATGTGAACTCCTCCCAAAAGTCACGTGTGTTATCCAAGTTGTTATTTAACATTAAGAGAATTAAGCAGTATTTTTCCTCTCCTATAAAATTTGGGAAATGGGGGTACAATAGTTTCGCTCTGGCATAGTGACATGTTTAACATAATATTATGTTCGTGAAGGAGAGGTATCGAGAAGGACCAATCTAAGCTTTAAGAACTTGATTCCCAATCGATGTAAAATACATAATTATATGTAATTCATTTTGTAAACATAATTGTGATAATCCTAACTGTCTAAATTTATCTTGTTTCGTTTCAACACAGATGAAGACGGCTTTAAGTGTTATTTCTGCCCACATACATTTATACAACTTATCAAGAAATTGCTGATAATTGAATTAAGGTAGTCCAAGCCTAATGAGATTCATGCAACTTCAAAATTTTTCGAGCAACATCATTAACATTCATTACGTTATCGGAATTTATATGTTCGACGTTGTAAACATTCCCCGGTGAAACGTTCCACAGCCACATGTTAACAACAAAACCCAAATAATTCAAACGTCCCGTGAATCTCATTAGGGATGGACTACCTTAAGAATATGTTGGTGATGTTGGCTGTACTTTGTTAGATGAATGGCTGTATTCGGTTATTCTGCTTTGATGACACATGGCTTTGCTGAGGTATGGTAGAATGATACATATCCGATTTGCCAACTTATCAAGAAATTGCTGATAATTGAATTAGGGTAGTCAAACCCTAATGAGATTCATGCGACATCGTTAACATTTGTTACCTAATCCGAACTTATACGTGTGACATCGTTAACATGATGTGGTGGAACGTTGCACCCCTGCATTTAAACGACATTGCCGGAATAATTCTGATGTCACATGAATCTCATTAGGGATGGACTACCTTAAGAACATGTTTGAAATGTCGACTTTACTTCGTCAGATGAATGGCTGTATTCTGGGATTCTGCTTTGATGGCTTATGGCTTTGCGGACATATGGTAGAATGATAAAAGTGTATGTCGGCTTTGCCACCTTATCAAGAAATTGATCATAATTGCATTAAGGTAATCCATCCCAAATGAGATTCAAGCGCCTTCAAAATTTTTCGAGCGACGTCGATAACCTTTGTAATGTAATCCGAATTTATATGTGCGACATTGTAATTATTCGGTTGTGAAACGTTCCACAGCTGCATGTTGACGACATTGCAGGAATAACTCCTATGTTGCGTGAATCTCCTTAGGGGTGGACTGCCTTAAGAATATGTTGAAAATATCGACTGTACTTTGTCAGATGAATGGTTGTATTCTGGTATTCTGCTTTGATGGCTTATGGCTTTGCCGACATATGGTAGAATGATACATGTTCACTTTGCCAACTTATCAAGAAATTGCTGATAATTGAATTAAGGTAGTCCATCCGTAATGATATTCATGCAACATCGTTTACATATGTTACCTTATCCGAACTTATACGTGTGACGTCGTTAACATACGGTGGTGGAATGTTGCACCGCCGCATGTTAACCACATTGACGGAATAATTCCTTTTTCGCGTGAATCCTCATTAGGGATGGACTACCTTAAGAATATGTTGGGAATATCGACTATACTTTGTCAGATGAAAGGCTGTATTCTGATATTCTGCTTTGATGGCTTATGGCTTTGCCGACGTATGGTAGAATGATACATGTCCGCTTTGCCAACTTATCAAGAAATTGCTGATAACTGAATCAAGGTAGACCACCCTTATTGGGAACCATGCTGCATTGGAATTTTTCGAGGGACATCGTTCAAATTTGTTACCTAATCCGAACTTATGCCTGCACCATTGTAAGCATTCGGTGGTGGAACGTTCCACTGCCACATGTTAACGACATTGCCTGAATAATTCCGACGTCGCTTGAGTCTCATTAGGGATTGACTACCTTAAGAAATGTTGACTGTTCATTGTCAGATGAATGGCTGTATGCTGGCCAATTGTCTCTGAAAAGTATTTGACCCTTTACTAAATTCTTTATACATCTAACATGCCGTTAGGGGTCGCGAGTTGGAACCCCAGCTTGGCCAGTTTCCATTCTGACATTTGACAAAAGTCAACGGGTGTCAAACGGGTGTATGAGGGGGTAGCTGGAGGCTAAGTTTGGATTTTGTGGTGGTAATGGTGAGAGAAATACCAGGAAACCATGGTTAGGTGTTCCAGCCGCTTTGATACGACCATAGCAGTTGAAAACGGCGTAAAACCCAATAAAATCAAAATCTAACATGCCCCCAGTTGATTAGGTAGTTCTAATCTGGTGTTAAATTTGGTCGTTTTTTCTTTTATTGGCGATTTAATGCACGACACGACAAAAGAGATCAAACAAGTTTGTGATGTGTATAATTGAAGTATTCAGTCCAATCGCCGGTGAGATGTCGCAAACGCTTTACCGACTAAAAATGCCGCGGATTGGTTGTTTGATTTTGCTTGATCGGTTGCTGCTGTCATATGAACGCTCTGACGCGCCTGCAATGGGGTTTTCGGTAATATCGGGGAAATTCTCGGCGATTAATCGGAGATGCATAGTCGATTGATCGAAGCATTGGCCGACAGAAATAGCAGTTTTTGTATGATCGGCGACTTGTCGGCCAATTTGCACCTCAAGTTAAAATCAACCGATCAATCAGTGGCATTTTGAATGTCTGAAGAAGTCGATGAAGCCTCGGTGACTACACATGGACTATTTGAAGAGATACTGTCGACTGTCTGACGGTGTATAGCTGACTTTTACACATTGCTGAAGTGTCTGTCTCATTTTTGCAATCATCAGTGACCTATCGTTGACATCTCGCTGGGTCCCACTCAGATGCATTGCATATGTCCAACCAGTTTCATCCGATGACCTGCATACCAGCCTAATTGCAAAATAAAGGTAATAGCCACTGCCAAGGCGCGGCTGTAATGTGGCTGATAGGAAACCAATCACTTCAAAACAAATCGACGTCAGTCTTACGTCAATATTTTCTACTGGTCTGACAGCAACAAAACGAGCGAAATCGCTGATACGGCGCAACCAAATTTTATGTGATTTTTGCCTGGTAGAGTCACATAGGCATTGGCGGTATGGGCATGTGTGCGGTTCTATGTTGTTTCTATGCTCAAACTACACTGTAGAAGTATACCAAGGTAGTCACTTGACTGAGGAATGGTTTGGTCGAGTAGTCACATAAAAGCGACGCCCCAGCGTTGGCGGCTAATCTATTTGATACCGGCCGATTTAAGAAAGTCTGTGTTACATGAAATTGCCTGGAAGTTGGAACGTCGGCGATGTTTTAAATATTTAGTTAGAGTCCGTTAGATGTTCGGCAGAATCCCAACAGATTTTCAGCAACTAGTCAATGAGACTTCACCGACTTTTTCAAAACAGAGAAAATTCAGCCGATTGATCGGTTGGTTTAAACTAGCAGAATATATTGGCAGACACGCTGCCGATCATGAAAATATTCTGTTTTTGTTGGCTGATGCCTCTATCAATCAATGACACAAGGGCTGTGACATTAACTCCCCGGACATGAAGTCCCGGCTCACTTGACAAGGCATCTCAGATTAATTGTTGTTAATTTCCATTTCCATAATATGACAAAAACAACCATAAACATCACCTGCGTCAAATGACGTCATCAATAATGTCACTAAACCACCAATGCGTTTCCTACGCTGAAAACTAGATCATGGCAGAATTTACACAAAACAACACATTTCGAATTTGCGTTTTATTTTTATTTAGAGTGTTATAATGGAGATAATAACAAGTTTAGAGGTCTTTATTTGCCAAATAAAACCCTATGTGCTCTGAACTTCATGTTTAGGCAAATACCTCAGCGCTGAGCGCCTCGGTTTTTACCTACACTGATGATGTAGTCCGTCGCACATCGGTTTTTATTTGGCGGTTAAAGACCTCTAAACTCGTTATTATTTCATAACTAGAAATCGATCAACGAAAACCAACAGATCAAACAGCACTTGGCATTTCTTACACAAATCAAACGATTTTTATGTAAAGTTTGGGTATTTAAAGGTTTGCACGTGAGAAACGTGTAGACGTCTATTTTGACGTTATCTCACAGGTAAGACAGGTTCTAACGTAAACACAAAGATCAATATCAAGATACAGTTCCCTGTAATTATCAGTAACAACTTTGACTAAATATCATAGAAGAATTAAGAGAAATAATAAAAAAATAGTTGTTGCGTTTCTTCTTTCCTCTAGTATATTTTACATTTTTCTGTAAGATTGTTCTCCCATTGAGCAAATTTGAGTGAGATTTCTGGCAAAAAAATGAGAGAATTTGTCCAAATCGCGCCCCAAAATGATCCCTAATACAAATATCAATTTTCAAAATGAATAGGATTGGTATGGAAGCAAACGTGCCTGTAGGCCGCGACCATAGCGCAGTTGGTAGCGCATCTGCCTCTTACTCGAAAGGTCCCGGGTTCGATACCCGGCCACGGCAAATGTCCTTTCTGACAAAAATGTCCCTCTTCAGTGGTTTGATATCGTTAACCTATGTGGGCGAGCAGCTAGAGGCTCGGTTACGGTGTTGTGCCAGTACTAGTATGAGAAACAACAGGTACCAATGGTTAGGTGCTCCAGCCACCGCGATATGGTCATAGCAATTGACAACGGCGTAAAACCCCACAAAATCAAACCTAAACATGCATTACATACTGGACACTAGTCATACAGTAACGAAGAACTAGTCGTACGGTAACGAAAAACATTTTGGAAACTAGTCGTACAGTTGTTGGCAACAGGGTGGTTGTTTTCAATAGGCTTTTTTTCAAATATCCGAGCTCCCGTTGCAAAACGGAGAATTGGGTTGTCAAAATATAAGATTAAACGACTCTTCCATCAGTAAAACACTGTGTATTGTGTGTCGAAACATACCTTTCGGGAGAAAAATCTGTCACAACCACGGCCAAAATGGAACGAAACTCGGTGATTGCGAGTGCTAAATCCTGATTTGTAGACAAAAGCGCCGTTTCAGGGTGTAACGAAAAACAAAAATGACAGGTATGTTCAGTTCGCTTTTTATAATCGCAAACCGCGTTCAAAAGCGATGAATAGATAAAAAGTTACCTCGATACGAAAAAAATGACTGTTGAATTATTTGACGTGAACTAGTGATATTTGTGCGTACAGTCGGTGGCACTTCCGGTTTGGCTCACTGTACGGTTATACACAGTGTTTAAGAGTTATAATATTTTGGGAAAATGGGATGTGATGACATACCAGACTTGTAGCATGGTCCTAGATAAGCCTGTGTTCACGAGTGTAGGACAAAATCCCACTGGGACAAAAGCCCACTGGACATAAGCCCACTGGACAAAAGCCCACTCCGTATATATTACTATATTAAGTTTGTTTTTTTTTTAAATAATTAATGTTTTGGTTGTTTTTTATGTACATTATAATATATATTCTAAAATTATTTCATAGACACCTTGATGTATTAACACCAAAGAAATAATGAAAATCGATGAAGTATAATAAAATTGGCTTTGTATTCTGAATCAATATGCTATAATCAAATGAATATAATTAATAAAATGAATATAACTAAGCTACAAATTATAAATGTTATCGAAAGAAATGAATTGTGAAGAAAAATGACTTTTTCCCATCAATTGTGTTATTCCAAGGGTTATAATAAGGAGTGGGCTTTTGTCAACAGGGCTTATGTCCAGTTCGTTTTGTCCAGTGGGCTTTATCTTCAATAACTTTTTTATCAGTTGATTTTTCAAAAACTAACTGCGTCCATCTAATGCGTGACGTCTGTCCACATTCTCTGCTTCAAACCGAATTCAAATCGGTCCAGTAATTACAAAATTATTGAAGATTTTCTGAAAATGTTGTATCACGTGATTATCAACCGTGACACAGTCTGCTAGACACGTGGTATTCTTCGAAACAACAAAATTTTAGGGCGGTCCAATTTGAAAGCTGCTGCAGACGTCAACATGTTTGTTGTCAAAAATAGAATTTGTGTATTATTTATGCCACCGAGGACACTTTTGTGTCAGAATTTTATTAAATAATGAAATAATAGATTCTATAATAAAATGATAAATTAGATAATAAAATAATATTAGATGGCATATGAAATTGGAGAATCACTTGAAAACATTTTGGAAAAGGGGAAAATCATTGATCAGTCCAATCTTTTGACATGTTTTCAGAGTTTATTCTTAGAATATTTTTGTGATTGACTTAACTTTGAGAATTGACATAAGCTACTAACCATTTCCTTTGAAACTAATCTGTTTGTAAAACAATTTAATCTGTTCTCAAACTGTAGACATATGTGACCCGTCACGCTAAAAGGGACCTTATCCGAACTCCAAAAATCCAAATTTTGACAAACTTGTCAGACTCACCACAGGTCAACCAGATACTGTATGCGAAAAATGAACATATAGGAATATAGGGAAAACATTCCGGATTAAGAAAATTGCATAAAAGTGGAAAGTGTCGGCTCTAGTCAGGCTGCGCGGACTGCGCAGACTGACTAGGGTCGATATTTTTCACACACCCGATAAGGTCCCCTTTAACGCGACGGGTCACATATGACGTTACGCTCAATGTTGGCGTACAATTGCGTAACCGGCGTTTTTTGTAACGTCGCTACAGTAGGTACAAAGAAAGAGCGGAAAGCAACTTTTCTCGATATTTCACTCCGGTTTTGAGTCTGTTTCGGTGCGTCACATGCTATGTAACTTAATTTGAAAACACTTACAGAATGCATTGCTAGTATAAAGGTTTGCTTCATTCTAATTTTGTTTACTATTTTCGTCAGGGTTCTACATTTTCCACTCTGTTCTTTCCTTAAAAGGCCAAATACTAGACGAGCTTATGTTGAAACAAAGACTAAACGAAGTATTTAATAAACAGAAATGTATAGTGCATATTATAGCATGAAAATTGTTGAAAGAAAAGGAGTTATTTTTCATTGTCTTCGTTATCTTCGATGTTTTCCATAAATAACATCTACTGCGGATTTTAAAATCAGATATTGTTTGCGAAAGGGTCAAATTGGTGTTGTTCGGCGATTCTGTTTGTTTGTAATAAATGTTATGTTATTTGTTATATACCGATTTCAAATTCCATCTGATCATAGAAAAGATACCCTAAGTGACCATTCAATAAAGAGTGATATGTTTTTTACTGTTTTGGAACAACATGTGAGGGCTGAGCAAAAAGTTTGTTGAACTTCTTTGTAAAATTTGAAGAAAAACAATTTATTTTTCGACATGTTTCAGTAATATGTTTCAGATTTATTTATTTCAAGTAAATGTTGTTAGTTTCAATGTGTTTGGTTGAAAAATTATGTTGCAATGAATCTTTCAAAATAGAAGGAATCGGGCACCCAGAGCACGCTCTGACGTTAACGTCATTTCCAGCTTCGTCCTTCAAGACACTAAACGAAGGCGCACGTTTAGTACATCGTCACAGTCCCTTTGGTTTGGAAGTTATTTTGTTTATCTTTTTGGAAAACATTAGGACTGTTACAAATATTTACTTTTTAAGCGTCAATCTATAGATATTGATGTCTTTGTCGCTATAGCTATAGTCGCTATAGATGTGTTGGATTATCGAAACAACTAGAGCTGTTCTCGTTTGATTTTAAACGTAGAATATTAGTAATTAAGTCATGACAATTATCGCTTTCAAAAGTTTTCACCGTAGTGGACATCATGTAACCAGCTATTATCTGGGACTGGGACAAATATTTTGTTATTATCATCATATTGTTGTTTTGCTTTTGTACAATCATTCATGATTTTCATATTCACCACATTCTTAATCCTTTCCCAAACAGCAACATTTTAGTTTTTATTCTTCGCCGTAATATAAAAAAAATGTACTGTTCCTTTGTGAACTTATCAACTAGGTCTGCTTTGGGAGAGGGTTAGGCTACATCCCATTTCATTTTAACAAATAGATTTTGTTTGAAGGCAACATTGGAAAAAAGATTTTGCATTGTAATGTTAATTATTATGTAATTATCTTAATGTTTTACCTTCATAAAATAAAGTAATTATTATCTAGTCATGTAGCAACAGATTTTCATACGACGTCGTTGACAAACGTCGCAGATTATTCATGCCTTTTTGTGCGTTCATCCATTGGACTGTCTTTTAGATTTTTTTTTTTATTCTGTACAAACAATACATGTAATTTTTATGATTTTTTATGTTTTTAGTCTTGCAATATTTCTTAAATTAACGATATTTGGGTTAAAGTATGAACCGAAAATATCAAAAACTAATTGCACTGAACAATTTCCCCACTCCGCGAACTGTCGTTTTTTTTACTCTTTTTCCATGTCCGTACGTCGTACCATATCCTTAGCTTTATCATTGTTTTACAACATTGAGTCTTGAAATTTTTCCAAGTATCTGATATGATGACCTTCATTCGGGAAATAAAATATCAGAAGTTGTGCTCGAACATGTTTTGAAAAATAATCGTTTTGCGAAGATTTATAAAATATTAAATTACGGCGTGCTACAGGGTTGCGTCCCTTAACACTTTAAGTAGAGAAAAAATATCGTTTACATGAATTGAGACTCATGATATTTTACCAGAGAGTTATTTATAAGATAAAATTGCATGCGTGAATAAATAAATGCAATCGAAGGTAAGGTAATAAAGTTTTGGTGAAATTCTACGAGCTTTTTGTTCAGTCCTCGTACGTGACGTTGACGTAACGTTTTTGGACAGTGTGACATTTTCGCTAGATTTACAAAAGAACGTTTTTCTTCTCGGCAAACAATCAAATTTTGCAAAAATGCACATTTACTAAAAGACATATGTTTGTACTTTTATGTTGTTATTTCTATTTATAATAAAATGAGCTAATACGATTTTAAGCATCTCTCCATTTTTACACATTAAACTATTTAGCATGTTTTTCGGTGTGTGTGACATTGTCGCTAGAATTAAAAAGCTACATTTTTTACAGATTTTAAAGCGCGAAACTCTACCAAAAATTATGTCTTTCAAAACTACAAACAATGTACTTCAAACTCAGCAATAGAAGTTTATAAAATAAATGACGTGTTTTTCTGTTTTGCCGTAGTATTTTAATAATTCCAAATCAAAAATCAGAATCTTACCTTTTTGTCTATTCTAATTAATCGCACACAATTTCAGTCATGTGTGCCTTTTTTCTGTAAAACTTGTTTTGAATTATAGAAGAGAAGACTTCACGTCATTGCGTAAACGATTTGGCGAGTAAAACGTTGTTTTTGTCATTTTTTGGACATATTTTCACTTACGATTGTGTTAATTTGGTTACATCTTACCCTGTCGTAAAATGACGTTCGTTAACGTTTCGCATTAGATTAAAGCTATTTTGAATTTTAAAAAATATCTTTCGTTGGTAGCATTCACAAGGAAACCCATTGACGAATCCGAAGATATAAATTTTGCGAAATTTTATTAATCCTATACATTCTGGTGGTAGTTTGAACAAGAACGGTATGGCGTTTTTTCGTTTGTACGTCAACATTGAGCGCGACGTCATATGTGTTTTCATTGTCTGATTATTTCTTGGTAGACAACTGACTGAGAAAGCTTTGAAGATCAAGGTCACGATGATATTGGTTTAACACCTTTGATTGACATGATTGATTTAATCAACTTGAACTGTAATAACTTAATCTTGAGAGAACTTGCTTCCTTTTGGCTTTGTGAAAGTTTAGTATATATAGTCATGCAATTCTGGACTTGGGAGGATAGATCATTCATATAGATCATATATTCAGGATCTTAATTTGGAAACATAGATCTTAAGATCATTCTAAACTAAATACTCTTAGATTGTTGAAATTTCTATTTTACAAAACACTTGAGAAATTGTTACTAACTAAACACTATGGAAATAATCATTGGACTTTAATATACTAGAACTATCCAAACTGAGCATTGTAAATTGTATTAGAAACTGGAACATTTTGAATGGAAGAAATTGAGTAATTTGGAACTGTAAAACTGTGTTGAGTTTGTTACTTAAACATAGAGAATGGAATATGACTATGGAAAGGGACTCTAACTTGTACCCAACTGTCATAGCTGGACATCGGGGTAAAAGCTAAATTCCCCACTCCAGTGTATCTGCGCATCCCCAACCTGGTGCCTGCAGCTCTACCAAAGTAGCCCTGGTGTCTAGCGGAATGACTGGTGATAACCCCAAGGGTCTGGCAACTACCAAACGGACCAAACCCCTGAATGCGACCGTGGGAACCAAACCCCTGTGTTGTTGGTACTCTACCGACTGCACCCGGAAGACGGAGGACCCGGTCGCATATAGCACAGAAAATATTGAGACAAAAGGAGAAACTGCCGGTTATCAGCAATTTCTTCTTTTGTCTCATGTTTTCCCAAACATTTTCTATAAGGGACGTCAAAAACAGGTCTTGTTTGGGAAAGCGTTACTATCTGACACGTCACCCTAAATGGGACAACCTGGGAAATGTGAGCATATCCTACCCTAGTCAGCCTCTGCTGACTGTGCGGGCCGACTAAGATTGAAACTGTTCTAACTTATGCAATTTTCTTAATCCAGAGTGTTTTCCTATCTTACTAGAATCCATATAACTATTGTCATGTTCAAACCGTGACACATGCTTTTGTCATGTTCCAAAACGCAACACTTTCTTGACCTCGGCTCAAACATACCTAAACAATGATGCTTTTCAACACGCATCATCATACTATAATTTGAGCAATGTTTGTCCGTTTGTCTGTTTGTCCGTTTGTTCCCCTACTCCTACCAGGTCCTTGGGCCGATCTTCACCAAACTTGGAGGGAAGGTGGAGGGCGGCCCCGGGTATTAGCTTGAGGGGTTCATTTTTTGAAAGGTCAAGGTCATCTAGGTCAAAGGTCAAATTTATGTTTTTACAGGTTACGGGTATCGTTTTTACGGGTTACGGGACAGGATTGCTTACGGGTTACGGGACGGGATTAGGTGGAGGGCAGCCCCGGATAGGTCAAGGTCATCGAGGGGTCAAGGTCATCGAGGTCAAAGGTCAAATTTCGAGACGGGTAAAATTGCTAGTAATAGAAAAATTGGGAAAACATTGACACAAAGGAAGGAAAACGGTTATACCATCGTTTTCTCCTGTTTTCAAAACATTGTTGAATGTTATTTCTAAACTAGACACCCACTTTGTCGAATGCTGCAGCTTTTAATTTGGAAAAGTCAAATTTTTTGCTATGTGGAAATTTAAGGGTTAATTTATGAATGAAGAGAGAAAAAATGTGTTTTTTAAGTAAAATCTGATTTATTTGTTAAAAAAAAATCACTATAGTGATATACTGTAAACCAGGAAATTATTTCGCGCTTTTTAAGTTAGCGTCTTTCGCGGGTGGATGTGATCCGCGAACTTAAAACGCCGCCAATAGGCTACTTGCAATAAAAACGCGAAATTTAATCGCTTTGATAGTTTATGTTTCGGGAAAACCTGTGGGGAGATGTTTTATTCACACTAGACGTATTTGATACTATGTAAACAAGGGAAATATCTTTTTCATTTATAACAGGATGTAAGTGAAAAGTTTTCTTTATTTCAGACTACTTTCGTTTTTATCCAAAAATACATAGATATTGTGACATATTGAAAAACACGACATTGAAAGATAGACCAACTTATTCAACTATACTCCTCACAAAAAGTTAAGCAACAAAAGTAATTCTCTCAATATTCTTTTTATACACGGGGAAATTTTTGCACAGATTCGTTATTTGGACAGCCATATCTATGATTAAACACACTTAAAAGAATACTGAATGTTATCGTCTCCGAAAACAGCTATCACGTGATTAGAACACACTCACCACCAAAACATGCATGCAAAATGTGTCGCATATACGGATTTCAAACTTGGCATTAGCCCCGTATGTGCTTAAAACGCGTCAATTTGACACCTTTGATGTCATCAACATTTGAAGCATGTCAATACGGCACTTGACTCCAACTGAAGTGGCTCAAATTGTTGGAATGCTACAGGGTGGGGCAACCAAGACTGCTGCTGCCATTCACTTTAAATTTCATCGCAGTATTGACTGAAGAGCAATAACCTGATATAATCAAACTGGACAGATGTCAGAGAGACCACGTTCAGGTCGTCTAAGAGTAACAACACCTTGTGAAGACCGTTATGTTGCAACCTTAGTCCGTAGGAACTGGCTTACAACGGTCAGATCGCTGGAAAATGACCTTCAGAGGGTGTCAGGAAACAGACTTTCCTTCCAAACCGCGAGGAACATTTTTCACACGGAAGGTCTAAGGTCCAGGATACAACTTCAACGGATCCAACTTCCCCAAAAACATCGACGGCAAAGATTAATATTGGAACATCAACATCAAAACTGAGGGTCACTCGTTGGCGTCACAAACTCATAGCTGACTCGTCAAGATTCTGCCTTGACTCTAATGATGGCATTACACATGTGTGGAGAAACGGTAATGAGCGGTTTGCAGACTGTAACATCGCTGAACACGACCAATATGAACGTGGGAGTTTGATGGTCTGGAGAGGTATCAGTGTTTGCCACAGAACAGAGCTGGTTGTCATCAGACGAGGGTCAATGACTGGTGTAAGGTGCATTTACGAGATCATCACGCTTGTTATCATCCTTCTGGCACAGTAAACAGATCCAACTGTTATGTTATTGGATGGTAATGCCCGTCCCTATCGTTCTGGAATTGTAACTGAAGTTCTGTGGACCAACAACATCAGACATATTGACTAGCCTGCTACGTCTCTAGACCTTATTTCGACAGAACATACAAAGGACATTCTTTGAGGGCGTGTCTATGGTCAGCATGTTCGCCCACAGACTCTGGGTGAACTGCAACAGGTCTTGCAGACACAATGGAGGATCAATCCACAACGGACATTAGACAGACAAATCTGCTAGATGCCAAGGTGTGTTCGGGCGTGTGTTGAACATCGTAGGGGTCATACCAGGTACTTGATGCTCGATCATGGCCCAAAGTGGCCGGAAAACAACTTTTTACACATTCTGAACTGCTGGCGAGTGATGTTTTGCACCAATGTTTCGTCGGGACGGTTTTCGAGGATCTGTAACTTTGTTATTGTTTGATGATTTTCCCAATCATTTAACGTAATTTGTGTAATAAGACCCCAACTTTGTATTGTATAAAACATAGATCATTAGATGTGATAAAACACATTTGAGACAGAAAAGCATCTTTGTTGCTTAACTTTTTGTGAGGAGTATAGATATACATACCTGCCTGAAATTGAGAAAATGGGTCGTTTGGCATTCGAATGCCGAGTATGATAGCAAACGTCGATTGACATTTTAAACCTCGTAACTGTAGTTTGAAATTAGCCACAGCTACGAGGTTTGAATCGTCCTTCGATGATATTGAATAAAACTGTCATTATCGCTTCTCGACGCTATAGGTAAATAGGTGTGAAATTAATTTAACGCTCAAATTCTATGCAATGTGTTACAAACTGTAATCCGCACATGTATACTATAAAGCGGGAGCGACCAAACTGTCAATGGCGACTAAAATATCTTAAATTGAGTCATAATTCAATATTCCGATTCCCCAAAACGAATAAAAAAGTTATTGAAGATAAACCAAAATTTTGGTTTATCTTCAATAACTTTTTTATCAGTTGATTCTTCAAAAATCAACCACGTCCATCTGGTGCGTGACGTCTGTCCACATTCTCTGCTTCAAACCAAATTCAAATCGATCCAGTATTTACAAAATTATTGAAGATTTTCTGAAAATATTGTATCACATGATTATCCACCGTGACATTATTATTATATCAAATGCTATATAAAGGCCGCTTTTCCAGTCTGGCTCATCTAAAGTCCACTTTATCAAAAAGTTTAAAGTCCATTATAGAACATTTATGTCCTTCAAACGATGTATAGGCCGCCCGCGATCACCAACCATAGAATTAATTTTATTTGCAGTAGACTTAGCCGTCACAAATCTGTTGCGTTAGTGACGTCGACGTATACAACTGTGTTGACGTACAGTTGTTACACGCAGCTGACCGGGACGTGAGTGTTCTGTAAATGTTCCCGTGTCGTTTACACGTCTCATAATCATTGAAACCGTCGATTCGGCTACATTAAAGCTTCTTGCTACCTCCATTTGCAAAACACCACCAACCAAAAGACCCCAAACTCGGTTCCTTTTTCCCAAAGTAAGCCTCAGCATTTTGTACACAATTTTGTTTCGTAATCCTCGTTTGTTTTCAAAAAGTAAATCAAAGTGGCAATTTGTACACAAAATTTTATAGTGATTTAACACGTGGTCTAAATGCACGTGACACACGAGCATTTAGTGATGGGCGGTTCAGATGTCTGGATAGTTTACAGTAAACACGACAAAATTGTTGGAGCTTGAAGCGTATACATTGCCTCATACGTGTCTCCAAATCTGGAGCCCGTATTACTACCGATCGTACGTTCGATTTTGATCGCAGATTTATCTGCGATCGGTCTTAAGATATCGTAGGTGTTTTATCAAACATCTGCGATTTTTGAAATCGTACGATCGTTAGTAATACGGGTCCCTGGTGCCGATCGAGGCAATAGGAAATGAATGGTTAATGAAAACGTGTTTTGCGTATTTAAATCGTGTCAGTTTATATCAAAATAAATGTTTTGTACATGTAGAATATAAATAGATCTGTACAATAATGGCAAAGAAATTCTTTTCATCAATGCAGTAACGTATAGTGGTACCATCAACATTGAGACTCAAATGTACTTTTAACTATTGACTTTTCTACTGACCGAGGGTGGGGATCAAAAGACATAAAAGCCCCCCTTGCTCATATTATTGAAGTATACTAGTCAAAACTCCTAACCGGCCACTTTGTTTTGCTCATTTTAGAAATATTTACAATTATCTGATTTGTAAGAGGCTTGCTTCTATCGAAAGGGTGGTCATTTGAAGAAGGTTTCGTACAAACATTGCGTGTTAAAAAGCTAATGTTTCTCTTTGGGATACCATGAAAGACAAGAACCCCCATTTTCAAAAATCACGAAAACTGCGATATTCGACAAAAATTCTGATTTAGGACCAAATAAAAATTTGATATTCTTAAAGTTCATCTATCAACATTGCTAGTCAATCGAAAAAGAAGCGTTATGCTCGAAAGAAGAATTTGATTCTATTGAATATTGCCCAGATATGAACAGATTTTCCACAAAATACCCCACCCACCAATGTTAAAATCTATGAAAATCGAAATAAGGGGTATGGTTAAACTTGTGTCAATTTTTAAACATCCAAAACAGAACGTTGGTGACATTTTAATCATTTTCGCTTTGAAAATGAATATTCTATTCAATGAAAAACAACAATAGTGGTTATCCTGTCACTAAATGTGTCATTTGTGACAGAAATTAAGTGGCCGGTTAGAAGTTTTGACTAGTATATTTCATGACCCCTCCAAACATAAAAGACATTATGAACTAGAGTATAGTTATCTGTTTTCCTTACCCCATTACCAGATGGTAAAATTTTTGACTTTTCCAACTTGAAAGGAGTAGCAGACGACAATTTCAAGCTGATGGAATTTTAAAAATATTTTCATTTTGGGTCAGAGAACATTGTGGGAAATGAAGAAATTGCTTGTCAAAAGCAATTTCTTCATTTTCCACAATGTTTCCCAACGACATTATTTTGTAGGGTGTCAAAAGGTGTCACTGTGTGAAAATGGGTTAACACAAACTTGTGAGTCGGGCTCTGGAAATGAGTCCTTCGTTGCATCTCAGAAAACTGAATTTCCAGGTCAGCCTCCGTCAAATGAAGTCTTATAATATGGATCAATTCTGCAAACTTAACCCATTACCACACAGTGACGCTTTTTGACACCCCACAAGAAAAATGCTTTGGAAAACATTGTGGGAAATAAAGAAATTGCTTGTGAAAAGCACTTTCTTCATTTCCCACAATGTTTTCTACCAAAAAAGAACAATAAATGTAAAATTTCATTCACTTGAAACTGTCGTCTGCAACTTCTTTGAATTTGGAACAATCTACAATTTTGCCATCTAGTAATGGATTAAAGTTGCTACAGTTCATGAATAAGCTGTTAGTGAACAATATCAATCTGGATCTGACTGTACAAACACATAGGTTGATCTAGATCCACTTTGGTCTTATATGCCAAATGGGAGCCTTTTCCAGATCCTAGTTCAAATATGAATTTGATAGAAACATATCTGCTTAAATGTCATATCTGCTTATATCTAATGTCTGCCTAAATTTTGAATCTGTTTAGCTTGCTGCAAGTAAGAGGTCTTTATAGCAATTTGTTCAATACAAAATTATCATGCTTTGATAAAATTAAACAAGAGCTTCGCAGACCAACTAGTAATAACTCGTAGGTTCGACAGAACAAAATATATTAGTCAAAACTTCTAACCGGCCACTTTGAAAACAAAAATATTTTTTCTGTGGTGATTGGATTTGTACGAAATTTGCTTTGTGAATTTTTAAGAAACTTTCCAGATAATTTCGGCGAAATGTTACCGTTGTTTGATTAAATTTAACGCGCAACATCAGAAAAGCTCAAAAAGCTCTAAAACAGAGCTCGAAATATTGTCAATGTATTTTTTGTGGTCTCATGGATCGTTAGCTGCAACCTAGACTAAGAAAAAAATGAAAACGTTTGACAATTTGCGCGGCATAAGGCCCTAGGAGAAAACGAAAGAGCTTATGTATGCAAAAAAAGTTGTTCCTAAAAACAACACATAGAACACGTTTTTCATCGTAAATGCTTTATATACTGAACCTCAGAAATAACGCACCACTTTTTCTTGTTTTATATGTTGTCAACAAAACCATTTAATTTGTTGACACAGCGTTATTCGGTATCGGCCGGACACTAGGTATGCACGCAATACACTCTTAAGCATGAAACTTATTCATCCGTGACGCTAGCCGGCCAAACATGGTAAACGGGTGTCCTGCATGTGCCACAGTATTGATCTCGTGCACATACCAGCCAATCGGTTCTAAGGGTACATGCATTCGGTGACAGAACACCCAAAATTCCATCGGTTTGAAGTTTTGGATGCGTTAAACAATGCCAAGACTTTCCACTGAAGAATGTAATCATGCTATTGGGATGCTTTAGACAGTGATGACGTCACGAGCTATTGCACACTTGATGGGATTTCGTCACGGGACTATTGACCAGCTTACAGAACGTTTCCAATAAAACTGGGACAGTGCTGGACTGCACGGGAAGGGTGCGTCAAAGGATCCAACTGCAGCTCAAAACAGGTAGGCATGTTATTTAAATGCAGTGATACAGGCAGAGAGGAGAGTCACGCAAAAGGCCAGAATCCAAAATGCTATCTTCTCCATGCCTCGACGAAGCACAGACTGTATTGCAATGCGAAGTGGTCACACGCAGTACTGATTTTGTGACTTTCACTTTGGAGTGTAGTCACGTTTGCGAGCTCGTCACGATTGCTTTAAGGTAGCAAAACAAATTTTCTACCAGAAACGAATAAACTGATATCATTTTGCGTTGTGGTTTTACAATTTGAAAAAGTAATATACTCCTCAAAAAAAGTTAAGGACCACACATTCAAAGTGTGATATTTTGTGAATCCTTATATCAACCTATTTATAACTTGTTGCATGATAACTAATATCCTTTCTTCATAATCAGTTGGTCACTAGTTTGGAAAATTAGCCGAAGTAAAAACTGTAGGAGAAAAGGACGTAACACTACCCTTTCAAATGCTTGTTTTTGCATGTAGTGGGTCGGATGGCAAATTTCAGAAAAAGCCCCTTTCCCCAGGATTTCCTTTCGAAAAATCACACGTATGGCCAGTTTGACTATCTTGAACCTCTATTAATCAAATGCGAGAAAAGAAGAAGTCATTAATTAACTTTTGGTACTCTATATGAGGGATTTACACTATGCTTCTACCATCGCTCGTATGAGAGCTTCCAGCATCACTTATGAACCGTTATGAATAGAGATCCTTTCTGTAATGATGGTCCTACACATTTGCAATAGGATTCAAGTAAGGAGAGTGTACTGACCATTGCATAAGTAACATTTCTCACTCTCTAAGAAGACTCGGTTGCAATTCTTACCATGTGTGGACGGTCGTTATCGTCCCCTTAAATGAATTTAGGAACAATATCGCCACCGAGTGGATAAGATTATCTAAGGAGAACCTCATCTCTTTATCGATCAACGGTCAGCGATCTGTTAGGATGGATGCCAAGTTCCGTAGAACCATATTAACATACCCACCCTACTCAAGCACAAATGGTTCATTTTACTTACCGTCTTTCACACCCTAAAATCTTTAAAACACCATTTTTTCTGAAGAAACACCACGACTTTTCCGACTTTGGCATTCTGTCGCAATTTTGACAGCTCGCATCGACAAAATAGACCTCAAATCTGCAGGGTGAAAGTTGCATTGTGGACGTGGAATGTTAATGCAAAATCGTCCGGTCTGTGTGGCTGTAGTGGGGCTCACAGGAATCCCCCATGCACAGAATTTATGAGCTCAGGTGTGCTTTTTCTTGTTTGAACATAAACAGCTTGTACTGTTGGTCTCTGGTGTAATTTGATGGACGATAACGCTCGTCTTCACAGGTCGAGCTTTGTTCTCAAGAAGGAAAACACGTCTAACCGAAAAGTTTACAAGCTTTCTTTACATGAAATTCATTAAACATGTGTGGGACTGTCATCACAGAAGAATTCCTTCCCATAATATCCACACAGACATATCGGAAGCTTTTAAATGGGTCCCGATAGATGCATTGTCTAAATCCCTTAATGCAAGAACCGGAAGTTGATTTCAAGTGTCTGTTCACATTGCATTGGAGTTATAGACGCATAAGATGGTTACGCAAGTTATGCACCTGAATATTCAGAGGAAAATCTTGAGAAACAATGACCATTTCTATAAAATGCTATCCCACCCACTACATGTAAAATCAGGCATTTTAGGGGTAGTGCAATGTCAAGATCTCTTACAACTTTAGTTTCTGCAATTTTTACAATCTCCCGATGATTTGTTATGAAGGAAAGATTGTCATTCATTAAACAGTAATTCATAAGTAAATTTATTAGAAGAATCGTAGAGTATACTATTTTGAATATGTGGTCCTTAACTTTTTTTGATGAGTATATAATGAAAAAGATATAATGGTAAATATCAGCGGTGCGTTATTTCTGAGGTTCAGTATATATAGACTGATGATTCCTGACGAGCTACAAAATGCAGGATATGTGTAAACAATCAGTTTGTTGCATCGCTTTTCCACTCCAGATCATATTTGAGCATATTCGCTAGACAAAATGTTTTGCCGGTTGAATTTAAACACCATTTTGCCACGCCTCCTATTCTTTCTGTTCCTCCTGTAGTCAAAAGCAACACAAAATTGGCCAATGTTTTCCATTTTTTTTCTTGGTCTGGGTTTCAGCTAACGATTTGTGGACTTTGAATTATTGAAAAAGTAATTCCTCGAGCTCTGTTAAGATTTAAAGCTTTTTGAGTTTTTTTTTTCTTAATTACACATCCAAATTTGATAAAAATTGGAATACTGTCCTGGAATTTCACGTACATTATGCTTAAACATTTCCATGTCAAATTTCATTAAAATGTGATAACTTTTAAGAAAGTTATTGTCATTTTTAAAGTGGCCGGTTAGGACTTTTGGCCAGTATATAATCAAATTCTATTATTAGGAAAAGAAATAGTATAATATTGTCGAGAGCATTGCCCCTTAAGTGGATTTTTTAAACTTACACCAATACACCTATTGTATTTTCATTTTTCCAATATTGAATTTTCCAGTGTCCCATTTAGGCTGTTAGTAAAGGGCAGGTATTAAATCATAGGCTAAATCGCGGTCACGCCGTAATGATAGTTAGCCTACTATTTCAGCATGTATGAGCTTGTGTGGAATGACTGACATGAACAAAGTGGATATTTCATATTCGGCATGCTGTTTGAATATAGAAATAAAATGACATTTATACACTTAACAAAACTTATAAGTACTCCGTTTTCTATTAGCGCAAAATTTTACCCGGTAAAGGAATACCAAAAGTCGATATAGTTTATTAATCCCTAACTTAATTGCTTGACCGATATCATTTTCATTCTGCAAAATTATCGTGTAAAATGGTAACTTCCGGTCAACTAAAGAAAATTGAAATATGCCTCCTGCGTTTCATACACGAATCCCACGTGCTTAATTTACAATTTATTATTTTATGGATTGACGTGACAAACATAAAAACATAAAATTCGTCGGAAATCTCTACAACAACAACCCATAACAGTTGGTGTTCTACAAGGTGATGCAATTCAAGCGTAGGTAATATTCTTATATCCACATTTCCAGCCGTTCTACACAAATTTAATACAAAATATCGTTTATTACTGTCAAACACCAACATTTTGTTACATTCGTGCCTTTTTTTCAAAAGAAAAGCAACCCGTTTCATGAATGCACATGCAATTGCTATCACCCAACTTGTGGCCGATTACAGGCAAACCGGAAGTGCTGCCAACCTCCAAGACAACCAAGGGATAGGAAATCAAACCGGAATTACGACCTTAACATTGCTTTGTTTCGCCTGTACGTGAGTTGAAGCGTCCAGAAACTGTCATAGAAAAGGATACATTATGCATTCAAGGGAGACCATTCAGTGTCCAAACTATCCGATAATGGCTAAATCCATCATGCCTGTGAACAAGTCGCATCAACCATGACCTCACAATTAACATGTTCATGTTTAGTTGCCGATGATGCATTAAATTTACTGATTGTGAAAAAGTGCTTTACAGACTAACGATTTAATGTCCACTATGATGATGAGCTGGCACATGCTTAGCGAGCGTAGAGAAGCTTACATAAGCTTCTAAAATATTAAGAAGATATCCCATCAGTATATTTCAGGAATTACAAACTGTTTATTCGTTCCTGATACCATGCTATCGTGGGAGAGAACATGCAACACACAAGAGATTGACTTTGTGACTTTTGCTACCAACAGTGGTCTCCGTTAGATGCTTTTTGATCAATTCAACTTTTCGTGAAGTTTATGAAAATTCAACATATGCTGGTAATATGGTTAAAGTAAAGCTGTGTGAAATTTGGTTAAGATATGTTATGCCTGTCCGGAGATATGCTTTATGATGTAGTCGGAGTACTTATAAGTTTTGAGTAGTATATAGATCTACTATATAGGCATATAGACTAGCCTATAATAATAGGCTACGTATAGATCCTGTGTAGGTCTACGTTGTATGAATAAAAAAGATGACAGACAAAAGCAACACGATGTTTTCTCTTTGTGTCGATAAAGTTCTGGATCATGTTGGGGCATCTGAGCAGATCAGGCAGAACCATGTGGAAAAGGGACTTATTGATGAGGTTTTAATGAACTTAACTATGCCAATTATATACCGTAATAATGCTCGACATCATAATTTTGGCAGCTGGTGTGAGGGTTCCACCACAAAAGGCCTGGCCTCTGACATTGACAAAGTTTATTACGATATGGAATGTCTAGCAGTTGAACAGATATCTACTGAGTTGGTGCATGGTTCCTTGATAGTAAATGATGGAACTACGAAACCAGGCTATGTGAAATTACAGATCATTATCAATAGGATTCCCATAACTTCAAATATTGCTGAAGCAAATACAGATCAGTTCGGAAGAGTTTGTGTTTGTAGTAATATTCGTCCCTGGGAAAGTATGGATGACATACCCATGCTGGATATAAGACAAGAGCGTAGAGGACCCGCAGTTACTGGTTTCGGACGAGTCGACTTGCCAGATATCGATCGTGTGTACGCATTCAGATGCTATGGTATCCCTTCTTTCACAATTGGATGGATTCGCAGACCTAGAAAATATGGGTGGCCATCGGAACAACTACTAGACAAAATGTCTAGCTATGGTTGTTTTCTTGTGGGCAAAGGTCATCCATCAAGTCAAACAGAACACCTAGAATGGAGGATTTCATTTTCGTTTCAAGAAAGAGAACTCATGTTCAGCCTCAACTCGACCCAGCATAAATGTTACATTCTAATGAAGATGATTAAACAATACATAGTGTCGAAGTTGAAGATTCAGTCTATTTCATCCTACCACTTGAAGACATCCTTGTTTTACACGATATAAAATAACCCCATCCACATCTGGATACCAGACAACATTGTATACTGCACAGAGCTCTGTCTAAAACAACTACTGGACTGGTTGAACAACGAAAATTGTCCAAACTTCTTCGTACCCGAGGAAAATATGTTTGATAGATTGAGCAGTGATGTTATGAAGATGGCAGCTACATTTATCCAGGAAATGCTGGATAGTGATGGACAATATCTCATGTTACTAACTTGTGACAAGTTTGGGGAGCTCCTACAAGAGTCTCTATCTGGCAAGGTGTTGGCAGATTTGAGTCATGATGTTATAGAATTTGACTTTAATATTAAATTGAACCTTTCAATGGGTTCAATTTACATTGTAAATAGACTTGCAACTTCGGTGAATAGGAACTGTGCCTCAGAAACGCTTAGTGCATTAAAGTTGTTGTTAGAACATATTAAAAAGTCAGAAGAGAAATTGGTATCAGAGAAAGTGTTTAGAGAGATTAAACAAAGTAATGATATATTGCTTCCGACCATTCACTTACAGATTGCCCAGACTATAGCAGCTATAATGTTAACTGTGACTGATGCTGACACAAAACGTGAACTAATGCGAGACTTTGGTCGCCATATTGAACAAACAAATGGTTTCGACGTTGTATCGCAGAGACTCGTTAAAGCAAGCTTGCTGTTCAAAGAAAACAGATTAGAGGAATGTGCGAGGATTCTGGAAGATTGTGAACTACCGCTACAAAACTGCCTTATATCAACGTGTTCATGTCGATATACAACCTCCAGGGGTCACGAATTTGAAAATTGGATAAGGTTGGGAAACACAGCAAGCATGCCACCCCTAGAATTCCACAAAACGTGTGTGACATCATGTTTGAAGTTTCTGCCGTGTCAGTATGATCTAGCACCTTCACAGCTATGCTATGAAATGCACCGTTCTGTAGGGGCAAGTACAGACACAATACACCCCCTCTATCATAACTGGTTTAGGGTAATTGCAATAGACGCCAAACTGTACTTGTTTCTCTTACAGTATCTTGTTTATTTAAAAGAAGGCGAACCCGAACTTGCAGAAAGGGCCCAATTGAAGCTAAGCACGTTCATTAACGAAACTTTATTTGAAAGACTTACAGAAACTAAAACAAGAAAAGGTATTGGACATTTAGAGACGGGCTTAAATATGCTGGGTTTGATTTCTAAACATGACAAAAATTCAGAATTCGCTGCACATTGTTTTATTACATCCTGGATGATACAACCAGATCACAACGCAGCTAAATGGCACATGCTTGTAATGATGTATGAACAGTACATTCAACGATCATAAATATGAAAATTTAATTGTTTAACCCTTTCCCAAACAAGACCTGGTTTTCACGTCCCTGGAAGAAGTGGCATGGGAAAACATTGAAACAAAAGAAGAAACTGCTGATAACCAGCAGTTTCTCCTTTTGTCTCAATATTTTCTATGCCATATTTTACACAAATCCTATCTTTTATAACATCCATTTTGTAATTTGTGGCAGTTTTTGAAGCGGATCACCCATAAATTTTGTCGTTTGGGAAAGGGTTAAACAATACATTCAACGATCGAAAAGATGAATAGTTCATGGATTGTTTTAACAATACATTCAACGATCGAAAAGATGAATTGTTCATGGATTGTTTAAACAATATATGCAACGATCGAAAAGATGAATAGTTCATGGATTGTTTTAACAATACATTCAACGATCGAAAAGATTAATAGTTCATGGATTGTTTAAACAATATATGCAACGATCGAAAAGATGAATAGTTCATGGATTGTTTAAACAATATATGCAACGATCGAAAAGATGAATAGTTCATGGATTGTTTAAACAATATATGCAACGATCGAAAAGATGATTGAATATTTAATGGATTGTTTAAACAATATATGCAACGATCGAAAAGATGAATAGTTCATGGATTGTTTTAACAATACTTTCAACGATCGAAAAGATGAATTGTTCATGGATTGTTTAAACAATATATGCAACGATCGAAAAGATGAATAGTTCATGGATTGTTTTAACAATACTTTCAACGATCGAAAAGATTAATAGTTCATGGATTGTTTTAACAATACATTCAACGATCGAAAAGATGAATTGTTCATGGATTGTTTAAACAATATATGCAACGATCGAAAAGATGAATAGTTCATGGATTGTTTTAACAATACATTCAACGATCGAAAAGATTAATAGTTCATGGATTGTTTAAACAATATATGCAACGATCGAAAAGATGAATAGTTCATGGATTGTTTAAACAATATATGCAACGATCGAAAAGATGAATAGTTCATGGATTGTTTAAACAATATATGCAACGATCGAAAAGATGATTGAATATTTAATGGATTGTTTAAACAATATATGCAACGATCGAAAAGATGAATAGTTCATGGATTGTTTTAACAATACTTTCAACGATCGAAAAGATGAATAGTTCATGGATTGTTTAAACAATATATGCAACGATCGAAAAGATGAATAGTTCATGGATTGTTTTAACAATACTTTCAACAATCTAAAAGATTAATAGTTCATGGATTGTTTTGACAATACATTCAACGATCGACAAGGTGAAAATTTCATGGATTGTTTTTGAGTTAGATTTTTTTTTTGGAAAATGGGATGTTATGATATACAAAACTTGTTACATGGTCCTAGATAAGCCTGTGTTTACAGTCTTCTAGACATGTGGTATTCTTCAACCCTTTCCCAAACAACAAAATTTTAGGGTGGTCCAATTTGAAAGCTGCTGCAGACGTCAACATGTTTGTTGTTAAAAATAGAATTTGTGTATTATATAGCACAGGAAATATAGAGACAAGAGGAGAAACTGCTGGTTATCATCAGTTTCTTCTTTTGTCTCAATGTTTTCCCAAACATTTTCTAAAAAGAACGGGCCGCCGCCATGGTGCAGTTGGTAGCGCATCTGCTTCTCATTCGGGAGGTCCTGGGTTTGATACTCGGCCGCGGCAAATACCCTTACTGACAAAAATGTCGCCCATCAATGGTTTGATATCGTGAGCCTATGTGAGAGAGCAGTTGGAGGCTCGGTAAGGGTGTTGTGGTAGTACTGTTACGAGAAACGACAGGAATCCATGGTTAGGTGCTCCAGCCGACGCGATATTACCTTAGTAATTGAAAACAGCCCCAATAAACCAATCTAAAAAGAACGTCAAAACGGGTCGTGTTTAGGAAAGGGTTAATATCTGACACGTCACCCTAAAAGGGACCACCTGGGAAGTGTGAAAATATCTACCATGGTCAGCCTCTGCTGACTGTGTGGGCGGACTAAGATTGAAACTTCTTGAAAACTTGCGAAATTTTCTTAACCCATTACCACACAGTGACTCTTTTTTATTCCACACAAGTTAAAGGCCTTGGAAAACATTGTGGAAAATGAAGAAATTGCTTGTGACAAGCAATTTCTTCCTTTTCCACAATATTTTCTACCCAAAATGACCAATCTTTTTATACGCCGCCGGAGGCGGATGTATATTGGCGACATCTTCTCCGTCTGTCCGTCCGTCCATCCGTCTGTCCGTCCATCCGTCCGTCCGTACGTCCGTCCACTTTTCTTGTCAACGCAACTCCTCCTAAGTTTCTGGCTGGATCTTCTTGAAACTTGGTCAATGTTATCACCTCAATTGGTAGATGTGCATGAAGGAAGGATTTTATGGTTCGTTGATTTTTGCCTGAGTTATGCCCCTTAAAAACTTAGTCTCTGGGGCTTATTGAAATTGCAGCCTTGTCAACGCAACTCCTCCTAAGTTTCTAGCTGGATCTTAATGAAACTTGGTCAATGTTATTACCTCAAGTGGTAGATGTGCATGAAGGAAGGATTTTATGGTTCATTGATTTTTGCTAGAGTTTTGCCCCTTTAAAACTTAGTCTCTGGGGCTTATTGAAATTGCAGCCTTGTCAACACAACTCCTCCTAAGTTTATGGCTAGATCTTAATGACACTTGGTCAATGTTATCACCTCAATTGGTAGATGTGCATGAAGGAAGGATTTTATGGTTCATTGATTTTTGCCACAGTTATGCCCCCTTAAAACTTAGTCTCTGGGGCTTATTGAAATTGCAGCCTTGTCAACGCAACTCCTCCTAAGGTTATTGCTGGATATTAATGACACTTGATCAATGTTATCACCTCAATTAGTAGATGTGCATGTAGGAAGGATTTTATGGTTCATTGATTTTTGCCAGAGTTATGCCCCCTTAAAACTTAGTCTCTGGGGATGATTGAAATTGCAGCCTTGTCAACACAACTTCTAAGATTCTGACTGGATACTAATGAAACTTGGTGGATGTTATTACCTTAATTGGTAGATGTGCATGAAGTAAGGATTTTATGGTTCATTGATTTTTGCCTGAGTTATTCCCCCTTCAATCTTAGTCTCTGGGGCTTATTGATATTTCAGCCTCGTGAACGCAATTCCTTCCAGGTTTTTGACTGGATATTTATAAAAACCTTTTTGTGAACACAACTTTTTACAGGTTTTTGTGTGAATATTTATAAATCCTTGTCAAAGTCATTTTTTTGTCTCAAGTTTTATAAGTGGCGGCGTATATTGTGACCATGGCACTCTTTTTTTTTAATTTCATTCACTTGAAATTCTCGTCTGCATCATCTTTGAATTTGGACCAGTCTAAAATTTTGTCATTTGGTAATGGGTTAATCCAGAATGTTTCAAACCGAGACATTCTGTTGAATTCGGCCGAGTCTGATTAAACTTACTCAAACAATGATGCTTTTCAACATAGTAGAAGAAATTGGGAAAACACTGACACAAAAGGAGAACAGTTATACCAGCGTTTTCTCCTTTTGCCTCAACATTTTCTGTGTCATTTCTAAACAAATCCTATCTCTTAATACACCCACTTTGTCGCATGCTGCAGCTTTGAATTTGGAACAATCAAAATCTTGCTAGATGTGGATGGAAATAATTAATTCATGAATAACAAGAGCTTCGCAGAGCGGCACATATACGCCCGAGAGGGGCTTGTCTGTAAAATTAGCCATTTTTTCAATTCAAGGGCTGATAATTCAAACATGAAGTTATCAAAATTTTGTTTGCACAGCAAGACACCATAGATTCATTGTGGCTAGAATGATTAAATTCTGGTTGAAACTGTAGGAGTTCCGCACAGGAAAAAATAGGCATTTTTCCTTAAATTCAAGGGCAGATAATTCAAGAACGAAAAGAGTTATCTAAATCCCATAATCAGTGTGCACAACTAGACACCATGGAGATTCATTTTGGCAAGTTTGATCAAATTCTGATCAAAACTGTAGGAGGAGTTGCGCACACAAGAAAATGGGCATTTTTTTTTAAATTTAAGGGCAGATAATTCAAGAACAAAACAAGTTATTTGAATTCTGTAAGCGAAGTGCACAACAAGACACCATGGAGATTCATTGTGGCATGTTTGATCAAATTCCAATCAGAACTGTAGGAGGAGTTGCGCACACAAGAAATTGCTAACAGACAGACAGACAGACGGACAAGCGGGCCATAACATAATACGACCCTTCGGGCGTATAATAAAAAGAGAAAACAAGTCTTTTTAAGTAAAATCTGATTTATTTCTATAAAAACAAGAGATGTTTGTAAAACATATATGCCCCCTCAACGGCCTACATTTGATGTAGGTCAAAGTCCAAGGTCAAGTTAACAAGGTCCAAGGTCATGGTCAAATATGAAAGGTCTTGGTAGGAGGTGTCTATGTGTGAAATATCAAAGCTGTATATGTAAAAGTAAAATGAAACATAGGCCAGGTTAAAGTTTTTAAAAGTAGGCCAAATGCCAAGGTCAAGGTCAAATGTGAAAGGTCTTGGTTCGAGGTGTCCATGTGTGAATTATCAAGGCTGTAGGTGTAAAAGGACATGATTTATATGCCTGGTTTCAGTATATGTAAAATGACATGAAATATAGGCCAGGTTAATGTATTATTAAAGTAGGTCAAACACCAAGGTCAAGGTCACAAGGTCCAAGGTCATGGTCAAATGTGAAAGGTCTTGGTCGTAGGTGTCCATGTGTCAAATATCAAGGCTGTATGTGTAAAAGGACATGATATATCGGCCAGATTAAAGGTTTTTTTTTAAGTAGGTCAAAGGTCAAGGTCACAAGGTCCAAGGTCATGGTCAAATGTGAAAGGTCTTGGTAGGATGTGTCCATGTGTGAAATATCAAGGCTGTATGTGTAATAGCACATGATATATAGGCCCAGTTTAATTTTTTTCAAAGTAGGTCAAACTTCAAGGTCAAGGCCACATGGTCCAAGGTCATATTCGTATGTGATAGGTCTTGGTCAGAGGTTTCCATGTGTCAAATATCAAGGCTGTATGTGTAAAAGGACATGATATATCGGCCAGGTAAAAGTTTTTTAAAAGTAGGTCAAACTCCAAGGTAAAGGTCACAAAGTCCAAGGTCATGGTCAATTGTGAAAGGTCTTGGTAAGATGTGTCCATGTGTGAAATATCAAGGCTGTATTTGTAAAAGGTCATGAGATATATGCCGGGTTTATTTTTTTTAAAGTAGGTCAAACTCCAAGGTTAAGGTCACAAGGTCCAAGGTCATGGTTAAATGTGAACAATGTTGATGGGAGGTATCTATGTGTGAGATATCAAGGCTGTATGTGTAAAAGGACATGAGATATAGGCAAGATTAAGAATTAAGTGTAAAATCAACAAAGGGCAATAACTCCAAGAATTTGATTGGCAGAGTTACGGTTCTTGTGCACTGCACCTCTCCATAATGAAAACTAATCACCTGTAAAGTTTCATGATTCTACCTTACATATTTTTTGAGTTGTGCTCCGGACAAGAATCAACTTATAAAATCAACAAAGGGCAATAACTCAAAAAATTTGATCGGCAGAGTTACGGTTCTTGTGCACTGCACCTCTCCATTATGAGATCTATCCACCTGTAAAGTTTCATGATTCTACCTTACATACTTTTTGAGTTATGCTCCGGACAAGAATCAAGTTTGAAAATCAACAAAGGGCAATAACTCCAAAAATATGATTGGCAGATTACGGTTCTTGTGCACTGCACCTCTCCATAATGAGATCCATTCACCTGCAAAGTTTTATGATTCTACCTAACATACATGTAGTTTTTGAGTTATGCCCCGGACAAGAATCAAGTTTGAAAATCAACAAAGGGTAATAACTCAAAAAGTTTGATCAGCAGAGTTACGGTTCTTGTGCACTGCACCTCTCCATAATGAGATCTATCCATCTGTAAAGTTTCATGATTGTACCTTACATATTTTTTGAGTTATGTTCCGGACAAGAATCAAGTTATAAAATAAACAAAGGGCAATAACTCAAAAAATTTGATCGGCAGAGTTATGGTTCTTATGGACTGCACCTCTCCATAATGAGATCTATCCACCTATGAAGTTTCATGATTCTACCTTTAATACTTTTCGAGTTATGCTCCGGACAAAGTTTGGTCTACGGACAGACCGACCGACATACGGACCGACCGACCGACCGACCTTCCGACCGACACTTGCAAAACAACATACCCCCATTTTCTTCGAAAGGGGGCATAAAAATAACAAATCACTGTTGTGATATATAGATCTACGCCAATTATCCCATTACCAAACAACAAAATTTTAAGCCTGTCCAAATTGAAATAAGTTGCAGACGACAATTTCAAAGTGATCAAATTTCAAAATTTTATGTTTTTTGGGGGTAGAAAAAATTGTGGAAACAATTTCTTCATTTTCTCTTGTTAGGCGTCAAAAGGCGTTACTGGTTATCAGTTAGGTTATTCAGTTAGTGGGAGTTTTACCTCTGTAACATTTCACATCAAATTCAATTTTCACATTAAAAAAACTTCAACCTTTCCATAAATCCATAATACATAATTAAGCAAGGATTTGGAAAAAGGGCCCTAATGCATATGCACAATCTGATCAAAATCTATGTTTATCTGTAATAGCTTCTTAGTTACACATTAGTTACACAGCAACTGTAAGTTAGTAGTATGGATGCTAATTAGACTTCTTTTGAACAGTCTATTCTGGTAACATTGTTATCTCAAAGGTTATATAAGGGCCGCTTTTCCAGTCTGGCTCATATCTTATGTCCATTTTTATCAGAAACTTATAGAAAGCTTTTGGATGTGAAGTTCATTGTAAAACATAGGGTTGTTCCAATAACAATTCTACTTACACAATTAGCAAAAGGAATAATTGTAACAAGTTATCTCAAAATAAATGTTTCGTACAGGTAGAATATAAGTAGGCCTAGATCTATACAATTATGACAGAGAAATTCTTTTTATCAATGCTGTAAATCCTGCACACACAAGCACACCAATATCTATTTCACAATATTACCCATTCCCACAAAGTACACCTTCTGATGCCCCATTACATATTAGTTAATTCAAATACACAGAAAATGGTATAGGAAAAATCCACAAACATGAACTCTACAAAGTTGATCTTTCTCTCTGCGCAAAAGTAGCTAATACATTGGTCTATGTCTAATGTTAGGCAGTTTTTGTACCTTAGAAACTTAATAAATGATTATGTTATGTTATATAGGCTCAAAAAATCATTGTGGAAAATGAAGGAATTGCTTGCGACAAGCTATTTCTTCATTTCCCACTATGTTTACTACCAAGAAAGACCAAATAATGTAATATTCCATTCTCTTCAACTTGTCTTCTGCAGCATCTTTGAATTTGGAATAGTTTTATATTTTACCATCTGATAAAGGGTTAATCCTTTTCCAAACAGTGAAATTTCAGGCTGTACACATTTAAAAGCTGCTGCAGACCACATAATAGATATTGATAAAGGTAAAATTTATGTACAATTTAGTACAAAAAATATTGAAACAAAAGGAGAAAATATTAGATGTAAGCATTTTCTTCCCTTGCATAAAAAAAAACATTTACCGAACCTTTTTTCTATTAGCGACACATGAAAACTTGTTCTTGTTAGGGAAAGGGTTACATGACATAAAAGTCTACCTACGAGGGTTGTTTGATAAATTCGCGGAATTTGTTTCTCATTTTTTTATTTTCTGTTCAAAAATAATGAAATTACATACTAATATAGAAAATCATGTCATACATTTGGGAGTAAAACGACAATGATATTTTCCCACTCTAATGCACTTTTTTCTGTCTCCATAGCAACCGATAAACGCGACGTTGCCTTTGGTCAGATTTAGAATAAATTTGTTTATGAAAATCGTGCCTGAGCACCATAACAGTGTACGCTAGAACCATGCAAATTTAGCTTGCGTTTGTTTGACATTCTTTAGTCATTTTCTGAAAATTTTCCATTTATATTTCAAAAGTTGACATGTAAACAGTGTTTTCAAGATCATGTCGTAAGCAACTCGTCTAAGAAAACTGACGTCATCTGGTGACCTGGTGGCGCACCATCGAGATGTTTTGTGTTTGCTTAGAGTTATCGCCCACAGATAAATTAAGAAAAATGGACAGGTCGAAACATGTGTTGATATGTGGAAAAGCATTTGCATTGACGAGGCATGGATGGTTAAAGAAAGACAAATATCGGTACATGGCGATGGCTGTCCAAGGAGACAAAATCATTCAGTCAGTCAGGGTACACGTGCTTGTGAAGGACAGCTTGTCAGGGCGGATAGGTGCTTGACTGTACAGATTATTGCAGTGAAGTTGTCTCTTTAGAATTGTCTAAGTCGTTTATCATATAAAGTTTTACATGGGGTTGAATAATTATGTTAAAGGTTTCCGGTAGTTTGGCTTCTCGTCTTCTACGAGACGGCGACCCGAAGAATCATGTTCAGTCTTCTAACTATTGTTGAGAATTTCTGATGCGGTATGAGTCTGGTTGCGACAAATCATTGGACAAAATTGTAACGACTGGCGAAATGCGGCTTCGTTACCATGATCCTGAAACAAAGAAAGAAATATATGTATGTAAAACGCTAGGCACGCCCCATACCTGGACAGTACGGATCTAATATCATTGTTATTTGGCCATCATGTCGAAACTTCCGACGAACTAAAGAAAATCGCTAGTTTATCATGTCATTCATCAGTGACTGGGTTAAGGAAACATTTAATTGTTCAAACACATATACAGGAACTTCAAAGGTGTCGTTGGAGACAATATTGAAATACTCAACGGGTCGCTTAATTATCATCTTCACAGACCTGACGTCAATTACGGCGGTGTGACGTTACGTGACGCTCTGGCCGAAGGCAACCGGCAAGACATGGCCATATTAAATGGTTTCTGCAGAAATTATTTGCTAACGTATCATTTTGATATTTTGCACACTTAACAATGAATAGTTAAGGTTTATCACGAAACAGATTTAATTCTGATATTCAACCACGAATTTGAATTACAGAATAATTCCGCGAATTTATCAAACAACCCTCGTAGTTCATATTCTTGAAGTATACTGAGAGAAAAAAGTTTAGCAATTTCACAATCTTATCTGGAATCAGATTGAAATCAAATGTTTAGGCAATGATATTTAATATCTTTACAACAATATTTCAAATTTTGGTTTGAATTTGATGACTGGTACGTCTGACGCATGACACCAAACAAAGTAGGGATAGCACTCTGAAAATCACACACATGGAATCAGTACCTTGTATATCCATTATTATTGTTAATAACAGTACCACACTGTCTGTAATGAGTCCTCAACCAAAAGCCACTTGAATACGCCAAAATTGCAGAAGCAGAACAAGAGGACGATGTTTTACATTATTGACGCCATCCCTCTCTGTAGGGGAGAACGGGGCTAGTTCGGCCCCGGGGCAAGTTCGGCTAGTGGCTCTTTTGAGCCTGTCGACAGAGATAGAAAGTTCTGACCCGGATTGTAATGCCACTTATGATGAAAGCTTTTCGCAGGAGGTTTTTGGTTAAATCAAATACAAAAACATAGAATTTAGAACATGATTCTGATTTTTGGACACTTTCAGTAATTTTTCCACATTTATGTAGATCTAATTTTTTTATTTATAGTAATATGCGCCATGATTCAGATTTCTTTTTTTGTATATTTATGAAGACAATTTAGTCCTCTTTCATATTAAAACTAAAGATGAAGCGTTCATGCTATCTAAAAGAAGATATGATGTGATGTTGACACCAGGTCTGTCTGGGGCTAGTTCGACTTTTGGGTTTGGGACAAGTTTGGTCACCACCAAACTTGCCCATAAATCAAAAGAATAATCTCTGTTAGAAATGCCATTTCTTGTCGATTCTGAATATATCAATAGCGCAGACCTAGCTCTAACAGAAATGTAAAAAATGAACAAATTCAAAATCACTGGCCGAACTAGCCCCGGCATCTACTTGTTATCTCGAATGCCCCCTTATCCGCGATGATTTGACTGTTAAAACAATGCTTTTTTAATTTATACCTTCGTTTGGAAGTCGCATACAGATTCCTTAAAATCTAAACAGTCTAAAAATCAAATATAAGGAATTATAGGTCTGTACATACCTTGCCCCAAGGGTGGGCCGAACTTGCCCCATGTATGGGGCAAGTTCGGCCATCATGATCAAAACTCTAAAATTTGAAATTCTCTTTATTGAAAAGAAAAATATAAAAAGGACAGACGCAGTTTGAAAGGCTATCGCTTGTCGAACTTAAATATATAAATCACGCCAAAAGAATTTTCGTATAATTCAAAATATGGGCAATCGAAATAAGGGGGCCGAACTAGCCCCGGTCTTCCCTACCTCCCGTTCTAAGATTTTCGTTTTACAATTACGCCTCCACAAATGTAAAATTCAATTGGGATTAATCTGCAAAAGCGACTTGATTCCACTGCAATCCTGTCAATGGACAGTGTACCCGCGTCAGACTCAGTCTGGCCCGTCTATGAGCGCAAGCCAAAGGAACACCAACGTAATGTGGACGTTCACGTAAACGAATAGATCGGTGTTTGTTTCTCACAGTACACAAGCATAATTCCATGCCTCCGTCACATTTATGATCAAAACGGCTGTACTTGTACCGCTGAGAAACAAGTACGTCCTGAACATATTACCACGTAATTGTTCTAACATCAGCTTGTTTTACGTGGCAAGCTAGAAAGTTGTCTCTCATGGGCGTTGCCTAATTGGCAGTTCTTAACTCTCAGTTGAGAAATGACACTTTGACTCACATAAATGTAAAGTCACCTCTTTGACCGTCACGCCACCAGTCAGCATGCCGATAGCCGTATTCCCTTGGTTTAAGGTTAGACCTGTGCGACGTTCCATCTGAATCGTCTAGCAGTTTTAGACTGTTAATTTCTTTCTTGACGACTACCATTATTCTGGGATAGATTTTTTTATATAAACTTCCTGCGTATATGTGAAAACGTGCAAGACATCATTTTACCACTTTTACGTCAAAGAGCCTTACGCGGGGAGAAACACATGAACGAACTGCACCATTAGTCAGTAAGCTTTTCATATTGACAAATGATACTGATTTGAATAATTATATACCTTTGCGTTGCAAAAATATTTTAGCTGAAAAAAATTGCTAAACTTTTTTCCCTTAGTATATTTCATAACCCTTTCATATGTAAAGGCATTATAATCTATAGTATAGTTATCTGTTTTCCTTAATACACACATGTGAGCCGGGCTCTGGAAAAGGGTCCTTTATGGCATTTTAAGAAAAGTGAATTTCCAGATCAGAATTTCCAGATCAGCCTCAGTCAAATGTAGTCTTACAAGGATACATTCTGCTAAATCAAAGTTGCTACAGTTAATGAATAAGCTATTAGTGAACAATATTGATCTGAATCTAACTGTGCATACACATAGGCTGATCTAGATCCACTTTGGTCTTATATGGGAGTCTTTTCCAGATCATGACACAATTGTGAATTTAATAGACACATTCATCTGCTTAACCCTTTCCAAAACAAGATCTGGTTTTGACGTCCTTAATAGAAATGGCTTGGGAAAACATTGAAACAAAAGAAGAAACTGCTGATAACCAGCAGTTTCTCCTTTTGTCTCAATATTTTCTGTGCCATATTTTACACATATCTTTTCTTTAATAACATCCATTTTGTCATTTGTGGCAGTTTTTAAAGTGGATCATACTAACATTTTGCCGTTTGGGAAAGGGTTAAATGTAATAAAATGTATCTGCTTACATCTTATGCCATCTTCTTTATTTGCTTTGACAAGCCACGAGGTCTTCATAACAGTTCGCTCAATATATAAATAAATGTATAGCTCATGACAAATGACCTAGCAGGGCATCTATAGTTAATAGCTAGAGATGCTCTGCCGGGTCATTTATTGCGGGTCATATCATGCTTGAATAAGAAAACTTCATATTTTTGTTACCATGTTTTTCTTCATATTTCATACATTTTCCAACATAGAGCACAGCTATACTTCAGCTATGTTTAATATTTTGGCTGTTATCAAATAATATGGACATGTCCAAATTTTGTATACAATACATTCTCATTTATCAATCCTTGTCTTTCTTGTCTTCTGCAGCAGTTTTCAAATTGGAAACGTCCCATTTTTTTTCCATTTTTTGACGTTTGATTTTAAGTTATAGAATGCCGAGTATATTTTACTTTAAAGAATAGACACACGGTTATTTCTTAAGTATTTAAAATATTTCAACCCTTTCCAAATGGCAAAAATTAGACATTGCAAATTCAAAAGCTCCTGCATATCATTATGACAACTTAAAGCTAGATCAAGACACAAATTATGCACAATTTAGAAGAGATAATATTTAGGCAAAAGAAAGAAGTGCTGATGATTATTATTTTCTTCTCTTGTTTCAATGTTTTCCTAAGTCTTTTGCACAAAAACCAGGATTTGTTTGGAAAAGGTACACATTCAATCATAAGTATTTAGAACATTTTCATTCAAGACTAGCTTAACTTCAGTATGGCAAGCTTTAACATCAAGATTTCTATCTTGATTATGCAACAAATTATCTGTTTGAAGACTAAATCCTTTCCCAAACAAGAAATGTTCAAGGTGGTCAAATTAAAAAGTGATGCAGATGACAACACAAGTTGATAAAGATACAATTTGTGTACAATATAGCAAAGAAAATATTGAGACAAAAGTAGCATTTTCTTTTTTGCCTCAATGTTTTCTAAAGCTGTATTTATAAAGGATGTCAAAACCAGGACTTTTGTGGGAAAGGTTAAATTAATATTTTAGCATGGCAAGCTTTAATATCAAGATTTATTTCTTGAATATGCATTACATCTGTTTGGAGGCTTAATAATTATCTATATCTGTTTAAGCAAAATATGAGACCTGCGTAATAGTATAATTGAGAGAGAATATGGAAAAGGAATTCAAGGATCCTTGAGACAACCATGGATCCAAATCAGAGGTGCGTTCTTTAGAGCGAGATTTCTTGAGATATCTTGAGATTTCTTAAGATGTTTATGGATAAAGCGTTCTTCTGAGCAAGATTTTTAAGTCGACCACTGGGAGCTGCCATTGCTCTACACTTCTTTCGGAACACCTCGGTAAATTCTGTAGAATCTATATGGGAGAAAATTGACCGAGTTGTTCCGAATGCTCAATGATTCATAAACCGCGGAGTTCCGAATGCTCCGTACTTCATACAAATGACGTCATGATGACGTCATTTGTATGAAGTATGGAGCATTCGGAACACCTCGCTTATAATCTCGGTCTTAAAAACGCTGTATCAAAAACATCTTAAGAAATCTTAAAAAATCTCGCTCTAAGGAACGCGCCTCAGATCAAATGTATATGCAGACTGATCAGGATCCATGTTGGTCTCAAAATGCCATATAAGTCCCATTTCCATATCAGAAATCATTTCAGCCGAGATCTGGAAAAACGTCCCTTATAGCATTTGAGAACAATATAGTTCCAGGTCAGACTGCGTATACACGCAATCTGACCAGGAACCATGTTGTTCTCCAATAGCTTCCACATGGTCTGTAGCAACCATTTGAGAGAAACATGGCAGCTTGTTAGACTGCATCTAGGCACAGCCCGACCTTGAAATCTGGCTGCCTCAAAAGCTATAAGGGACGTTTTTCCAGATCCTGGCTCATTTGTAGAAATTGACAGAGCAATATCTTTCCTTTTCCAGCTATGCTCATCCTTTCTCTGCCATGATTGGCGCCATTGACAAATTGGAAGTTTCAAATTTAAACACAACACTAAACATATCTCCTCCAAGCCTCTTGGCAAGCCATCGATTTTTCAACACAGCAACTTTTAACGAGTCACATCGGAACTTGGCTTCAAAGTTTGTATGTATGGCGCGACCCATGCCCTCTATCACGATGAGATCAGCCTCTTCTCGTTCCATGGTATGTACTAAATCACGATCAATTAATCTGTAATTTATATAACAGACAATTAATTCAATAATTTACACTTTTGAAAATAGTAATAAAGTGTTTTTACATAGGGCTTTTGAGAAAATCTTTTGCATTTGCATGGTATCCATTTAGATCTAAATTTCTGTCAATTGATATAGATAAAGATTCAAAATTTGCACATGTATTGTCTGTAATTATTGACCTGAACCTGATGAATATGCAATGAGTAATTGTGACACGGAATAATCAATACTCGTCAGCAATCCTCACTGTCGAACAGAGTCGATAGTTTTCATAAGCATTATGACTTTGTAATCTGCACTTGCTTCTCGTGCCAACATATGCTGGAGAGTTATTATTCCGCATTACAATCACTCACTACATATTCCACAGGTTCAGGTCAATATTTACGGACAATAGTGAATGCCTTGTTAATTTTGATGAAGACTGAAATTTAACCTTGTCACAAACAACAAAATTTTCAGGTGATCCAAAATCAAAGGAGTTGCAGATAACAAAATAATTGATTTTAAAAGTAGATACTGTGTATGATATAGCACAGAAAACATTTAAGTAAAAGGAGAAATAGCAAATTTACAGCAAATTTACAGCAATGTCTTCTTTAACCCATTACCACACAATGACTCCTTTTGACTCCCTACAAGATAATGGCTTTGGAAAACTTTGTGAGAAATGAAGAAATTGATTGTGACAAGCAATTTCTTCATTTCCCACAATGTTTTCTACCCCAAAAGACCAAAAAATGTTAAAAGTTTCTTTTACTTGAAATTGTTGTCTGCAACATGTTTGATTTTGGATAGCCCTGAAATTTTGTTGTTTGGAAAAGGGTTAATCACAATGTTTTCTCAAACCTTATTTACTTGGGGAGTCGTAATCAGGCCTTGTTTTTGAAAGGATTAAAGTCTTACCTAAGATCCAAGCAAGGTGACCCTTGACCCGAGGCCATAACAATCAGTCTATTCTCGTCAGCAGCTTTTGATATCATAGGACAGATTTGAGACACACGACGGACCAGAATGGTTATTTCCCATTGGATTAGCAATCAAATTATAGATTCATCCAAAATGGAACATATTGTGAACCTATTATGATTGTTCCTATATTGATAGCACAGAAATCCTTAAGGGAAAAGAAGAAAATGCTGCTATTCAGCATTTTCTTCTTTTCCCTTAAAGATTTCTAGACAAACACCCTTTAATGTTATCAAAGCCACAACCTGTTCACAGTGTTGGGGACAAATTCAAATCCTTACCTAAGATCCAAGCAAGGTGACCCTTGACCTGAGGCCATAACAATCAGTCTATTCCTGTCAGCAGCTTTTGATATCACAGGACAGATTTGAGACACACGACGGACCAGAATGGTCAGCTCCCATAGGATTAGCAATCAAATTTTAGACTGATCCAAATCAGAATCTATTGCAGAGAATATGATTGTTACTATATAGATAGCACAGAAATCCTTAAGGGAAAAGAAGAAAATGCTGCTATTCAGCATTTTCTTCTTTTCCCTTAAAGATTTCTAGACAAACACCCTTTAATGTTATCAAAGCCACAACCTGTTTACAGTGTTGGGGACAAATTCAAATCCTTACCTAAGATCCAAGCAAGGTGACCCTTGACCTGAGGCCATAACAATCAGCCTATTCTCGTCAGCTGCTTTTGAAATCACAGGACAAATTTGAGACACACGACGGATCAAAATGGTCATCTTCCATTGGATTAGCAATCAAATTAAAGATTCATCCAAAATGGAACCTATTGCAGAGTTAATATGATTGTTCCTATATTGATAGCACAGAAATCCTTAAGGGAAAAGGAGAAAATGCTGCTATTCAGCATTTTCTTCTTTTCCCTTAAAGATTTCTATGCTGCTGCTCAGCATTTTCTCCTTTTCCTGTAAGGATTTCTAGACAAACACCCTTTAAGTTTATTAATGCCAGAGTCTGTACGGGACAGATTTTAAGCCTTACCTAAGATCCAAGCAAGGTGATCCTTGACCCGAGGCCATAACAATCAGCCTATTCTCGTCGGCGCCTTTTGATATTACAGGACAAATTTGAGACACACGACGGACCAAAATGGTCAACTCCTGATGGGTTAGCTATCAAAGTTTAGACTGATCCAAAATGGAACCGATTGCAGAGTTAATATAATTGTTCCTATATTGATAGCATAGAAATCCTTAAGGGAAAAGAAGAAAATGCTGCTAGTCAGCATTTTCTTCTTTTCCCTTAAAGATTTCTAGACAAACACCCTTTAATGTTATCAAAGCCACAACCTGTTCACAGTGTTGGGGACAAATTCAAATCCTTACCTAAGATCCAAACAAGGTGACCCTTGACCCGAGGCCATAACAATCAGCCTATTCTCGATAGCAGCTTTTGATATCACAGGACAGATTTGAGACATACGCCGGACCAGAATGGTTAATTCCTGATGGGTGACATCATTTAACACAGGTCTGCTATTGGCACAAATTATCACCTGAAATAAGACCATGGTGACATTAACTTTTTCCTAAACAACAAAATTAAATAGTGGTCCTTAATGAAATCAATAAAATTAATGTTGATAAAGATATGGCTTGAGTACAATATTGCATGGAAAGTCTTGAGGCAAAGGGAGAAAATAATAATGGGACCTTTTCATTCAATCTTTTCCCAAGCCTTTTCACTTAAATCAGGTCTTGTGTAGTTTGGTTTAATTGGACAAGAGCTGTTACTTAATGTAATCATACTCTTCAACAGGTTGATTGATTGACTGGAATAAAATGCCTTTAAAGGGGGCAATGGTAATATCATTACAGTCACAGCACCTAAACATGGATTCCTGTGACCCAGGGTTCTCCCCAGAAAAATTTGAAGCCGTAGTGGCAAATAATAAGTATTGATAAACCTTGAAATGCATTGTGTTCATGCATATTATTCTGAATAAAACCAAAATGGGAAAAGAAGAAATTGCTCATTCTTCTTTTCCCATTATGTTTTTATACAGAATTATTACATGTTGTGTTGTAAGAATACATGAAGTATCACTTTTTGACATGAAATGCTTAGAAATCCCCCTATTTGGTGACATTTTGAAGAAATTAAGCTGTAGGGGTACTTTTGAAGCTGTAGTGGCATTACACTAATTTACATGAAGCTGTAGTGGGGCCGATACAGCTTATTGGGCTGGGAAGAACACTGCTGTCGTTTCTCTCACCAATACTACATCAACACCCTTTCCAGGCATCTGACTGCTGGCCGACATAGGTTTATGGTTATACAACTATCAGGGGGAGACAAATGTCATAAGGAATGTAATTGTTTGCTGCTGTCAGGGATGATATTCTCTATAATAGACATGGAGTCTTATTGTGAGAAATCCAGTCAAGATGATTTTGAAAGTGAATACAGCAGTTAAACAATTTGAAAAGGGAATATATTAAGCCTGAAAATCTACCTTTGATCCTGAAAGCAGTAGATCCCTGGCAAATGGAAAGATGCCAAGGATGATATCAGCTCCGCTATTATCACAGAATATCACAACACATTTATACTGTTGGCCATTTGTTCTTCTCGCTAACCAGGCATCACAATCATCCATTAGCCAAGGACGATCTAGAAAATATAAAATGTGCACGTACATTAAACAGATCTATAGGATCGATAAAATTGAACTTCAACAAATCATTCCTTAATGCACATCTACCAATTGAGGTGATAACATTGACCAAGTTTCAAAAAGATCCAGCCAGAAACTTAGGAGGAGTTGGGTTGACAAGAAAAGTGGACGTACGGACAGATGGACAGACAGACATAGAAGATGATGCCAATATACGACCGCCTCCAGCTGCGTATAAAAACAATGGGTGACCTGAAATGAATATATTAATGAGCAATATCACCAGTCCATTATTTCTTTCCGATTCTATATTGAGTATTTTCAAATTCTTTTTAAATTGTATGAATCTCATTAAGAGTAGACAACCTTAAATTAGTACTGTCTTTGCATGTTGGTATTTCTACATTAAATAATTTTGCCGGATATTCTTCTTCTGCCACAATGTTTTTTAAGCCTGTTCTATACAACTGGGTCTTGTTCGGGAAAGAGTTAAATTAATTGACAATTTACACAAACTAATTGATAGATCACTTACTCTGCAGTTTATTTTGAGCATCAGCAAAACTAAACCCCTCATTTTCCATCATGGTAGCCACCTCTTTAGCGCCCCAATCAAACACATTTCCAGCTAGAAGACCCTTTGCCAGTTCCAATAGTTTGTCTTTTTGGTTTGTTATACTGTCTATATGGGACAATCTTTCACCAAGGTACTTCAGGCAATGTTCATTTTCAAACTGTTTTTGCTGTAGAAAAGAATACCGGTGTAACAGGGTAACGTGTCCCCCTGGGTAACGTGTCCCACCCCTTGGGTAACGTGTTCCCCCCCCCCCACCCCCACTTGGAATTTTTTTTTTAATCGTATTGTGTATTTTCAATGCATATTTTGTTTCATAAGTATTAAATCTTTTAAAATAAGTTATTTTAAACATGAAATTTAAATATTCAATTTTTTTTATTCTTTCACATTTCCAAAGAAGGAAAATATCTAAGTGCATTGTAATTTTTTATTAAATCACTTTCTCCAATATTTTCCAACTATTATTATTACTATTATTAATATTTTATGATAATACCAAAGTAAATTGCGCAGAAATAATGTGAAACAATTTTAAGAGGAGAGAGGGGGGGACACGTTACCCCTGGGTAACCTGTCCCCGGGGACACGTTACCCAGGCCTGGGTAACCTGTCCCCCCCCCCCCCCCCCTCTTTGATTTTTTTCCTTTTTAATTATAATGTACATTTTAATGCCTATTTAGTTATATAATTATTGAATCTTTTAAAATAAGCTATTTTTAACAAAAAATAAAAGAATTTAATTTTTTTCATTATTTCACTTTTCAATGAGAGGTGGGACAGGCTACCCAGGCCTGAGTAATGTGTACCCCCTTGGATTTTTTTCCTTTTTAATCATAATGTGTATTTTTATATCATTATTAATATTTCGTGATAACACCAAAGGAAATTGCGCAGAAATAATGTGAAAAAAATTTAAGAGGGGGAGGGGGGACATGTTACCCCTGGGCAACCTGTCCCCCCCCTTTGATGTTTTTCCTTTTTAATTATAATGTGTATTTTTAATGCCTATTGATTTTTCTAACTATTGAATCTTTTAAAATAAGCTATTTTTACCAAAAAATATAAAAATTTAATTTTTTTCATTCTTTCACTTTTCAATGAGAGGTGGGACAGGCTACCCAGGCCTGAGTAACGTGTACCCCCCTTGGATTTTTTTCCTTTTTAATCATAATGTGTATTTTTATATCATTATTAATATTTCGTGATAACACCAAAGGAAATTGCGCAGAAATAATGTGAAAAAATTTTAAGAGGAAGAGGGGGGGGGGACACGTTACCCCTGGGTAACCTGTCCCTGGGGACACGTTACCCAGGCCTGGGTAACATGTCCCCCTCTTTGATATTTTTCCTTTTTAATTATAATGTATATTTTTAATGCCTATTTAGTTTTAAAATTATTGAATCTTTTAAAATAAGCCAAAATTGCACAGAAATAATGTGAAAAAATGGGTAACCTGTCCCCGGGGACACATTACCCAGGCCTGGGTAGCCTGTCCCACCTCTCATTGAAAAGTGAAAGAATGAAAAAAATTAAATTCTTTTATTTATTGGTAAAAATAACTTATTCAAAAAGATTCAATGATTATAAAACACATACTCTTTATCACTAAAACGAAAAAACAAAATTGTTTGCATTTTCTTATGAAAACAAATATGCCACGGCTATCGGAAAATTACCAAAATCAGGCTGTCGGTATGCTTAGAGCCGGTATGTCTGTGAATAACGTTGCCCTTCATTTTGGATGCTGAAGGCAAACAATTCATAACCTAACGACTCGGTATGCAACTACTGGAGAAGTAAGAGATATGCCCAGATCAGTTAGGCCTCGAGTGACGTCATATAGAGGCGATCGTTTTATCACCGTAACGCATCTGCGTACCCGATTCATCCCAGAAACAATAACTTCTAGACAGCTAGGAGTCTCGGCCCAGACCATACGTAATCGTCTTAGACAAAATAGAGTTGCCATTCGAGCGCGCCGACCTTATAGGGGACACATCATCACTGCCCGCCACAGACACGCTCGCTTAGTATGGGCTCGTCGTCTCAGGCACTTGATAAGAGCTCTATTGCGAAATGTGATTTTTACCGACGAGTCACGCTTTAGGGTGAGCTTTGAGAACGACAGTGTCAGGTTTACAGGCGCAGGAACGAGCGATTTGCCCAATGTTGCGTGCAAGAACGAGACAGATTTGGTGTTGGCAGCGTCATGGTTTGGCCGGGTATAATGGACAACCAACGAACAGATTAAGCAATTGTTCATGGTAATCTGAATGCAGTAGGGTATGTGAATATTCTAAGGAATACTCTCCTCCCTTTCATGCATAATCAAGGTCCTGGAGACCACTTGAGATCACACACAGCTCAACGCGCAGCTTTTGGCCCTGAACAGTGTCAGTGTCCTAGAGTGGCCGGCTCTTTCGCCCGACCAAAACCCTATTGAGCACATGTGGGGTGAGCTGGAGCGTCGGGTTCGCAAAAAACATCAAATCAATAACGTGAATGACTTGAGACATGCCCTTCTTTTGGAATGGCAGAACATACCAAATCATGTCATCCGTCGGCTCACAAATTCAATGGGAAGGAGAATAGCATTCTGTATTGTGGCAAATGGCGGTTATACACATTATTAAAATAATGGTTTGCGTTAACAAATTCAGAAATGATACTCAAAAATCACTTTAGGCTTTCGTCATTTTTTGTGATTTTTGAAATTGACCCCTCCCTCTTTTGACCTTCAAGTTGACCTTCCTTTTTCACACCAATGGTCCCAAACCTTTCTCAAAGTCAAGGACATTGGTTTCAAGTTTCATATAATAATTACATAATTATTCTATATTGCTTCAAAGCAACGCTACAACCGTCAAAAAACCATGTAAAGTTTCTTTTTTTGCTAAGTATATATCCATGGGCTAAGATTTTAATCTCTTTGATGTATGTTAAGCTGTAGCCAAATATGATTATGTCCAACATAAAGGTTAGTGCCATGTTAACCCATTACTGCACAGCGACACCTTTTGACAAGAAAACAAGAAAAGTCTTGAGAAAACATCATGGAATATGAAGAAATCCCTTGTGACAAGCTATATCTTCATTTTCCACAATGTTTTCCAACCCAACACGGAAGAAATTTAAAATTACCTCAACTTGGAATTGTCGTCAGCATACCTTTCAAATTTGAGCAGTCCAAAAATTTGCTGTCTGGTAATGGGTCAAATGAAACCAGTAATACACAATCAGTCGACACTCGTTGTGTCGAAGTCAGAGGGGCCGTCAAAATACCTCGACATATCTGGAGTTCGACTCATCCGATTTTGTTCGGGTTCGATAAAGTTGATATTTGACCTTTTTGAAAGTAATCAAGTATGATTATTATTGGAATATTGTAGGAAAAGGAAAGAAATTGCTCGTTTCGAGCAATTTCTATCCTTTTCCTACTATATTTCAATAGCTATATTGAGTTCAAAATTATTTTGTTTGAAAAAATTATGTCCACTGATGAGGACGGGACCAGATTTGAATTTCGACTTAACCCTTTCCCAAACAAGACCTGCTTTTGACGTCCCTGATAGAAAAGGCTTGGGAAAATATTGAAACAAAAGAAGAAACTGCTGATAACCAGCAGTTTCTCCTTTTGTCTCAATATTTTCTGAGCCATATTTTACACAAATCTTATCTTAAACGACATCTATTTTGTCATTTGTGACAGTTTTTGAAGTGGATCACCCTAAAATTTTGTTGTTCGGGAAAGGGTTAAGTGAAAATTCGACTTATCCGATGTCAACATAACGAGTGTCGACTGTAATTACCTGTGAATAAGGATCTGTGAAGTCAAACTCAGCTTGACAATGAGCCCTCATGTCTAGTAGTCCCCGAACATTCAGAGATCCAAAGGCACTGTAAACAAGATATACTTGTGAAACACCAACGACCTTGTTTAACCCTTTCCCAAACAAGACCTAGTTTTGACGTCCCTAATAGAAAAGGCTCAGGAAAACATTGAGACTAAAGAAGAAACTGCTGATAACCAGCAGTTTCTCCTTTTGTCTCAATATTTTCTATGTCATATTTTACACAAATCCTATCTTTAATAACATCCATATTGTCATTTGTGGCAGTTTTCGAGGTGGATCACCCTAAAATTTTGCCGTTTGGGAAAGGGTTAAGGCTATTTTTTTTTCTTGCAAGACAAGACCTTGAATTTTGACCTTGACATACATACCACTTTGATTGGGCAGGTCTTGTCACATGGAAATGTATGTGAAATATGAAAGCTTTATCATTAAAGGTGATTTACTACAAACACTTTATTGTGGGTACTCATTTGAATCATCAAAATGAGACAATTCAAACTAGAACTGTCGCAAAGCGGACAAATACCCCCAACTAGCGCCTTGTCACAGAAAAAGTGCTGTAGGTGAACCGGTTCTTGACTTAGAGCACGGAAACGGATTTTAAACAACGTCCGATTGTGACCTTGACCTTTAACCTTGGTGACCCAAAAACAATAGGGCACCTCCTTGGGTCATGGGCAACAACTGTGTAAAGTTTCATGATCCTAGGTCAACCGGTTCTTGACTTAGAGCACGGAAACGGATTTTGAACAAAGTCCGATTGTGACCTTGACCTTTGACCTTGGTGACCCAAAAACAAGAGGGCCATTGGCCCTGAAGCGCTCACCTGATATAATAACTTTTTTTTGTAAACCAATTTTCAGGTTGATTGGACAAAGAATGTGACCTCTAGGGTGCACACAAGGTTTATCTAAGATTTGACCTCGTGACCTAGAATTGATCAAGACAATCATTCTGATCAATTTTCAGGTTGATTGGGCAAAAAATGTGGCCTCTAGAGTGCACACAAGGTTTTACAAAGATTTTACCTCATGACCTAGTTTATGACCCCAGATGACCCAATTTCAATCTTGTCTGAAAATTGATCAAGACAATTATTCTGAGCAATTTTCAGGTTGATTGGGCAAAAAATGTGGTCTCTAGAGTGCACACAAGGTTTTTCTAAGATTTGACTCCGTGACCTAGTTTTTGACCCCAGATGACCCAATTTCAAACTTGTCCGAGCTTTCATCAAGACAATCATTCTGAGCAAATTTCAGGTTGATTGGGCAAAAGATGGGGCATCTAGAGTGCACACAAGGTTTTTCTAAGATTTGACCCCGTGACCTAGTTTTTGACCCCAGATGACCCAATTTCGAACTTGTCGGAGATTTTAACCAGACAATAATTCTGAGCAATTTTCAGGTTGATTGGGCAAAAAATGTGGCCTCTAGAGTGCACACAAGGTTTTTCTAAGATTTGACCCCGTGACCTAGTTTTTGACCCCAGATGACCCAATTTCAAACTTGTATAAGATTTCACCAAAACAATCATTCTGAGCAAATTTCAGGTTGATTGGGCAAAAAATGTGACCTCTATAATGCACACAAGGTTTTTCTAAGATTTGACCCAGTGACCTAGTTTTTGACCCAAGATGACCCAATTTCAAACTTGTCCGAGATTGTATCAAGACAATTATTCTGAGCAAATTTTAAGTTGATTGGGCAAAAAATGTGGCCTCTAGAGTGCACACAAGGTTTTTCTAAGATTTGACCCCGTGACCTAGTTTTTGACCCCAGATGACCCAATTTCGAACTTGTCCGAGATTTCATCAAGACAATCATTCTGAGCAAATTTCAGGTTGATTGGGCAAAAAATGTGACCTCTATAGTGCACACAAGGTTTTTCTAAGATTTGACCCCGTGACCTAGTTTTTGACCCCAGATGACCCACTTTCAAACTTGTCCGAGATTTTATCAAGACAATCATTCTGAGCAAATTTCAGGTTGATTGGGCAAAAAATGTGGCCTCTAGAGTGCACACAAGGTTTTTCTAAGATTTGACCCCGTGACCTAGTTTTTGACCCCAGATGACCCAATTTCGAACTTGTCCGAGATTTCATCAAGACAATCATTCTGAGCAAATTTCAGGTTGATTGGGCAAAAAATGTGGCCTCTAGAGTGCACACAAGGCAAAGTTTGACGGACGACGGACGACGGACGACGGACACCGGACGCCGGACGACGGACGCCGGACACAGCGGTATCACAATAGCTCACCATGAGCACATTCGTGCTCAGGTGAGCTAACAATAGGGCACCTCCTTGGGTCATGGGCAACAGCTGTGAAAAGTTACATGATCCTAGGTCAACCGGTTCTTGACTTAGAGCACGGAAACAGATTTTGAACAAAGTTCGATTGTGACCTTGACCTTTGACATTGGTGACCCAAAAACAATAGGGCACCTCCTTGGGTCATGGGCAACAGCTGTGTAAAGTTTCATGATCCTAGATCAACCGGTTCTTGACTTAGAGCACGGAAACGGATTTTGAATAAAGTCCGATTGTGACCTTGACCTTTGACCTTGGTGACCCAAAAACAATAGGGCACCTCCTTGGGTCATGGGCAACAGCTGTGTAAAGTTTCATGATCCTAGGTCAACCGGTTCTTGACTTAGAGCACGGAAACGGATTTTAAACAAAGTCTGATTGTGACCTTGACCTTTGACATTGGTGACCCAAAAACAATAGGGTACCTCCTTGGGTCATGGGCAACAGCTGTGTAAAGTTTCATGATCCTAGGTCAACCGGTTCTTGACTTAGAGCACGGAAACGGATTTTAAACAAAGTCTGATTGTGACCTTGACCTTTGACCTTGGTGACCCAAAAACAATAGGGCACCTCCTTGAGTCATGGGCAACAACTGTGTAAAGTTTCATGATCCTAGGTCAACCGGTTCTTGACTTAGAGCATGGAAACGGATTTTAAACAAAGTCTGATTGTGACCTTGACCTTTGACCTTGGTGACCCAAAAACAATAGGGCACCTCCTTGGGTCATGGGCAACAGCTGTGTAAAGTTTCATGATCCTAGGTCAACCGGTTCTTGACTTAGAGCACGGAAACGGATTTTAAACAAAGTCTGATTGTGACCTTGACCTTTGACCTTGGTGACCCAAAAACAATAGGGCACCTCCTTGGGTCATGGGCAACAACTGTGTAAAGTTTGATGATCCTAGGTCAACCGGTTCTTGAGTTAGAGCACGGAAACGGATTTTAAACAAAGTCCAATTGTGACCTTGACCTTTGACCTTCGTGACCCAAAAACAATAGGGCACCTCCTTGGGTCATGGGCAACAACTGTGTAAAGTTTGATGATCCTAGGTCAACCGGTTCTTGAGTTAGAGCACGGAAACGGATTTTAAACAAAGTCCAATTGTGACCTTGACCTTTGACCTTCGTGACCCAAAAACAATAGGGCACCTCCTTGGGTCATGGGCAACAACTGTGTAAAGTTTGATGATCTTAGGTCAACCGGTTCTTGAGTTAGAGCACGGAAACGGATTTTAAACAAAGTCCAATTGTGACCTTGACCTTTGACCTTCGTGACCCAAAAACAATAGGGCACCTCCTTGGGTCATGGGCAACAACTGTGTAAAGTTTGATGATCTTAGGTCAACCGGTTCTTGAGTTAGAGCACGGAAACGAAAAAGTCTACGGACGGATGGACGGATGGACGGATGGATGGATGGACAGACAGACAGACATGGTAAAACCAATATACCCCCCTCTACTTCGTAGGTGGGGGGTATAATTAGTAGATCTACCCATAATTTAGGGTTTGATGACCAATAAAGAATTTCATTTTGAAATACAGTAAAAAATCCATCACCATCTCTTATCTGTAGCTCTGTACGGGGCATAAAAACATGCTAAACAAGAGATGTTTGTAAAACATATATGCCCCCTTCAAGTGCTTACATTTGATGTAGGTCAAAGTCCAAGGTCAAGTTAACAAGGTCCAAGGTCATGGTCAAATATGAAAGGTCTTGGTAGGAGGTGTCTATGTGTGAAATATCAAGGCTGTATATGTAAAAGTAAAATGAAATATAGGCCAGATGAAAGTTTTTGAAAGTATGCCAAATGCCAAGGTCAAGGTCATGGTCAAATGTGAAAGGTCTTGGTTGGAGGTGTCCATGTGTGAAATATCAAGGCTGTAGGTGTAAAAGGACATGATATATATGCCTGGTTTAAGTTTTTTTAAAAGTAGGTCAAACTCCAAGGTCAAGGTTGCAATATTCAAGGTCATGGTCAAATGTTAAAGGTCTTGGTAGGGGGTGTCTATGTGTGAAATATCAAGGCTGTAGGTGTAATAGGACATAAGATAAAGGCTAGGTTAAAGATTTCTAAAAGTATGTAAAAATCAAAGGTCAAGGTCACACAGGCCAAGGTCATGGTCAAATGTGAAAGGTCTTGGTAGGAGGTGTCCATGTGTAAAATATTGAGGCTGTATAGGTAACAGGACATGAGATATATGCATAGGTTAAGTTTTTTATAAGTAGGTCAAACTCCAAGGTCAAGGTCCAAGGTCATGGTCAAATGTGAAATGTCTTAGTTGGAAGTGACCATGTGTGAAATATCAAGGCTATATGTGTAAAATGACATGAAATATAGGCCAGGTTAATGTATTAGAAAAGTAGGTCAAACACCAAGGTCAAGGTCACAAGGTCCAAGGTCATGGTCAAATGTGAAAGGTCTTGGTAGGAGGTGTCCATGTGTAAGATATCGAGACTGTATAGGTAACAGGACATGAGATATAGGGCATGTTTAAGTTTTTTAAAAGTAGGTCAAACTTCAAGGTCAATGTCCAAGGTCATGGTCAAATGTGAAATGTCTTGGTTGGAAGTGACAATGTGTGAAATATCAATGCTGTATGTGTAAAATGACATAAAATATAGGCCAGGTTAATGTATTATAAAAGTAGGTCAAACACTAAGGTCAAGGTCACAAGGTCCAAGGTCATGGTCAAATGTGAAAGGTCTCGGTCATAGGTGTCCATGTGTCAAATATCAAGGCTGTATGTGTAAAAGGACATTATATATCAGCTAGGTTAAAATTTTATAAAAGTAGGTAAAAGTCCAAGGTCAAGGTCACAAGGTCCAGGGTCATTGTCAAATGTGAAAGGTCTTGGTAAGATGTGTCCATGTGTGAAATATCAAGGCTGTATGTGTAATAGCACATGAGATATAGGCCCAGTTTATTTTTTTTAAAGTAGGTCAAACTCCAAGGTCAGGGTCACAAGGTCCAAGGTCATAGTCATATGTGATAGGTCTTAGTCGGAGGTTTCCATGTGTCAAATATCAAGGATGTATGTGTAAAAGGCCATGATATATCGGCCAGGTTAAAGTTTTTAAAATGTAGGTCAAACTCCAATGTCAAGGTCACAAGGTCCAAGGTCATGGTCAATTGTGAAAGTTCTTGGTAGGAGGTGTCCATGTGTGAAATATCAAGGCTGTATGTGTTATAGGTCATGAGATATATGCCCGGTTTAATTTTTTTAAAGTAGGTCAAACTCCAAGGTCAAGGTCACAAGGTCCAAGGTCATGGTCAAATGTGAATGATGTTGATAGGAGGTATCTATGTGTGAGATATCAAGTCTGTATGTGTAAAAATACATGAGATAAAGGCAAGGTTAAGAATTAAGTGTAAAAATCAACAAAGGGCAATAACTCCAAGAAGTTGATCGGCAAGGTAATGGTTCTTGTGCACTGCACCTCTCCATAATGAGATCTATCCACCTGTAAAGTTTCATGATTCTACCTTACATACTTTTTGAGTTGTGCTCTGGACAAGAATCAAGTTATAAAATCAACAAAGGGCAATAACTCAAAAATTTTGATCGGCAGAGTTACAATTCTTGTGCACTGCACCTCTCCATAATGAGATCTATCCACCTGTAAAGTTTCATGATTCTACCTTACATACTTTTTGAGTTATGCTCCGGACAAGAATCAAGTTTGAAAATCAACAAAGGGCAATAACTCCAAAAAATTGATCCGCAGAGTTACGGTTCTTGTGCACTGCACCTCTCCATAATGAGATCTATCCACCTGTAAAGTTTCATGATTCTACCTTACATACTTTTTGAGTTGTGCTCTGGACAAGAATCAAGTTATAAAATCAACAAAGGGCAATAACTCAAAAATTTTGATCGGCAGAGTTACGGTTCTTGTGCACTGCACCTCTCCATTATGAGATCTATCCACCTGTAAAGTGTCATGATTCTACCTTACATACTTTTTGAGTTATGCTCCGGACAAGAATCAAGTTTGAAAATCAACAAAGGGCAATAACTCCAAAAATATGATCGGCAGAGTTACGGTTCTTGTGCACTGCACCTCTCCATAATGAGATATATCCACCTGTAAAGTTTCATGATTCTACCTAACATACTTTTTGAGTTATGCTCCGGACAAGAATCAAGTTTGAAAATCAACAAAGGGCAATAACTCCAAAAATGTGATCGGCAGAGTTACGGTTCTTGTGCACTGCACCTCTCCATGATGAGATCTATCAACCTGTGAAGTTTCATGATTCTACCTTTAATACTTTTTGAGTTATGCTCCGGACAAGGTTTGGTCTACGGACAGACCGACCGACCTACGGACCGACCGACCTTCCGACCGACCGACCGACCTTCCGACCGACCTTCCGACCGACCGACCGACCGACACTTGCAAATCAATATACCCCCATTTTCTTCGAAAGGGGGCATAATAACTCAAGTAATCAGTAATAAACGCATTGTTGGCACTTTAACCCTTTCCCAAATTGGCAAGATTTTAGGGTGGTCCACTTCAAAAACTGCCACAAATGACAAAATGGATGTTATTAAAATTAGATTTGTGTAAAATATGGCACAGAAAATATTGAGACAAAAGGAGAAACTGCTGGTTATCAGCAGTTTCTTCTTTTGTTTCAATGTTTTCCCAAGCCTTTTCTATTAGGGACGTCAAAACCAGGTCTTGTTTGGGAAAGGGTTAAATTAAGAATGAATTTTCTCTTATTTCTATGAACGTATGACAAAAACAAAGAATGATTTATTTAGGCAATAGCAGTCACAAAACACATATTCTATCTAACATAAAATCAATTCTAGGTTCGATACATTCAGCTACTAAACTTACCATGGATTTCTTTTCAAGATTTCTAATCTTTGTAGAAATTTCTCTTTGAATTGTTCTGCCCTTTCTAAGACATCTTTTGAGTCTAGTGTTGATTGACTTTTGATGGCCTGTTCTTTTTGCTGAAAACAAATTATGGTCCAAAACTGTGAAATTAGGTAGATGAAAAATATTGCAGCGCACCTGCAACTTCGCACCCATGTTATGCTGATCTTGATCCATTAATGAAGCTTTTTGACTCCTTCACAAGTAAAGGCTTGGGAAATCATTGTGTAAAATGAAGAAATTACTTGTCACAATGATATCCAACTCAAAATGGAAAGATTTTTAAAATTCCATCAACTTGACATTTTCGTCTGCATCATCTTTCAAATTGGAACAGTATAAAATTGTGCAGCCTGGTAATGGGTTAAATTAGACTTGGCCATGTATGCAACCTTGTGAACTTTGTCTTTGCTCAGCTTGACAAGGATTTGAAATCACAATACATGTAATATTTTTACTTACTAAACAAGCTCTAAACTAAAAACACTTAGAGTAGTATGCATATTAGATTGATGATCTAAAGAGATTCTAAAGTCATTTAAAGAGATAATATACTAGAAATTCTATTCTCTTTCTCAAAGGATGAGTGTCAACAAGGCCTTTCCCGTGACCCAGCACAATTTTCTTCTTTTTCACCACTCTTGACCACTTTTCATTTGAACATAATCACCTTGTCTATACTGTCCACAAAGCAGTCCAGCCAGTAGTCCCTCGCCGGCTGGTCCTGGGTTAGATCCTCGGTATCTGGCAGATAGTTGTCTGAATCCGAAACTTTTCTGTTTGGTAATGGATTAACCCATTCCCAAAATTTTAGAGTGTTGTAATTTAAAAGTTGCTGCAGACCACAAAATTCATGTACATAAAGACAAGATGAATGTATAACATAGCACAGAAAATATTGAGACAAAAGGAGAAATTGCTGATTATCAGCAATTTCTTCTTTTGTCTCAATATTTTCCAAAATTATTTCTTCTAAGGGACTTCAAAAGCAGGTCTTGTTTGGTAATGGATTAAATACTTGCCTTGTCTATACTGTCTACAAAGCAGTCCAGCCAGTAATCCCTGGCAGGCTGGTCCTGGGTTAAATCCTCAGTATCTGGCAGATAGGTGTCTGGGTCCAGCAACAACGGACACGGCAATAACACCTTCTCTAATCGGTCTAATTCTAGCATATCAAACTGAAATATGAATACAACAATATTAAAAGTGTCTTACTTGTAATATATTTACCCTTTCCAAACTAAGCCTTGGTTTTGACATTCCTTATAGTAAAAGCTTAGGAATATATTGAGGCAAAAGATGCATAACCAGAATTTTCTGCAATTGACTCCATGTTTTTTGTAATTAATTGCAAACAAATCATGTTTGAAGACAAGAATAGTGGCAAGAATACAAAGCTCTCAGGGGTATACAATACAGTTTCAAAGCAATTCATAACTAGGTATAGATATATACAGAGTTATGGGTAAAATCTAAAGTAGAGTTTTTGAACAGGAACAAAATTTTGTCTAAATTCTTGAAGGGTTATGGGAATTGATTTGTAACAAAATGCTGTGGTCCAACATATATATGCAAAGTTTTAAAGCAATACCAAAGGATTTTGACCTGATCCAAATCAAATGATGTTGCAAATGACAATTTCAAGTGAATGGAATTGCACATTTTTTGGCCTTTCTTGGTAGAAAATATTGTGGGAAATGAAGAAATTGCTTGTCACAAGCAATTTCTTCATTTTCCACAATGTCTTCCGAATCTTTTATCTTGAAGGGCGTCAAAAAGCGTCAATGTTTGAGAATGGGTTTAAGCAATAGCAACACAGGCAACATATAATTTGTCAGAAGAAGATGCTTTGAAAACTTGATGCTCTAAATTCTGCCATTTTCTTAACAAATACTTGAAATGTGGGCATACCTTTGAGTTAACCTTGTTGAGAGGAAACACAGAAGATTTAGGACTAGATAGACCGGAGCTGCCTGCAAAATTCTCCTCCCACGAGTACTTCTCTGCATCTGTAATAGAAGAAAACAGAGAAGATTTTAACCAATTCCCAAACAGTGATGCCTTTTGACACCCTGCTAGATAAAGGCATTGGAAAACATTTTGGAAAATAAAGAAATTGCTTGAGACAAGCAATTTCTTCATTTTTCACCATGTTTTCTACCAAAAAGAGCAAAAATGTAGAATTTCATCATTTGAAATTGTTGTCTGTAACATCTTTGAACTTACAAAAAGTCTAAAATTTGCCATATGGTAATAAGTAAGACTAGATAGAATGTGCTGCTAGCAAAATTCTCCTCCCATGAATACTTCTCTGCATCTGTAATAGAAGTTATTTCAACCAATTAAATCAAAACAGAGTGAAAATTTGCTGTACTTGAAATGAAATTAGCTATTTAACCCATTAGAAAACGACAAAATTTTGGACTTGTCCAAATTCAAAGATGCTGAAGATGACAACATGAATTGAATGAAATTTCACATTCTTTGATCTTTCTGGGTAGAAAAAATTGTTGGAAATGAAGAAATTGCTTGTTACAAGCAATTTTTTTATTTCCACAATGTTTTTCAAAGCCATTATCTGGTGGGGAGTCAAAAAGAGTCATTGTGTGGTAATGGGTTAACACTAAACTAAACAATTCCTAATTCTAATGCTGGTATCAGGAATAGATTTATGTTATTGAAGAACAATATGGATCTTGATCTGACTGAATGTGCATTACAGCTTCACTGTCAGACGATAACGCTTTTTTTAGGCCTCTGAGAATGTTAACAACCTCAAAAACGTGAATTATTCCTATATTGTCATCTAACAAAGTGATAAACAGTAACTTAAAAACTTAAAACATATTTTAAGTTAGTTCATGAAATTACTACTCTTACCTTCTTCCTCTGCTCCCTTCAGGAAGGCCCCTATAGCTCCGAGGTACCCTTCATGCCTCAAAAACAAGGGCTGTATCTCCCCCTAAAAGATACATCAAATAGATATGAGAGACATGGAGTCAAGAAATTTGCATCTATGATTTACGAAGTATAAAACAAAATTTAATTTCAAGTGATTTCTTTCTTATGTCCATCAAAGCCTAATTGCTATTTCAACTATCACTGTAAGTTTATTTCTTTACACTATCTTATCAGCAATTTCTTTTTTTGTCTAAATATTTACCAACGCTTTCCCTATTGTCAAAGCCCTAACCAAGGCTTGTTTAGAAAAGGATTACATTGATCTTTTTTCAACTGCTATGGTCATATCACCTAACCATAGAGTCCTGTTGTTTCTCATACCAGTACTACCTCAACATCCTAACCCACCCTCCACCTGCTCACCAACATAGGTTAACCATATCAAACCATTAGTGTGAGACAATTTTGTCTGAAAGGATATTTGCCGCAGTCAGGTATCAAACCCGGGACCTCATGAGTGAGAGTTGGATGTGCTACCAACTGCACCATGGCCGTGGCCGTGGCCGGAAAGGATTATCAAAATATCAAAGATCAGACACAATAAATTGATGAAATATCTTGGTGCAAGAGTACCTTAGTACAAGAACATATACAAGATCTCACCTTCGACCAGAAATTTATGGCATAAGTGATAGTGTGCATTGTGATAGGGTGTCCTCGTATAAAGAATCCACCAAAATAAATCTTCTTTAGATTATGTAGTTTAGCATGTAGATAGGCTATCTGTCCTATATCATTACTTATAGACAATAATAGGCTTTTGGCAATGTCCTCATCTTTAAAGGAACTCTCATCTGAAATGAAAAACAAGATGTGTTTGTGAAACACAAATGCCCCCGAAATGGCCATTTTTGTAAAATGTTAAGTTTTCGTGTAAAGGGTTGATAAGGGTTTACAAATGACCTTCAGGAAGGTCATATAGCATGAAACAGATATATTTGAAAGAAAGTTACATACCACATTCAGCTTTGTATGTCAAATACTTTTGGAGAAAAGGCAAATGTTAAGTTTTTGGACAGACAGACAGACACGAGCTAAACAATATGCCCTCCATCTCTCGATACAGGGGCATAAAAAGCATGGATCTGTTACATACAGAGCTACAAAAAAGACTCCTTTTCCAGTACCATATTAACAGACTGCCTAACATAAACCAAGCACAAAAACTAGAAAGTGCTACAAGACCATGCCCTTCAGGATGCTAAATGCTTAATCCTGTTCACCTTATTGTGTGGAGAAATTAACAATTCTGACAAGCAATATCTTCATTTCCCACAATATTTTCTACCCTAAAAGAACTTTCATTCACTTGAAATTGTCATCTGTAGCATCTTTGAATTTGGACAAGTCTAAAATTTTGATGTTTAGCAATATCTAACATGACACCGCTCATATCTTACCAGCAGTAGGTTTTGGAGATCTTGCCGCTTTTCCAAAGCTACTTGCGATAACTTCCCCGGGTAAACCAATCAGAGAGTAGGTACCACCATATATGTCTTTAACAAGCATATCTACGTTACGATGATCTCCTTTCTCAGCTAGTGACAGTAACTCATCAAAAGTCTGCAAAGTAAATCCAAATTATCTCTATAATCATAAATTTGATCCGTCCAATTCGTAATCAGACATCAAGAACTTACAATAATCTGCTCACTCAACATAAAATATTTTTTTCAAAATCCTGAAAAATTGGTGGGTATCAGCATTTTTTCCTTCAGCAACAAAGACTTTACATATTCATTCTTGTTGCGGTGTTAAAATGATCTTCCTATTCCAAAACATTTGGTACTTACTAACCAGAGAATAAATAGTTAGCCCTGAAATATATGTTACTTTTTCTTTCTTTTTTTCTTTTTCATGATTACTATGGCATACCCGTATAAATATTTGCAGTAATCTTATACATAACTATTATCATCTATACCTTTGCTTTAGTCAACAGTGACCCGAGACCCCAAAATGTTCCACACACTGGTGGTGAACTAAAACAATTTTCGCTACATCAAGGTATAGAAATTTTGCGTTTAAATGTGAGTTTATAGATATTTTTTCTGATGACAATGAACTTGTTCTAAAAACAGACCGGGTTTACCGTTTTGTATTGACAAACTGTCAGTGTTGTTATAAAATCTCGTAACTACGGCTTTGATAAAGCCGTAGTTACGATATTTTGTAACAACACCAACGGAATACATTGATCGTACCTCACTTTGGCCGAGTTCACCACCAGTACCACTAGCGGTTGCTCTTCCTCCTATATGCACAAACTTAAACCTGTACCTGAATTAATGTATTTCTATGTGAATTGCATACTGTTGTATGTAGATGGTCACCCTGACTGTATACCCAAATACATGTAAATATTTGCAGTAATCTTACATATTCCTACCTTTGCTTTAGTCAACAGTGACCCGAGACCCCAAAATGTTCCACCACCCGTTGCTGTTCCTCCTATATGATCAAACTTAAACCTGTACCTGAATTAATGTATTTCTATGTGAATTGCGTACTGTTGTATGTAAATGGTCACCCTGACTGTATACCCAAATGCATGTAAATATTTGCAGTAATCTTATACATATTCCTACCTTTGCTTTAGTCAACAGTGACCCGAGACCCCAGAATGTTCCACCACCTGTTGCTGTTCCTCCTATACGCTCAAACTTGTCCTCTGATTCTACCTGCAACAACATGCAAGTTTTGTCAAAAATGTTCTTCAAAATTTGTTATTCATTGTGTACTATCAAATTAATACATTGTGCACTATCAATTATATACATTGTGTACTATCAATGTCAAACATTGTGTATAATAGACCTCTTTGGCACCGCAGTATTCAAAGCATTGTTAACTTACAGACAAAGAATCTCCTACCAACTGCATGCATCAGAAAAACTAAAAGCAGAATTCTTTAGTCTAATATATACAGTAATTACTTATACTATTATTATAATCATTATCATTATAATTATTAGTTATAATACTTTGATCGACCGCAATACTTTCTCAGTTTGTTCAGAATATTAAGTAACAGAATTCAGTCAATATTTCTCCATACGTAGAAGAACAAAGCATTTCTGCTTAACAAAGAAAAAGGCAAAGTCCAAGATATCTACCTTTATCAAGCTAACACCAGATCCGATATTGACTAATAGATACGGAAAAATATTATGATCAACTCCTTGAAATTTGTACTCTGGTGCCCCATGTCGTTGGTAGACAAATGCCTCATCTGGGATATTCTTTAGTAAGAAATTACAGCCCTTGATCAAACACTGCATTTCATCTTCTTTGTCAACTCTGTAATGGAAAGTATGTTAATAATAAAACCTTTCCCAAATGACAAAAGGTAAGCCTGTTTCAAATTCAAAAGCTGTGAGGGAAGACAAAACAAATGTTACAAATGGCCAATGGCAAATTTGCATACTATGACAATGGTCTTTTTATGGCCTAAGAAACATTGAAGGAAAAGACGAAAATGCTGATTCTCTGTTACTTCTATGGGGACATCATATTCACAGCTTGTTTTGGAATGCTTTTAACTTATTTTCTGACATCAGTTTCATAAACATCTGAAACAGAATTCAGTCAAGATAGGAATATCTGCAACATCTTTCAATTTTTAAAACCTTTAAAATTTGTTGTTTGGAAAAAGATAAACAACTCACTGTACTCCTAGTTTAGACGAGATCAAGTCTTTGTACTTGTACGCCCCTCCCCCTGTCACTTTGATTCCGACCTCCTTTATGGAAGATGACGTATCTTTGATGTGCTCCTTTATAAAGCCGAGACATGTCTCAATGAACTTTGTCTCAAACTTTACAAAATGTAGCCGTGCAATATGCTCATCCTGGTCCCACACCTGGTATATACTCCCTGCTTCCTGTTAACAGAATAATTGATTAAGTAGGGCTTTCCCAAACAACATATTAAGGGGATACAATTCGAAAGCAGCTGCAGAAAACAAAATGTATGTTGATGAAGATAGAGTTTAGGTACAAATAAGTGTATAAGTCTGGACTCACCCTCATGGAATTGATGCAGTATTTTCTATAAATGGCATTGCCAAAACAAAAAAAAACTGGGTCAATTTAGCACATCAAATTTATAATTAGGTCTAGGGTGGCCTTTTTACCTCTTTACTACCTGTGGCCATAGCGAATTGAATAGTCTATCATGTTTACATTATTCAGATGCTTGAAGTAGAGAGAAAAGAATTTTGGTAATTAACTGACATGTTGAAAATTTTATTTGTAATCTGGATAATATGGAATTTTATGATCAATTGTGTGACAGGATGTTTGCAGCCCGTGATCAAACCTTTTGGGAACCCTCCATTATACAAAGGCTTGACAAAATTCTGACCTGTCCAAATTCTAAGATGTTGCAAGCGATAATTTCAAGTGAATAAAATTTGACATTTTTTGGTCATACTGGGTAGAAAATATTGTGGGAAATGAAGAAATTGCTTGTAACAAGCAAGTTCTTCATTTTCCACAATGTTTTCCAAAGCCTTTATCTTGTGGGGTGGTAAAAAAGTCAATGTGTGGGAATGGATTAATGCTCATTTACCTGGTCTTCATCTGTAACAAGTGATGTTTTCCTCTGGACAGTTGAAGTGTAGGCTAGCTTAGCAAGTGATCCACCTTAAAAACAACAATACATCTACAGATAAGAGGGGGAAATGGCTTTTTTAAAATGCAACATTACATTTTATCTTTCATTAAACCACATGTTGTGGGTACACATGTATTGGAATCATCTCACCATTCATGATCCATTTACAATCCATTCAAGATTTAACCATTTACCAGACAGTTTTACTAAGACTGGTCCAAATTCAAAGATATTGCAGACAACAATTTCAAGTGAATGAAATTTTAGATTTTTTTTTTTTACTTTTTGGGTAGAAAACAATGTAGGATATGAAGAATTTGCTTGTCACAAGCAATTTCTTCATTTTCCACAATGTTTTACAAAACCTTTAACTTTTGGGGAGTCAAAAAGAGTCCCTGTTTGAGAAAGGGTTGACACTTACCAATATCAACAGCCAATCTCCTCGCAGTTTTGAGGTTTCTAGACACATCCTTATATAGTAATGTTATAATCTTAGCATAACTACTCTCTGACACTTACCAATGTCAACAGCAAATCTCCTCGCAGTTTTGAGGTTTCTAAATACATCTTCGTGAGGTAATGTTATACTCTTAGCATAACTGCTCTCTGTCATTGTTTACTTGTACATGTATTAAATGCCTGAAACAAAATGGGAAAATTTAACCCATTAGTCCATTACGAGGCAGAATTTTTTTAGACTGGTATGATTAATCTGTTGAACTATCGAAAGTGAGGTTAGGACAGCTCAAGCCAAACTCACAAAGTAACAAAATCATTCAAATCTATATGCCCACAATACCGTAAGCCGGTTGCGATTCCATTGATCCCTGTATTAAAATCTTGATAGAATCAGTCGGCATGACGTCATAGCCTCACTTTCATTTTTTCATCGAGGGTACTACCTCGGTCTTTATCATTACGGGACACCATTTTTGAGGCAGAATATTTCAAAAATCCATCGTTAAAATTCTATCAATTACGAAATACTGCGTAAAGATAGACCTGACGGTTACGGTGGAGTTCTAATTGCTATAAAACGCTGCTTTACTATTGAACAAATTCACTTACAGACTAATGTAGAGGCCATTTTCGCGAAATTGACACTCCAAGGCAATCAAAGTTTAGTGATAGGTAGCCTCTATAGACCACCAAATAACAACATCACATACATGGAAGAAATGTGTTCTATCATAAAAGACATTAACAATAGGTTTATAAAAGGAGTAATTTGGCTAGGAGGAGATCTCAACCTGCCAGACATTAATTGGAATACTAACAGCATCGATGGATGTCAATACCTACAAGCCATAAACTCAGCCTTTATTCAGACAATTGAGGATTGCAATCTTATCCAGTCAGTTGACTTCCCCACACGCCAAGATAAAATACTCGACATACTTCTAACCAACCGCCCGACATTGATTAATAAATGTACCAACATTCCCGGCCTAGGAGACCATGATATAGTGTACACAGACACACATGTGAATCCAATTAGAAGCAAGCAACCTCCTAGAAAGATCTATCTATGGAAAAGAGCGGACTTTCAGGGCATGAAGGTGAGTGCTGTTGAATTTCAGCAAAACTTTCTAGAGAGATACACACCAGAGAGATGCTCATCTATACACCAGATGTGGCAAGACATTAAGTCAGGACTTCTAAACATCTTAGATAAACATGTTCCTTCAAAAATGTCATCAACCCGATTTAACCAACCATGGATAAATAGAGACTTAAAAAGAATTACTCGTCAGAAAAAGAGGAGTTTCTTGAAAGCGAGGAAAACTAAGAAAATCAGTGATCTGAATAGATACAAGAAATTAAAAAGGGAATCCCAAACAGCGTGCAAGACGGCCTTCAATACATATGTCAGAAACATGGTTGACCCTGAGACTAACGACAACCCCAAAAAGTTTTGGACTTTTATTAATAGTAAAAAGTGTGACAGTAATGGTGTTGCTCCCCTAAAGTCAACAGATGGACTAATTTACTCAGACAACACAACGAAAGCGAATATATTAAACGACCAGTTTAGCTCGGTTTTCAACCAAGAAGAAACAAAGCACTCAATCAAGGACAAAGGCCCAAGCCCATACCCCGATATGACAGAAATAAACATAACCACATCCGGAGTAGAGAAACTCTTGCAAAACCTAAAACCACATAAAGCTACTGGACCAGATGACATCCCAACACGGCTTTTGAAAGAACTAGCCCATGAGATAACCCCAGTTCTAACCAGGTTTTTTCAGACATCGATTGACTCCGGTACTATCCCAGAGGAATGGAAAACAGCGAATGTAGTTCCCATTTTTAAAAAAGGAGAGAAGAACAAACCATCAAATTATAGACCAGTCTCCCTAACCTGTGTGACATGCAAAATCCTTGAACACATCATAGCCAGCTCGATCATGAAATATCTAGACACACACCAAATTTTGACGAATGCCCAACATGGTTTTAGGAAAAAGAGATCATGTGAATCTCAATTGATATTGACCATCCAGGATCTTGCCAAGAACATGGACAACAAACAACAAACCGATGTCATACTCTTAGACTTTTCAAAAGCCTTTGATAAGGTACCACACTACAGGCTACTTTACAAACTGAACTATTATGGTATTAGAGGCCCCACACATCACTGGATCAAAGACTTTCTCGACTCCAGAACCCAACAGGTTATATTAGAGGGATCAAGATCAAGAACAGCAAAAGTCCTATCTGGAGTCCCACAAGGAAGTGTCCTCGGACCACTCCTTTTTCTACTATTTATCAATGACCTCCCGGAATATGTCTCAGAAGAATCATCTGTCCGTCTATTCGCCGACGACTGTGTCCTGTACAGAAAAATCAAAGACCCTCAAGATGCAAGAGCCTTACAGTCAGACCTAGACAAACTCCAGGAATGGGAATCAGACTGGCTTATGGAATTCCACCCTCAAAAATGCCAAGTAATCCATGTCACCAACAAGAAAAAGGCCATCGAAGAACCCTACACCATACACGGGCATACTCTAGAATCAGCAGACTCCGCAAAGTACCTCGGCTTGACAATCCATAAATCCCTGACATGGAAAGATCACATAGAGGCAACAGTTAAGAAAGCAAACAACACCAGAGCCTTCATAGCCAGAAATACCTTTCAGTGTCCGAAATCCACCAAGGACTTGTGTTATAAAACCTTTGTTCGACCAATAGTAGAATATGGAAGTGTAATCTGGGATCCACACATGAAGAACTATACAGACAGAGTAGAAATGGTGCAACGAAGATCAGCACGATACGTTACTGGCAATTACCATCGATCCAGCAGTGTTACTACTATGCTACAAGACCTAGAATGGCCATCCTTACAAGAAAGACGAGCAAGAGCCAAAACAGTCATGGTGTACAGAATTACCAACCAACTGATAGATATCCCACAATCATACCTACTAACAGCCACCACCAGAAGAGGTCACTCCCAGAAATATCACATCCCTTTTGCCAGAACTCAGATCTACCAGTACTCCTTCTTCCCGTCGAGCATACGCCTCTGGAACACCCTGCCACAGACAGTGATAGACAGCGCCTCCCTTGACATCTTTAAGTCCAGGTTGCAGGCCTTCGCACTTCGTTAGATACAGTACTGACTCTTTTAACTGCACTGTAAATAGTTATTTTAACCAGCACACGATGTTCTCGTTCCCACACATGTACATAGCACGGTACGATGATACGCCAGAGTGCGGACTGTACCCTAACGGAAGAAGAAGAAGAAAATTCATAAACAAAACTCTTTTTTTAAAGAATGTGATTTAAGCTTTCTAACTACCAATGCATTTTTAATAATCGGGCGTAGTCCTCTAGATATTAATGCTGAAAGTTGGTAATGCTTTAAGGAAAAAGACCGAAGCTTTCACCTCCACCGAATGAGTGCAGGTGCGCGCTGTATGACTGACGACGTTTTTGATTGGCTGAAGGGATTGTGCCGACCGAATCAATTCTGCTTCCTGGAAACTGCACCAGGGCCCTGCCAGGGGATACTCCACCTGAATGAGTTGGCCAATGGAATTAGGGATCAGACCTGGAACGCCAATGCGGCAAGGTCGACGCTCTATCTCTAGACCAAGGATAGCACATTATGTTTAGATATGTTTTATTTGCTAGTTGTTTCCCTGAAACTGTGAAACTGAAAGAGAAAATGGCTATAAAATCATTCGCGAAAACACATGACAAATAGAGTTTCCACACCTTGCCTTTCTATGATAACGTTTGAGATATTGACAGCTCCTTTTTGTTTACATTATCGATTGAATGGCGCGTTTTCTTCCTTGTGAATAGCACTAAATCAAGGATAAAAGTGGATTTCGAAGATAGAGAATTTTTCCAGCTTTTGTGGTTTCCGGCTTCTTGTGTCTCAGCTGACGAAGGACGGAAACCAAACCAAATCTCGTTTCAAGCGAGAACTTATTTTAAAAACAAAGGCGGAAAAAATGACAGACGTCGATGATGCCATAGAACTCTTTTCAAAGGGTAATTCAATGCATATTCAATTTTAAAGTCGTGTCGCATTACGACAGATAAGATATCTCGCAATCCGATATCAAATAGGATGAGATGCATACCATTTCTTTAAGCACTATTTCGTCCCCTTGTTGTTTCGTACTCAAGACTTCAGGGTCGAACTTGATTGGACTTACTCTGTCCACTCCGTGTTGAGAGTGAACTGTGCAGTCCAATCAAGTGTTTTTGAGTATAAAACAGATAATTATTGCATTCAATGATAATTTCCCTATCGCATAATCGCCAATGAACATGTCAAAGATTCCACGAAAAATGAATCAAATTCTGTCCAGAAATATATTGATCTGATATTTTTAGTAAATACGAATTAGGAACATAATTTTATCTTGCTAAATTTTCTTAAACCCTATGTAATCATCAAAATCAACTAAAATGTTTTTGATGAAAAAATATGTAGGAAATAAAAAAAAAATAATATCAAAAATTGTAAAAATCGACGATTGCACTGGACAGCGCTTACGACGGTAAAGGCTTCAGAAGTGTTTTTATGACAGTATTTCTTGTTTTGGTGAAAGGAAAAATAGTTTTACTGTTACAATTATATTGTTGTTTATGGGATATTCACTTATATTTTTCCTGTTCAGCAAAAAATAACGAAAAAATTAAAAAAATGAAAGTAAGAAAGCATTGTTTTTCTTTCTGTCCAGTTTTCTGACGATATCAACTTCGATCAGTTGAGCGATCGGAAAAGAATTGGGGCACAGTCCACAACCACGTTTATGCAAATTTACAAATACATGCGACAAACGCCTGTTTCCAATTAGCCAATCAGTATTCATAATTTCTATGTTGAAGAAATTTATTCCCAAAAACTGCGAATGTCAATTCTGTCTGTTTCGGTGAATGACGTTCGAAAAAATCAAACGAATCAGCCTGATTACCTCCCTTGTTGCGACAGCCGCTACCGCCTGGAGGCGCTTCGAAATCTATTTCCGTTTCCCCTAAGATGGCGGTTGTTTGAAAGTAAATAAATAAACAGTGGACGAAAAGGGAATTTCAGGTGTCTGTCAATTGTTTCTGACGTTATACACCCATGACGATCGAAACTACACATTCTGTTTTCTTTGTTCCGACACGCCATTTTATTGCTTACAATGTTTGAAACACTAAGATGAAGCATCTAATACATCATGTACAGTTTACACAACACGATTTTTCTGCATTTTCTAGGTCACCGTGTGTCTAGCGTCAGATGCTTGACAGAAAATTTTGTGTCTTCCGTCAGATCATTGCCGGAAAATTTGGTCTGGTCAGCTTTTATGACATGAGCTGGTGTGAAACTAACAATTCTCACAAATAAATGCATTTTGAGATTCTTAACAAGAAAAAGTACATTTTAAACATTTAAGATCTTATTTACATAGAAAAATTATAAAAATGCTGTTGCTAATGTCATGATTTTCTGTCCAATTTTTCTGTCCAATTTTGACATTAGCTACGGAAAAATTAAAAGTTGAATAAAATCATTATTTTGATATGCCGTGTTAAAGTTTCAGCTGTTTTGCCTATATTTGAGTAAGAGTAATCAAATGAAACACTAACTTTCCCAAAATAAAGCACTTTAAATTTTGGTCTCAGAGTTGAGTTTTGGTGTGCTGTTATGTGGACACTGTCAGTCTATGTTTGTTTAGTTTCTTCAGTAAAATCTGATGTCTTTTCAGCTGTAATCCCTGTCTTTCATATCCGTTAAAATGATTGATATAAAATTATACCAAACTGTTTCTAATTTTATGGTCTATCAGAAACCATGTTAATGACGTCACCAGTCATGGCAAAGACCGTCGGACCGGCAGACATGTCTGATGAAATTTCCCTCAGTCTGATAATATTTTTGCTAATGTCAGTCCCACTGTCTGACATTGATTTTGACATGTAAGCTAGAGAATGATAGTTCGGACAGACAGAATTTTATTTGGTCTGACAGGTAACTCATTACTGTCAGACCGAATGTCTGACAAAGATTTTTGTTCTTCGCCATGTCTGTGTCACACTCCCAAATGGCCCTGCACGGTATGTGGAGTTCTCGGAGAAGATCCAAGAGTAGATTTTCGGCACTTGATTGGGTTTTGGAGTGAAAAGAGTAATCCGAGTAAAACGGAGTGGCCCAATCAAGTCCACCCCAGTAAAATGTTGTTATTTCTAATTTAGCGTATCTGCAGTGATTGGAGGAGTTTTTTTTCTCTTGACAGTTTTTCTGAAATATTTTTACAATGTACTTGTCCACGGACAAGCGTTAAACCAAAATTGACTTGTCCGTATCAAAAATCAACTTGTCCGTAAAATGCCCATGTACTTTTTAATAGCTTCATATGTTTATTGCATATCTATTATGAAATTCTAACTATTGGCTTAAATAAAATTTGTACATTTAACTATCGTTTAACTATCATTTAACTACTGTATAAAAATATTGTGAAAAAAAGAGTTTTTATTATAACCAGATTTTTCACTTGTCCACGGACAACCTAGCTTTCAAAATCTGCTTGTCCGTACCTATATATTTAGGTAAACGGACAAGTCGGACAACTCGCGCAACTTATTTCAGAAGCACTGCTTGAAACGGTCTTTTCCCCTAGAAAACAATGTGACAGTTTCAAAACCGATGCATAGCAGGGTTTTCCCTAAGTAGGGCTGTGGATCGTTGGGTAAGTGGCGATCTGATCCATGATTCCAGGGATTTTGTTACCTGCGAGTCCCGAGTCCCTGACTCACATTTTTTTCTCAGGACTCATTGAAAAATATTCAGTGAGTCCCAGAGTGCTAACATTTTCAATGCTTAATCGACATTGTCTTTCAAAGACTCATATGTTTCAATGTTGGACTCATTGTTTTGGGAACAAGTGGGTCCCAGGACTCTTCAGCATAAATTTGTAACAAAATCACTGTGATTCATGAGCAACGATTCACAGATCGATCCACGAATCTCAACAGATGCAAGAGTGGTTAGAAATCTTGTTGCAGAAGACAAATTAAGTGTCAGTTATCAGGGGTTCTTTTTATGGTTAGGGGAAGGGGCCCGGGGCCCTTAATTTTGGGGAAAAATGCGTCAAATGATCCCTTGTAGGGGAAAAATTTTCAAGCATGTATTTTGCTTGAATAATGAAAATGCTTCAAATATTTTAGAAAACACAAAGAAAATAGATTTTGATAGCAATTTATAAGCTGATGAACTGAATATCTTTGATTGTTAACATAAATACTCCCATGGGAGAACATTGTAAAGGTTGAAACATTGATTTATGAGGGGAAAATTACAATTTAGGGGAAAAATTCCCAGAGGGGAAGGGGCCGAAATTCGGCCCCAATTTCTTAGTAAATAAAAAACCCTGGTTATTTACATTTTTTTTCTCACTAGGGGTTTTCATCTGCAGGGCTCGCCCTGGTGATCGCCACTGAGCCATTGACAACAATTTAGAAAACTCGGCTCATAAAAATTGAATATGGCTCAAAGGCTTGACTCCAACTTCTTGCCGTAAACCAATCACCAATTAACAAGCGTGTCAACACTTACTTATTACCCCTTATTGTTTAACATGAAAAATTGATAACCCGTGATTGACATCGTCTAAACGGTCTAGTAGGCACACAAGATACAAAATCCTTAGTGTAATCACGGGCCGGAAAGAGGGGAGCCATCGGTGTTAAAACCATGTAATGCCAGTTTATTTACTTTAAAAGTTAGCGTTTTGTTTTTCCAGCATACCGTCACTTTTCAACAAAATCCCCGTAACTGCAGGCAGGGTCCAACATTAACTTTTTTGGCTACCAGACAGTCAGGCTTGTTGCTGCCAGATGCTGCTAGCCCTGACCAAATATGCACTGGTCCTGAATAAGAATAGATAATTGGGAAAATGTGTAAACAACAACAATTCTTTCATAAGCTAAAAGACAAGTTTTGAATCACAAATGGATGAAAATTTGAAGGTCAAGTGTTCTTGTTGTGTCACATATCTGGTGTTTTCATTATGGTAATAGTGACTGAAATTTTAAATAAGGCTGACTAGTCGGTCTTGCATCTTAGGGATCTAACTAGCCCTGATCAAGCAGCAGGCAGTTAATGTCTGTCGGGCACAGGTTAATGTTGAACCCTGGCAGGTTGTGTTAAGCTGCAGTTACAAAGTTTTGGTTGTAAAACAGCGATATAAAAAATCGAGAATGCTTTCATTACGTCATCCTTTTTTCCCATGCTTACTAGCACACACATTTTTTAGCTCGACTTTTCGAAGAAAATGAGAGCTTATACTGTCATCCGTGTGTTGGCGTCGGCGTTGCAACCAAGGCAGTGATTGGGAAAGACATTTCTTCAAAGGGACAATGTCGCTTCCACTTACAAAATCAATGTGACATTTTGAAAATTGATGTGACAATTATAAGTTAAATTGCTCCATTCTCATATACAGCAAAATTCAATGGGATAAGGGCCCACTCATTAGCTAAAACAATGTGACATTTAGAATTTCAATGTGACTATGGCGCATGGCGCACGCCTTTCCCAGTCACTGCCAAGGTTAAAGTTTTTTCAAACATCAATAACTTCCATACTATCAAAGGGATTCAACCCAAACTTGGAATACTTATTCACCATCACACCCTCTACCTTACTACCAGGGCCCATGACCCTGGCTCCACTATATTTGGAGTTATGCCCCCTTTATACTAAGCAACTTAGAAAGTCGAGCGCACTGTCTTTGGACAGCTCTTGTTTGTCAACAAACCGTAGTAAAGGCCCGATCCCACTGCACTTTCGGATGCAAAGAGGACATAAAACGTACAAAAAATCTTGCTTTCCGTTAGACGTCCCTTGCCATCCGTTGGAACTCTGTTGTGTACTTATAGCATACGTTTTATCCAACGGGCATCCGTCAACCGTAATTTCATCCGCGCAAGAAGTTTTGAGCTGCCCAAAACTTTAAGAATGGATGAACCTTCTGCTGTGTACGATATAAATCATATACGAGCAACAGACGTTCTATGTCCGTTATCAGTCCGTTGTATCCTTTCTTCATCCTATAGGCAGCCTTGAAACTCAAATCAACCGAAGCTGAAAAGGGATTGATAGGGGAACAATAAGGTACATGGAACGTCTATACATCATTAGCAGCACGGAAATAGACAGGATGTAAGCATATGCATCGCGTATATGAAGTATACAAATGGAAAAAAGAGTTTTTATCTGGGATGTATTCCGTATATTTAGCTGACATCCGCTCCCATCCGCCAGACTTCCCACGAATATCCGTTTAACGTCCCCGCTATATACTACTGACATGCTCTCTTTCCGTTATATTTTCGCCATTTTCTAAAGCAGATGAAAACGGATGGTATCACTACCGAAATTTTGCTCGTCCGCTGTATCCTTTTTGCATACGTTTTTGTCAATCAGCCAGTGGGACCGGGCCTTAACCCTTTTCCGAACGACAACATTTTAGGGTTATCCACTTCAAAAACTGCCACAAATGACAAAATGGATCTTATCAAAAATAGGATTTGTGTAAAATATGGCACAGAAAATATTGAGACAAAAGGAGAAACTGCTGGTTATCAGCAGTTTCTTCTTTTGTTTCAATGTTTTCCCCAGCCTTTTCTATCAAGGACGTCAAAACCAGGGCCCGTATTCACCAACGCATTCTAAATTTTAGAATTAGACTAAATCTAAAGAATTTGCTAAATTGGGAGTCTAATTCTAAAGTACGTATTCACCAATGCATTCTAAATCTAAATCTTTAGAAAATTCTTTAGATTTCCAAGTCTACCACCTGCCGTGCTAAAGTATGTTTCATGGGTGAAAAAATGGCCGCCGTTCACCGCTTCAAGGCTTGTTACATGCTTAAAATCGACAAAGGAATACAAAAACAAAACAAAAGTCCATTTAAAACTTAATCTTATACAAAAATTCGACGAGATGGCACTTTTTGAAGATATTTGAATGCGCAAATCGTCACTCGACAGGCTCATAAGGTCAGCCGGTAAGAAAAGTGCCATTCTTGTAAACATGGCAGATTGTCAACGCAAAATCTTTCACTTGTCATGGGCAAAAAAACATGTTAGCCTACATTTCGTTAATCAAATATTGTCAGAGAGAAATCAAAGAGAAATCAGCTCAAACAACAAAGAATGCAACTCAACTTTACAACTAGCTATGAACCTTGGCCGGTGTGTTTTTGTGTGCACATGTGCGAGTAGGGTTGGGATCGGAAGCCCGAAGGGTCTGTTTGAACAAAGAACAAAATGAACTTGAAACGGAGAAAAACGTAGCAAATTTAACACGATCATGAGCACATACCGTGATATTCTTTGATCTCTTATTCCCTTTAACTGCAACTTCCTAAATTCTTGACTTTAGTCCTGTTTATCGGGGGTCGTCCATTTTCAAACAGTCTCCAAGAAATTGAACTAGACCAGTGATGATCGTGGCCAAAAGGCAAATTTCAAACCAACGGTACCCTGACTTATCACAAGGCATACCATTTTCTTGAAATAAGATGAATAACCACTTTCTTGATGATCTCTATCCCTCCAAAATCCACAGAATTAGAATCCTCCCGGTTTGTCGTTCGGTAAACATTGCATCTACATAGAAATCAAAATGTCACAGATTGTGTGAATTACGTCACAAAAAGCTTTAAACTTGACCTTGGGTTTATATTTAGATCATTAATCCGCTTGAAAAAATCACGAGATTATAATTATAGAGACTGGAATTTTTCCACTGTAAGGAGAGTATTTTCAATACAATTTCTATTGACATCATGACAACCGTGTTGGCGGCGTTTCCTTTGATTTCGCATAAATGATATTGCTTATGAGTAAAATGTTCTACTTTCAGTTACATAATTACATTTGTATAAATTTATAATTGGAAACTAGCTCTACCTTACAGCATTTATTTACTTCCGTTTTAGCCATTTGACAGTTAAAGTTCGGGTAAATTAAAATAAAACGCCTTACTGTTGATCTTTTTTTGTTTTGTTTTAAGTGTTAAACATGATTGTTTAATTTATTGTAAAAGTTCGCGATCCAGCTATCTCTTTTAATAGGTGATGGTTAAAATTTACTTTATTGTAAAAGATCGCGATCTAGCCATCTCTTAGGTGACGATTAATTGTACTTGAATCTTTGATTAGATTCGTGAACATCCGAGTACTCTGTCTCAGATACTCGCAGCAGCCCTATCCCTGAGCATGAGAATTTGGGGGTCATTGTGACCCCCTTGCCTTCAAAGTTAGGGGTCATTCCTACTATTTTGTGGGTCAAATGCATTAGGACTCAAGCATCATATGAAAATCTGGATTTTAAAACTTTCGTCATTAATGACCCTCAGGTAAATTTCCAGGGGTAAAAGTTTTCAGGCATATGCCTGAAGTTCAGGTTTTTGAGTATTCCAAAATGCCCCATTTTCTCGATTTTTATGCCCCCTTTCGAAGAAAATGGGGGTATATTGTTTTGCAAGTGTCGGTCGGTCGGTCGGTCGGAAGGTCGGTCGGTCGGTCGGTCTGTCCGTAGACCAAATCTTGTCCGGAGCATAACTCGAAAAGTATGTAAGGTAGAATCATGAAACTTCACAGGTGGATAGATCTCATTATGGAGAGGTGCAGTGCACAAGAACCGTAACTCTGCCGATCAAATTTTTTGAGTTATTGCCCTTTGTTGATTTTATAACTTGATTCTTGTCCGGAGCATAACTCAAAAAGTATGTAAGGTAGAATCATGAAACTTCACAGGTAAATAGATCTCATTATGGAGAGGTGCAGTGCACAAGAACCGTAACTCTGCCGATCAAATTTTTTGAGTTATTGCCCTTTGTTGATTTTATAAATTGATTCTTGTCCGGAGCATAACTCAAAAAGTATGTAAGGTAGAATCATGAAACTTTATAGGTAGATAGATCTCATTATGGAGAGGTGCAGTGCACAAGAACTGTAACTCTGCCGATCAAATTTTTGGAGTTATTGCCCTTTGTTCATTTTATAAATTGATTCTTGTCCGGGGCATAACTCGAAAAGTATTAAAGGTAGAATCATGAAACTTCACAGGTGGATAGCTCTCATTATGAAGAGGTGCAGTGCACAAAAACTGTAACTCTGCTGATCATATTTTTGGGGTTATTTCCCTTTGTTGATTTTCAAACTAGATTCTTGTCCGGAGCATAACTCAAAAAATATGTAAGGTAGAATCATGAAACTTTACAGGTGGATATATCTCATTATGGAGAGGTGCAGTGCACAAGAACCATAACCTTGCTGATCAACTTTTGTGAGTTATTGCCCTTTGTTGATTTTTTCACTTAATTCTTAACAATGCCTATATCTCATGTATTTTAACACATACAGCCTTGATATCTCACACATAGATACCTCCTATCAACATCATTCACAATTGACCATGATCTTGGACCATGTGACCTTGACCTTGGAGTTTGACCTACTTTAAAAAAAATAAACCTGGCATATATCTCATGACCTATTACACATACAGCCTTGATATTCCACACATGGACACCTCCTACCAAGACCTTTCACAATTGACCATGACCTTGGACCTTGTGACCTTGACATTGGAGTTTGACCTACTTTTTAAAAACTAACCTGGCTGATATATCATGTCCTTTTACACATACAGCCTTGATATCTGACACATGGAAACCTCAGACCAAGACCTATCACATATGACTATGACCTTGGATCTTGTGACCCTGACCTTGGAGTTTGACCTACTTTTAAAAAAAATAAACTGCGCCTATATCTCATGTGCTATTACACATGCAGCCTTGATAATTTCACAAGTGGACACATCCTACCAAGACCTTTCACATTTGACAATGACCCTGGACCTTGTGACCTTGACCTTGGACTTTAACCTACTTTTATAAAAACTTTATCCTAGCTGATATATCATGTCCTTTTACACATACAGCCTTGATATTTGACACATGGACACCTACGACCAATACCTTTCACATTTGACCATGACCTTGGACCTTGTGACCTTGACCTTGGTGTTTGACCTACTTTTATAATACATTAACCTGGCCTGTATTTAATGTCATTTTACACATACAGCATTGATATTTCGCACATGGTCACTTCCAACCAAGACATTTCACTTTTGACCATGATCTTGGACCTTGACCTTGAAGTTTGACCTACTTTTAAAAAACTTAAACTAGGCCTATATCTCATGTCCTGTTACCTATACAGTCTCGATATTTTACACATGGACACCTCCTGCCAAGACCTTTCACATTTGACCATGACCTTGAATATTGCAACCTTGACCTTGGAGTTTGACCTACTTTTAAAAAGACTTTAACCAGGCATATATATCATGTCCTTTTACACCTACAGCCTTGATATTTCACACATGGACACCTCCAACCAAGACCTTTCACATTTGACCATGACCTTGACCTTGGCATTTGGCCTACTTTTAAAAACTTTAACCTGGCCTATATTTCATTTTACTTTTACATATACAGCCTTGATATTTCACACATAGACACCTCTTACCAAGACCTTTCATATTTGACCATGACCTTGGACCTTGTTAACTTGACCTTGGACTTTGACCTACATAAAATGTAGGCCCTTGAGGGGGCATATATGTTTTACAAACATCTCTTGTTACTATATAAATACAGACTCACCAGGTTTTCAGGTTTTTCAAAATTTTCAACTTTTACCCCTGAATTTCTAAGGGGTCATTTGTTTTGAAATTGCGACACTGACACATGATTTGTGCGTCGTGGAAAACTCTGCATAGCCATGGTATTAACTATTTGTTTTATTTTTTAGCATCTGGAAGGCTGAAAGTTCAAGGAAACAAACAGCTTCAAGATGCTCTGGAAATAATTGAAAGACATGCTACAACAAGAGGCCTGGGACCAGAACATATTATCTCACTTGTAGAGGTTGCAGCATCAGGAAAACAAGGTATTGACCCTTGCTCAAACACAGGGCTCCAGATAAGAGGGGGGTGATGACTTTTCAAAATGATATTTTTCGCTAAATATTCATCAAACCCTATGTTGTGGGCACTCATTTGCATCGTCTCGTCGAGACGATTCAAATGAGTACCCACAACATAGGGTTTGGAATTGAAATAACAAAGTTAGAATGTCTTCATCCCCACTTATCTGTAGCCCTGCAAACAAGACTTGATTTTTACATTCCTGACCTAACAGACTTCCTGAAAGTTCAGAAAAAATGTCTGTCATTTAGTCTGACAAGTTTCTGAAAAATTGTCGGTCCAAAAAGCTATCTGTCAGACCAAAGGACAAAATGTTAATCCTTTAAAACAAAAACAAATGTCACTAAAGATAGTGAATTTACAATTAATTGCAAAGAAATCATAATTCTTTTCAATCTATCAATATTTCCTTTGTTTTGCCTAAAATGAGTGAAATAACACATGGAGGACGGTCAGACAATCACATGCCTAAAGGATTGCCGAATTTCAGGAACTCTGGAGTCTGCCCTAATGTGATAGACTTTGGAAAATATTGAGGAAAAAGAAGAAAATACAGGTGATCAGCATTTTCTCCTCTTGTCTCAATTTTTTCTGGGCTATGTCACAGACTTTTGCACCAATGAGGGTGAGTTTTAAAGGTTTTGATATACTCAACTTGAATATAAGAAACGGTGTGCAACATTCAAAAATTAATTTTGTTTCATCTTTGATTAAGTCTTAAAGATTTATCTCTTTCCAATTCTGGTCATTGCTCAATTTTGCAAAGACAAATTTAATTATAAAAGAGCCATTGCTGAAATAAGATTTTCTAACTTTTCAGCGGAGACTGTGAGTAAAAGACTTGTGAAAGCGTTGATACCATGTGGAGTAGTTCCAGACAGGGCTGTGTTGATCTGTGTAGGCTGGATGTGTACCATGAAACCATCACTTAATATACAGGTAGGGGGTGTATGTATATAATTAACAGTTTACACCAGCGTTTTTAGCTCGACTTTTCGATGAAAATGAGAGCTTATACTGTCACCCGGGCGTTAGTGTTGGCGTCGGCGTTGCAACATAGGTTAAATTTTTTTCAAACATCAATGACTTCCATACTATCAAAGGGATTCAACTCAAACTTGGAGTACTTATTCACTATCACACCCTCTACCTTACTACCTGGGCCCATGACCCTGGCTCCACTATATTTGGATTTATGCCCCCTTTATACTAAGCAACATAGAAAAGTCGAGCACGCTGTCTTCGGACAGCTCTTGTTTCTTATATAATTTTGGGAACAGGTCAGATTCTGACCTTCAGAAACCAGACATATTGTGAAAAATATCTTATTTTCTAAATAAATTGGGGAAATTATTTTCATTTTAGATTATTAAAAAACATTAAGTCCTCTGCATTATAATCTAATAATTTAATATTAGTTGATTTCGTTGAAATCCGAGCGTTTTGATTGGCTAAAAACATTTTTTCATAACTCCATGAAAAAAAAAATGACTTTGCCGGAACTTCTTTCGGTGTCAACAATATGGATAAATGGATATGTCCTGTACAAATCGGCATATTACGTTCATTTTGAGTAATAAATTGCAAGCTTTATCATTAAATCGTACTCTTAAATAGATGTTCTAGAGGAAACAAACTCAATTTCAAAGACCTATTGCTTAAAACGCACTTGAGGGGATGGTAAATAACGTTACGACGTCTGAATTCGCTGTAAAAACCGTTGCAGTAACGCGCGCTTTTTATGACGTCATTTAAAGTTTTCGTAACGGAAAGGCACGTGCGTAACATCTAAATACCTTGGCAGCGGCCAGATATCGCACATCTGTCCGCTTCTTTGAACATAGTCCGGACGATATCTCATTTTTCTAGTCGCAAATATTACTATTTACGGTAATAAAATGTAATATTAAATTATAAGGAATGAATACAATTTCATTTTTTTCATGCAGGTTTGAAAAATAAAATCTAATCACACTTTTGTATGAACCGCTTCGCGGATTCATACAGTGTGATTAGATTTTATTTTTCATACCTGCATGAAAAAAATAAAATTGCATTCATTCCTTAAATAATTGGAATAAACTTTAACCCTCTCCCAAACGGCAAACTTTTAGGGTGATCCACTTCAAAAACTGCCACAAATGACTAAATGGAAGTTTTTAGAGATAAAATTTGTATAAAATATGACATAGAAAATATTGAGACAAAAGGAAGAACTGCTGATCATCATCAGTTTCTTCTTTTGTTTCAATGTTTTCTCAAGCCTTTTCTATTAGGGACGTCCAAACCAGGTCTTGTTTGGGAAAGGGTTAAGGAATTGAAGTTTTCTCAAATATTTTTAGCACAGCATATTGAAGGGGATGATCAAATTCTTTTTCCTAAAATGTCAATAACTTAATTAACCCCCTCCCAAACAAAACTTGGATTTTAGGTCACTTGATAATTTACTTGGGAAATTATTAAGACAAAAGAAGAAACTTCTGATAACCAGCTGTTTCTCCTATTTTCTCAATATTTTCTGTGCTATGTAATACACAAGTCTTATCTTTCTTAGCCACCATTATATCATGAGCAGCAGCTTTCAAATAAGACCTGCTTAAAATTTTGCCATTTGTGAAAGAGTTAAGGATGATTTACTTGATAACGACTCGAACACTGTTTTCCAGATTTTGCTTGTTCGCTGGATACTGGTGATCTTCAACTATATAGACAAGTTGGACAGAATTCATGCTCTGTATGGCATCTTGTTTCATTTTCTTCACTACTATAAACTCGTAAGTATCAGAACTACAGAGATAGGGGAGGGTGAAGGCATTCTGTGTCTATAATTTGAATCCAAACCCCATGTTGTGGTTACTCTTTTGAATCGTCTCGATGAGACGATTCCAATGAGTACCCACAACATAGGTTTTCATGAACTTTAAAATATATTTAACATTTAGAAAAAAGCAGTTGTCCCCTTTATTTGTAGCTCTGAAGTATTCAAAAGGTCATTCATAGCTTTGTAAATTTATAGAATTTATAACTGTTTAACTGTTTCCTAATAAGGCCTGGCTTTGACTTATGATAGACATAAGTTTGAGGCAAAAGAAGAAAATGCGGATAACCATGATTATCTTCTATTTTGTCTGAAGCAGCAATTTGGAATAGGCTTAATTTTTCAAGTTTAGGAAAGAGTTAAATGAATCCTAGGGTGCATGATATATCATTTCTTTGATAAAAGCTATGCTGCTATTTAACCCTTTCCCAAACAACAAAATTTCAGGGTGATCAACTTCAAAAACTGCCACACATGACAAAATGGAAGTTATTTAAGATATAATTTGTGTAAAATATGGCAAAGAAAATATTGAGACAAAAAGGAGAAACTGCTGGTTATCAGCAGTTTCTTCTTTTGTCTCAATGTTTTCCCAAACCTTTTCAATAAGGGACGTCAAAACCAGGTCTTGTTTGGGAAAGGGTTAAGTAAATATCGGGACTCAATTGCAAGCTGTTTGATCTTGATTTAAGGGTTATTTTGATTTCAAGTGAAAAACTTTCCCAATGAAATTTTGGTAGGCTTTGACATAAGATCTGTGCGTCATAAAAGACATCTAGCAGGGGGAAAGGACTGAATTTTAATTTAGGGACCCGGCATGGCAAAATTCAATTCTTAATATGGGCATGTTATTTTTGTATGCGCATTTTATTTATATGTTCAGGGGCCCAGCTCAAAATCTAAAGACATGGACAATTTGGCCCCTGCTAGTATTTATCCCTATCTAGTAATCTGCATTAATTGTTTTCAGGATAAGAAAGCATATGAAATGAGTAAAGTCTGTATCACTATGTTTTATTGCAGATGCCGTATATCTGTCATTTATTTTACAATTTTGATTAAATTTATCAAATTGTTTGAAGTCAGAATGCGGCTACAGTTCTGAAAGAAATTAATTAAAGAATATAGTAAGATCTCATGTGTCAATTGCATAGAACATATTGAGAGAAAAGGAGAAAATGCTGGTTATCAGCATTTTCTTCTTTTCTCTCAGTATTTTGCTGATAATAAGGGTGTCTAAAGCTGTCCTTCTTATGGAGAGAGAATAAGTTTGTGAGAAAATTATGATATGACTATGTTTTATTGCAGATGCCGCATATCTGCCACCTACTGTATCTGCTCACAAGGAAAGATGACATCAAACTGTTTAGAGTCAGAATGCTGTTACAGTACCAAAAGGATGTGGTAAGATCTTATAGACACAGCTACAAATAAGAGGGGGTGATGGCTTTTCAGAATGCAATATTTCACCAATTATTCACCAAATCCTATGTTGTGGGTTCTCAATAGAATCATCTCATTGAGACGATTCAAATGAGTACCCACAACATAGGATTTGGATTAATAACAGATTTGGAATGCCTTCACCCAGAATTATCTGTTGCTCTGTTCATGAACATTATCCCTGCAAGGTTTATTTCTGGTGTGTAAGAATGGTTTCATATCTAAAATTGCCATATATATTCATCTGCATCATATCTTTTAACTTTTCCCCAAAATTTGAAAGCTGCTATAAACGAAAAAGTTAATGCTGATAAAGAAATGATTTATGTATAGTATAGCAAAGAAAATGTGGCAAAAGAAGAAAATGTTGATTTTCATCGTTTTCTTCTTTTGCCTCAATGTTTTCCAAAGTCTTATCTACCAGGGACGTCAAAACCAGGTCTTGTGTGGGAAAGGGTTAACTTATTCCACATTGACCAATGAAAACCCACCCATATTTAGAGAATATGCAAACATACTCAAGCAATCATCATCATTACAATGAAACAAATATTGCTTGAATTTGGTTGTCTAATGTAAATAAATGGATTTTATCAAGCAACAATATGATGGCGTTTATGGCCAATGATTGAATAACGAAATTCCACAGAGTAAAAGCTTTTCATTGTGTCAAAATATATTGTTGCTTTTCAACGAAAACCTCGTAACTGCAGCTTGTTTTAAGCTGCAGTTATAAGGTTTTTGTCGAAAAGCATAGAAATGCCAAAATTCTACTGTATTTTTCAGGGACCTGAACCATATCTGACAGGCCTACTCTCCATCTACAGACATTACTACCCAAGTTTGGTCCATGTGGTTTTACCTAGGACATATAAGGTGAGCTTTTGTCTGACACAATTGTCATCTTATGAGGGGAGTCTGGAAAAAGTGGGCCTATTTTGCTTGTTAGACGTTAAGGTAGACCACCTTTGATCAACATCTCTACCTTCAGAGCAAATGGTAGGAGGGGGTAAAGGGATTCTAAATTTGTTATTTCAAATCCAAACCCAATGGTGTGGGTACTCATTTAAATCATCTCGATGAGACAATTTCCAATGAATACCCACAACATAGGTTTGGCGAATAATAAATGAAATATAACATTTTGAAAATGCATAACCCCCTCTTATTTGTAGCTCGTTATTAGATAATAGACTGGTTCTTCATCAGACTGCTAGTGCATAATCTGAGCTGGATTCATTGTCATTTTGTAGTCTCAGACGTGGTTAGGTCTCTTTTGCCAGATACATGTATTCAGGATAATGTTTTCAGATTATCGTTTACAGCACGAAAGAATCTTTCATATTTGCCATAGTGTTCAATTCAAAAGTTAGAAATTCAATTTGTAACTTGTTTTAGAATAGATTTTTAGCTCGACTTTTCGAAGAAAATGAGAGTTTATACTGTCGTCCGGGCGTCGGCATTGGCGTCGGCTTCGGCGTTGCAACCAAGGTTAAAGTTTTTTCAAACATCAATAACTTCCATACTATCAAAGGGATTCAACCCAAACTAGGTATACTTATTCACCATCACACCCTCTACCTTACTATAAGGGCCCATGACCCTGGGACCACTCTATTTGGAGTTATGCCCCCTTTATACTAAGCAACTTAGAAAGTCGAGTGCGCTGTCTTCGGACAGCTCTTGTTCCTGTTTGTGAACAACTCTTACATTTCTTTCAATTTCATGGGAAAGGCTACAAAACAGCTACAGAGAAGAGGGGATGAAGACATTCTAAACTCCAAAACCTATGTAGTGGGTACTCATTGGAATTGTCTCAATGAGACAATTCCAATGAGTACCCACAACGTAGGGTTTGATGAATGATAAAAGAAACAATACATGTTGAAAAGGTTTCACCCCACTTATCTGTAGCTGTGAACAAGAATAAAGAATGTGATTTGTTTGGTTTTCCAGAACTTCTTTCGGACTTACGACAGAAAGTGGATAGCGCAGATACAGCAAGTGAGAGATCAGAATGGAGTACCCAGAGAAGTGAACATGGACTGGGATAAAACTCTGACTGAACGACTGTATCCTGCAGGCAGGGAGCCTGATTTAGTACCTGTAAGCATAGGGGTGGGGGAGGGGGTGTCAAGTGAGAGATCAGAATGGAGTACCTGGTGAAGTGACAATGGACTGGGATAAAACTCTGACTGCACGACTGTATCCTGCAGGCAGGGAGCCTGATTTAGTACCTGTAAGTATGGGGGTGGGGGGTGTCAAGTGAGAGATCAGAATGGAGTACCCAGTGAAGTGAACATGGACTGGGATAAAACTCTGACAGACCGACTGTATCCTGCAGGCAGGGAGCCTGATTTAGTACCAGTAAGTATGGGGGTGGGGGTCAAGTGAGAGATCAGAATGGGGTACCCAGAGAAGTGAACATGGACTGGGATAAAACTCTGACAGACCGACTGTATCCTGCAGGCAGGGAGCCTGATTTAGTACCAGTAAGTATGGGGGAGGGGGTCAAGTGAGGATCAGAATTAGTCCTTGGGCCAGATATGGTTGGAGTTACCACTAAAATGGACAAAGGGACACCTATATATCTTGAAAGACCTATCCAAAGGAAGAACAAAAATGCAATGATATCCACTCTGCAGAGTAGCTATACCTCGGAATGTGCATTTGAAATTTGATAGGGTTTGGATAGTTGAAAATCAGTGCAAGGTTTTGAAATGTCTAAAATAATGTGGCTTTACTGCTTTCTATACTAAGCATACACTGCTTATATAAACCAGATGCATAGAAATACAATTCATGTTGAATAATTTGTCCTACACAGCATGTATATGGAAAAAATCACAACAGGTATATCCATAAAGGGAGGTAATAAGCCGAGCAAATTACATGCTTTTCAATATGGAGTATGGCATTATTATGTCATAAGCCAAAAATGAAAACCCTCTGTATTTTCTTGAACCTGTTGATGAATTCTGACTGTTGTTCCATTTCAAAGTGCCGGATAAGCAAAATTTAACAACCTTTTTGTTTCCATGGCAACTGTCTTCTTATAGATGTTTCAGCATTAGCTTCAACTAATCGCAAAAAAAAAAAACATTTCAAAACTATTATAGTAATAAAACATACATTTTAGTTTTGAAATGTTATTTTGTTAAGACATCTCTTACACAAAACTAATTAGTATGCTTATGAATATTAATAAGAACTTTAATAACAAGATCGTGAAACACAAATACCCAAGGAATGGCAATGTTAAGTTTTTATGCTAAGTTTTCGAGGTAAGGATTGATAAGGGTTAATGAATGACCTTGAGGAAGGTCATATTGATATTGCACAAACAGATAAATATCATTGTTCAAAAGAATGTTACATACAAAATTATAGATTTGTACGTCAAATATTTTTGGAGAAAATGCCAGTTTTAAGTTTTCATACAGACAGATGGACGGACAGACAGACAGACAGACAAGAGTAAAACAATATGCTCCTGCTTGTTTAGATTGCTGAAATGAGACATTTCTAGTTGCAATGTAAATGTGATGTGTGTTTTATACCGTAATTCAAAAGGTAAAAAAACACAAATAAATTAGTTATTACTTCGTTGGCAAATTATGGACAATTATGGGTAAACTGACGGGGGACTCAGTACTCAGTGTTTTTGACAGCATTTGGGGTTTAAGGATAAATTCCTGTTGTAAGCCCTTTAAAGTTTAAGTTTTTTAAAAGTAGGTCAAACTCAAAGGTCAGGGTAACTAGGTCAAAGGTTATGGTCCCAAATAAATGGGTGTGGTGGGAGTCCTCATCCGGAAGGTTTCAAACCAAGGCCAAAGAAGTTCAAGACTTAACCATCTGCATGCAAAGTCGCATAACTATCAACCTTCCACTTCTGTTTGTTTCTTGCCCCTCTCAATACCATGCTGAATGACACTGGACATGGATATGACATCCAAGGCAAGAAGATCAACCATCTTTTCTACATGGATGACCTAAAGACCTTTGCCAAGAACGATCACCAGCAAAAACAACTGCTCGAGACAGTAAAGGTATTTAGTGATGACATATGTATGCAATTTGAACTGGACAAGTGTCTAAAAGCCACCTTCAAAAAAGGAAAACTAACATCAACATCTGACATACAGCTAGAAAGAGACAACAACATCAAGAAACTAGACCAAGACTCTAAATACAAATACCTTGTGTTAATGAAGGTGACGGAATTCAACATGCAGCAATGAGGGAAAAGATCAGAAAAGAGTATTACAGAAGAGTTAAGGATTGCCATCAAGAGTGAGCTAAAAGCTGCAGATAAGAATGAAGCCATAAACACCCTGGCAGTCCCAGTTGTCACATACAATTTCAATATCATAAACTGGCAAATGTAAGAAAAAAGGAAAACTTGACACAAAGACCAGACAGTTACTAACAACAGAAAGAATGCACCAACCAAAGGTTGACGTTGAAAGATTGTACCTACCACGAAAGATCGGTGGTAGGGGCCTCTCATAGATTGAGATGGCATAAACACGTATTTGGAGACAACACAAGACAATCTGCTACATCTGATCCGGGAACATGAACGTAACAAGAAACTTTACTCAATCTCAGAGCAAGCCAGAAAATTCATTCAAGAACTGAACATTGCACAAACGACAAGAAATGGAGAAGAATCCGTCACAGAGTATGCCAAAAGAACAAGACGGACAAAGGCAAATGCCCAAAATGGGATGACACAAACATGGAAAGCCAAACCAATGCATGGGCAATACCTGCAAGGTTTGACAAACCAGATGTTGACCAAGATCAGACACATAAGTGGCTCTCTAGTGCAGGTCTCAATGCAGAAACAGAGGGAATGGCGATAGCAGCACAAGATCAGAGTTTGGCTACAAGAGCATATCACAACAAGATCATCAAAGATGGTACAGATCCAAACTGTAGACTATGCAACCAATATGATGAAATTGTCTCGGGCTGTCCAACATTAGTGCCAACATAGTATATTCAAAGACATGACAAGGCAGCAGGGTACATTCGTTGGAAAATCTGCAAGCAATTTGGACTCCCAGCAAACAAAAAATTGTATGAACATCAACCAAAAACTGCCGTAGAGGGACATGTCAGTGAATAATGGTACAGAGATCAAGGCTAACAGACCAGACATCATCATCAAGAACAAATTGGACAAGACGTTCATCATGATTGACATGACGGTTCCTTCTGAAAGAAATGTCTCCGTCCAGGCACTTGAGAAACTATCAAAATACAAAGACCTTGAGATAAAAGTAGCCAGAATGTGGGGTATGGAGACGACAACTGTATAAGTCGTTGTAGGTGCACTTGGTCTCATTAAGAAGGGACTTGACAAAATATTCAAACAAATCCCTAGTGCACCAGCTATCGAGGAACTGCAGAAGATCATACTCCTCGGAAGCGCACATATCATCCAAAGAACGCTGTATTATATTAATGAAAACACTATAATTGCAAAATTTATACCTTCTGTCATAGATCTAGCTATCCCCTAAAGAATCTGCTATACATGTATACGACCTACAACCTTAATTTTAGACGATGTCAATTAGCTTTCAATATACATGTATTGCAGTTGCACTTTTTGTTAATCTATGTGTTTTGATTCTACTTTGAATTCTAAAAGTATCAAACGAGATCATTTGAACCATCCAATCAGTTCTGTTCATCATCATAATCATTCAATCATTAATTTTAATTGTGCAAAGAAAGTGTTAAAATATTTAACAATTATTTATAATAATGTATTCAGTTTACTGTATCAGTGTTTTCCTAAACTTTAGGGACATTATTTTCTATTTGATGTTGGATTTAGGGTGTATTATTTTACGTTCAAAAGGGTTGTTTAGCCCTTATATTTAAGCAGATTTACAGTAAGATGCAAAATTACGGATGCTAAAAAATGATTGAATCTTGCATGAAAATGAGTGAATATGCCCAAACGAATGAACATTAACTGTTACTAGATAACATAACAGATGCTGATCTTAGAAGCAAGAGCAAATGCCAAGTTTGAAAGCAATAGTTATGACAGAAACAAACTTATTTGTGACAGATGTTTGAAAGATGCTCATTAAAGTTTGATGAAGAATTTCTAGGCAACAAAAAGGTAAAAATTGCTCTACATTAAATGCTAGAGCAATAGATATCTGTCTTGAGGTTGGTACCATGGTCATAGAGGTATGTGCAAAGTTTTAGAGTAGTGGCGTTAGTAAAACAGAGATATGACACTTTTACTAAACAAAAACCTAATTCGTAAAAAGGGTCACAGTTTTAAGTAGTGTCATTAATATTCGCGAATATGCAAATAAGGTAATTTGCATGAAATTTATGGTAAATTATTGAGCAAGTCATAAACTTTCATTTGATACCATTCTTACATCTGTAGGTCAATATGACCAAAAACGTTTTGAAATGACTGAACAATTTTATAGGGTTAAGGGTTTAGATAAAGTTTATGACCCAAAGCCCATACGGCCAAATAAAGTGCAAACATCGCTCAAAATGTTTGATATATCAATTTTCTTTAAGATTTAATATGTTTACGTAATTCCCCTGCACAGAAATGATTCGTTTTGGAAAGTATTTACCGAATTTCCGTAGAAAATCGCAATTTTAGGAAAATTCATGAATATGCAAATGAGCTAATTTGCATAACATGACTGAAATGAAAGAATAAGTCATAAGCTTTCATTTGATATCATTCTGACAACTGTGTGCAAATATTCAATGAAGATATGGCCGAATTCATTTTCAAAATTTACATAAGTAATTTGATGGGGCTAAGGGTTTAGATAAGGGTTACGGCAAAAAGCTCCAACCGCCAGAGTGGAAACAAGACTCAAAATGTTTCTAATAAAATGTTCTTTAAGAAAAATCATGTTTTCAAAATTCCCCCTGAAAAGAAACGCATTTTTTTAAAGTATTTATCAAAATTTTCGAAAAAAAAAGGAAATTTTAAGGGAAATCATTAATATTCATGAATATGCAAATGAGATAATTTAAATAAGATAACTACAAACAAAAGAGCGAGTTATAAGCTTTCATTTGATACCATTTTGACACCTGTAGGTCAATATTCAATGGAAATATGACCAAATAAGTGTTATAAATTTGAATGCAAAAAATGATAGGGTTAAGGATTTGAGATAAGGGTTACAGCCAAAAGCCCCGACGGCCAGAGTGCAAACAACGCTCAAAATGTTTCTAAGATAATGTACTTTATGAAAAACCATGACTTCTTGCATTAGATATAAATGATAATTATAGAAAAATACTTTTTCGAATATTTCGGCCAGTTCTTATACTTGATTGCACATAAAGCATATTTTGAAGAGGAGTAATGACGTCATAATAATTACATAATTTAAAAAATCATGATTCATAAGTAGTGAAATACATGCTCATACATATGGATTCAAATAAATAGATTTAAACATTCATTTGGTATTTTTTATTATTTTTTCCCTTTCCCTTACCCCAAACCAGATTGCCATTCACGTCGTGAAGGGTACCTATATAAAGGTAAGGGTAAAACATATTTAGCTACTCTTCATGTCGGATATCATCACTGAAAAACATCCGTCAGATGTATATCTACCAATATATATAGGTGTCCTTTTGTCCTTTTTTCTGGTAATACTTACCCCATTTTCCTGGTCCTGGCCCAAGGACTAAATGGAGTACCCAGTGAAGTGAACATGGACTGGGATAAAACTCTGACAGAACGACTATCCTGCAGGCAGGGAGCCTGATTTAGTACCTGTAAGCATAGGGGTGGGGGAGGGGGTGTCAAGTGAGAGATCAGAATGGAGTACCTGGTGAAGTGACAATGGACTGGGATAAAACTCTGACAGAACGACTGTATCCTGCAGGGAGGGAGCCTGATTTAGTACCAGTAAGTATGGGGGGTGGGGAGGGGAGGGGGTATCAAGAGAGAGATCAGAATGGAGTACCCAGTGAAGTTAACATGGACTGGGATAAAACTCTGACTGAACGACTGTATCCTGCAGGCAGGGAGCCTGATTTAGTACCAGTAAGTATGGGGGTGGGGGGAGGGGGGTGTCAAGTGAGAGATCAGAATGGAGTACCCGGAGAAGTTAACATGGACTGGGATAAAACTCTGACAGACCGACTGTATCCTGCGGGCAGGGAGCCTGATCTAGTACCGGTGAGTATGGGGTGTGTGTGTGTATGGGGGGAGGGGTGTCAAGTGAGAAATCAGAATGGGGTACCCAGTGAAGTGAACATGGACTGGGATAAAACTCTGACAGACCGACTGTATCCTGCAGGCAGGGAGCCTGATTTAGTACCAGTAAGTATGGGGGTGGGGGTCAAGTGAGAGATCAGAATGGGGTACCCAGAGAAGTGAACATGGACTGGGATAAAACTCTGACTGAACGACTGTATCCTGCGGGCAGGGAGCCTGATCTAGTACCTGTAAGTCTGTTTATTATAGCCCCTGCAACCAAAGTTTTTATACCGCCTGCAAAGTTTGGGGGATAGGGGGCGTGGTATTATATAGGAATCACTGTCTGTCCATCTGTCCATATTTCTCTTGAGCGCAACTCCTCCCAAACTGCTGGACAAATTTTGATGAAAATTTACATGAACAATTGACATGAACATTGGCATGAAGTAATTTGTTCTCGCTCTCCAAGGTCAATCAAGGGAGATAATTTGAATTTGTGATTTTGGTATTAACCTGCTCAGTGATAGATCTTGTGCAACCAACCTTGGCTATTTAAATTTGTAAAGTAGTCCAATTTCAATAGAGTTTCAGAAAATAATATAATTGATACCAGGAGAAGAAAATAATATTTTTCGGCATATAGAAAATTTTGAGGGAAAAGGAGAAATAGCTGATTATCATCAATTTCTTCTCTTTGTTCATTCTACTGGTGACATCAAAGTCATGTCTTGTTTGGGAAAAGGTAATGCTAAAACTTGGCACTTTCTAAATCTGAATGCAACTTGTGGAAATTTTCAAGATGCTTCTCAAAAAAAGGGTTAAGTAAATTTCAATTATCAAGGCCATGAATAACTGTTTTATTGGCATTTCTGTTTAAAAAAAAGGCCTGGTTACATACAATTCTGTGTCCACATTACATCCAAAATTTATGCCGTAGTCTTAGAACTGAAGATCTTTGGCAGTGCTCTAGCTGTGATGTAGAAGTAGAATTGTATATGACCAGGACATTATTTAAACAGAAATTTGACTAGGCCTTAATATCCTCTTTCATTGCATATCAATTTCAGTCTAGAAAAAGGAGAAAGATTGACCCAATTCCAGTGATTCACTCCCTCGTGACGAAGTCATCCTACAAGCAGGATCAGCTGAAGAAGGGGCTCGGACTGGGGACTTTGCCTTTCTCACACATAGATACGCTGAAGGCTCTGTTGGATCATATTGAACAAGTTGAGGTGGGTCTTTGTTGCTCAACCCTTTCCCAAACGACAAAATCATTGGGTGGTCCCATTTGAAGGATGCTGTAGTCAAAATGGTCATTAATAGCAATGAAATTTGTGTATATCAAAGCACAGAAAATTTTGAGGCAAAAGGAGAAAATGCTGGTTATCAGCATTTTCTTCTTTTGTCTCAATGTTTTCCCAAGCCATTCCTATTAGGGACATCAAAATCTGGTCTTGTGTAGGAATGACCTCCCACACATCAACACTTTTTGACTCTACAAAAGATAAAGCTTTGAAAAATATTGTGGAAAATTAAGAAATTGCTTGTGACATCCTACAAGCAAGACCAGCTGAAGAAGGGGCTCGGACTCGTGACTTTACCTTTCTCACACATAGACACGCTGAAGGCTCTGTTGGATCATATTAAACAAGTAGAGGTGGGTGCTCATTGCTTAACCCATTCCCACACCCTCAAGATAAAAGCTTGAGAAAACATTGTGGAAAATGAAGAAATTGCTTGTGACATCCTACAAGCAAGACCAGTTGAAGAATGGGCTCAGACTTGGGACTTTACCTTTCTCACACATAGACACGCTGAAGGCCCTACTGGATCATATTGAACAAGTTGAGGTGGGTCTTTATTGCTTAACAATTCACATACTGCAGATTTCATGATTGCTAATGTTACATGGACGGAATATGTCCCATTCTAGTGTTACATAGGACAAGTTGAAGAACAGGCTGGGACTTGGGTCTTTGCCTTTCTCACACATGGATACGCTGAAGGCTCTGTTGGATCATATTGAACAAGTTGAGGTGGGTCCTAAATTTCTTATGATCTTATCTGAATTTAACATTATTTCTTGTAAATATTTCTGATAGCAAATATTCAAATTAGATACATTGCTTGTGAATATTTTTCATCTTATTTATATAATGAAATTTTATATTTATGATGTGGTACAGAAGCTTTACTATATGTTTCAATTCAAATCAACTCTACACCACAGTAGATCTCGACAACTCTGCTGAACAAATTGATTTATGGAGGTATTGCCCTTTTGTTGATTTTCATACTTGATAAATACTACCATTGGACTGCTTCAATTGACCAAACGCCAATCGACAGATCGCTCCGCCCAACATAGAATTTAAGACAAACAATGGCAATGTGATCTTTAATAGGGAACGATTTTATCCAGTTAATCATGACGTAAATTCGGACAAACCAAATAGTATTTCGTAGGTGTTGCTATAACATCTCGTAACTACGGCTTGATTTAAGCCGTAGTTACGAGATTTTATAACAACAACGACGGTTTATCAAAACATAACGTTAAACCTAGTCTATTATTAGCACAAAATTCTTTGCCATTGGCATGTCGATTCTTTTGACAGTCAGTCGATAAATCGATACAATAACACGTGCAACGAAGAACAATTGGAGCATGACATTTTTCTGATCGACCATTGGCTAATAGATGTTTTTGATTGACAGTCGGCGTTTTGTCAGTTGTTAGATGGCTACATCAAAGGTTGGCCTTTAAAGGGGGCATATATGTTTTACCAATGTCTCTTGTCTTCTTTTCCCTCAAAGAGTTCTATTCCTATTTCCTTTATTTATCCAGACCAGCATTTATTTGGGAAAGGTTTAAAATTGTCATACTGTCATTATTTTTGCTTCAGTTTCCAAGCCAGATGGGAGCAGTATTAAGATCTGATATTGTTTTACAAATGTCTCTTGTCTTCTTTTCTCTCAAAGATTTCTATTGCTATATCCTGTATTTGTCAAGACCAGCATTTGTTTGGGAAATGTTTAAAATTGTCATTATTTTTGTCCTTCAGTTTCCAAGCCAGATGGGAGCAGTATTAAGATATGATATTGTACAACACTTGCTAAGTTATACCAAGGACCATGTAACTGGGTCAAGATTTCAGTTTTGGTTGGGAGAAACGCTAGGAAAAAGTACAAAAAAATTAATACCAGCACAAGCATAGAAATCTTTGAGGGAAAAGGAGAAAATGCTGATCATCAGCATTTTTAGCTCATCTGAGCACGAAGTGCTCAATGTGAGCTATTGTGGTCGCTTTTTGTCCGTCGGCGTCCGTCTGTCTGTCTGTCCGTCCGTCCGTCCGTCTGTTCACATTTTGTTGTTACCACTCTAGCACCCACAAATATTGACCAATCTTAACCAAACTTGGTCAAAACATGTATGATTATAAGTTCTCAGATGAGTTCGATTTTGAGTCAGATCCGACTAGGAAGTCCAGAGTTATGTGCCCTTGAACGTCAAAAATGGCTAGTTTTGACTTTGTTACCACTCTAGCATCTACAAATATTGATCAATCTTAACCAAACTTGGTCAAAACATGTATGATTATAAGTTCTCAGATGAGTTCGATTTTGGGTCAGATCGGATTAGGAAGTCCGGAGTTATGTGCCCTTGAATGTCAAAAATTGCTAGTTTTGACTTTGTTACCACTCTAGCACCTACAAATATTGACCAATCTTGACCAAACTTGGTCAAAACATGTATGACAATAAGCTCTTGGACGAGTTTGATTTTGGGTCAGATCTGATCAGGAAGTCCGGAGTTATGTGCCCTTGTATATCAAAAATAGCTAGTTTCGACTTTGTTACCACTCTAGCATCTACAAATATTGACCAATCAAGACAAAACTTGGATAGAATGTTGGTAACCATCCAATAATGAATGCAGGGGTGTGGAATTCACATGCCCGACTTGCCCGACCTGGGTTTTGTGGTGGACGGGCAAGGGCTTTTTTTCAAGTGAGCTTGTCCGTGGGCAAGTGCATATCAAGGGGATCAAAATGTGATAAAAACAAAATTTTAATCTTATTTTTGCTCACGATCCGTCTGAAAAAATCCATTTCAATCAAATCACATTTTAATTTTAAAAGGTTACAAACATGTGTTTGAATTGTGTTCATTCAGTTTTATATATTAACTGAAAATAGAGTTAAAATGAAGTTCAAATATTATTTTCCTGTCTAGATGTTGTTTTTTCTGGACAAGTAAACTTTGCCTTCGGACAAGTAGAAATTTGAGTTCAACTTGTCCGAGGACAAGTGGAAAAATTCAATATTTCCACACCCCTGATGAATGAGTTCGATTTTCAGTGTCATCGAAGTAGGAAGTGTGGAGTTATGTGCCCTTGAATTTGCCGTTTTCGACTTTATTTTCACTCTAAAAAACACAAATATTGACCAATCAAGACACAACTTGGTCACAATGTTGGTGACCATGAGATCTTATATGATTCCATTTTTCATATTGATCGGACTAGAAAAACCAGAGTTGTGTGCCCTTGATGGTGACAAAATTGCCGATTTCGTTTTTAATTTCACTCAAACAGCAATAAATATTGACCATTCAAAAAACAACTTGGACATAAGGTTGATGAGAATATCTTTATCAGAACAGAGTTATGTGCCCTGGATTATGACAAAATTGATGTGGTTTTTTTTATCGACTTGGTTTTCACTTTAAGAGCCTCAAATATTGATCATTAAAGGTTAAGAATGCTGTTTTCAACTGGATCATATTCTCGCTTCTTAAGTTTCGTGTTCTTGTCTTAGAGATACCTAGGTCATGTAAAAGGTGGATCTTGTTCTGCATGGAGAAAGTTTCAAACTTCTATCAGGTGAGCGATCCAGGGCCATCTTGGCCCTCTTGTCTTCTTTTCCCTCAGAATTTCTTTTCCTTTATCCTGTATTTGTCATATTTAGTGCTTGCTTGTGAAATGTTTAACCCTTTCCCGAACAAGACCTGGTTTTGACTTCCTTAATAGAATAGGCTTGGAAAAACATTGAGGCAAAAGAAGAAACTGCTGATAACCAGCAATTTCTCCTTTTGTCTCAATATTTTCTTTGCTATACTGTATACAAAGCCCTTCCTTTTAAGCATCTTTTATGTCGTCTGCAGCAACTTTCAAATCGGACAGCCCTAAAATTTTGTCCTTTTTGGAAAGGGTTAAAATTGTCATTAATTTCGCTTCAGTTTCCAAGTCAGATGGGAGCTGTATTAAGATCTGATATTGTACAACACTTGCTAAGTTACACTAAGGACCATGTAGCTGCGTCGAGATTTCAGTTTTGGTTGGGAGAAACGTTAGAAGAAAGTACAAAAAATAACAGAAGCCAAAGTAAAGAAATCCTTGAGCGAAAAAGGAGAAAATGCTGACCATCAGCATTTTTAGCTCACCTGAGCACAAAGTGCTCAAGGTGAGCTATTGTGATCACTTTTTGTCCGTCGTCCGTCTGTCCGTCTGTCTGTCCGTCCACAATTTGGTGTTTACGCTCTAGCATCCACAAATATTAATCAATCTTGATCAAATTTTGTCAAAACAAGTATGGCCATAAGTTCTCGGATGAGTTCGATTATGGGCCAGATCGGACCAGAATGTGCTGAGTTATCTGCCTTTGAATGTCAAAAAATGCTGTTTCTGTCTTTGTTTACACTCTAGCATCTACAATTATTGATCAATCAAAACAAAACTTGGAGACAATGTTGGAGACCATAAGATCTCGGATGAGTTCGTTTTTCAGTATGATCTGATGAGAAAGATGAGAGTTATGTGCCCTTGAATTCGACAATATTGCTATTTTCGGCTGTTTTTGACCTTGTTTACACTCTAGAATCTACAATTATTAATCAATCAAGACAAAACTTAGACACAATGTCGGGGACCATAAGATCTCAGATGAGTTTGATTTTCAATTTGATCTGATCAGAAAGTCGAGAGTTATGTGCCCTTGAACTTGACAAATTGCCGTTTTTGGCTGTTATCGACCTTGTTTACACTATAGAAACTACAATTATCAATCAATCAAGACAAAACTTGGACACAATATTGGGGACCATAACATCTCGGATGAGTTTAATTTTCAGTCTGATCTGATGAGAAAGTCAAGAGTTACGTGCCCTTGAATTTGACAAATTGCCATTTTCGGCTGTTTTCGACCTTGTTACACTCTAGAATCTACAATTATCAATCAATGAAGACAAAACTTGGACACAATGTTGGGGACCATAAGATCTCGGATGAGCTTGATTTTCCGTCTGATCTGATCAGAAAGTCCAGAGTTATGTGCCCCTGAATTTGACGAAATTGCCATTTTCGGCTGTTTTCAACCTTGTTTACACTATAGAATCTACAATTATCAATCAATCAAGACAAAGGTTGGACACAATGTTAGGGACCATAAGATCTCGGTTCATTTTGATTTCCAGTCTGATCTGATTAGAAAATCGAGAGTTACGTGCCCTTGAATTTGACCAAATTGCTGTTTTTGGCTGTTTTCGACCTTGATTACACTTTAGAATCTGCAATTATTGACCAATCAAGACAAATCTTGGACACATTGTTGGGGACCATAAGATCTTGGATGAGTTGGATTTTCAATTGGATCTGATCAGAAAGTCGAGAAACATGTGCCCTTGAATTTGATAAAATGCCGTTTTCGACGGTTTTCTACCTTGTTTATACTCTAGAATCTACAATTATTTATCATTCAAGACAAAACTTGGACACAATGTTGGGCACTGTTACATCTCTGATGAGTCTGATTTTCACAATGTTATTTATCATAAGTTCGTTTTCAGTCTTAAAGTCATAAATATCAATTGAATTGAACAAAAATGTTGCTCATATCATTTTGCTTCAGGTGAGCGATATAGGACCATCATGGTCCTCTTGTCTTCTTTTCCCTCTGTGATTTCTATTTCATATCCCTGTAGTTGTCAATACCAGCATTTGTTTGGGAAACGTTTAAAATTGTCATAATTTTCCTTCCAGTTTCCAAGCCAGATGGGAGCAGTTTTAAGATCTGATATTGTACAACACTTGCTAAGTTATACCAAGGACCATGTAGCTGTGTCAAGATTCCAGTTTTGGTTGGGAAAAACGCTGGGAAAAAGTACAAAAATAACGCAAGCCCAAGTATAGAAATCCTTAAGGAAAAAGGAGAAAATGCTGATGATCAGCATTTTTAGCTCACCTGAGCACAAAGTGCTCAAGGTGAGCTATTGTGGTCGCTTTTTGTCCGTCGTCCGTCCGTCCGTCCATCTGTCCGTCCATCTGTCTGTCCGTTTACAATTTCTTTAAACATCTTCTCCTCCTATACCGTTGTGCCAATTTTTACCAAACTTTGCAGGAATGTTCCTTTGGTGACCCTTTGCAAAACTTGTTCGCGGATTTTCGATTTGTCAAAAAATGTGGGCGTGGCAGGGCGAGGCTTATCAGACTTAAAGAAATCATAAAAAAATTCTCTAAAAATCAACCATTGGGCTAATTTGAACCAAACTTGGCAGGAATGTGCCTTAAGTTATTCTTTTCAAAATTTGTTCACAAATTTTTACATTTGTAAAAAATTGTGGCCGTGGCAGGGAGAAAGGGGCTTATCAGACTTAGAGAAATCATAAGAAAATTCTTTAAAAATCAACCGTTGGTCCAATTTGAACTAGACTTTGCAGGAATGTGCCTTGATTCATTCTTTTTAAAATTTGTTCACAAATTTCCTTGTTTGTAAAAAAATGTGACCGTGGCAAGGAGAAAGGGGCTCATTAGACTTAGAGAAATCATAAGAAAATTCTTTAAAAATCAACCATTGGGCCATTTTGAAGCAGACTTTTCAGGAATGTTCTTTGAGTCTCTTTTTTCAAAATTTATTCACAATTTTTTTTCATTTGTCAAAAAATGTGGGCGTGGCAGGGAGGAAGGGGCTTATCGGACTTAAAGAAATCATAAGAAAATTCTTTAAAAATCAACGATTGGGCCCAATTGAACCAGACTTTGCAGGAATGTTCCTTGAGTCACTCTGTTAAAAAAATTGTTAAAAAATCTTTACATTTGTCAAAAAATGTGGTCGTTGCAGGGAGAAAGGGGCTTATCAGACTTAGAGAAACCATAAGAAAATTCTTTAAAAATCAACCAGTGGGCCCAATTGGACCAGACTTTGCAGGAATGTTCCTTTAATCACTCTTTTCAAAATTTGTTCACAAAATTTTACATTATGTCAAAAAATGTGGACATGGCAGGGAGGAAGGGGCCTATCGGACCTAGAGAAATCATAAGAATATTCTTTAAAAATCAACCATTGGGCCAATTTGAACCAAACCTGGCTGGAAAATTCCTTGAGTGACATGTTTCAAAATTGTATCTTGAATATTTTATTTTTTTAACGTATATTGGTGTGGCTGGGTTGGGGAAGCTTTGAAATTTTACCTTACTGTGGGTTGTCACAGAGATACTTAGTTTTCTTCTAAACTGTTTGGCTTAGAACCTTGAAATTGCGTAAGACCTTATGTCATGAATGGCTTCCAGAATACAAAATATCATTACTATACATGAAGACTAAGCCCTACATTGTGGTTTCTACATTTAACAAGGCAATTTTGATGCCTTTACTTTGGGAATCATACAAGGTGCAGATAAGGGGAGATAATTGCTTTTCAAAATGCAACATTTTGTTTCAATATTCATCAAACCCTATGTTGTTGGGAATCATTTCAATCATCAGCTTGAAAAGATTAATACATTCTGCATAGGGTTTGGTTATATTATCTATTTCTCTTATTTGTTACTCTGCCTGACCCCATGTTTATCTTATGTAAACAAATAAGAAAGGATTAGCCTAGCTTATCAGATGATGATCTTTCGCAGGGTTCTCCCCAGAATAATTTGAAGCTGTAGTGGCAGTATCCAAACAGAAAGTCCTTATAAGTTTCATGACTTTGAATTTGACAAAATTGCCATTATCACTCTTGTCATATTGATTCAGGTGAGCGATTTAGGACCATCATGGTCCTCTTGTCTTCTTTTCCGTCAAAGATTTCTATTCCTATATCCTGAATTCGTCAAAACCAGCACTTGTTTGGGAAATGTTTAAAATTGTGATTATTTTCGCCTCAGTTTCAGATGGGAGCAGTATTAAGATCTGATATTGTACAACACTTGCTAAGTTTCAACAAGGACCATGTAGCTGTGTCGAGATTCCCGTTTTGGTTTGGAGAAACATTAGAAGAAAGTACAAAAAGTAATACCAGCCCAAGCATAGAAATGTTTGAGGGAAAAGGAGAAAATGCTGACCATCATCATTTTCTCGTTTTCCCTCAAAGATTTCTATTCCTACACTCTGTAGTTGTCATAACCAGGGCTTGCTTGGGAAATGTTTAAAATAGTGATTATTTTACCTCCAGTTTCCAAGCCAGATGGGAGCAGTATTAAGATCTGATATTGTACAACACTTGCTAAGTTATAACAAGGACCATGTAGCTGCGTCAAGATTCCAGTTTTGGTTGGGAGAAACATTGGAAGAAAGTACAAAAATAACACCAGCCCAAGCATAGAAATGTTTGAGGGAAAAGGAGAAATTGCTGAACATCAGCATTTTCTTCTTTTCCCTCAAATGTTTGTATTCCTTTATTCTATACAGTATTTGTCAAGACCAGCGTTTGTTTGTGAAATGTTTAAAATTATCATTATTTTCCCTTCAGTTTCCAAGTCAGATGGGAGCGGTATTAAGATCTGATATTGTACAACACTTGCTAAGTTATACCAAAAACCATGTAGCTGCGTCAAGATTCCAGTTTTGGTTGGGAGAAACATTAGAAGAAGGTGATTATACCTCTAAACAGGACTACAGATTAGTGGGGGTGAAGACATTCTAACTTAGTTATTTCAATTCCAAACCCTATGTTGTGGGTACTCATTTGTATCGTCTCGTTGAGACGATACAAAATGAGTACCCACAACATATTGTTTGATGAACAGTATCAGAATTATCACAATTAGAAAAGTCATCACTCCCTCTTATCTGGAGCTCCGCTTTAAATCTCTAAGTCTTGTTTGTGTTAATGTCAATAAATGAAGTCCACCCCTAATGAGAATCATGCGATGTCAGAATTTTTCGCGCATTGTCGTTAAAATAGTTATGTTATAATCTGAACCTATTTGGGCAATGTTGTAAACATTTTGTTGTGTAATGTTACATAGTCGAAAGTTTATGACGTTGCCTGCATATCTCTGATGTAAATCTTTTGATGGATGGACTACGTTAAATCTATTTCTGTTATGATTTTATATTTTGCTTAACCCTTATTCTGCTGACTAGCAGATAAGGTTTGTTTTACGGAATTTAAAGAAGGAGAAAAAACAATGAGATGGTGTTGTGAAAACCAGTGTTTTTGTGGGAAAGGGTTGACAAAAGTCATAATGTAGAATTCATGTTTTCATATTTCATTTCATTTCAGAACTGATTCACAATCGGCACAAGCCAGATTACAAAACTCGTGTAGATAGACTCTTGTCTTTGTTGGTCAAACTGTCAGACTTTCTACAGGTAAGCTATCAATAAAGAACGATTTTATCTTGTAAACTGTTATGTAATTTTAGACAAACAATAGTATTGATTTTGTATATGTTGATGTAAAATCTCTAAACTACGGCTTCTACAGCTTAAGTCGAGCTGTAATTACGAGATTTTATAACAACACTGACACTTTAGCAATACATATTTGTAAACCCAGTCTATTTTTAGCACAAAATTAATTGCTAATATAGGTGTCTGCCTAGGTAAAGCCACATTATTGAGCATAGCAAGAATACAAGGTCTGCACTGCAAATGCTTCTCTGACATAATGTAAGCGTCTAGGCAAAGATTCATTACTCTGACAATTCATTTTATTATGCCCCCGATAGGGAGGCATCATAAATTTGACTTGTCCGTCTGTCCGTCTGTCCATCCGTCCGTCCGTCATTCCGTCCAAAAACTTTAACATTGGCCATAACTTCCTTATTACTTAACATATTCGCATCATACTTTACCACAACATTCCTTGGTACATTACCTTTCTGTAGGCACATACTTTGGTGACCTTGACCCCTGGATGACCTTGACCTTGAACATAGATTGGCCATAATTTAAAATCAAAGCGGTGTCGGGGGCATTGTCATCTTACAGTGACAGCTCTTGTTTTTTTACCCTTTTGGACATAGAAATTGTTATGCCCCGGTATCGAGAGAGATCGGGGGCATATTGCTTTATCTACTCCTGTCTGTCTGTCTGTCTAAAAGAAACTTAACATTTGCATTTTCTCCCAAAGAATTTGACATACAAAGCTCAAATTTGGTGTGTAACTTTCTTTCAATGATATCTATTTGTTCCATGCAATATGACCTTCCTCAAGGTCATCTGTTAACCCTTATCAACCCTTTACACAAAAACTTAACATTTTTAGCTCGACTTTTCGAAGAAAATGAGAGCTTATACTGTCACCCGGGCGTTGGCGTCGGCGTTGGCGTTGCAATCAAGGTTAAAGTTTTTTCAAACATCAATAACTTCCATACTATCAAAGGGATTCAACCCAAACTTGGAATACTTATTCACTATCACACCCTTTACCTTACTATCGTGCCCATGACCCTGGGACCACTCTATTTGGAGTTATGCCTCCTTTATACTAAGCAACTTAGAAAGTCGAGCGTGCTGTCTTCGGACAGCTCTTGTTACAAATATGGCCATTTCGGGGGCATTTGTGTTTCACAAACACATTTTGTTGGTTAAGTTTATATGTGCAATTTTCACATATCCTTTTTTTAGCTCACCTGAGCACGAAGTGCTCAAGGTGAGCTATTGTGGTCACTCAATGTCCGTCGTCCGTCCGTCTGTCCGTCCGTCCGTCTGTCCGTCTGTCAACAATTTGGTGTTAACACTCTAGCATCCACAAAAGTTGGCCAATCTTAATCAAACTTGGTCAAAGCAAGTATGGTCATAAGTTCTCGGATGAGTTCGATTATGGGCCTGATCGGACCTGGAAGTCTGGAGTTATTTGCCCTTGAACGTAAAAAATAGCTAGTTTTGACCTTGTTAACACTCTAGCATCTACAATTATTGATCAATCAAGACAAAACTTGGAAATGATGTTGGAGACCATAAGATCTCGGATGAGTTCGATTTTCAGTCTGATCTGACTAGAAAAACGAGAGTTATGTGCCCTTGAAATCGACAAAATTGCCATTTTCGGCAGTTTTCGACCTTGTTTACACTCTAGAATCTACTATTATTAATCAAACAAGACAAAATTTGGACACAATGTTGGGGACCATAAGATATTGGATGAGTTTAATTTTCAGTCTGATCTGAACAGAAAGTCCAGAGTTACGAGGGATGATCCAAAAGTAATGTCACAGTGTCTATAGTTTGGTTATTCGACGTATTCTTGTACAAATAAAGACTTATCATTGAAGCTTATCCTATTGGAAACATGCTTTTCTGAATTATTTGAATATTGTCTATATATCCGAGAAAAGAAAATGTCAAAAAGAATCCATGTCGTGCATATGCGCCGCACGCCCTAGATTATTCTTTTGAAGATTAATAATACTTTGTGTTCTGTCATTGTATAAAAGAAAAATCAAGACAATTAAGCTGATATTTAAATGCCGCTACGGCATGATATTTCTAAGCAAATTTTAGAACGTTTCAATAAAATCGGTGCGTTTAATACCAAATAAGTCTTATTGAATTCATCACTCACATTCGGGATAATGGCAGAATCGGATAAATGCCCTCAACGTGCAAATCTTAACTTTCGCTAAAGGCATGCAAAATAGCCGATTGAAGCAACAGAAACGAAAAATTCAACCTAAAAGAACGGACATTTCATGATAGAGACGTCTACCGTTAGTGCAAGCTTTTTGGAGAGCGAATATGAGTCGTTTGAAGATCCAAACGAGCCGAAAGACATGTGAAGCTGGGGAACGCCAACGTCCATGTTACTTTGCGCTATTTCCGCATCTTAAGCTGAATTTAAGAAGAATTTATCATGTCGACCTAAACCAACTGAGAACAAATTGATTCAAGGAATGCATTCAAAGAATTGCTGAATGAGTTTTTTTAAATGCATTTATGAAGCCGGTCGAACGCCACGAATGTTGCATTAATTAAAAACAGAGGGCGATATTTTGAAAAGGAGAAGAATGACGTCAATGACGTCGTGCGTTGTGCGGCGCTGGACAACGATGCGCTATGTAAAAATGTAGTTTATTTTTGTAATTTTACACTAAACTTTATGAAAATTCGTGCATGTATTAAACGAATGTTAATCTTTCGGCATCTAAAGTTGTATGAGGATACGTCCATAAAATCACCGAAAACAACGTTTGTGACATTACTTTTGGTTCATCCCTCGTACATGCCCTTGAATTTGACAAAATTGCCATTTTCGGCTTGTTTTGACCTTGTTAACACTCTAGAATCTACAATTATTAATTAATGAAGACAAAACTTGGACACAATGTTTGGAATCATAAGATCTCGGATGAGCTAGATTTTCAGTCTGATCTGATCAGAAAGTCCAGAGTTATGTGCCCTTTAACTTGACAAAATTGCCGTTTTCGACTGTTTTCGACCTTGTTTACACTCTAGAATCTACAATTATTTATCAATCAAGACAAATTTTGGACACAATGTTGGAGACCATAATATCGCTGATAAGTTTTATTTACAGTCTGATCTGACCGGAAAGACGAGAGTAATGTGCCCTTGAATTTGATAAAATTGCCATTTTCGGCTGTTTTCGACCTTGTTTGCACTTTAGAATCTACAATTATTAATTAATAAAGACAAAACTTGGACACAATGTTTGGGACCATAAGATCTCAGATGAGTTTGATTTTCAGTCTGATCTGATCAGGAAGTTGAGTGTTATGTGCCCTTGAATTTGAAAAAAACTGCTGTTTTCGGCTGCTTTCGACCTTGTTTATACTCTAGAATCTACAATTATTTATCAATCAAGACAAAACTTGGACACAATGTTCACAGTTGGGCACCATAAGATCTTGTATAAGTTTGATTTTCACAATGCTATTGACCATAAGTTCGTTCTCAGTCTTAAAGTCATAAATATTAATTGAATTGAACAAAAGAGTTGCTCATATCATTTTGGTTCAGGTGAGCGATATAGGACCATCATGGTCCTCTTGTCTATAACAGCTATTGCTTTCAAACTTTGCACATGATTCTGTGACCAATAATATCAGCCTCCAGGCAGAGATTTGTTACTCTGACATTAATTCAATGAAAATTTTACCTTTTTTTTGGACTTAAAATTTTCACTCTCCAGCACTTGATAGTTGCACTTTGCTGTCTTGGCAGCTCTTGTTTTAATCCATTACCACACAGTGACTCTTTTTGACTCCCCATAAGAAAATGGCTTTGGAAAACATGTGGAAAATGAAGAAATTGCTTGTGACAAGCAATTTCTTCATTTCCCACAAGGTTTTCTACACCAAACAACCAAATATGTAAGAATTTAATCACTTTAAATTGTCGTCTGCAACATCTTTGAATTTAGACAAGTCTGAAATTTTGTCGTTTTGTAATGGGTTAAATAACATTTCTATGACCAGGAGGGTGTGCCAGCTGTTGAGGTTGTGTTACTGGAATATTTACCAACATGGAACGGTGTGGACTTCAGACCGCTCATATTACAGCTGATAACCAGATTACGGTTCTATTCTTTTGAAGGTAGGTATCACATTTTTATGGCCTTTGCAAATGATGCCTCGTTTTTCATAATCCATTTGAGATAAAAAAAAAAAAAAAAAAAAAAAAAGAGGATTTCATTATGATTTGACATGAATCGATAAGACTGATTGTGTGATATTAGAATAAGATGCTAGAAATGATATGAGCCAGGATCTGGAAAAACGTCCCTTAACCCTTTCCCAAACGACAAGATTTCAGGGTGATCCACTTCAAAAATTGCCACAAATGACAAAATGGATGTTATTAAAGATAGCATTTGTGTAAAATACGCATATAAAATATTGAGACAAAAGGAGAAACTGCTGGTTATCAGCAGTTTCTTCTTTTGTTTCAATGTTTTCCCAAGCCTGTGTGATTAGGGGCGTCAAAACCAGGTCTTGTTTGGGAAAGGGTTAAGGCTTTTGAGCCCAACATAGATACAGATCAGCCTGTGCATATGCACAGTCTGATCAGGATCCATGTTGTTCTGTAATTGCTTCTTCGTGACCTTTAATAAGTTAAAGAGAGCAGCATGGATGCATTTTGCATTGCATTTGACAATAGGCTGATCTTGAAACTCGATTTTCAAAATGCTATAAGGGACGTTTTTCCAGATCCTGGCTCAATTATGAATGATGCTGCTAGAGTAAGTTTAAAGCATTACTGAAGTACAATTTTTTGAGTGAGAAGCACCCAAAGTTTCCGAAAAATAAATTTACTAATGTTTTTTCAATGACAGAGAATTATGTGGTTGCTTTCTTTGAAAAATCTCGTCACTACAGCTTACAAAAGCTGTAGTTATGAGGTTTTTAGCTCGACTTTTCGAAGAAGATGAGAGCTTATACTGTCACCTGGGCGTTGGCGTCGGCGTTGGCGTTGCAACCAAGGTTAAAGTTTTTTCAAACATCAATAACTTCCATACTATCAAAGGGATTCAACCCAAACTTGGAATACTTATTCACCATCACACCCTCTACCTTACTATCAGGGCCCATGACCCTGGGACCACTCTTTTTGGAGTTATGCCCCCTTTATACTAAGCAACTTAGAAAGTTGAGCGCGCTGTCTTCGGACAGCTCTTGTTGAATAACAGCAGCATTATATTTTTGGTTTCAGTGTTATGTCCCAGTGTTCTGGAGCCATTAAAACGTAAATTTTTCCTATCCTCAGTATATAGAAAGGTATGTAGCAGGTCTTTTCATTTGCCCGTAATGTTACACTTTTTGATGCCCCACAAGATAAAGTTTTTTGAAACATTATAGAAGATGTTAATAAGAGTGTGATTTGTTTATAACACAGCTTAGAAAAAAAATGAGACAAACCAAGAAAAAACAGGTTATCAAAGGGTGTTTTCCAAACTCTTCTCCATTGGGTATTTCAAAACCAGGTTGTGTTTGGGAAAGAATTAAGCATTTGGAAACAACCCTTTTAGCTAACAGATAGCATACCATTTCCCAAACAATAAATTTCAGACTGGTGCAATTTGAAAACAATTTATGTGAAAAAAAAAAGCAATCCTAAAAACATACCATTTATAGCATAATGATTCTTTAAGATTACAATATTTCAAAGCATTAAGTATGTCATTCAGTTTGTACTTTTGCAAAAAAAATCTTCGATCTTTTGTATGTTTTACATTGTTCATATTGCATTTCAGTGCCAAATTCTTATGTGTTTAACAGACTTACTAAAGAATTATGCAGCCAATGAATGGCCTCGACATCAAGAATTATCTGAGTCTAGTTCACAGTAAGTAAATGGGTTCAACAAAATAAACGTTATCCAAAAACAATGGTGTTTTTCGCAGAAAAAAAACTGGAGCATTGGTTGTATCTTTTGACATCAGTAGTTTTATATAGATCTATGTATTTTCTGTATGACAATACTTTTCCTTTGATATTACAAGCAGTGCAAGTTCAAGTGCCACATTTTCGAAAAGTTCTTGTTATGGTTGTGGATTTTTCACAAGACAAAAATAATAATACTAGAAACTGAAAATTAACAGTGTATGCATAGAAGTCATTGAAGGTAAAAATGAAAATACTGATGAACAGACAGCCCTGCGTTCAGTGAGACAAAACGTTAGCACATGTGTGCAACAGTCGCAACTTCTTTGACACAAATTGACAGAATTGACCGAGTATTCCGAATGAAACAGCACATGTTTTGCCTAACTGAACACAAGGCTGATGTTTGTTCTACGGTAAAGCGTTGATTTCGTTGATGAATTGTACCAAGCTGCAGATTAGAAGGAGTGATGGCTTTTTGAATTTCATTTATTATTATTAAACCCAATACTGTGGGTACTCATCGAAATCATCTAATTGAGACGGTTCAAATGAGTACTCACAACATAGAGTTTGGATTTGGAATTAAAGAAAAAAAAAAGAATGACTTCACCCACTCTTATCTATTGCTCTGATTGTATATTGTACCCACAATATAGAGTTTGGATTTGAAATAAAAATGTAGAATTTCATTTTCTTCGCCCCCTCTTATTTATTGCTCTGATTGTACATTTCAGCTTGACATTATTTTGTGGGCACGAGGAAGAGTTTGACGGAGTAAGAGCCATCACAAATTTTATTGAATACCCACAACATTGGGTTTGGATATGAAGTTAGAAAAAAATAGAATGTCTTTATCCCCCTTCTTATCTGTTATTCTGATTGTACATTTCAGCTTGACATTATTTTGTGGGCACGACGAAGAGTTTGACGGTGTTAGAAGCATTACAAAGTATATAGAGTTTGTGAGTCGGATGGTTCTTATTGGGATGGTGCAGGAGAAAAACAATGCTCTCTATGAATATTGTGTATTAGAATTCTTAGACCTTGTGAGTGGTTGCTTTATAAGAATATTTCCTAAAACATGTCCCGGTTGTTAGATATACAATACTGGAAGATTAGGAAAATATTGAATATTGTGTATTAGACTTTTTAGAGATGATGATTTTCCGTCTTATATTTCATCAATCATAAGATACCAAAACCTTTTTGCAACTTTGGGTATCATCAGTGGCAATGGAAATTGACAATGGTATTTGGAATTTAAAATCTGGGTACGCTCATCAATTTTTGTTGCCATGGATGATGCACAAAGTATTTGATAGATAATGGATGGAAAACCTTAATAGCAAGCAAAAATTCAAAGCTGATGTAGATATAAAATAGATAGTACTTAGATTATAAGAATTGTAAGTGAATTGTAGGTTTTATTGAATACTGTAAAAGTCTATTTATTCGCTAGGACTTAATTTTCGCTAATTTTCGCGAGTAGGCTATCTCGCGAATTCACCAATTTCGTGAATATATCAGTCTCAGAATGCCGGAGATTGCCGATGGTTCTTCGGAATCCGGAACATTCCGAAATTTTATATGTTCATTAAAACACTTCAAATCGGAAATTTTGATCGTTACCCACCTTTCAATGTATGAACAATGCAATTAACATCAAAATGTTATATTATTATGATGATATACATTGTACATGATTACAAATACAAAGTATAAATGTTACATGTGTTTTCCTAGAATATGGTCGTAAAAGGGTGACCTCTTTATCGTTTACAATAGTTCAGAAGTACAGTACATTTAATGGAAAAATGAAACAGTTACGTTCTTATATTATTCACTTTTTGTCATACAAGTAGGGACAATACATGTATTGTCCTTTTAACAATTACATATGAAAAGGTGTGAAAACAATTATAAAGAGAAGACAGGTGTGATAAACATTTTGTCTAACCATCGCTTGTGTATTTATCGGGGTTAAACGGACATGTACGGAATATAACGAAGCGAATATTTCCGGAAAACAACGGAAATACCCGAGCTTTACATCAAACACGCGCGAATTTATAAACTCGCGAATAAACCCCAGACAACGAAATCGCGAAATGTTGAGCTCGCGAAAATAAAGACTTTTACAGTACATAAAGGAAATAGTAGTTTGCTGAATATCAGCATATGCTTCTTTTCTCTGATTCACTTCAAGATTTTCTCAATCAGTATGGCTTGATGGTCGTCAAAAGCAGATCTATGTTGTTTGGTAAAGGGTTAAGAAATTGTTATTGTTTATGTGTATAAAGGTATAATCTATATTGTTTGGTAAAGGTTATCCCTATCCCAAATAAGACCTGGTTTTGTGGTCCTTATTTGAAGAGGTTTGGGAAAACATTGAGGCAAAATAAGAAAGTGATGATCAAAGCTATTTTGAACACAAATACTTCTTTAGCAACATTCATTGTATGTTCTGCAGCAGCTTTCAAATGGGACTACCCTGAAAATTTGTTGTTTGGGAAAAGGTAAAGAAATTATTATCTTTTTCCATGTATACATAGGTATCATCTATGCTGTTTGGTAAAAGATTAAGAATTTTTTGTTGTTTTCTATGTGTATATAGGTATCATCACTTCACCAAATGTACGACCTACCATTTATCGTGTTGTCAGAGACTTTACTGTATGAGAGACTTATGGTCAGTCCAAATCCTTTAACTGTCTCCAGTGTTTGTGCACTCATGTGTCGGTAAGTTGATATCTGTATTAATGTAATCATGTGAATTATTACAAAAAATGGGAATGATGATGCAATTTTTGTGAACATCAAACTGGAAGAATAAACTACATTGACTGAATGCTGTCATCTTAATTGTCTTTTCTGACATCATAACTGTTATTCTTCATTTCACCATATTGTTTGGCAACCTTTTGGTTGTGTTATGCTATGATAAACTGTCTGTTACCAATTTCTTGTGCGCACAAATCCTATAGTGTCAACCAAAATTTGATTACACTCGCGACAATGAATCTCCATGGTGTCTAACAGAGCATGTAGTTTTTGTTGCTTTTGAAATTCAATTAATTCTTGTTTTGTTGAACTATCTGCCATATTGTGAGTGCCGAGTGGAATTCTTTGAAGCTCTTAGGTTAACACTTTGTACATAGGGCTTGATTCAAGTATTTCTTTAAGGACATCAAAATCTACAAGTCTTGACAGAGATCCTTATTAGTCCCAAATGTCTCAAAGGCGCTTTTGTCTGATCCTGGCTTGTTTTGTTTACTATATATTTTGTGTTGTGTTACAGGTTTAAGCTAAGTTTGATATCTCTGAAACAGTTACAGAGATCGGGAAACATTGATGTGCGAGGATGTCCTAGCCACACTGGTGTGACGGCGTGTAACAATATAATCATCGAGTTTAGTAATTGTCTCTGGAGAGGAAAGGCCTTTAATACCGAGAGTAAGTTTAAGCATCAAATAAGAGTGGGTAATGGGTTTTCAGAATGTACTATTTCAGTAAATTCTTATCAAAACTTTATGTTATGGGTACCCATTGGAATCATCTCGTCGAGACTTTATTAATGAGTATACACAACATAGAGTTTGGATTTTAACCCTTTCCCAAACAAGACCTGGTTTTGACGTCCCTAATAGAAAAGGTTTGGGAAAACATTGAGACAAAAGAAGAAACTGCTGATAACCAGCAGTTTCTCCTTTTGCCTCAATATTTTCTTAACTATAACATAAACATTTTGGCCTTTTGTGATCATCTATTTTGTCCTCTGCAACAGCTTTCAAATTGGACATCACTTAAAATTTTGCTGTTCGGGAAAGGGTTAAATAACTAATTTATATTGGTTTCATCCTCCTCTTATCTGTTGCTCTAGGTAAGTCAATTTCCAAATAGCCTCTGCTGTAAACAGTTTTTACACTGTCACAGATAGTTGGTACTTTATGTGGCTTCATATTCTGTGTGCTCCTGTCAATATAGACAGAAAGTCTTGAAGATGATTATAGAAAACCATTTAGACATAAAATCGATGCAAATTACTAAGGTCAGGTTTTGGTGAATTCTGCCATATAATACAACATGCTTATGATCGAGAGGTAAATCTTTGGCACCACAATCAAGAGGTTCATAGTTTGATCTGGCCGTGGCCATGGCACAGTTGGTAGTGCACCTGCCTCTCATTTGAGAGTTCCCAGGTTCGATACCCGGCCGCGGCAAATACCCTTACTGACAAAAATGTCAGCCATCAATGGTTTGATATCGTGAACCTATGTGGGGGAGCAGCTGGAGGCTTGGTAAGGGTGTTGTGGTAGTACTGGTATGAGAAACGACAGGAATCCATGGTTAGGTGCTCCAGCCGCTGCAATATGACCTTAGTAGTTGAAAACGGCGTAAAACTTTAATAAACCAGACCAATCATAGTTTGATCTCGGATACTGAAGGTTTATCTTGGACTCTTTATTGGCCAGCACTTTAGGCGGGAATACTGTATATCCAAGGAAGAACAATCAAGAAGGGCTACTGTAAGCTTCTAGCTTTCATCCTATTCAATGTAGAATAAATATGTTTACACTGCTAATGCCACACCATTGTTTTACTTTCCAGATTCACATTCTGTGTTTCATTTTGATCCATCAAAAGAGGACAAACAACTAGCTAACTATGATTTAAGTGACAGTCTACTAGTGTGTAACAATTTGGCTTTCCTGGGATACCTGCTGGATTTCTTAAAACGGGTTAGTTTAACCCCTTCTCAAACAAGACTGGGTTTTCACGTACCTAATAGGAAAGGCTTGTAAAAACATTGAGACAAAAGAAGAAACTGCTGATAATCAGCAGTTTCTCCTTTTGTCTCAATATTTTCTGTACTATATTATACACAAATCATATATTGTTTAAAAAGCCTTTTTCGCCTCTTATTTGTTGCTCTGTTAGATTTATTTTCAAAACATGGTTGAATAAAGATATTTTAAGTCTATTATCACAGATGGAGATTTTGCATCTTATCTAATGAAATTATTATTAAAAGATTAAACTAGATCCTTGACTGGTTCAAATTGAACTGTTGACAGATTTTCCCCTCAATGTTTTCAGAATTGTTTAATTACCATGCATTTGTCATAAACAACTGAGATGCATTAAACCCAATTCAATCAAGGTTTACTAATGAAGAAAAATATTTTCTATTGTATAGACTGAAGATCAGGAAAACCCTGCCAGACATTTGGACTCTCTGAAGGTAAGAAGAAATTTAACTTATTAATTCTTTGCCAAAAAAACATAATTGAATGTCCTCAATAGAAAAGGATTGAGGAAACATTGATTTGCTCCATCAAAATCACTCTATTTGAATTTGAAGAAATTAAGCTGTTAGATACTTTTGAAGTTTGTAGTGACATTACTTAGAGGCATAGCGGGGGCAATACAGCTTAATTTGCAGGGGAGAACACTGATATTTATTAGCTCACCAAAGCATGAAGTGCTCGAGGTGAGTTATTGTGGTCAAAGCAAGTGTGATCATAAGTCCTTGAATTGAGCCTGATCTGACATGAAGGTCTGTGTTATCTGCCCTTGAATGTCAAGAATAGCTAGTTTTGACTTTGTGTTCTAGCACCTGCATTTAATGACCAATCAAGAAAAAAAATGTTTTTCTTCTACTGCAGGATTCGAAGAGAGAATTCTTACAGTACCTAGCCAGTAGAGGACTGAATGGACTCAGTAAGTTTGTCTCGACGTTTATACGAAGTGGACGTGGTAACGGTAATACTACAACAGTATCAAGATTGTCAAAAAGTGGACTACAGGAGAGAAGTTTAAATCATTGAGCGTGACTTTTAATTTACCAGCAGCCTCAGCCATGGCACATGTGGTAGCGCATCGGACTCTCACTTGTGAGGCCCCTGGTTAGATCCTTGGTCACAGCAAATATTGTTTCAGACAAAATTGTCTCCCTGCAATGGTTTGATATTGTGAACCTATGTGGACGAGAAGCTGGAGGCTCGGTTAGGATGTTGTGGTAGTACTGGTATGAGAAACGACAGGAATCCATGGTTAGGTGCTCCAACCTGCTATGACCATAGCAGTTGAAAACGGTGTTAAACCCCAATCAACCAACCAGATTTACTAATTAGTAATTTTTAAGAGAAGATTTAACCCTTTCCCATAAAATACCTGGTTTAACGTTCTTAATTGAATACACTTGAGAAAAGATTTAGGCAAAGAAGAAAATGCTTATAACCAGCATTTTCTACTTTTGCCTCATTTTTTTCTGCACAATATTGTTTACGAATTTTACCTTTATTATGCCGGCATCCTTTTTGTCGTCTGCAGTAGATTTTGTATCGGAAGAGTCCAAATTTTTGCCATTTGGGATTATAGGGTATAACAGCCAATATCCTTCTATTTTGTAAGTCTGTTAATAGCCTAGACTAGTAGTGTTTTCAGGCACAAGTGTTTAATCCTTTCCATAACAAGACCTTTGTCTTGTCTGTATTAGAAAAAAGCTTTGCAAAACATTGAGGCAAGTGAGAAAAATATAATGTTGATTTGCTGCAGTTTTTTCCTTAAAGGTTTCTGATCGGTATTGTACCTTTTTTGTCGGCAGCAGCTTTAAAATTTGAACAGTCAAATTTTTGCTGTAAAAAAGTGTTTGGGAGAGGAATAAGATGTTATGAATTACAAATGTAGTTGTTGTATTTATTTCTGCTTTGACATTATTGGACATAATAAATTTAAATTAAAACTCTAGACTTTATATGCTTTATTGTAATAATGAATTGGATTCAGTTGCTTTAGAAAAATAATCTAGACAAAACATACAATAAATGGTACTGAAAACAAAGGTACTGAAAACAAATGTACCCTACAATGTATAGCATAGAAATAAAGGAGGGAAAAAGAGAAAAAGCTGGTTTCTATTGTACATGTAACACCCTCGAGGGTCGTCAAAACAGGATTTCTTATGTTAAGAGTAAATTAGGTTCAGGAAAAAGGGTTTCTTATAAAGCCAACATGGATCTTGATCAGCCTGTGCATACGCACAGCCTATACGCACAGCCTGATCAAGATCCATATTGGTCTCTAATAGCTTATTCTGCTAAACTTTGTTACTAGAAAGTATCCTATAAGACTGAATATGAGACCATTCTGATCTGGAAGCATGGTTTCTGTAATGTCATAAGGATCCTTTTTCCAGGCTCAGACTCATGTTTATTTAAGACCGAAGCCGGAGGCCGATCCCCCTGAACAGGGTAAAACTTCCCCAGTGATAAAAGTGGCGTCAGTAGCGAGAAACAGGCATAACTGAGCTACTTCACGTGGCTTACACAATCTGTTGAAATGCTGCAAGGGAAAAATAGGGATTGATAAACATCCAGACCTTGATATAAGACGTCACTAACAGTACATTACATTTTGGAAAACATTGATGCGAAAGGAGAAAATCCTGGTATGAAATTGATAGTCGAATTTAATGTAGATCTAAATAATGTTCGGTATTATCGCAAGCTGGGGCAACTTTGCCAAAAGAACTGATCCGACACAGTATATGCAATAACCTGTTATATTTAGCTTTAATGCCTTTCCCAAACACGCCCATATAATGCAATGTTTGAGAAAACATTGAGACAAAAGAAAATGCTAATCGTCATTGATCGTTATTATACACAAACCCGTTCTTTGCGAATATCTGTAATGTTATCTGTAGTAGCTTTCAAATAGAACCACCGCACAGTTTCTTCGTTTGGAAAAGATAGTGTTTTGAAATTTATGCCGGCCCCGGAATAATCCGGTCGCTTTGGCAGGCAGAATAGAACAAGATTTTCGCTCACAAATCTGGCCTTATTCTATACTGCCTGCTTCTTTAACTTAAGCACTGTAAGGGTAAACCCATTCCCACACACTGACGCTTCTTGACAGCCAACAAGAAAAAGGCCTTGGAAAGCATTGTGGAAAATGTAGAAATTGCTTGTGACAAGCAATTTCTGCATTTCCCACAATGTTTTCGATACAAAAAGTCCAAAAACAAGTAAAATTTCATTCACTTGAAATTAATGTCTGCAACATTTTTTAATTTAGATAAGTCCAAAATTTTGTCGTTTGATAATGGGATAAGGATTAACTACATCTTACCGAGTATTGTTGGATAGCCTGTCCCATTTCTGGTCTCCCAGCTTTTTCCAGCAGTGTTTTTATCATAGGGGTGTTGGTAGGTCCCGGGGCAACACTGAAAGGAGGAAGTGTGCGTTAACTCTTTAATTGATGACGTACATCGAATCGTTTTGACTCTTTCCGAGATTATGACTTTGGAAAACATTGTGGAAAATGAAGAAGTTGCTTGTGACAAGCAATTTCTTCATTTCCCACAATGTTATCTTCCATAAAAGACCAAGAAATGTAGAATTAAAGTCTTGAAATTGTCGGCTGCAAAATCTTTGAATTTGGACCAGTCTAAAACTTTGCCGTCTGGTAATGGGTAAATAAACGACATAAATTGTACCGGTACAAATTGAAAGACGAATGTTTACCATCGAGGGAAAATGTGCTATGCAACGGTGAAAAGCGTTGTGAGAAAAAAAGCGATACATTTTCTTTGATACATGTACCAAGGCCAATATCAAATTCATAGTACAAGACTACATCTAATTATGTACAACGTCCATGTTTCTGAACCTCTTTTGCAAGTCTATTCATACATAGCATTCTTTTTTATTTAGAATTGACTCTTTTTCACGGAGGCATTTCTTGACAGGTAAAATTTTACAGATGCTGCATACGAAAAAATGGAACGTGTGTTCATTGTATCAGAAAACATTGACTTAAAATGAGAAAAATAATTAATTTCAGCAGTTTCTTTTCTCTCATTATTTTCGCAAAGGCTCCTCTTAGAATGATAGTCGCTTTTCAGCGAAAACCTCGTAACTGCAGAATAGAACAAGCTGCAGTTACGTAGTTTTCGTTGGAAAGCAGTGAGATGCTAAATCAAGGCCTTGTATACTGAATATAAAGACTATACGTACGCATTAATACGGACACCTGTCTTCCCTTCATCACACGCCACAGATCTGGTCAGACCCGCTATAGCAGCCTAGATAGGGATAAATTTAGAATGCGAACAACAACAAATAAGTCTGGATCCTATAGCAATTGGGACTACCATGTTCCCGTCTTAGCATTGTCGTTGGTTGCGTTCGGAAATATCGTAACTACGAGGGTTGTTTGATAAATTCGCGGAATCTGTTTCTCATTACTTTATTTCTTGTTAAAAGACAATTGAATTACATAGGCCTACTAGTGTAGAAAATCATGTCATACATTTGGGGTGATAACGGCAATATAATTTACCCATTCTAAAATACCTTTTCTCTGTCTCCATAGGAACCGATAAACACGACGTTGCCTTCGGTCAGTTTTGAAATAATTCTGTTAATTAAAAATCTTGACGGAGCACAACAGCCATGCCAGTCAGAACTATGGAAATTAAGCTTACATTTGGTTTACATTGTGTAGTCATTTTCCGTTTTTGTTTCGAAAGTTGACATGTAGGCCTACACAACGCCTTCAAGATCATGTCGTTAGCAAATTGTCGAAGAAAACTGACGTCATCTGATGACCTGACGGCACGCCGTCGTGATGTTTCGTGTTTGTCTAGAATTATCGCATACAGAGACATTGAAAGCAATGGGCAAGTCGATAAATTTGTCGATATATGGAAACACATTTGCATGCAAGTGACATTGACGCTTAAAGGCACACACAACATCGGTACATCAATTACGGTGGCGTTGCATTCTTAATCAAGAAACAGATTTAATTCTAATATTCAATCACAGATTTGTATTACAGAATAATTCCGCGAATTTATCAAGCAACCCTCGTACATCTTAACTTAAACTATAAACGTTTTCGAACGCGGTCGACGATGTGGTTAGGTGTTGTTAGTCTGGCTTACCTGCCCCTAATACTGCGTTATTGGGTCAGGCACACATCATTCATGGATGCGCCCACTGGGCTGATATTTTACCAAAGGTAAAGAACAAAGTTCTTTATTTTTGTGAGCAGGGAAGGGTCATTAGAAGAGTAGATAGGTTTCGGTATATTTTAAACTCTAGCAATAAACGTTTTACATGACCGCAACGCTTAACCCGAATAAAACGGTTTTAAATTATGTAAATGAAAACTATATCAACGCAATTTGGATCCATTTCTTATCAGTAGTCCGATTAGCTCAGTGGTTAGAGCGTCTGCCTTGAGTTCTAGAGGTCCCTGGTTTGAATCCCAAGAGCGATACATATTTTAGCCACACCCCTTTTCTTTTTACATTTTTCATACCAAATGGTTCTACAGATTTCAAAGACGTAATAAAAACATTTTTACCAATTATGTTTTAATTGCATGTTAGTGATTTCTAGAATAGTTTGGTTTGAGAAAATGTATTAAAACAAAAAGTAGACGAAAAACAATTGCCCAACGTGGGATTCGATCCCTGGACCTCTGGAGTCAAAGTCAGAAGCTCTACCACTGAGCTAATCTGACTACTGGTGAAAATGCTTCCAAATTGCCTTCATATAGTTTTCATGTACATAATTTAAAACCGTATTATTTCGGGTTAGCGTTTAGTTCATGTAAAACTTTTATTGCTAGTATTAAAAATATACCAAAACCTATCTACTCTTCTTATGACCCTTCCCTGCTCACAAAATTAAAGAACTTTGCTCTTTATCTTTGTAATTAAATGATACCACTGGAGGCGACCATGTTTAGTGAGTGCCTGACGTACTAAAATACATAGTACGACAGGGAACCAGACTAAGGTGTTGTCTGATCAACATGCTAGCTGCATGCTTACAGTTGCTTGTATCATCATCATTGATAATTCAATAATGTCATTTAAATTGTAGTTTGAAGATTATCTTGCTATTTTCCGTAATCATACCTTGACGCCCAACATGATAAAGACTTTGGAAACACTGTGGAATTTTCAAAATGAAGAATATTTTTTTTTTACTCACGAAAACAAAAATTGTAAAAAATAATTCACTTAAAACTTTCGTTTGCAGCACCTTTGAATTTGGACAATGCTAAGGTTTTTTCTCCGGTAGGCATAATAAGTTTAAAAAATGGTTCATAAACCTAAATTCACGTCTTTCGCTTATTTAAAAATTGCAACGTTTATATGTGACTCGTTACGCTATTAAAGAGAACCTTTTAGAAATTCCATTCTTGGATTAACTCAAAAAGTTCTTATCTAGATCTACCGCTAGAGTAAAACATAAATAAATAGAATTAAATTTAATAAATAAACAAAAAATCCATCACCTTGGATGTAGCATATGGAACACTAAATCCCTGACCGTGCACGCCACTCATACTAGTCATGTTGATTATGCTTCCCTTCGTTTTACGTAAATGGGGCAACGACTCCTACAATGTAGTTGAACGTTCTGAGGTTAGTAAATATTTTTTAGTTTTATGCATATTGTAATTTTGCTTTAAATGTCCAAAACTTAAATTTGGAATTATATGAATACCAAACATTCATTACTTTCAACATACTACTGTAACCATAGCCTAACCATAGCCTAACGTAGGTTAAAAGAACAACTCCAAATATAAGTGCATTCAAACTGACGAATTTATCTGTTTTTCAATGGGACTAGATCTATTTTCAAATCTTTGTTCTGATTAGATCCTTAGGCCAATTGTGAACTATTATGAGTTAAGGTCATGTGACGAAATTATCACGTGATGGCAGACTACTTATTGAACCAACTATAGAGGTACAAGAGAGTGATAAATATGACCCACCAAATGGATAAAAAGCCTATTTTAGCGTAAATAGACTCAACTTGACCCATTTAGTATGCCATAGATACCTTCATGGCGACGAAGTATGGTACTAGATTCAAGTCCATGATGTCCTTAAAATGTGAGGTGGATACAGCATCTATTGGGGCAAACCCGGGATCTGAAAACAACACGACGATGCATAATTAAACAGCTTAAAACTCTTCTTGAACTTTCAGAATGTGTTATGTAGATAAAAAAAAATCTTAAGTTTTTCACTTTACCTCAATGTTTTCAAGTTATTCTTATAAGGGAGGGCGCATATATTTCATTGGAAATGGTAAGATAGGAATCTAGAATATATTTTACAAGTGTATGTTTTCAGGATAAAACACATTGATTGTTTGAGTCCCGTTAAGGTATTCCATTCATTGTTACATGACATACACTTCGCGTCATCCGTGGCGACGGAAATTGACGGTGGTATACTATAGTGATTTTTTGGCTTTCTCCGTGGCAACGAAACATGGCGAGGGAGACCCTCGTCAATTTCCGTCGCCATGGAAGACGCCCGAAATTTTACGAAGTGTTTGGTAGGGCCTATCTAATGACGGATGGAATACCTCAAGAATCGGTATTTAATTGCGGGTTGTAGTACATGCAGGCCTACTTACGTTCGCCAGCGTTGTTCAGCAGACAGTCCAGTTTACCATACTTTCGTATAGTAAAGTCTATTGCATTCTGAAAAAGAGTATAAAAATTAATAGCAATGAATGGTTTATGGTTATGTTTTGATAAAACCGTCGGTGTTCTCATAAAATCTCTTAACTACGGCTTGAATCAATCCGAAGTAACGAGATTTTATAACAACACATGCGGAAACTACCATTGTTTGTCCGAAATAACCCCACGATTAACTAGATGAAATCGTTCCCTATTGAATCGGCATCTGGAATTTAAAGCTACTATTTCCCAGATTTGGACCCAAAATTTGTCAAATACAAACGAAATGTACACTTTTTAAGCTTTATATGACCTGATTAAATGAGTACGACAAACTATTGAAGCAACGACTCATTTTTTCGCAATTTGATACCAAATTCATGAAGCGATGTCGAAAGTAGGTCAAAAACAGTAGGACATGCGACTTTCTTACATGACGTCACAACATTCATGATGACGTCATATTGAAATTCAAGTATGAATCTCGTTTGAATTTTGGTCCGCGCTGTATGCGCATGCGTGACAGTTAAAAAATAAATTCAACCGCATCTGTGACGGAGTTGAATTTCGGTTTGGATTCTCCCTATATTCGGCTATCTCTCTTTTAATTTCTCTGTCTGAATCGCATATTATTAACCATTCTGAGGTGGCCAACACAAAAGTTTTGCATATTTTTTCAAAAAAATTCACTTTTTGCAATTAGACCATCTATTACCCTACAGCTTTAAGTGTAGGCCTACCAGTTTTATTTGAGACCACTATGGGTCCAGACATAGTCTGATAAAGATTATAATGTAAATGCAAAACCTTGTATGTCATTTTTTGCGATTTTCAAAGCAAAATATCATGTGTCCAACTAGGACAGTTCTTGTACGTTTTGAGATATTTTTACTGATCAGTAGGCCTATTAATGACACATTATATGTGAACAATATGTCCAAATTTCAAGTAAAACCTTTCAGTTTCGGAAAAGTTATTCGACTTTTCCTTTCGCTTTAAAATATTCCGAAAAAGGAGACACGAGGTTCTGCATTAACAACGACTTGTCATGTTGTTCTCTCTGTTATATCTTCTACGTTATCTCAATCGACACTTTTAGGAGTAGCTTGGTCCACACTTAGCTTGTGCTAAGGAACAGACTGATCTGTATGCATAGGCTTTTTAAACCCCCAAAAGGGAACCTTTTAGACCAAGATACTTTTTTTTCAAATAAACCATGATACAATTGACACTCGTTATGTCGACATAAGATGAGTCGAATTGAAATGTATAAGGCGAAGTGAAAATGTGGTCCCGTTAATTGTTAACGGATATATCAAGACTATAAAACAAAATTAAAGTATAGGCTATAATATTGGAATTTCTTTCCGATTCCTATTCAATTTCAATTATAACCGAACTTGATTGCCAACATAAGTGAATAAATATTAATTTTAGTAAAAACTGAACAAAAATCGGATAAATGAAGTCGAACTCAAGATATCACAAAATATAATGACTTTCGACTTCGACACATCAAGTTTCGACTGTATATGATAGCGCTTCAAGTCTCTGGACCTTACAATATTACAAGTGCATGAGTATTTCGTGATTTACACTTTGTTGAATAAATAAAAACTGTCCTGGGCTCCCGGCACTTATAGAATCTAGATCAATTAGGACAGTCGATCGTAGCTTCCTTTTTTACGTGCGTTGTGTAAAGCTGCTAAATGCAATCCTAAAAGATCATGTTCTGCTCAAAAGATCAGTAATGTTTAAGTGTGGTTTTCCCATAATGATATTTCGTTAGAGTAGGCATTGCAAGCAATCGTATAGTAGGGCGAACGTGAGAGGTACCTTTAGGTCATCTTCTTTTCTAACATCACAGTGAATAAAGAGAATTTCGCCTGGTCCTTTAGTCTTCATACCATTTCCGGTTTTATCTGTAGTGATATAGAATTGTGTTATTCATTGACAGAATCCGCCATTAAAGGAAACGATCCAGGATCTGGAAAAGGGTCCTTTAAGGCCTTTGAGCCCGACATGGTTCCAGATCAGCCTGCGTATACATGTACACGCAGTCTGACCAGGAACCATGTTGTTCTCCACTAGCTTCTTCGTAACATTTAGCAGACAGAAAATAGCAGCATAGGTTAACCAGCCAGTGTTAACATAGGCACAGGCTTGGTCTTGAAATATGGCTATCTCAAAATGCTATAAGGGACCCTTTTCCAGATCCTGACTAAAATATTTTTAAACGAGCGTGGTGTTTAAAACGTCGTTTTTGAAGTTGTTTTTGTGAATATGCAATGCACCGACACGGCATTCTTTAAAACTATTTGGACGTCCCACTTTTGTATTGTCTAACAACATTAAACTGATACTGATTAATTTTCGTGTGCAAAGTCCGTTAGTTGAGTGTCTTAACAAAACATTGCCGAAGTGGGGTCATTACATATGCAGATGTACCGGGTTGATCTTGCTGGATAATAATGCCACAATGTCTACATCTCTACTACAAAATACAATTTAGCTTTTCAATTTAAATGATTAAAAGAAAAGGTATAGATTCAACGGAATAAAAGCTTATAAAAACTTAATTTAGTTAATGCTAACCAATGTTAATGCAATCGGGCCCAGTTGTAGTATAGTCCATAAATATTGACCTGAACCTGTCGAATATGCAATGAGAAAGTGTGATGCGGAATAATCACTCTCCGACACATATTGACACGAGAAGCATGTGCAGAATACAAAGTCACAACGCTTATGGAAACTATCGACTCTGCTCGACAGTGAGGATTGCTGGCGAGTATTGGTTATTCCGTATCGCAATTACTCATTGCATATTCATCGGGTTCAGGTCAATATTTACAGACTATAGTAACTTACCATCAATGTCCAGTACCACGACCTTCCCGCCATTTTCAACTGAAATAGATGGTCAGAAATATAGAAAATGGGCCGTTTTGTCATTTAGCACTTTCTCAAGCGGTAAAAATTTGGACTGTTTCCAATTTGAAAGCTGCTGCAAATGACAAAATTGATGTTTAAGGTATAAAGTGCCTAATGAAAAACACCACTTTCTAGCCATACGAAATGTATCAAATTACACACACTTGCAAATACACTTCACATAAGTTGATTCACCGTGCCAGATTTCAAGATTTTGCTTCAAGAAGAAAATAATTTACAAATATCATTTTACTCTATATTCATATGCAAGGGAGGTAATTTTGAACATTTTTGTCAAATATTTCCATAAATATGCATTAATTCAAAATTCTAAACCGTACAAAATGCTTATATTTGTATTTGGAATGGAAATGTAACACAGTTTAGGAATTACTGGCACTTTTCAAATTTCGCCGCTGGCTTTTTGGTGCTAATTAGGCCCTTTTTACCTTAATAGAGAAAGAATTTGTATATAATGAATTATAGAAAATATTGAGGCAAAACGAGGAAATGCTGGTTATCAGCATTTTCTTCTTTTGTCTCGATGTTTTCCCAATCATTTTCTGTTATGGGCGCCAAAACCAGGACTTGTTTGGGAAAGTGTTAAGATCATGTTTACAGATCATCATACGCGCATGATCCAGATTGATATCGTTCTCTTATTGTTTCTACAGGTCATGATGACACCATTACAGAACAGCATGTATCCTGATCAGTCTGTGCGTATGCACAGGCTGATCTGGATCCATGATGTTCTCAAATGCCACAGTACCCTTTTCCAGATCCTGGCTCATGTACATGTATAAGCCTTTTATGACACTTGCAGTCAACATGGACCCAGAAAAGCATGTGTATATACACAGTCTGGTCATGATCCATGTTGTTCTAATCTAACTGCTTTATTATACGAAGGAATGTGGTCAAACTAGATTTGATTCTTACGTTATTGTGCTTGATATATTATAAAATATATCATCACAAGCTTCCCACTTCTATTAGTCTATATGTCACAAAAGATAAACGAAATAATAATGGCATTTAATGACATCTGGAAACATTTTTTTACTATAGACACTTTTTAATATGACGAAGTCCTGTCCTGTTTGACTTAATTTTTAGCTGAGAGCAACAAAAATATTTTAACAAAACTCTAAACTGGTCCAAATTAAAAGATGAAGACTTCGAAACATAATATTACGAATACACAATGCTTTTACATTACAGCAAAATCAATGAGAAAAAACATGGAATGAAATGCTGATAGATCTAGACATATTTTTTCAGTTGGTTTTAAACGTTTCCCTCTTTTAAGCAGGTTTTTTTTCAGAATAAATCGCTTTTAGATAGAAATAAACCTTACCAAAGACGTCGACACAGGCACGTCCGATCCCATTGCATCCACCGGTAACTATGGCAACTTTGTCTTTGAGTCGAAGATTTTCTACTATAATTGACGCCATTCTTCTTTATCATAAACGTCTGTTTCTACTTCATGAAAATAGAATGTGTGTAATTGATAATCGCATCTATAGACTTACATTGATCATTTTCTATTAAACAGAAATCGTCGTTTTGATGCTTTTGGTTTTAACCTCGTAACAACAATTTCCACACGGCTGGTAATCACGAGACAAAGCAAGCTGCACTTACAGGGTTTTTGGAGTCTTCAAAAAAGGGATAGGTAGGCTTACGTGAAAATAAAGAAGAAAAAAAACTTGTCTAAAACCCCGAATTCAAGCCTCTTACAAACGGCGAAAATATAGAATGTTCCGATTTAAAAGGAAATGCATATAAATGGTATGAAATGAGTGTGTTGTAGCATAAATAAATAAAAGTAAAGTAAATGAAAGTAAAGGAGAAATTATGGATAGAAAGGACATTGATAATTAGATCAACAATATATTTTTCTATCAATGTTTCCATGCACATTTTTACGAGAGACTGCAAAACCAGGATCTTGTCCGAGAAAGAATAAAACAATATGACATAAGCAGAGCATTGCAAAGCGGCGCATATACGCCCGTGAGGGGCTTGTCAGTAAAATTGGTCACTATTTTTTTCATTTCAAGGGCAGATAATCCAAGAATGCCAAGAGTTATCTAAATTGTAATAAATAATTCAAGAACGAAATGAGTTATCTGAATTCAGTAATTTATGGTGTGCACAATAAGACACCATGGAGATTCTTTGTCGCAAGTTTGATGAAATTCCGATTGAAACTGTACTAGGAGGAGTTGCACACACAAGAAATTGCTAACGGGCGGACGGACAGACGGACGACCAGGGCCATAACATACAACGACCGTTCGGGCGTATGAAAATGAATCAATATAAAACTCATATACGTACATTTCTACTAATGCTAGCTGGTTTAAATCCGGGTCCAAGGTCAAATACGTTTTGACTTTATTATTTGAGTTATAGGCCTAATATGAATATAGTTCATGGTTTATTGGTCATTGCTGAATCAGAGCGAGACATCCATTTATATCTAGCATAGCAGTCGATACAGGCAATACATTCTAATTTCTTTTTATTTTATTTTTCATTTCTAATGCAAAGCAATGGGAAGATATTTCAATGACACGCGTTTGCCTTTTCAAATATTTTATTTTATACGAAAGTTTGGTAAAGTATAAACATTATTTTAAGAAAATCTGTAAGTAAAATGAAATTACTAGTTGGGGGCCTACGAGTATACGGGTGGACGATTCGCAAAAGTCATATCCGACCTATAATGATATGAAAAATGTCAGTACGTCAGTCCTTTTAACTGTTGATTATAAACTGACGTCCAAAAGAAACGCTCCAATGAAATTTGTCGTTATTTTCCTTATGCCTATTACAATGTTGGTGAAATATATACTGTATATTATAAATTTGGCCGACAATTACGGCAAATGAAAAAATATGCGTTTCTATCCGTCAACATGTCCATTTCCGGTGACTGGTCACGTTTTCTACGTGCGCTTCGTGTATGTACATCACGTGATGAAATTGGTCACATTTTACACAGTAACATGTGTTAGTGAACAGGCAACCACGAATTCAAAGTTTTTTGTGTGAAACATTCGAATTGAAGGATTCCAAGACTAAATCCTGAAAAAGGAGCTCGTAATATAGTCATTTTTGAATGCGACGAATGCAAAAACAAGTCGCAAGAGAGTTTAACATTTCGTGTTTCTCGATTCGGTGTCTTGATCGACGCGTTAGAATTCCACGAACGTTTATTGATCGGCCACGCTCTACTAGTCCTCGAGTAACGCCTGTAAAGCAAGATAATTCTCCACGTTAACGTCATATACGTTTCAGATTTGTGACGTTGGGATCGACGTTCTGTCGAATAGTCTGTAAATGTGGTGGCCAAATAAGTGTTTTTCTGGCAGCTGTTGTTGTTGCAAGTAACGTTTGAAATAGACACACTGGTTGGAAAATAGAGCTCGTAGATTAGCCATTTTCGAATACGGGAAAATCAAGAGCAAGCCGCCTGACGTTTTGATGTCTTACATTGCACGATTAGGCAACTTGGTCGACGACTAAAAGTTACAGAAACATTTGCCAATCGGCCAAAGTCAGATAGACATCATGTAACGCCTGTTATAAAAGAAGCTGTCTTACGTTATTGTCATGTGCGTTTCAGGTTTGAGACGTTGAAATCGGCGTCGAGTTTAATAGTCATTAACTTAGGTCACCAAATAAGACGTTTTACGGTAATTTTGTCGTCGCAAGTTAAGTTTGAACCACGCGCTACTGATTTTCAAATGGAAATTCTGATACCGGTCTGTTAAAATGAGTCGTTTTTTCTAAACTGTACCAATTTGATCATTTCTTTACCACCATTTTTCAAAAACAAATAATCAAATTTACGGATGGAAATAAGGATTTGTAATTTCAGATCAGATTTATTGAATAATCGGACATTTATTAGGAGTGAGGCGTTTCTTTTGGACGTCAGTATATTAATTTATATCACGACAATACTGGAAGAAATGATTCAAGCCGTAGTTACGAGATTTTAAAACAACATCAACAATTAATCAAAACACAACGGCAAGCTTAGTCTATTTTTAGTTAAAAAATCTTTGTAATTCTTGAGTACGAAGTACATGTAGCTGTATATTTACAAGATGCGACAAACTTCAGTCGTATTTTCATGGCTTCTACAGGATTTGTTCTCAGACATTGATGTTTTAAACCTTTCCCAAACAACAAAATATTAGGCCCCAATTTGAATTTTGAACCAGGTAATGTTCCTTGTTCTATTGTTCCTTTTTTGTCGTTGTTGTTGTTTGGCTGTTGTTTAAATGTTATTTTGTAGTTGTAAACGCTCTTCTGTAGTGCCTCTTGATATGGTGGCGCTGCGTCCTTAAAGTGACATTTCACATTTATTTCATTTTTAAAAGTATGTCTTGATGCAAAGATTGTTTATTCTAATGCGTAGAAATGCTATCAGTTTTTTGAAGTTGTTATTTATAAGCGAAAAATACGGCTTTAAAGTTGACGCAAAAATGACAAATTCTTTTTAAATCTGAACTGTTGTCCACAACAATTTGTTTAATTTTAGCACAAAATTATATATTTCTCGTAAACGGTTCAATATTTTGGCTTGAAATTTTCAGAATTTTCATAAGAAAACAAGCTCTATCAGATAGAATACAAGTAAAACTTATGTAGAAATAATTGTGGAATGTCACTTTAAAAATGGTTTCGTTGGATGAAATGTTTGATTACCGTTTATTGATCAATACTTTCTGGTATGTTCCTTTCTGGTATGAACAGTTTCCTCTTTCCTTCTTTTAAAATTAATATTTTCACGAATTATTCTTATTTAGGACTCCAAAACCTGGGAATATTAGCTATGTTTTGAAAGTTGTCGTCGTGTACGTGTTAATTGCAACAGAGACAGTCATCGGTCCTACTGATGTGGCTTCCGAAGAATTTATTCTTAACATTAAGGAGTTAACCCCTTTTTCCAAATGTCATAATTTCAGGTCGGTTTTAATCGAAGAAAATGGGGATAAATGGGGATAATCATCCTTTTATTTTTCCTCTCAGTGTTTTCTAGAGTTGTCTCCACAACGGATTTCAAAACCAGGGATTATTTTTGAAAAGAACTATTTCTGTTGCATAGGCTATTTTTAAAAAAATTCTTGTGTGCACACATGCAAATGGAAATGCTTTAGGTATGGCTATACAAAATTTGAAACACAGTCTGCAAAATGGACCCTTCTATTTCTACAGGAAATGAAGAAGCCTTTAGAGGAAAGAATGGATCTTGATCAGACGTCGCGCACGGTATTGGGGAACTAAATGTAACGTCAAACTAGCGAACGTCATTATTCTAATAATTGCGGAACGTTGCAGTTTTTTCGTACACGGTTGTGTTGTGCTTTTAATGCTTACTCTCTTTACAGACTAATGTGATTTAAAAAGACAAGACCATGTTTTAAGAAAATCTCCACTATTTCTGTCTTTTGCACGTCTTAAGGTTTACGAACTGAGAATGAAAACACCACTTTCTAGCCATACGAAATGCATCAAATTACACACACATGTAAATACACTTCACATAAGTTGATTCACCATGCCGTATTTCAATATCATGCATCAAGAAGAAAATAATTTACAAATATTATTTTACTCTATATTCATATACAAAGGGAGGTAATTTTGAACATTTTTGGCAAATATTTCCATAAGTATGCATTGATTCAAAATTCTAAACCATACAAAATGCTCATGTTTGTATTTGGAATGGAAATGTAACACAGTTTAGGAATTACTTGCACTTTTCAAATTTCGCCTCTGGCTCTGTATTTCATTCTCAGTTCGTAAACCTTAAGCTTTTACTCCACTTTCATTCGTTTTATTTTCGTCTTAAAATGCGCCAAATAGATACTTTTAAGGCTACGCCAATTAAAAAAAGTTGACGTTTATAAAATTTCTGTCCACACGAACAAATTTGAACATCTTTTTTACGTTTCATTATTTTGCGTTGAAATTTTGATATGACAAACAAGAAAAAAAATAATATTTCCATATTGAAATTAAATCGTTGTATGAATAAGGGAACCGGTATTTTTGAAACTCTAAAGGGTAAAAAAGAAGAGTTTTCAACGACCTGAAACAATTTCTGTCCACACGCATTTTATATCATTAATGCTTCGTTTATTATGCTAACTAATTTTCTTGTATATATTTTAGAAATAGAGAAAAATAATATTTCTTATATCAAGTATTGTTGCATTTCAGTCATTATTTCACAAAATATCAAACAAAATTGTCATTTTTTCTGCGACGTAATTCTAATTGTTACACTGCGATTTTTGGAGAACAAATTGTGCTTATTTGCGTAATCGACATCGAAATTTGAATTCCGTTCGGCAAAACATTCTACAGCATTTCCACTGTCATATAATACATTTTTCAATGTGTTTGACGTTACTTAATCGCAAAGTTGTTTATAAATATCCGTCGCCGTTGAAAATTTATGTTACATGTTACAAGCGTTTTTTCGCCGAATTTACGAACAAAAAATCTTTCTAGCAAATTTATACAAACTAACAACCCGAAAAGGGTATGTCATTGAAAAAGATAAGGGTTTTACGGTTATTTTGACATATAACAAAGTTTTAGGAAGAAAAACGGTTCTTGCAAAATTCTGTTATGAATCGCAGAGGGTAGCGTTTTTTGAAAAGTTCCCTAATACCGTGCGCGACGTCGTGTATAAACAGGCTTATCTGGATTCCATAAGGGTTCCATAAGGGCCTTTGTAAGAATAATGAACAAGCTTTAACCCATTACCACGCTTTAACGCTTTTAAAGGTCCTTCGAGATAAGGGCGTTAGAAAACATTGTGGAAAATGAAGAAATTGCTTGTGACAGGCAATGTCTTCATTTCCCACAATTTTTTCAACCCCAAAAGACCAAGAAATATAGCATTTCATTTACTTGAAATTGTGGTCTGCAACACCTTTCAATTTGGACCAGTGAAAAAATGCCATCTCTTTATGTTTTTAAAGGACGCGGATCTTGATCAGACCGTGTTTATTCTCAGGTTTATCTGGATCTATGTTGGTCTCAAATTTCACAAGGGTTCTTTTCACGAATCCCGACCCATTTATATGGCTTCGGCAGATATTTCAGAAGCGCTGAGGGATTTTAAACCCTATGTTGTTGTACTCATCTGAATCGTCTCAGCCGTAAATTTCAGCAAGAATCTGTTCAGAAGGGGACCTGCACGACATTTGGAATCAGTATGTTTCCCAGATGATGATTTGCCAATGTGAGTCTGATCAGTATCCATGTTGCTTCCTTTCAATTTTTAAGAGTAATGAACAAGCTTTCACCCATTACCACGCTTTGACGCTTTTTGAGTTTTTTTTTTAGATAGATCTAAAGGCTTTAGAAAACATCGTGAAAAATGAAGAAATTGCTTGTGACAAGCAATGTTTGCTTGTGACAAGCAATATCTTCATTTTCCACAATGTTTTCAACCCCAAAAGACCAAGAAATATAGAATTTCATTTACTTCAAATTGTCGTCTGCAATACCTTTGAATTTGGACCAGTAAAAAATGCTGTCTGATAATGGGTTAAAAACGCGGATCTTGATCGGACCGTGTTTATTTTCAGGTTTATCTGGATCCATTTTGGTCTCAGATTCCATTAGGGTTCTTTTCACGAATACAGACGCATTTATATGGCTTCGACAGAATTTTCTTCCGAAGCACTGAGGGATTTTAAAGACACACATTTGGAGAATAATGCGAGCGAGCGTCTCGGAAATCAATAGCATATTTCTTATAACACGGAACCTAGCGAGAGTTTTTTGGTCTTCTTGGACAAAACATAACTTGTATATTGACTGTGTTCAAATGAACTCTTTTCCAAACATTGCTAGATAGCATTTTATTTCAAAACACGATACACGTGAAAGTTTTATGTGATCATGGACGATACATTGCGTATAAGACTTTTTTGGTGCGTCCTTTTCCAAACATTGCCTCATTTTGATTTTAGACATAAGAAAACCCTGAAAGGTGCTAGCTGATGTTAAAAAAACGAATGTTGATAGAGACATGATTTGCGTACAGAAAATATTTAGACATAACGGAGAATAGGCCTAAACTGGTTAAAAGCATTTTTGACTTTTTCCGTTAAATCTTAATGTTTTCTAAAAAATTCGAAAAAGAACATATTTTCTTGGTCCTATATATTTTAAAAAATATGATATTCTTATTTGTATTTTGCTCGACAATACCCATGTTCTGTTCGATTTAAACGCGAAAAAATGGAGTAACACAGAAAATATATATCAAATTCTTTACGTTCCCTTTCAACGACCTTTAAGAAAGAATAATTTGGATAGAATATGTCCAACTTTCTGTGTAACCAAGACGTCATAAAATTGCGTTTCTAACCATGATTTTTAACAGAAATGTGTCAATTGAAGTCATCATTTATGTTAATTCTACAGTTAAACATCCGTCGCTTTTCTTAGAAAATATCGTAACTGCAGCTTAAGAACAAGCTGCAATTACGAGTTTTTCTTTTCTTATCTTTTTTTAAAAGAAAAGCGATGGTTATACAAAATTTTTCGCGCGCATCCACTTAGAGATTACAACCCATCATTAAAGACAAAACACTTCATGCATCTTCGGGCGTCGATTGTAGTAACGGAAATTGACGAGGATTTCTCTCGTCGATTTCCGTTGCAACGGATAGCACCCCCAAATTAACGATGGTATCCATCGTCAATTTCCGTTGAAACGGATGACGCCCGAAGATGCACGAAACGTTCAAGTATCCAGTGATGGGTTGTAATTCTTAATCCATTACCAAACGACAAAGTTTTCGACTTGTCCAAATTGAAAGATGTTGCAGACGACAATTTAAAGTGATTGGATTTTTTTCATTTTTTTGGTATATTTGTTTAGAAAATATTATGGGAAATGAAGAAATTGCTTGTTACAAGCAATTTCTTCATTTTCCACAATGTTTTCCCGAGCCAATTTCTCGTGGAGAGTCAAAGAGAGTCACTGTGTGGTATTGGGTTAAGTGCTTGATCCAGCAACGAAAGGAGAAGTGTTTATTCAGCGGCTCTGTTTGTACAGCAAAATCAAGATATAAAAAGTCAATATTATGTTGGGAGTTGAGGCGTTTGGAGGTCGCCGAGATAGAAATGATAATAATTGATGTTGCGCCTAGACAGTTTGTGTGAATAATTCTAAAACTGTGCCGTAATGGAATAGCTCTATTCATAGAGGTCCTTCGCTGCTGCTGTGGGTGTTTGCATTTCGGATTAGTTTTCGTGTTTCAGAACCATGTTTCGCTTGGTAATTTGAAAGGCGAGATAACATTGAAGCTCTCTGCTTATAGAGGTCCTTTCCGCCGTGCGACTTTGGATTGAGTAGCTTGGATTAGTTTTCGTGAATTTGATGTTATGCTTATATGTTGGATTTTGAAATTGAAAGTGTATTGGCATCGCATGCAATGATGTTATGTTGTCGTTACACTGACATGGAATACCGGTATCCGTCGATAACGTTTTCGATGTATCGAATTTAAATAAAATGATAAACTGTGGAAATGTTTGGATTGTGGAAAGAATGGATGACTTTTACAGAGACAATTTCTCAAAAAGAGCGGTGCGGACAAGAAGAAATACATTTGAAATTCTGTAAGTAATTATATTTTATAAAATGATATTATTGAAGGGTATTTCGAAACCAAAGCAAGATCAACAAATAAGGGAAACTTCAGCAGCAGATACGGAAAATACGATTGTTTTCATGTATAGGTGGTCGCTAAAAATGGTTCCGTACAAAATTGTTAGGTCGAATGGAACACAATGTAATGGCAGACGTGCAGCTTCAAATTTTGAGTGTGGGAATTTTAGCTTTAGTTATTTTAAAATGATTTGGTCACTTCGATGCATTTGATTACTATCTTATTGTACATGGTATAGCCCATTTTAAATGAAATTATCTGTGACTTGGTCGTGAAAATTGATAATTGTCACGATTAAAGGTAAATATATATACTAATTCAGTTGACCATTCAATGACGGGGGCAAATCTTGCTTGTCTATTGTGCCCGTTATACCTTACGTGTGCCAAACGTGTCGGATTTTAGATAACACAATCCCAAGAAGTTGAACACGCCATGGACACGTTCCGCACACGTTAAGAACACGTCGCGACACGTTGACACACGCTTACGCATGCTGAGTACCTGTTTGGAGCGTGTCATTTAAAATCCAACACGTTCGGCACATATGGGTCATGCGTCGCCACTGAGAGTTGATATAAACAAATGTAGTATAGTCGAATGTCATAAAAGGCGTTTAGTTTCGAACGGTGTCGTGGATCCGCCAGCTTTATCCCCAATGGACATTTAGAATAATTACTCACTGCTTTATGCGATAATATTTCATATCCTGATTACTTTGTTGTGACTGATTACTTTTTACACACATTATCAAAGCAATAGGTAAGAGGGTGCAAATGCATTCTAAATTTTTATTGCGAATCCAAACCCCTATGTTGTACCCAGATTGATCATGGTTTCGTCACAGGCTCCCAAATCATCAATTCTCCTAAAGTCAATTCCACCACATTTCTTAAAAAACCTCGTAATTATGCTACTTGTTTCAAACCTACTTTCGAGGTTTTTGGCAAAAAGCGACAATTTTAGTTTTGTATACTTGGGTATAATTCTAAGCTAGCCAAAGACATCGAATAATAGGCATAGATGTATTCAAACCTTATTGAACAATGTCTGTATAAACAATATCAGCTAGAATCTGGGAAAAGAGGTTTAAGGTGGTCTACCCCTAATTAGATTCGCTCGACGTCGGAATTATTCGGGCGACGTCGAAAACATTCGACGGTGGAACTTTCCATCGCCGAATATTTACGACCGCGCCCGAATGGGTTCGGATACGTAACGACGCAGCCCGAAAAAATCAAATGTTTTTCAAAATGGCAACACTACGGGAATTCTACCTCAATAATATTTGAGAAAACCATGTCCAGATCGGCCCACTATTAACTTCAGTATAATCAGTATCCATGATACTATATTACAGTAACTACAGCTAAAGACGAATCTATTCCAGAAATGCATATAGGCTGATCTAGATTCATGCTGGTCTCGAATGCCATACGGTCTCTATTTTTATAGCACTGCTAAAACGTACTTTATTTGCATTTGAGTGCAAAATAGAAATGGCAAATTTAGTTTGTCTATGTGTCGCCGCTGGGAGTTGGCCTTCACAGAATTGTCCGGTCAAATGCAATTAAGATGTTCAGTTTTCCAACGATTGTATGGATTCACCGGTTTTATTCTCAACGGGCACTTTAGAGTAATTGCACATCCGTTTTTTATATTATGATCCTGTTTTTGTCTTTGAATGATAACGACTTTCCGTGAGTCACTACACAAAGATGTCTTTTTAATTTAGAAGCAATTTCATATTACCAAGCTACCTCGGTCTCAGCTTACAGAAAAGTAGCACATAGAATCTAGTTTATATATGTGTCATTGATGGAAGTTTACCTTTACAAAAATGATTAAAAATACACATGTATACGTATATAAAACTGGTCATCGATATCTAGAATGGAAAACTAAAGTCTTGGTGTCAGCATGCATTAAATTTCCTTTATTTCTGGCCCCAGATAATGCGATGCACCACACAACTACACAAAATCTTATTGGCCCTGCGATATTCTGATTCCTGAAATTATTAGCATAGCGCCGCTTCTCAACAAAAACCTCGAAATTGCAGCTTATAAGTTCCTACGAGGTTTTCGTTAAAAAGCGACGATGTCAATATCCCTAGTAAAGCCGCGTTCCCATTGCCGACCAAATCAACTCGATCAACTCGATCGCCTAAATTCACTGATCAAACCCGATTAAACTCGATCAAATGAATTTACACGACTTCTTCTTTATTTCTTGTCGATTAATTCCCGATCATTTTTGCCGACCACGCTCGATCGGCCCGATTACTCTTGCCGACCAAGCTTGATCAGTACTCGATCGCTTGATCAAGCTTGACCGAGTTAATTTGGTCGGCAATGGGAACGCGCCTTAAGTAAAGCTATGGAAATCGCATGCATTTAACACATATTTCGTCGTCTGCAGCACAATTACCTTTTTCCCAATCGGCACAATTTTGGACCGATTCTAGATCTATTTGGAAGATAATGCAGACGACAACATGATTGTTGATAAAGATAGGATTTGTGTTCAATATAGGACAGAAAATATTGAAACAAGCGGAGAACAAGCAGATTATTAGTAATTTCTTCTTTTGCTTCAATGTTTTCCGAGCATTTTCCTTCAGGTATGTCAAAACCAGGTCTTGTTTTGGAAAAGTATTAAGACCGGACTACAATGTACTGTCGTTTGGGAAATGGCTATCGGAAATAATGTTAGCTATTTGAGAAAATATTATTCTCATAGGACACTATTGGCTTACAGAATATATGAGGGTCAGTTTAGGAGCCAGGAGGAAATTATGTTAGGAAGTGACGCCGCCGGGAACCAACCTACGTGTCCTGTCACGATAAAAGGGAACTTCTAGAAAGTTTGAAAAAGGATCGATCCTATAAAAGGGGCATTGTAGAAAGTGTGAAAAGCATCGACCCTAGTCAATCTGCGCACTACGCGCAGACTGACAAGGGTCGAAATTTTTCATTGTAAGGTAATTTTCTGGATCTAATTTGTTTTTCCTATCTTACTGCACATGTGTGTTCATTTTACAATTGCGGCATCTGTTCCGCGCCTTTTATGTCTGGTCTGTTTCTCGAAATTTGGTTTAAGGACAGATCCTCCAGTTGTTACTGCGCAACTTACTGCGCATATCCTAAATAACGAAATAAAGCTGTTTCAGTAATTGGCCTTTAGCAGCAAATGTATTTCTTACATTTAGTTAATGTTTGGTTGATAAATGACAAAACCCTTTTCGGTTATTTCAATTTTCTCTATTTGGTCAATTAAAGTGTAATAGTACTCGGATGGTACATTTCGCTTTCTGTTACGCGTTCAACATGTGGCGTTAGCGATAGGAAACGGAGCAACAAAAGCAAAGTGGTGTCTTTATGAGCTAGTCCGCTTCAGATGGACACAAAAGATGACACGTTTTATTATCTAAAGCTGGTTGTAAGGAAGAAAATGGATAAAATCAGTGAAACAATTTCGGACAGAGCTGCAAAAAGTAAACCAAATTTTACTTATAACTAAGAAAAACGCTTGGTTTGATATATTTTTCTTTTTTTGTTTTTGTAGGTATGACCAAGCACTATGTCTATACCAAAAAAGAAAAAATTCTTACCGCTGGAATATTTTTTATTATCAGAAACGTTGCGAAAAAAGAGCAATTTCAGCTACTTTTGAAAGAATGTTTTACTAAAAATTTCAAAATCGTCACTAAATTTTCCCAAATTGGTACTCATTTAGACAGAATAAAACATATTGAACACAAAAAAGACTTATTTATGTAATCCTGCTCATTTCGAACACCTTTTTTGTGGGTATTTAAGTGACACCTCATTTTTGCAATTTTAGACAAGAGTAGTCTCCCTTGAAATTCAATAACTTTTTAATTCGCTTGGTGACCTATAGTTTTTAAGTCATATTTTTACTTCTCATATATTTAAATATCAGTACAGAAAAAATAAAAAAATCTTACCGTGGGAAATAAATGGAGGATCTGTCCTTAATGGACCCTATTGGCTTACAAGGAATAAAGCGCACGATAAATGACCTGGCAGAGCATCTCTAAGAGCTTGAGGTGCTCTACCATGTCATTTTTGTGAGCTATATGGTTCGATTAAGAACCAGGAGGAAATTATGTTAGGAAGTGACGTCGTCGAGAACCAACCTACGTGTCCTGTCACGATAAAAGGGACCTTCTAGGAACTTAGAAGTGTGAAAAAGTATCGACCATAGCGACTCTGCGTACTACCCACAGACTGACTAGGGTCGAAACTTTTCACTGTAAGGTAATTTTCTGGGTCTGAGTGGGTTTTCTACTTTACTACATATTCATATTCAATATGCGACGTCTGGTTGAGGCCTGCTAAGTGTGGGCTGTCACTCGAAATCAAAAATATACTTTTTCCATACGGTCCCTTTTAGCGTAACGGCGCATATATGAGAAAATATTAGTCCAACAGGACTCTATTGGCTTATATGATATATCGTCGGTGGGAAGTCAAAACCTCGTAACTCCAGCTTTTTCAAGCTGTAGTTACGAGGTTTTGACTCCCCATCCAACGATATGATGGTCAGTTTAGAAGCCAGATGGAAACTATGTGATGACCAACCAAAACTTTGATTGGTCGTCAATGACTTTTTCATCCGCTGTTTTTAAACATCTACATAATGCAGCTAATTCCTGGCGTTTTCAGACCTTCTCTGTTTCAAAGCAAATTCTAATTTGTAAAATACCGGTATAAACATTAACTATTGATTTTTTTGAAATTGTTGTGTCACGTGAACCCCCGCCATGTAAAATAGAAATATAACGTCCAAAATCGCGGTGTATAATCACGTGACTCAGAATTTCCGATATTCTTCAATATCTTTTTTAATACTTGACCAATTTGAATTCGGTTTTAAGCAGAGAAGGTGGGAAAATGCCAGGAATAAGCTGGACGTGTTGGATTTGTTTGAAAAATCAACTGATAAAAAAGTTATTGAAGATAAACCAAAATTTTGGTTTATCTTCAATAACTTTTTTTATCGGTTGATTTTTCAAAAATCAACCACGTCCATCTAAAGCGTGACGTCTGTCCATATTCTCTGATCTAAACCGAATTCAAATCGGTCGCATATTAACAAAATCATTGAAGATTTTCTGAAAATATTGTATCACGTGATTGTCCACCGTGAAAGTGGCAATGAGAAATTGATACAGAAACAAAGAGAGATACGGGCAGGAGCACACTAGTTATTCCTCGAAGGATTTCACCCTCGAACGTTTGTCATATAAAACTTTTATTAATATCTGCATAAATACTCTATTTCTAAGGCCAGAGGAAATATTGTTTGACAGGCGTCGCCTTTGGGGATTCACCCTTATTCGCGCACATGAGTCCAAATAAATGGTTTCAATTGATAGCATTTTTCATAAGTAAGCCTTTCCCCTACGATGTTTACTGTGGACATACTTTATAACATATTTATAACATGTTTATTTTGAAAACGACGTAAGAAGTGAAGAAAGCATTATTTTGAATCAACCCTCCTCCAAACATTGACAATCTTGCCCCCCCCCCCCATTGTGACGCAGTGACGTAGATGCGGACAAGCACAATGATAAAACTCTATCTTTATAATGATTAGACCGATCTATTTTAGGACAATGTACTCACAATACTTTTCTCTGTTGAACCTCCCCAATCCCAAGCCGACCAAATTTTTGATGCAAGAATCTCTAGATTCAACTCGGTAGAACCCACATCTAACAGGCCCGTGGGAACAGGGGGGAGGGGGGGGGGGCTAGGGGGGCTAAGCCCCCCAAAAAAGTTGGCCAAAAATGCCAAATTTTCCTTATTTCACACTGAAAATTTTGGAAAAATTCAATTTAGCCTCCCCAATATTCAGACAATGAGGCTTTAGCCCCCCCCCCCCCCCCCAATATGAAATTGCTTCCTACGTGCCTGTCTAACATGACTAAGACAAATATCCCGTGTTTATGGCTTTCTTGAAAATTTCTCTCAAAATTTCTGAAACTTTTTTCTAAATGTGAATTTTCCTGTAGCACATAAAGATGACATAAAGTATTTCCCTTATGATTTCAAGTACTTCCGCTGGAATCTGCCGTTAGTCCTGACCTTTCTTTCTATATCCGTTTACATAACGATAATTCAAAGGATATGTATCTTGCACCAGCAAGATTCGAACCATCGTATGCAAAATTACATATATTGGAGCTCAATATTGGGTTGTTTGCAGAGTGAAATTTTGAAAAAAAAAAAAAAGACTATAAAATCGTCACTGTATTACTTACGATAGACCATCTCCTGCTTATAGCAAGAAATGCTCTGTCAGGTCCTTTATTGAGACTCGTGCTAAAGTTGAAATGCTACTTCTTTCATGAGAATAATCAATAATACAATTTCCACGGTGGGGATTGTGCATGATGGGATGGATAACGAATACGGACAAAATAATCTCGATTCTGGTAAGATTTTTTACAATAACTTCTTATTTGTGTGTCAATTTTCAAAAGGTTTGTTGCATGTACCCCGCCTTACCGAGCTCTTTCATCGGATGTATGACATATTAAATAACTCGTGGTACTTTTTCCAAAACATTGTCCCAACCGACCAGAAAGCGAAATGGTAACCACTACGGCCAAATTAACCACGCCTCAGGTAAGCATTTGTGCAATAACTTTCTTATTTTAGCGTCAATTTTCATGCAGTTTGTTGCATGTACTACGTCTTACTGAGCCCTTTTCTCAGATGTATTACTTATCTGGAAACTACTTGTACTTTTCTCAAAAATCGATCCCAACCGACTAGAAAATTGACCTGGGTTTTTGTCGTTTTTCTGATCGGTTGGGATCAATTTTTGGACATAGAAAATTGACACAGAATTAAGAAAATTATTGCACAATTTCTTACCTGAAGCGAGGCAAATTTGTCCGTATTCGTTATCCATCCCATCATGCACAATCCCCACCGTGATTTCCTCGATTTATTTGAAACTCGACTTGTTAGAACCCACATCTCTCAAAGAAGAGACACATATCCAGTTTATGGATTTTTGAAAATTTCTCACGAAATTCCTGAATTTTTTTCTGAATGTAAATTTACTGTAGCACACAAAAACGACATAAAACATTTCCCTCGTGTTTTTAAAAAAATACTCGAACATTCATGCTCGCTATTTATAATCGTATTTTCATAATTCGAGCGCACGTCTTAATTGTGCCAGTATGAGTGTCTGTCCCCAATATCAACCCTTTCCCAAACACGACCTGGTTTTAACGTCCCTAATAGATATGGCTTGGGAAAACATTGAGACAAAAGAAGAAACTGCTGATAACCAGCAGTTTCTCCTTTTGTCTCAATATTTTCCATGCTGTATTATACACTAGAAAACATTGAGAAAAAAGAAGAAACTGCTGATAACCAGCAGTTTCTCCTTTTGACTCAATATTTTCCATGCTGTATTGTACACAAAATCTATCTTAAACAGCAACTCTTTTGTCGCCAGCAGCAGCTTTCAAATCGAATCACCCTAAAATTTTGTCGTTCGGGAAAGGGTTAAGATAAGGTACTCTCTACCAGAGTATACCGCTCAGTAATCCGAGTCTTCTCTGATGCAAAATTCGATCTTTGATAGCGGGACGTCTCTTCATTCTTCTCCCGATTAAACGCTCAGTATCAACTATTTGTTTTGTAGTAAAATGTAGTAAACAATCAGCGATGAAAACAGAGTAGCCTACATGCTTGGTAGTGGATGTTGGCCTGGGATCTTTCATTTGTGAGCATCTTTTTAACTCTTTCCCAAACAGTAAAATTTTAGGACTGTCCAATTCTAGAGGTGTTGCAGACGACAATTTAAAGTTGATGAAATATTACTGATTTTTTCAATTTGGCTTAGAAAACTTTGTGGAAAATGAAGCACAATGTCTTCCCAAGCCTTTTCGTAAAGGAGTCAAAAGGTTTCACTGTGCAGTAATGGGTTAAGCATATCCACTGCACTATTATAGTCACTAAAGCCTTTAGTAAAGGAAGATGATCATGAATGATACAATCACTCATTATTTTCAACAACAAATTAACTCAAAGTGCAAACAATAATGACAAACGAGAGAGCAAAAACATCTCAAAAGTTCTCGAAGAATGTGAAGTGTTTAGGCCTACGAACAACAAATAATGTCGGTATTGACAAAATTCTGGAAATTACCCCCATTAGTTTTGTTGACATGTGTGCTGGAGAAATGTTCTTGTCCTTGAGCTCCTAAAATATGCACTTCCGCAACCCTTTTACCAACAGAATAATATATCAAAATTTTATAACATCGCTGCAGAAATTTGCTCGCCTAATTTTTTCCATTATATAGTCAATTTGCGATGTTGCGACGCATCACATGTTTACAAATTTTACCCTTACAAGAGGTGATCAATAGGTTCCCTGAAAAGTTTCGCCATTTTCACAAATCTTAATAGAATACACTGTTTTTTCTGAGATTTTCAACATGAATATATTTTGAATGCACAGTACAAATTCCCAGAAAATTTTGTGACACGTTTCTGAATTATAGTAGTCATGGTAACGCCATGTTCGAATTAGCAGCCCAAAATCCGCAGAAATGCACGCTTTTAAGGGTGTAAGGGTGCTATATAAATGTGGTGTAATAATAACATCTTTTACTCGCATAAAGAAGGTATTTGTAACGTTCTTAAATTTCAAGACAATTACGCATACGTTAGTTCGAATCTCGAAGGTGTGAAACACCTGCAAGATTCGTACCATCACATTTCAGTAGTTCGGATTTCGATATTGTATTGTTCAAATAAGGAAAATATGTAAGCCTGGTGTCATAATATCGTGACCGGACAAGAGTTTTGAGTTCGAGAAAACATCTTGGTCTCGCATCTTGTATTCCGGACAAAATACGAGTAATTGCCTCCATTAGTTTTGTTGACACTTGACTCAGAGACAACTTCTTGTCTTTGAGCACCTAAATATGCACTTCCTTCAGCTAATTTTTTACCGAACAACAAAATGCCTTATAGACCAGTGTGAATTAAACATTGCTGCAGATATAGCATGTGCAAATTGCCTCATCAGTCTTGCCGACATGAGAGTCAGAGAAACAAATCTTGATTTTGTGCTCATGAACAATGTACCTCCTACACCAAACACTCCATGGGCGGATCTAGAGGGGGGGCGTCGGGGGGGGGGGGGGTCCGGACCCCCATAGCATTGGCCAAAAATCAACTGTTTGACTATATAACGATACATATGAACACAGGTAAAGCCAATAATTGGGCTTGGACTCCCCCCCCCCCCCCCCCCGGAAAAAATCCTGGGTCCGCCTTTGCACTCAACACAACATTAACGATTATTAAGTTACAATCAATAATGAAAGACGACAGAAAAGAAAACATCTGAAAGGTTCTCAAAGAATGTTAAGTGTTTACGAACAACAAATAGTGTCGGTATTGACAAAGTTCCTGAATTACCCCCATTTGTTTTGTTGATTCTCAACTCTCGTTTTCGTATTTAACCCTTTCCCAAAAAAGACAGAGACACGTTCTTTAGACCGAGATTTCTTCAGATATCTTGAGATTTTCTAAGATATTTTAGGATAAAGCATTCTTTAGAGCAAGATTCCTTAGACGGTCAATGGGAGCCACCATTACCATATACTTCGTGTGGAACCCCTCGGTTAACTCTGTGGAAACAATATAAGAGAGATTTGGCCTAGTTGTTCCGAATGCTCCATGGTACAATGCTAATGCTCCATTTGTATTTGCCATTTGTATGAAGTATGGAGCATTTGGAACATCTCGGTCAGAATCTTGTTCTTAAAAACGATTTATCTAAAACATCTTTTAAAATCTTAAAAAAAATCTCGCTCTGAAGGACACGCATCAGGTTTTGACGTCCCAAGTAGAAATGGTTTGATAATCAGCATTTTCTACTTTTGCCTCAATATTTTATGGGCTATATATCGTGCACACTGTGAAAAGTTGTAGTTACAGCAGTTTTGAACGAAGCCGAGTAAAACTGCAGTCTGGCCTCTCTTTTGTAGATTTTGACCTCCCTTTGAGAGAAAGCAAAGGAAAATTGTAAAGAGAAAAAGAATGATTTGTTGGTGATTTTCACCTTTTCATGCAGGGTTTTATCATAACAGTACTATTCTTATATTATTCGCACACAGTTGTCATTTGCACTTACTCAGAATTTGGAACGTTCCAGAAAATTGTCATTTTGTAAAGGGTTAATTTAGGAGGTTCAAAAACTCACAAATTCAAAATGACGCGACTTTTTAGAGTCATCGGGCGACGACAATGAGATTTTTTCAAGATATAACCGAATTCACCTGGGACAGGAATTTTCTTTTGATATATAACGTACTTGGCGCTTAGGTCATACTTTTGTGTTTAACTTTATCCTCCCTTGCGGATTTAAACGAAGCAATCGTTTGGAATGCGTCTGAGAAGAAGATAGAACTTACTATAGCCCGGTCACGATGTTATAGTATATGTGTACAAAATCTATGTAAACATCGAACTCCAAACTATTGTAATTTTGCGTTTGATGATTCAAATCTTGCAGATGTCTTACACCTGCAAGATTCGACCCAACCCGTGCATATTTAAATTGGGATTACGAGAGATTTTCATTTTTACGTAAAAATTGTAAACATGTGTCTTACATCAGCCAATCATTACAGGGGTTGTGCGCTCGAACCACAGTTAGGCTGTCCTTTGTGATATTAGACAAGTCATTTTCTTTCGCCAATTAAATTAGCTTAATCTAAGTAAGAGAGTAGCTGGAGGCTCATATTAGATGTTTCGGTATTGCTGGTAAAAGAAATATCAGAAATCCATGGTTAGTAGCTACAGTCGGTACGCTTAGCCTCGATTAGATAAATAAATATATAAAAACAGGGTTATTTGAGACAGCGTAAATCATTTATCATTGAAATGGAGACAAACTATTTGGACGCCTATTCGACCTGTTATCACCAATTAGAGTTCCTGAACTTCCTAATCGAATTTACAAGTCACTACTGACCAGGATTTGTGTCTTGTCTCCCTTTTAACATTGTTGAAAAACAAATGAATCTATATCCTCGAGCTGAATCATGGTAAAATAGCTCTTATGGCTTTCAGAATAGCATGGAACTAGATCAGCCTGTGTATACGCGCATTCTGATCAAAATTCATGTTGTCGTTAAACACCTTTTTGGGAGGGGGTGGGTCTTTATTATTATTTTACAACCTCGAGCGACTAAAGCAAGGGAACAGCCCGTGACAGTATGCGTCATAGGTCGTTTGGAATCCATTTAAGGATTAAAGGCAATGCACAATTATTATTTTGTTCGGGAAGTGCGAACATAAATCTTTCCGCGAACTTAATCCTTCCCCTAACAACACTTGGTTTTGACTTTCCGTGACGAAAATCTTTGGGAAAACATTTGACACAAAAGAAGAAAATGCTGATCATCAGTATTGTCTCCTTTTGCCTCAATATTGTTTGAGCTGTACTGTATACATTTATATCTTTATTGTCAGCCATATTGTTGTTTTCGCCAGCTTCCAAATCATAACAAACTATCATTTTGACGCTCGGGGAAGAGTTAATCTTGGCACAAAATTGCGGAAATTCCTTCGAGAATTGATGAAATGCAACACTTGCAATAGACACACGCTATAATTTAACGCGAAAATTCCGAAGTTTTGCATCATTGCATTAGATCATGTCGTGTTTTTTTTTGCTGAGCTTTGGTGAGATGTTTTAAAATCAAATAAAAGTTGCAAGACCTTTCCAGGATTTTTTTTCCAGGGTGAGGGGGTCTAAGCCCAAAGATTTTTTCAGTGTGTGTGTGTGTGGGGGGGGGGGGGGGGTTAAATGTATTAAATATATAACGTTATATAGTCAAAAATTTGATTTTTGGCCAATGCCAGGGGGATTCGGACCCCCGACCCCGACCCCCCTCTTGATCCACCCGTAATCTTTTACAAAGAATGGGTATGGAAATAGGCATACTCTCTAAACCGAAGGAACTTGCCTTTGAAATTGTGGACTTTATATTGAGTCGGGATTCGGAAAAGGGGAATTTATGGCTTATAAATCTTTTGTGGATGTATACTAGAGGAAAGAAGAAACGCAACAACTATTTTTTTGTTATTTCTCTTAAATCTTTTATGTTATTGAGTCACAAATGTAACTGATTATTGCAGGGTACTGTATCTTGATGTTAATCTTTGTGTTTACGTTAGAACATGTCTTACCTGTGAGATAACGTCAAAATAGACGTTTACACGTTTCTCACGTGTAAACCTTTAAATATCCAAACTTTACATAGAACTCTTTTGATTTGTGTAGATGCACGTCGACTCGACAAAATGCAATGACTTTTGTTTGGATTAAATCCCTAATATCGTTTTGCAACCTATTCAAAGACGTCGTCCGGTGGCAATTGTGATGATTACGAATGGAACATCTCAACCCGCAGTTGCTACTGAGGTTGGTGTACATCGGTTGACAAAATATTGCTTGAGATAACGTCTTAGAACGAAGGGAACAACTAACGGTCGCCCTAAAAGCGGTCGCCAACGTCTAACGTCATGACGTCGGGACCATAACGTGCGTTTATCTTACCTACAAAACAAATTCTGTTATCGAGAAAAACTGTTGATGCTATTCATGAATCGTACATCAATTGAATTTCAGCCAGGTATCGTTATAGTCCGTTTGGATTGCGTGCAAGAACGCATTTAACGTTGACGCCAAACCGCTCTCGTTTAAACTCATATTGATGGCACGTACAACCTGTGACATTGATGAAATTTTGACACAAGAAAGTCAAATGATTAAGTTTTACTATGCATTGAAAAAAGTATGCGAATTATGGCGATTTTGAGAAAAACAAAAAACAAAACGCATGGCCAAATCAATTTTTTGTTGCGTTTCTTTTTTCTTTTAGTATAGATCGGTTTTCTGCCCAATACAATGAATACGTACAGTCTAAGGCATATTAGTGTACGCTTTAACAGTATTTTGGCTAAAATACCGAGTGCCAAAGCCTCAATGTACACGACTATGACTATGGTTGACTAAGAGAGGGCGCATCCCTGGGAATCATGTGACTGATTTGATTTAAAGAAGCATAGAAGGTGGGAAAACGTCACGGATTTTATGGGTAGAAAATTCTTTTAAATCAGCTAATAAAAAGTTATTGTTGACAAACCAAAATTTTAGTTTGCTTATTCCTGACGCTTTCATATACATGTTCTGCTCCAAACTGAATTTAAATTAGTCAAGTAAATAACAAAATTGTTGAAAATTATCTGCAATTGCTGTGTCGCGTGATTCTTCCATCGTGATCTACAAGCATTGAAATACATCGTTGATGTTTTTCAACTTTTAGACGACTCTTGCATTTACCAAATTTTGTTGCTGCATTGCCATAGGGTTTCATTGAATACTGGGCAACCATGGAAAATTATTGAAACCCCTTGCCAATATTGCTTGAAAGGCACTACAGCGACACCATTGTTTCTTGCCATACCTATGAATCGCCAAATCAACATTTTCTTGCCAAACGGATTGATTTATTGGCTTTTGACGACCAGAGACAAAGTTCGAGTTCGAGTTCATTGGGGTTTAACGCCGTTTTCAACTACCAGGGTCATATCGCGGCGGCTGGAGCACCTAACCGTGGGTTCCTGGTATTTCTCGCACCAGTACAACCACAATATCCAAACCAACCGAGCCTCCAGCTGCTCTCTCACATAGATGATTCACACCCATTGGTGAGAGACAAATGACTTTTGTCAAATGTCAGAATGGATACTGACCGAGCCGGGGTTCGAACTCGAGACCACTGGATTGACAGACTCCGACGTAACCGACTGAGTTTTCCGGGCTCGGCCGACCAGAGACAAAAATCACTTCGTTATAATAGAGTTGACCATATCCAAGCAGTTCATACTCTTATCTTAATACTACAAGTTCTTTATTTTAACCCTTTCCCGAACGGCAAAATTTTAGGGTGATCCACTTCAAAAAGTGTCACTTGACCAAAGTAGTTGAAAACGGCGTTAAACCCCACTACAATCAATCAAAACGTGCTACAAATGACAAAATGGATGTTATTAAGGATAGAATTTGTGTAAAATATGGCATAGAAAATATTGAGAGAAAAGGAGAAACTGCTGGTTATCAGCAGTTTCTTCTTTTGTTTCAATGTTTTCCCAAGCCATTTCGATTAGGGACGTCAAAACCAGGTCTTGTTTGGGAAAGAATCTATGGATTAAATGAAGGTTTAGGCCACGTTCCACACAACAGCTAAGGTCATATGGAGACGGGACCTAGGTTTTAAAGTCTCATACGAAATACTGCTTATTATTTAAAGGTAATGCAAATGTCTCAAATACTGCAAAGCTGATTTTCTGCCAATGCTATATCGAACAGCCAACGGTCTGTTTACACTCAAGATTAGTGCGAAAAGTCAAATATACGAGGGTTGATTGGTAAGCAGTGAGCCTCTCATAGAGGGGAAAGAAATCGTGTCCATTTTCAGTCCCTGTATTTTCTGTCTATATAACGGTGTGCAGCCGAAAACTGGCGTCATTTGGTCAGTTTATGTTGAAGATGTAGCGCTCTAAAGTAAACCGGGCAAGTGGCTTTTACAAAATGGATAAGGTTGCTGAAAGAGCACGAACTAATCTGAGTCTTTAGATACTTTTCTGCAGATGCTAGTAATGCTTGTGACTATGGATGAAACTTGGGTCCATCACTTCTCCCCAGAGTCAAAACAACTGTCCAAACAATGGAAGCACCCTGGCTCACCCCCACCCAAAAAGGCAAAGGCTGTCCCATCAGCAGGAAAGGTTATGGCTTCGGTTTTCTGGGATGCTGATGGCATCTTGATGGTAGATTATATACAAAAGGACCAAACAATTAATGGACAGTATTATGCATCAATTTTAAGGCAACTGAGAGAAACCATCAAGCTCAAACGCCATGGAAAACTCAGCAAATGTGTACTGTTCCACTAGGACAATGCCCCTTTTCACAAATCTGACATTGCCATGGCTGCCATCAATGACTGTGGGTTTGAACTAGTAGAACACCCGCCTTAATTACCTGATCTTGCTCCACCAGACTTTCACCTGTTTCCACAGTTGAAAAGAGCTATTGTCGGTACCCACTTTCAGTCTAATGATGACGTCATACATGCAGTGGAGGCCTTTCTGAACGATCAGGAGGAGTTCCACAAAAGTGGCAATGAGGCGGCAAAAGTGTATAGACAAAGAAGGGGATTATACTGAAAAATAATTTAATCGTTTGACAGTTAAAATTCAAACCTTTCTATGTGAGGCCCACTACTTATCAATCAACCCTCGTACAACACTCGTAGTCCTGAAACAAACGGGGTTCGTCGACTGTTTTGGTAACGAAATCGAGAAATGAACGGCACACCTGCTCCTTAATAGAGAACAACAAATCATCGTTAAGAGACAAAAACGCTATAAATAGTAAAAAAGGCACTCTAAAAGTAGAACTTTTAGGCATGTATTCTTTTAAGTTAGTCCACTCCTAATGAGATTCAACCGACGTCGGAATTTTTCGTGCGACGTCAACATTTATTACGTACCCGAACCTATTTGGGTGACGTCGTAAGTTACATTCGGAAATTCGTAGATTGCGCAACCACTGTACTAGCAATCGCTAAATCCAATAACATGACACTCGTCACTCGTTTATGTAGTTCTATAGATTTTCATCACGCGTCACAATTCAAAGCAATGATCAGTTTACCTTTATCGTTACAAAAATAGATCACGAACGTTGCATTTGCGTCTAGATATGGACTTATCATTGTTCAAAGGAGACCGAAATAGTTTTAACTCTTACCAAAGCGAGACTTTATTTTGACGTCCATAGAAGAAATGCAATTAGAAAATATTGAGAGAAAAGAAGTTGTTGATATTTAGCATTGCCCTCAATATTGCCTGAGCAACAACACACATATTCTAACTTTGATATAATTTACTTAGTTGTCCGTACCACCCTTCAAATTGGACTGATCTAAAATATTGCCATTTGGGAAATGGTTGAAACTAAGCCTAATTATTACAGTACAATCGCCAACTGAAACCAGAGAAGATCTGTAATAACTATGTAGGTCGAGTGTAATCATCTCATGATTAGTGATGTCGTATTAAGAAAAAAAAAAATAAATGTTAAATATTACCAAAAGCGCCTATGTGTAGCCTGGAATAGTCCAAGACGTTTCTGTTTACAGAGTTCCATTTTCATGTCGGCCATTAAAAAGGGTATGTCCATTTTCCTTTACGTTTTCAGTTTTTTCTTTTTTAGATACATTTCTGTTCCAAACAGTACCACTTTCACGTCGGCCATTAGACGGTGTATGTTCTTGATTAATAATGTCTGGACGATGGTCGGTCTGGCTAGTTATTATACTGTATAAAACTAGTTATTACACTCTGTCAGACTAAATTGAAAACCCGATTACCGCATTCGATTTCGTTGCTTGCAGACATTCTTTCTGTCTTATTTACTATAGGTCCAGATAAATGAGTTGGCAGAGCATCTCTAGCTAATTGCTAGAGATGCTCTGCCATGTCATTTATAGAGACCTATACATGTTATGGATTTTGTTTCCTCCTTATAAACACTGCCCCGCAAACTAAACATTATTGACTATGATGACAACATGACGAGAATAATCATACAAATGAAACGTAACATAACATTACATAACATAACATACTTTTAATTGCATTAATCGTACAAAAACGACTGTAGCATAACCAAAAGAATGTGGTGGAGACATATAAGTTTAAAGAAAAATATAAACGAAATTTAAACAGGCATAAGTTGAACAAATAAACAAAACAAGTAAACACATATGAGCCATGATCTGGAAAAATATCCCTTAGAGCAGTTTTAAAAGTTGAGTTTCAAGATCAGTCTGTTCTCAAATGCAGTCCAATATGCATCCATGCTGCTCTCTTTAAGTTTCTACTGGTCACGAAGAACCTATTAGAGAACAACATGGATCCTGATCAGACTGTGCGTATGACATTTCATATTTATTTCATTTTTTAAAAGTATGTCTTTATGCCAAGATTGTTTGTTATAATGCGTAGAAATGCCATCAATTTTTTTAAGTTGTTATTTATAAGCGAAAATACGCCTTTAAAGTTGAGACAGAAATGACAAATTCTATATAAATCTGAACTGTTGTCCACAACAATTTGTTTAGTTTTAGCACAAAAATATATATTTCTCGTAAACGATTCTAAATTTTGACTTGAAATTTTCAGAATTTTCATAAGAAAAGATGCTGTTTCAGATAGAATAAAAGTAAAATTTATGTATAAATAATTGTGAAATGTCACTTTAAGGGACGTTTTTTCCAGATCCTGGCTCATAACGTGTTATGTCGAAGTTGAAGGGAACGTAATTTTGCCTCAATGTTTTCACAAAACCTTTTCTATTAGGGACGTCAAAATTAGGTCTTCTTTGGCAAAGTGTTTACTCATCGCATGCTAGAACTTACTCTCTTAAAACACCGCTAAAACGTTGATAGTACACATGTACTAAACGATTTCAAATGATAGCGAATCATGACCTCTGCTCGGAGGGTAGCTAGAACTGTACTAGGGTCATTCCATGTGTCCATTGCCCTCGGTTCACAGACAGAGAATAATGCACGTTTTGTATTTAATGATGGGTGAAGTACATTGAAGCATAACGTCGTTGTAAATGCAAAACCTCGTATCTCGTTTTTGGAAATTTTTAAAGGGAAGGGAAAAAAGTGTAATAACTTTTCTCAAGCTGATAGGATTTACTTGAAATGTGGACATAATGTTCACAAATAATGTGTCATTAATATTGATTAGTAAAAATATCTCAAAACCTGCGAGCATTGTCGAAACTGGGCACAAACGTTTGTACTTTGAAAAACGCAAGAATCGACATACGAGGTTTTGCATTTACACCGACGATAAGCTGTGCTTATCCAATACATTTTAGCCATTTGGTGTAACAAATTGTTACAAGTCAATACGTGTATAAATAATGGTTCCTCGTTCATATCAGAACGTCTATATATCAAACATGACAGAAATAACTATCGCATTTTTAATTTTCTAAATAAAGTTCAAAGTATCTTTTCAATACCGTCGCTTTTCAACGAAAAACTCGTAACTGCAGCTGTACATCTGTAAACAAGCTGTACTTACGAAGTATTTGTTAAAAAGCACTTTCCAACACAAATTACACTACACATGAAACGTTTGAAAATACAAAGCGTCTAAATTATCAAAGAGATATTCTATTTTGTATGGATTTCAGAATATACGAGTATATCATATCGTATCTGTGCGAGACAGACATGGGCAACTTTATGTTTTTAGTTTGACATATAATTTTAGATTAATTCATATATCCAGACGATTTTTGAAATCAAATATTTCCTAGAAACGTCTTTATCATTTTAAAATTTACTTAAAATAAACGCTTTCCCATCATGGATTTTTAAGACAGTTCCAATTTGAAAGCTTCTGGTGCTGAAAAAGACATTTAGATTTATAATTCGAATTCATTTTTTCGACAAACAGCAAACAATGCTTTTGGCCAATAAACATACAAATATGTACACAAATATGACAAACAAAACAATACAAAATACTTTCACAAAAGAAATACAGAAAATGTTAGAAACAGTTACACGATGCATGGTTATGTGAACAGTTCTCATTGGACAATCTGCTTTGAATTTTCATTTCCTAATTCATTTGCTTATATACAACATTGAACATAAAATATGAAATATCAATAAGGTCATCAAATAGGCCTAGTAAATGACCAGTATTTCCGTAAAGGAATAATAATTCAAAATAATTATATCACTTCTAAACACAACGAAATAAGTTTTCTACTGTATGAGAAGTGACATATCGTCGGTGTAAATGGAAAACTCGTATGTCGATTTTTGCGATTTTCAAAGTAAGATTCTTGCCGGTTTTGTGATTTTTATACTGACAAGTATTAATGACTATGATTATTTGTGAACAATATGTCCAAATTTCAAGTATATCCTTTCAGTTTGGAAAAAGCTATTACACTTTGTTCCTTCCCCTTTAAAATTTTCCAAAAAGGAGATACGAGGTTTTTCATTTGCAACGACGATATGTTTCATATAGGAAAGTGTTGTAGATGCTTGTTGACGCCCACAATAGAAAGGCTTTGGAAGCAAAAAGAAATACAAAAAAAAGTGAAATTTAATGCACATGAAATCGTCATGTGCAACATCTTTGAATTTGGGCTAGTCTATGTGGAGACGTTATACAAAGAAAGGGAACACTTTTTGAAAATTTCAATTTAAATGATGTAATTTAAACCTTGGATTTATGACACTTATTTTTCGTCCAGAAAATGATATATCATACCGTATAATTGTATCTATTGCATTATAAGTACCAGACATAATAAATTCTTGAGAAACCGTATTATTGCTCCATAGACCCTGTTGTCGATATATCTTTATTCTTAATTCGATAACAAGAAAGATAGGCGGTACATATTATTCTATATTCAGACAATATCTTAACGTCTTTACCAAAGAGCACAAAACGGACAATTCATATTCTTTTTCCAGATATTATAGGACAGAGAAGACGCGAGATAAAAAATGAAAGAGGTCACAATAACACCATATATTTCCAATAAATATTATTTGTTATTTCCCTGAAGTCAATTACCATATTGTCAGAGTTGGGACAGTCAATTTCTTGAACAATGTCCTCGTATATCCCTCAAATAGTATTACTATTCCCTTGTGATTATTCAACAGAATCTTACAAAAACAATCAATGGTCAGCAGCAAATTTATTACTCCCTCCAAACAGAGTCCATCGTTTACTACGTTTTACTACGAAACAATTGTCGTCATTTGATGTTCAAATCAATGACATCTGATTCATAGAGTACAAACTTCTATTTTTAAGCATAATTGCAACATCTTTAACATACGATATATATATTTGGTATTTTCTAAACGTTTATTTCATTTTTAGACAAAACTTATTTTTGTGATTTTTGGCAATTTTTCGCTATATTTATGTATATCAACAAAATACACAATAAAAAGTTGCATATTATTAATGTAAGTAAAAGTGCAAATCATCAGCTTTATTTTGATACCAAAATAATTGTTTTAGCTTTATAAATGAGTAAGTTATGTGGCATGTTAGGAGACATGTATGACAAATGCACCGAATGACCTTTGACCTGGATTATATCCCTTTGCGCCATTGATTCTGACAAAGAGACGGGGCTAAAATTTACCTGATATATAATTGAATAATTCTATATTTGTCTTCTGCTTGTAACAAAATGTCCTCCCTGATTTGATTTTTCAGATTTTTACTACCAGTCTATATGTATAGGTACATAAAAATGACCATTGTCTGGTTTGGCAATTTATATGGAGCTTTGAATATGCTCAATTCAAATGAGATCAGTGTCACGCGAAACATACGTATCGGTCGGTTGTAATATGTAACAATATGTAAATATGATATACTTTATGGATGATCATAGACAGTCTATGCATTAGATAGCTCTAGTCTGTAGAGTAGATTTTACGCGAAATAAACATTCAAATGCGCTCAGCGCATTGAATGTTCATATCGCGTAGAATCTACGATACACACTCTATCTGACTTAGTGTTCGCTAGCGGTTAATTGGAGACGGGGGGCGTGGCTTTGTATAGATGTCACATAAACAAACCGGCAGTCCCATTTATGCTTAATATAGCAGCGATTTTTCTTAAATATATTCCAATTTCATTCGTCCAAAGGGTAGGACGAACACTTAGTTACTTTATGATCATTTACCTTTACCCCTTGACCAAACTAAAAATCTTAGGTTATTGCAATTTGAAAGCTGCTGCAGACAACAAAATAGGTTTTGATGCAGATTGTCCTAGTTCCAGAAGATTCGTTTGGCAATCTTCATCACAAATTTACTGTTTGAACATTTTTTCTTGACATTTGACAACTTAGCAAGCCAAGGATTATATCATTGCTAAATAATGGTCTTGAGCAGATGGACATCTGAAAATCTTCATCTTTATCTCGATGTTTATTGTATTTTTATTAAGGTAATCCACTCTTTCGAGTGACGGCGTAATAATTCGTTCATGACCTCGCCCAAATAGTTTCCCATACGTAGGCTTAACGGTAATGAATGTGAGCGGCGCCCCACGAAAATTCCGACGTCGCGTGAATCTCATTAGAGTTTGGCTATCTTAAGAAATATGCACTTTGCGACAGGTTTCCTAACTTAATTCAAGATTCTGAGATGTTTTCGACAGACCAATAAAGTAACGTTTGTTTACCCACTTAATGGTGGACGTGTACATCTATTAACGAAGCCGACTTCTTGATCGATACACAAATAAACTTGATAAATTATTGTAACCCACACTGCCAACTAACAAACCTTTATTTAATGGCCCCATTAGACTACATCCATTTAGAGAAATTCCTCTTCAAAAATAAATATTGCATTTCTTAAGGCTGTATTTTGCAATTAGTACAAATTACACGAAATTCTTGTAAATACTGCTTTGAGAAGGATATATTTTAACAAATACAGGCCGACGTTAAAATATATTTGTAGATAATCTGCTAAAACCACCTGATGTTCAATTTAAGAAGTCATGTAGTTCTGTACGAATGATACTAAACACTGGTCTTATAGATATTGATCGATTAAAAAGTACCATATAACGAGATATTTAATGAACATTCGTCATAAAACGGACTAACTTATTGTCGGAGATGGTAAGACCATCTGTATATCTTTCCCCAACTAACCCGATCATAATAAAACCTTGGTGACATTTAAAGAAATGTTGATCGAATACCTAGTACGTTGGTCACGAGACGGAAATGTTCATGACAAGACATCATCTACCAGAGTATACAACAGGGCCTTTTCTCGTTCTTTAGCAGAGGTATATAACAGGCTACTTCACAATTGAAAATAAGCTCATCTTTCCCAAGGTGGCAGAGAAAATACACAAAAACCTGTGCATAAATTTGCATTTCATGCATTGCTCATTCTTAAAAATTCATTCTTTAAAATTCATTCCATATAATTTACAGCTAGTATTATCATTGGTATGATCTTCAAATAGTTATTCATAGATAAATCTCTGTAATTCAAGCTTAAATTGTACTTAATCTTTACTGTTTGTTATTAGAAATACGTTCCCAAAATATTCAGAAGAGCACGCTAAAATTTCACAAAATGAACATGCTATTTCTATTCTATTTCTGAATAGTGACGGTAAATTGAGGTTTCTGCCAATGAAAAATATCAGATTTTTTAAATTGTAATGCACTTTCCAGTGTACAATTCCATAATGAAATCCCGCCAAGCCCCGGAGATTAGACGAGATTTGCTATCGAAACACCAGAGCTTGATTGTTATGAAGTATGCTGAGTCAAAAAAGAAAGTGTGCACAGAGAATAAATGGAATTTCTATCGTAGTTGTGAATATTAGTATTATAATATTGGTATCAAATTAAAGATAATGCTATTGCCTATAAGTGAATGTCTTTTAAACTGTGTGAAATGGGATATTCCTTGTGTTTTCCTAGGATATTTGAGATAGGGGTCAATTTCAAAATTCACAGAACTTGCTGACGAACTCGGAGGGATTAAATTATGCAAATTTCTTGAGATTTCTGCTTCAATTTCTATTGTGACATGTCTTCAATGAATGACGGCAAACATGTGTGGTCTCACTGATCGAACGTATTGATTCATTTTTTGTTGTTTGGAATTTCATTGCGTTCATATAGCAGGACGAATTCCACGTCCTCCAAATTCTTTAACTGGGTCCTAAATTTAACGAAACTCAGACGGAAAAAGGTTCGGCCCTACGCCTCACTCAGGACTAATTTTCACGCGTCCCGTGACGATAGCGATGTGCCAAATGAAGGCATAACGTAAGATTTTGGCATATTGATAATGTGACAAACAAATGGTCTCAAATCTCTTATGGCCCATCTATCTGCCTTCGCGGATTTCCAATTTCGTTTACAAATGCTTGCTGTTCTGAATTGCCGTAATTGGTGCAGTTTTGAAACGTTGACATATGGACGTCAACGTCATGTAACGAGCTAGTCTAGTCATTGCTGCATCCGATTTATCACACGGAAGCCTGTCAAAAATGTATCCTTTGTTTTGGAAACATGATTACAAACGCCTAATTTCATAACGATGACATCTAAACGACTGCGACACATTTTTACGTTGGTTCAAGGCACTAGCAAAACTAACGAGTAAAGTCCGTCGCGTTTACTAAGACGTTGCATCTTTGGCTACACAGAATATTGAATTTTCATGTTTGATTTAGCTTTTATGCACCTTAAATACAGGTTTAAGACAATACAGTTTATCATTGAACGTTTGTTTTGATAAGCACGTGCAAAAATGTGATAACAGTTTTTGGTGATGTGCTAGACATTTTAATCCCCCAAAGTTGCTTCCCATGTCAATGGACACGAGAAAGTTGATAAGTTAGCTTCATGTAGAAGTTTGATAAAATTATTTGCAGCGGTTACGTAGATATTTTAAGTAGAAGTATGCACACTTTCTTTTTTGACTCAGTATAAAATGTAGTGAACAATCAGCGGTGGAAACAGAGTACGATAGACACAATCTAACAACCTACATGAATTCCAATTAAGCTACATTGTGAAAGGGCAAGTTTTTTTTCCCAAAGATAATTTAGGGATTTACAACGACTTTCATGACATTTAGTGAATATTTTTATCAACATTTTCAGGAGATAGAATATAAGATATTTTTTTATTGTTTAATTAATCTCTTTAACCTTACAGATATATGGAGACAGGTCCATTTTTTTCATATAAAATAATTATTAACTGATATAGACGTTTCCCAGAAAAATATCTATAATTGAGTCTAGTATAATCCAATGTGGAGCAAACTCTTTCCCACACGAAATACTAGTAAATCTTTCCAAACTGAAAGCTGAAAGCTCTTGCATAAGACAAAACAAAGAATAACCGAAAATAGGAATTATCAATATTAAGCAAGGAAATCCTTGAGTAAAATGAGTAGCCTAAATGCCAGATCATGATTTTCGTATTTTTTCCTCGGGGTGTTTTGACCGTAAGTCCTATATGGTCGCCAAACCCAGGTTTTGTCAGAGAAAGGTTCAATTTGATCCAAATATTAAATGTGGAAATAAAACCATAAAGCAGTCAGTGCCTGCTTCGCAATGATATAGGACTAGATATGGTTCAAATATATCACTGTATCAATATCTTATGTGCCTATTGATGTAGTCCTATACGAAATTAAAGATATATCTAAATTTGGTCTGTTGAATCCTTTCAAAAATGTCAATTAGTGTAGAAACACAAGAAATATGGAGGGTGATTACCATCTGTTTTTGTACATTATTGTTTTTTAAAGAAAGAAAAAGAATTGATAAATGGGATAGTAATTTCTGTCTGTGATATATGGTCCCGTCTGGCAGAACCAATACTTAATAAAAATACCAGCATCGGTACATCAAATTGAAATAGATCTGAAGAAAATATTAGAAAAAATAATAATGCTTCAGCAAATTCAGAAAAAAACTCCTACAACATAGCCAATAGCAGGAAGGAATATCATAAATAATGTCATTCATATACGATTCAAACATGATAATGTACCTTAAATTTATTTAATTTATTTGGCATCAAGACTTCCACGTCGCGACCCCTTCGTACCTTAAAGATATAATGTCATTTATTTACAGACAGTAACGTATATTTTTGTGTAAGTTAATTAGTTCTGTCATTTGACATTAATCCACTGTCTGCGAACCGAGGTCAATGGGCACATACAATTGTCTCAGGACAGCTCTTGCATGCAATGTGCTTATTACATTTCATCGCATTTCAACAAAGACCTCGTAACTGCAGCTTGTTTTAAGCTTCAGTTGCGATGTTATTGTTGAAAAGCACAGATTTTTTCTGATCCATCAATATTAAAGACCATCCGAACTTTAGTTGTTTGTCACCCAAGACCTTACTGATACAAATAGTAACTCTAGTTGAAACGTTTTCTCGTAGCAGTGAATTGTGTTTTGACATTAATTTCCCCATTTTCAAGATCTTGACATAAAGCTTTCAAATTTTCCCAAGCGATTAAATTTTCTGCAATAATTTCGATCGGCACCGAATAAAATGGTCTTGAAAACTTGAAAGACTTCTACTTAATCAGCATCAAAATATTTTTGAGAGAAATTGATTCTGACACTACTTTTTCTCACTAGTATCATTTTTTTTTAACTCTTTCTTGGATAAAAAGAAGCTAATTAGGAAATGGTGAAAATTTTTGATATCAACATTGTAGAACTTCTTTAACCTCAAAATTTCTGATCTTGAAAGGATTTCGGAGACCGTTGTGGTATTAATGAACATCACCGACGAATTATACAAAGATTTGTATGCATATGGTGCGACATAGTTCTATTTGCGTGACAGTGTGTATTAACCCTTTCCCAAACAACAGAATTTTAGGGTGATCCACTTCAAAAACTCCCACAAATGACATATTGAAATGATTTAAGATAGAATTTGTGTAAAAAATGACATAGAAAATATTGAGACAAAAGGAGAAACTGCTGGTTATCAGCAGTTTCTTCTTTTGTTTCAATGTTTTCCCAAGTCTTTTCTATTAGGGACGTCAAAACCAGGTCTTGTTTGGGAAAGGGTTAAATTGGGGGAAACCAAATTCACAATAAAGTATAAGTATGTAGAAAGAACGTCTGCAAGCAAAGAAATCGAATGTGGTAATCGAGTTTTCTATTTAGCCTGACAGAGTGTAACAACTAGTTTTATACAGTACACTCCTCAAAAGTTCTAATTGGCCACTTTTTACACTCGTTTTTCTAGAAAATGGCAGATACATAAAAACTGAAATTTTGACAGTTATTTATCCATTTGATAAAGATTTCAAATAAACATTTTATATCACTGATCGTTTTATGTTGCTCGTGTTTTTTTGTCAAAAACACGTTTTTGTCAAAAGTGCACGAACAACTCGTGGGCTTTTCAAAACTCGTAATTGTAAGATACATCATGTCCTATACAGCCTAGAACATAGGAAAAACAGAAAACATTACCAAAATCAAGTTACATGAATACGCTAGAGAGCTTGGCATTTTGGAATTTAACAGGCCAATTATAGGGGTATGTTCTCAATAACCTTTTCGGCCATTCTTTCTTTAACAGAGCAAAAGTAATCTTCTTTTATGATTTTTGGTGCCTCTAACAATAATTTCCATGTTGTTAGAATTTTCAATTGTCCCAATTCTGGCTAAAAAGGGCTGTTCCAGGAATTTCGGTTGACCGGAAGTGGATATGCTAATATGACACTTACAAAGCCGATTAACGTCGACTGCCCTTTCGGCCCTTTAACTTGTTAGATTCAACAACAATCAACATGAAAAACGTTATCAGCGCAAAGTGTACCACCGGGGCAAAATTACCCATTTTCCGGCCATTTCCAAGAATATCTGGAAGACATCCATGTCAATAATATAATTCCTGTGTCATTATTTGATAAGCATTGGGCGCATATTGGCGTCAAACCACATTCAAAGCCTTCATTACAACTGAAAAGTTTAGTTTTAGACCCATTAAGCATAATGGGCTAGGTTGAAGAGAATTTAGACAACCATCGATAACGCAACATTTTGGACGATCTGTATCTTGCTGTCGCTCATGAATTGAGAAAAAATCCAAGGAAATACACCCTTAATTGTGAAAGAATCATCAGATTGCAGTGACAAGCCATGACCAATGCTGTTTTTGGAATATTCATTATTGGCCTCTGTTTTGTGACTTTTCATTCATAGGGGTGTTTATCTGATGCCATAATTTTGATAATCCATTGTAATAAGAAGCTATTGATTTTTTTTGTAAATCATGATAAATGAACATGTCAGATGATGATATCAAAATGATTATGTTTCGAATATAGTTGTAGTCTGTACTTCCAAAAATATGAGGTGGCCAATTAGAACTTTTGAGTAGTGTATAATAACTAGCCAGACCGACTATCGTCCAGACATGATTAATCAAGAATATACACCGTCTAATGGCCGACTTAAAAGTGGTACTGTTTGGAACATAAATGCATTTTCTCTACCTTTCATAAAGATGTTCTTGTTTTGTTGTCTCTTAAAAGAGAGACAGACAACATAGAAAACTAAAGAGATTGTAAACAACAATGTCTTACATCTAAATTCTCTGCAACACAATTTACATGTTTACCTATTTAAGTGTCAGAGCTACGAATAAGAGAGGATGGTGGCTTTTCAAAATGCAAAATATCTTTCAATGTCCATCTAGACGATTCAAATGAATACCCACAGCAAAGGGTTTTGATTTGGAATAACAAAGTTAGAATATATTTACCCACTCTGCTTAGTGTCATTGTTTGACCTTCTGCAGTCAATTCATTTAATGATAAAGACACGGCGATTTGAAAGTTATGAGTTGTTAGTCTCCCCGAAATACGACGTGTTGTTCTCTATTAAGACGCAGGTGCACAGTTCATTTTCCATATTCTATATTAGGGACTACAGAGTCGATAAACGGTTTGTTTCTTGTCATTACGTTAATTGACGTTTGTGCACTTTTTGTCAGTAACATGCTTTCTCCCACACAATCATGTGTTATTGTCAGACAATTTCGCTTCCAGATAAAGTATCCGTTTTGCACAACCTTTTTGAATTTTTAACTAAATACTTTTCAAACACTCTAAACTACACTTACATTGATTTGGTTTAAAAAATAATTTTCAAAAGACAATTAGTCATTATATATTTTTAATATTCGACATAATTTAAACATAAGTATGTGTCTTTTATTAATATGACTCCAATGCTTCGAAGTCGCGATCCCTTTGTACATTGAAGATATAATGTCATTTATTTACAGACAATAACATATATTTTCTATGTAACTTAATAAGTTCTGTCATTTGACATTAATCCATTGTCTGCGAACCGATGTCATTGGGCACAGACAATTGTCTCAGGACAGCTCTTGCATGCGACGTGCTTATTATATTTGAGCAAAGATCTCGAAAAATGTATTATAATGCTTTTGGGCACTACATAGTCTAAGATCAGCCTGCGTATACACGCAGTCTGATCATGAAACATGTTGTTCTCCAATAGCTTATACGTGACTTGTGGTAACTGTAATACAACAGCATGGATCCCGACCAGGCTGATTTTATGCACATGCTGACCATGAATCACGACTGTATTATATGCTATACAAGGGGGGAACCTTTTTCCAGATCCTGACTCATTTGTATCAGATACGTTAATATAAGAGGGCATCCTAACTTAGGTTGTTAAGGCACTCAAGACATTACCAATAAACATAAATCCTCGATTGTCATAGCTTTTTATTTGTTTCGGAAATGCCTCTATGTAAGGACTTTCTGTTCGTGTATTGAATAGTGTTTTGACATTAATTTCCCCATTTTCAAGATCTTGACATAAAGCTTTCAAATTTTCCCAAGCGATTAAATTTTCTGCAATAATTTCGATCGGCACCGAATAAAATGGTCTTGAAAACTTGAAAGACTTCTACTTAATCAGCAGCAGAATATTTTTGAGATAAATTGATTTTGACACTACCTTTTCTCACTAGTATTCATGTTTTCACTCTTTCTTGGATAAATAGAAGCTAATTAGGAAACGGTGAAAATTCTTGATATCAACATTCTAGAACTTCTTTAACCTCAAAATTTCTGATCTTGAAAGGATTTCGGAGACCGTTGTGGTATTAATGAACATCACCGACGAATTATATACTCCGTGGACTAAGCCCGAGTTGACTGGAAATGTTTGTAATATCCTCTGATAACGCAGAGCTACTCGAAGTAGCTGTTCGATTGCCTTAGTCCTAGGACTATATGCAATGATTTGTATGCCTATGGTGCGACATAGTTCTATTTGCGTGACAGTGTGTATAAGATTGAGGGAAACAAAATTCACAATATAGTATAAGTAAGACAGAAAGAACGTCTGCAAGCAACGAAATCGAATGTGGTAAGAAAGAACGTCTGCAAGCAACGAAATCGAATGTGGTAATCGAGTTTTCAATTTAGTCTGACAGAGTGTAACAACTAGTTTTATACAGTATAATAACTAGCCAGACCGGCCATCGTCCAGACATAATTAATCAAGAACATACACCGTCCAATGGCCGACGTGAAAGTGGTACTGTTTGGAACATAAATGCATTTTCTCTACCTTTCATAAAGATGTTCTTGTTTTGTTGTCTCTTAAAAGAGAGACAGACAACATAGAAAACTAAAGAGATTGTAAACAACATTGTCTCGTATTACTTCTAAATTCTCTGCAACACAATTTACATGTTTACCTATTTAAGTGTCAGAGCTACGAATAAGAGAGGATGTTGGCTTTTCAAAATGCAAAATATCTTTCAATGTCCATCTAGACGATTCAAATGAATACCCACAGCATAGGGTTTTGATTTGGAATAACAAAGTTAGAATATATTTACCCCCTCTGCTTAGTGTCATTGTCATTGAGAGATACCCTCGTCAATTTCCAGGCGTCATCCGCGGTAGCGAAAAATGACGAGGGGTGCCACGTAAATTTCCGTTGCTACAGATGATGCCTGTAGATGTTATAAGTAGTTAATGATGGGCGATAATCTTTAATTCATATAAAACTACCATAGATCTAGTACAACTTGGTCTTACAATTGATATAATTTATTATTATCCTAAAGTTATTTTTTAAAATAATCACGTTTGTGTTGTAAATGGATGCAGATGGTCTAACGATCTCCAGTAATGAGTTAATCTGTTTTATGACGAACGTCCATTAAATATCTCTTTATATGGTCTATGCTTTTTGACCACTATCTCTATAAAATACTAGAAGTAGTACATGCATACGTCGCTTTTCCTCAAAAACCTCGTGTTTTTTGTTGAAAAGCAGTGTATAGTAACGTGAGTACAGAATCAATAGACGTGATATATTTCATCCCATTGTTGAGAAAGTTAAAGTATCAACAAATCGTCGCTCTTCAACAAAAACCTAGTAACTGCAGCTTATTTTAAGCTGCAGTTACGAGGGTTTTTTTGAAAAGCAGCGAAAAGCAGCGAAAAGCAGCGAAATAGGCATACACACAGAATTCGACCAAAGTTTGACTTTGAATTTTCCTTCTTAATGTTGTACTAGAAAAAAATAATATAATGTTATATTTCAGAATTCAATTAAAGTGTTTTCGCAGGAGCAATTTCGGCTGTAAAGAAACGTCTAATGAAGCCATTAATTAATGGTCTGTTAGCTGGCAGTGTGGGTTACAAGAATTTATCAAGTTTATTTGAGCATCGATCAAGAACTCGGCTTCAATAATAGATCTACTCGTCTGGTCTATGAAGAGGAAAAACAAACATTATTTCATTGGTCCGTCAAGAAGTCTAAAAAGTTTTCCTGAGATTTTGACTTTTCTATGGACATATTTCACGATAAACGTCTTTCTCCCATAAAATACCAACCGCCAGAGTAACAGTCAAAGAAATACAAAATGCAAAGTTCAATATATACTTACAAATATTGAAGCGAAATACCTTATTCCAACGTATAAGCTTGAGTCTAAACTTGACAAATGCAAGTTGAATGTGTCTGGTGCGTTTTGCTTAAGCAAACTTCGAGTTTTGAGTACTTCATCTTTTGATTACGATTTCGCTTTTGTGTGGCTGCGGCGAGTGCTTGTCAAACGTCTGTAATTTAATCAACAAAACAGAAAATAGTCACAACGGTCAAAAGTCAGTATGCTTCATTTCTAAATAGAGCAATTCATCTGTTGAGTTAAAATATCATGAACATACAGATTGTTTAAAGCTGAATTTTACACATTTTCAAACATAACCGTCGACGTGTAACCATTCACTATTTCTTGTAAGACCTTCAGAGAGTGACAACAAGGGTATCATGTATCAGTATACTATTTGGGTAAAGCAACGGTCACATATATACGATTATACAACCACATCACGGCCGGTGCACGTCCCAAAAATGGACAGTTTACCGCATATTGTTGGCCGCGCTGTGGACGTAATGTGGACACAGAATTGTATGTGACTACGACTCAACCCTTTCGTCAAAATTTTAGGGTGACCCACTTAAAAAACTGCCATAAATGACAAAATGGAATTTATTAAAGTGACATTTCACGATCATTTTTACATAAATTTTACATTTATTCTATCTGAAAGAGCATGTTTTCTTATGGAGAGTCTGAAAATTTCAAGCCAAAATATTGAACCGTTTACTAGAAATATATATTTTTGTGCTAAAATTAAACTAATTGTTGTGGACAACAGTTCAGATTTATGTAGAATTTGTCATTTCTGTCTCAACTTTGAAGGCGTATTTTTCGCATATAGATAACAACTTCAAAAAACGGATAGCGTTTCTACGCATAAGAATAAACAATCTTTGCATCAAGACATACTTTTAAAAGATGAAATAAATGTGAAATGTCACTTTAAAGATATGGTTTGTGTTAAATATAACATAGAAAATATTGAGACAAAAGGAGAAACTGCTGGTTATCAACAGTTTCTTCTTTTGTTTTGATGTTTTCCCAAACCTTTTCTATTATGGACGTCGAAACCAGGGAAAGGGTTAAGATGACAAATGGACTCTCACTGCTCAGTCAATATGGTTAATGACTTAAAAATAAAGCGAGATTTCACCAGTTACAATAAAGTTACCATAATCGCTTATATTTGTTTGTCCTGAAAAGGATATGGTGCCTTTTATATGATATTTGGAAAAAAGTTAGATCTTGTCTAAATTCTCAATAACAGACATCGTCTGGCCTCATTGTTATCAAATCAATCTCCAAGATATATAGAAATACAGTCTATGTAACAGTGATATGGTTTCTCAAGAAGTCATTCTGGTATTTCATGTCGCTTTTTCACTTTTAAAACTTTAGACAAAATACACTCAAAATGAAATACCAGACATTTTTCATTTATGTATGTCTCTTTAATTGTATTTCTCTTTATGTGTTCTTTTTATCTAGTTTAAATAAACCCTTTCTAATTGAACATGACACAATATCAGAAAAAGGTAGAAAAAGAGAGCATTTCTTTTGCAGTGAGGATACATTTGACGATAATTTGAATAATTTCCCTATTCTCACGATCCTGACACAAAACTTCATACTTTTCCCATGCGATTAATTTTTCTGCAACAAATTCGATCGACACCAAATAGATTCTCTCGCAAGCTTGAAATATCTCCTCTCATTCATCTTCAAAATGTTTTTGAAAGAAATTGAATTCGACACAATTTTTTATTTCGTATTTGTATTAACCCTTTCCCTGATCTGAAGACAGATTGTGATAATAAAATATCGCTGTTTTTCAACGAAACCCCGTAACTGCGGTTGTAAACGAGTTCCAGAACCTCAATTCTTCGATATTTTTCGGTATTAATGCAATAAAATTATTATGCAGCATATCGCATTAATTAAAATAGGTGCCAATCTTTCAATTTTGGGAACACTAGAAAAAAATAAAAGGAAAGGTCATGGCAGTCTTATCACTTTTTGAATCTTTTTTAAGAGCGTTCTTCATATATAGAAGTCAAAGCAAAATACTTGTACGTTCATTAATTAAAAAAAATATTTTACAAGTATCAACATTCAATGATTGATCGAACCTTATCAAACCCACTTTTGAGCATATTGAATTACAAATGAATGTCAATCTTTTTGACAAGTATAATATAGCTTCGAGTAGCTCTTACCTATTAACAGACATTGGTGCGTTTTGACACCCCACAAGATGGAGGCTTTGGAAAACATTGTGCACAATGAGGAAATTCATTCAAATTTCATTCACTTTCAATTGTTTTCTACAACATCTTTGAATTTGGACAATCCTTAGAATTTCTGTTTCTTAATGGGTTAATCTCCTATCGATGATTTGTCGTTCTCTATTAGGACGCAGGTGTACAGTTCATCTTTCAGCTTCCTTGCTATAATAGGAACTAATGGGTCCATTGACTGTTTTGTCTCATGAGTCGATAAACGGTTTATTTCGTGTCCTTTAGTAAATTGACTTTTCACACATTTTGTATTTAGTACAGTGTCCTTAAACTTTAAGTACTTAGGAGGGGATATAAGTTTTGAGTCTTGCATAGAAAGAGTAAGATATAAAGTATATTTCTAACAAAGTTCCCGCCCAACTATACATGTTTGTCAGATCTATAAAGTTTACCGGTCATTGATACCCGGTCTATAGAAGTCAACACCATGAACAGTTTATTTGATGAAGACATGAGCAATGCGGTGCCTCGTCATCATGGGACCCTTACCAGCCCTCCTCAACAGTAGTCAAATTTTTCTGCCTTGCCTATAATGTATTAGATAGAAGCTATATAGTAGATTCTACGCGAAATAAACATTCAAATGCGCGCAGCGCATTGAATGTTTATATCGCGTAGAATCTACTATACAGACTCTAACTGACTTAATGTTCGCTAGCGGTTCATTGGAGACTATGCGTGGCTATGTATCACATAAACTAGCAGACAGCCTATTTATGCGAAATAGAGCGGCGAAATTTTAAAATATACTGCAATGTCATTGGTCCAAAAAGTAGGTCGAACACTAAAATGTTTGATTGTGTGACGCGTAGGAGATGTATTGCGCAGAAGAAGTTTAACCCTTTCCAAAACAAGACCTAATTTTGAATAAAAGTCTCGAATAGAAAAGGAAAAAAATAGTACAAAAGAAGAAAATGCTGATAACCAGCATTTTATCTTTTTGTTTCAATATTTTCTGTGTTATATGGGACATGAATTCTATCTTTATCAAAATTCATTCTGTCTTCCGTATCAGCTTTCCGTTTGCACCTCCTTAAAATCTTGTCGTTTGAGAAAGGGTTAAACTGATTTCAGAACATTAAACAACAGGACATTTTTTTTAAAATGAAATTATGAGCAAACGTACTCCAGGCGAGAACATTGCATTATTTGGAAAAGAAATGATCCAAATGGCCGAACGATCTATGGTAATGATTTAATCCGTTTTATGACGAATATCCATTTAATATATCTCTACAGGGTGTCCCCCCAAAAAAAACTGAACCCTATTTCAAAGTCAAATATTTTAAAGCGTAAGCAAAAAATCTGATTTTTGAATTTGCAGTACTGAAGATACATTATATTTGCATATGTGTTCTAAATTTCACTTCAAAATATGAAATGGTTCCAAAGTTATATGCAATTTAATAAAGACACTAAAAACCGTTTTAACACGAAATCGATTTTTGCTCCTTGTTTGTTCGTAAAAGCGCACTGACTGTCATCTGTTGAATTCTTTACCGCTGTACATGTTTGTACCAATTTCCTCAAAATTTTATGTATATAGTGGTTCCACGATATTCCGAGTCTCACCAGACAATAAAACACCATACTCATTTACTAAGTTTAGGTTATACCGGTCAAAACGAAATCATATCGATGACAATCAGTAATTTTATGTAATATTGACGAGATAATTTGCGCGTGCGTCACTATAATAACATGTATTATATGTTCAAAGTCTGTTTATAACTATATGGGACCACGAAACAAGTGCCGCCTGTGCAAATTGAGTTCATTGGTTGTTTGAAATGATTTTAAAGTACTTGTCATTTGAGCGCTGACCGGCATATTGGTCAGTAATAAAATACACGTAAGTGCATTGTGATTACATGTATTATGAATCGATATTTTGTTTGTATTCATTTTTTGTTTTGGTTACATCGCAGCTCCAACAGTTTATTCATTAGCAGAAAAGATGAAATTAATATGCACTAATGTAAGTAAAATGTTTAAAAATCACTTTTATATTGTACTGAATATAATAATTATCAAACGAGTGTAACGCGTCAATGTATTCAATGAGTGTAGGTACAAAACGGAAAAATCGATATCGTGTTAAAATGGTTTTCTGGATGCATTCATTTGATTACCAATATTTTCAAAAGTAATAAACATTTTTCAACCAAATTTTAACTGTTTATAGAAAAATGTCGTTTCTATTGCATATCTTACTTTGGTGGAAACATATTATTTGATGCATGAGCAATTCGCTTTCAAAAATTGGTTCCGTTTTTATTGGGACACTCTGTATAAGGTCGGCGCTAGTCGATTTATATCTCAAATAACTTCATCTCTTATTCCTCTGTCTGGCATTGGTAACACAAAAACTAAACACAGAATGCGATATGGATTAGTTTCCGATCTTCTTTCGCTAGTGGTGGCTAGCATTTTCTCATTTCGCCTCAATATTTTCCATGCTATATTATTCATAAAACCTTAAAGTTTACATTTATTTTGTCGTCTGCATTAGCTTTCACATGGGACAACCCTATTTTTGCCATTTTGGAAAGGGCTAAAACTCTCCGATTAGACACCAAGCTTGTACTAATTCCATTAACAAAGACATCAGAACTAGGTCAATGATAAAATATAGTAAATGGACCGTCGTCGTACTAGTGATATGGTTATTTACTTCAGGGAAATAAAGAAACATTATTTAACCGGGGTCTGCAAAAATGAACCGCAAGGCGTTGACATTCGACTTTCTGAATTTTCTACGATTAGATACCAAGGTTGCACTAATTCCATCGATAAAGACATGTATAAGAACTAGGTCAGGGATATTATATAGTAAATGGACCGTCATCGCACTAGTAATATGCTTATTTACTTCAGGGATATAAAGAAACATATAGAAAATTGTACAAGGGTCTGCAAAAGCGACCCGTATGGCATATTTTGCGATTACTTAGATAAACTTGGAAAAGGCTTGAGGAAACATTGAGACAAAAGAAGAAAATGCTGGTGGCCAGCATTTTCCCCTTTTGTCTCAATATTTTCTGTGATACATGAATTCTTCTTTAACAACATTCATTTTGTCGCCTGCAACAGCTTTAAATCTGGAGTTCCCTAAAATCTTATCGTTTGGGAGAGTAAGTAACTCTCCGATTAGACGCCAAGGTCGACTAATTCCATTGACAAAGACGTACAAACTAAGTCAGGGATATTGTATAGTAAATGGCCTGTCATCGTATTGTCCAGCAAGATTAACCCGGGACAACTTAATTTTCGTGCGCTAAGTCCGTTAGTTGAGCGTCATAACAAAACATTGCCGAAGTGGGGTCATTACATATGCAGATGTCCCGGGTTAATCTTGCTGGACAATACTGGTAATATGCCTATTTACGCCATGGAAATAAAAAAGAAACATTATTGAACCGAGGACTGCAAAAATGGACCATATGACGTTGACGTTCGACTTTCTGAACATTCAACAATTAGATACCAAGGTTGCACGAATTCCATTGACAAAGATGTAAGAACTAGGTCAGGGATATTACATAGTAAATGGACCGTCGTCGTATTAGTAATATGCCTATTTACTTCAGGGAAATAAAGAAAACATAATTAAACCGGGGTCTGCAAAAATGAACCTTATGGCGTTGACATTGGACTTTCTGAATATTCAATGATTAGACACCAAGGTTGTGTTGTACTAATTCCATTGACAAAGACTTGGGAACTGGGGCAGGGATATATAAAGACACAAGAGACCGGGTCAATAAATGGACCGTCACCGTTCTAGTAATGTGGTTATATACTTCAGGGTTATGAAGAAACAAAATTGAACAGAGGTCTGCAAAAATAAATCTTATGTCGTTGACATTCGACTTTCTGGACATTCAACAATTATATACCAAGATTGTACTTATTCCTTTGACAAAGACATAAGAACTAGGTCAGGGATATCATATATAGTAAATGGACCGTCATCGCACTGGTAATATAGTTAGGCCAACATTAACAAGGGACATCTGCATATGTGATGATCCCACTTCGGAAGTGTTTTGTTAAGACGATCAACTAACGTACTTTGCGCACGAACATTAAGTTGTCCCAGGTTAATTTTGCTGGAGTATAATGCTTATTTACTTCAGGGATATAAATAACTCTCTGATTAGACGCCAAGGTTGTACTAATTCCTTTGACAAAGACATCAGTACTAGGTCAAGGATATTATAATAGTAAATGGACCGTCAACGTACCAGTAATACGCTTGTTTACTTCAAGGAAATAAAGAACATAATTGAACCGGGGTCTGCAAAAATGAAACAAATGGCGTTGACATTCGACTTTCTGAACATTCAATGATTAGATACCAAGGTTGTACTTATATACTAATTCCACCGATAAAGACATAAGAACTAGGTCAGGGATATTATATAGTAAATGGACCGTCATCGCATTAGTAATATGCTTATTTACTTCAGGGATATAAAGAAACATATAGAAATTTGTACAAGGGTCTGCAAAAACGACCCGTATGGCATATTATGCGAATACTTGGATAAGGTTTGGAAAAGGAATGAGAAAACATTGAGACAAAAGAAGAAAGTGCTGGTGGCCAGCATTTTTTCCTTTTGTCTCAATATATTCTGTGATACATGAATTCTTCTTTAACAACATTCATTTTGTCGCCTGCAACAGCTTTAAATTTGGAGTTCCCTAAAATCTTATCGTTTGGGAGAGTAAGTAACTCTCCGATTAGACACCAAGGTCGACTAATTCCATTGACAAAGACGTAAATTCCAAAAAAATATAAGAACTAGGTCAGGGATATTATATAGTAAATGGACCGTCGTCGTATTAGTAATATGCCTATTTACTTCAGGGAAATAAAGAAAACATAATTAAACCGGGGTCTGCAAAAATGAGCCTTATGGCGTTGACATTGGACTCTCTGAATATTCAATGATTAGACACCAAGGTTGTACTAATTCCATTGACAAAGACTTGGGAACTTGGACAGGGATATATAAAGGCACAAGAGACCGGGTCAAGGATACATAATAAATGGACCGTCATCGTTCTAGTAATGTGGTTATTTACTTCAGGGTTATGAAGAAAAAAATTGAACCGAGGTCTGCAAAAATAAATCTTATGTCGTTGACATTCGACTTTCTGGACATTCAACAATTATATACCAAGGTTGTACTTATTCCTTTGACAAAGACAAAAGAACTAGGTGAGGGATATAATATATAGTAAATGGACCGTCATCGCACTAGTGATATAGTTAGGCCAACATTAACAAGGGACATCTGCATACGTAATGACCCCACTTCGGAAGTGTTTTGTTAAGACGATCAACTAACGTACTTTGTGCACGAATATTAAGTTGTCCCAGGTTAATTTTGCTGGAGTATATGCTTATTTACTTCAGGACGCAATCCCAGTTAAAGTGGACAATTGACTAATTTTTTTTCGAAATTTTTCATTTTACCCTTCACTCATTCTGGACAAATTTTCTTCTTGGATCACATCTTCTGCGCAAATTTCTTTTGTTTTGTCAAGTGGGCTTGCTTAGTTTTGGATTTTTAGACTGTTAAAGGATCAAATGTGTGCATAAAAAACTACGTATTTTAAATAGACCCCTTTGTGAAATGTGTGTCTAATTTCATATTAAGTAATGCATAAAGAATAATAAATCCGATACATTTTGATGAGTATTTGTTTATAAAATGTGAATCAATTGACAATATGGGTGAAAATGGCGAATTGTACCTATGCGAATGAAAATTCAAAACGACCATCCTTGTACAATTCCTTTAATTTAAAACGTTGACTACTTCCAACTCTTCTAAAATACACCAAACAACCTTTAATTTTCTCTAGTATTGTTAAACAAAAGCAATGAGTTATTCCCTTAATCGATATACCGAAATGGAAGGTCAATGATTTGTTACAAATCAACAATAGTTTAAAACTGGTCTGTCCCGAACGTAACTACAGCTTGTCCCGTACGTAATATGCTTTCTTTCCTTTAACATCACAGCCTCTGTGTTATTACCTTTTCAATCAAATCATAATATTATCAGGCAATATCCATTTGCCAGACACTTTGTCAAAAAAAAATGTAATGAAATGAATAAAGGAAAATAAATACAACTCTATAAGCCATCTGGGTGTGTTGTTTTACAAATTAAGACTTCCTAGCCAAATTAGTTTCAATTTATAAAAGTTGAGATGTTCGTATTGTTTTGACACATGAGGTATGTGTAATAACTTCTTAATTAAGTGAAATTTTATCCAAAATTTGCTAGACATCCTTACCTCTGATGGATCCAATATACGAAAACGTACGGGACACTTTTTATAAAGGTAAGAAACGCTGAAATAGTCTATTTTAATGCATCAATCTAGTGTAATGTATATGGGTATGAATATATTCCTATATATATCAACAAAAACTGGCATATTTTGTGGAACTTTCTTCAATATTGTAAAAATAGTATCAATTAAGCGTAATCATAATACCATTACGTACGAGACTAGTACGAGTACGTGTACAGTCTATTATGTGCATTAAAAGTCTATTTTGCTTAAACTGGAGTCCTTTAGGAACCCAAAACACATACAATAAGCACAGGAAACGTTCCATTTCAGCAATTTAAAAACTGAAAACTAAAAATTGCCTCGAACGTTATGGACTCGTACGTCACTTTTTAATGTGTACCCAATTTTATTTGGCCTGCTGTATCAATGCTATTATAGTAATCGGCATAATTCTTTTTGTCATATTTGAAGACACTTCGAATGGTGATTTTACTTGAAGAATTAAACTATGTATAGTTACACATTTTTAACTAGAGTTACTTTAGTTCTTGCCTCGTACGTTACGGAGTTAAAATTACGGTAAATTGTTTAAGAATGATGTTGATTTTTTGAAAATATTGACAAAAGTATATCAAAATACGACTTCATTTTGATTATATATATTTATACTAAAGTAGATTATGCTAGATTAATGTATTAAATGTAGATTTATGTCAGTGTTTCTTAGCTTTAAAGAAAGTGTCCCGTACGTTTTTGAATTTTGGAGACAACGACTCGAGGCTGTTCTACAAATTTTGGATTACATTTTTTATATAAATCTTGGTATCGTTTTGGAGCTCTATGTTTTATGTACAAGATTGGGACATTTCTGGTTTGAAAGTTAGAATTTATACCCGGAGACATCGGTTTTTCGTACCCCCTAGTTTGATTGTCGCATGATTTTCATATGAAATGGAGTTCTTACGAACGTAAATTATAGATACATTTTTTAGTTATAGGTGTTGGATGAAAATAAATGCGGAGGTCATTTGTATAATGTTGACTATTTGCAGCTAGAACATATTGAAGGCCGGAGACATCAATTGTCCCATTTAACTGGGATTGCGTCTCAGGGATTTAAATAACTCTCTGATTAGACGCCAAGGTTGTACTAATTCCATTGACAAAGACATTAGAACTAGGTCAAGGATATAATATAGTAAATGGACCGTCACCGTAGTGGTAATATGCTTATTTACTTCAGGGAAATAAAGAAAACATAATTGAGCCTGGTTATGCAAAAATGACCTCTAAGTTATGGTGTTTGAGACATATTTCTTGGATAAATTCTAGGCCATTGTCTTCCAACATATGGTGATTTTATTTATTTATGTATGTACTGGACAGTGGACATGCTAAACAGGATCTTCTGTGAAGTACATTAAACCAACGATTGAGAGAAGGAACATACTTGGTACACACAAATCGGATGCCACACGGACTGGTTTCAGTTCAATACTTTTCTTACTTCCCAGAAGGTCCTTTTTAGCGTAACTGATCATAATTACATTGTTTTTGAATGCATGCGCAGTTTTTATCGTTTTTTTTTGTAAATGCCATTGCGTTTAAAACGAAATGGGCAAAAAATAAATAATAAAAAAAAATAATATTTATTTTCTTGTTTTTCTTATAGACTCTTATATCAGAGATAGATGGTGTTGTCATTTTGCAGATATTTTGTTCTAGGTACAACTAGGGGTTTCTGATATTAAAGTTACTTTTTAGTAAAATGGGCCTTGTGAATGCATACTTTTTGTCTAAGACGAGGGAATACCGTTCCTATGAATTATAATACGTTCATCACGCAAGAAATCCCGGGAACCCTGCTATGTTATGCGGAAAAGATCTATATTAAGATTGAGATCTTGTCTAAATTTGGAATAATGGGCGCCGTCTGGCCTTCTTGTTATCGAATCAAGCGCAAAATTATAAAGAAAAATAGGCTCTATGAAGAAGCGATACATTTTCTCAAGAACTTATGATGTCTGGCCCAAATAATGCAATATATTCGGGACGACATATGGAAATGCGCCTTTCCCTTTATATTTCTCTAGATCCATCAAATGCATTTGATCAGATTTTAACCCTTTCCCAAACAAGACCTGGGGGGCTAAAGAATTGTACGGCCAATTCTTTGCTACGTGTAGTCTGCGTCGTGGTTGCGTCCACCAAAAACGTACATTGCACGTGCGTGCATCGAACGACTATGCATAAATTTTAGACGCAGACCGCACGCAGGAGCACGTACGACCGGTTGTAAGAGAGGCTTTACTTTCCAAGATTCCTTCTAATTTTGACTACTGAAATTAAAATTTCGTTGTTTGGAAAGGGTTAATTATTAGCAATGCCCCAGAGACAAGTATTTAAGATTATGTGAAGAGAATCTAAGAAGACGGGTGGCGTTTTTGCTTTCCGATTAAAATTTACCAAAGCAGGTTAACAATCGCCCGTTTCATTCAAAGATATCGTAACTACAGATTTAATAATCTACAATTACAATTGATAAAAGAAATATGTGACTGCTTTCCAACGAAAACCTCGTATTTGCAGCTTAAACCAATCTGTAGTTATGGGGTTTTCGTTGAAAAGCGACGAATTGTGTTATACCGGCACCATAGAAAAGACAAAGGGAAAAGGGACGTACTGGTAATCATTAACTTACGATTAATTTCATAACCATAATGCTTTTCGAAACGTATTGACGTCGCGCACGGTATTGGGGAACTAAATGTAACGTCAAACTAGCGAACGTCATTATTCTACACAACGTTGACGTTTTTACGTAGACGGTTGTGTTATACTTTTAATGCTTACCCTCTGTACAAACTGATGTGATTTAAAAAGACAAGACAATGTTTTAAGAAAGACTTCACTATTTCGGTCTTTTGCACTTCTAAAGCTTTAAAGTGACATTTCAGAATTTTTTGTCATAAATTTTACTTTTATTTTTATCTGAAAGAGCATATTTCCTTATGAAAATTCTGAAAATTTCAAGCCAAAATATTGCGTCGTTTACGAGAAATTTATATTTTTCTGTTAAAATTGAACAAATTGTTGTGGACAACAGTTCGGATTTATATGCAATTTATCGATTATGTCTCAACTTTAAATGCGTGTTTCTCGCTTATTGGCAACAACTTCGAAAAACCAATAGTATTTATTCTCATTAGAATAACCAGTCTTGGCATCAAGACATACTTTAAAAAATTGAAATTGGAATGAAATGTCCCTTTAAAAACTCCAATTTGATTCGTTTTATTTTCGTCTTAAAATTCGCTAAGTAGATACTTTCTAGGCTACGCCAATTAAAAAAGTTTACGTTTATAAAAATTTTGTCCACACGAACAAATTTGAATATCTTTTTTGCGTTTCATTATTTTGCGTTGAAATTTTGATATAACAAACAAGAAAAAAATAATATTTCCACATTGAAATTAAATCGCTTTATGAATAATGGAACCGGTATATTTTAAACTCTAAAGGGTAAAAAAGTAGAGTTTTCGACGGCCTAAAACAATTTCTGTCCACGCGCATTTTATATCATTAGTGCTTCGTTTATTATGCTAACCAATTGTCTTGTATATGTTATACAAATAGAGAAAAATGATATTTTTTATATAAAGTTTTGATGCATTTCAGTCATTAATTCACAAAATATCAAACAAAATTTTCATTTTTTCTGTGACGTAATTCTAATTGTTACACTGCGATTTTTGGTGAACAAAAAGAGCTTATTTGCGTAATCGACACCGAAATTTGATTTCCGTTCGGCAAAATATTCTACAGCATTTCCACGGTCATATACAATATTTTTAAATGTTTTTGACGTTAGTAAATCGCAAAGTTGTTAATAAATATCCCTCGCCGTTGAGTTCTAATAAGACACGTCAAAACAGAGATCTTTGGGAGCAACCTCCAAACAGCAATTACGTCAGAGGTAAACTAATCCTGATTCAGGGTAGATAACTGGGAAGGAGATTGGTTTGGGAGAGGGCGAAAGAGATAATTATGAGGTATGGAATTTTCAAAGATAGGCGTAGAGCGTTCTTTGCTACAGGTTGGTTGGATGATTGGGGTTAACCCTTTCCCAAACGGCAAAATTTCAGGGTGATCCACTTAAAAAACTGCAACAAATGACAAAATGGAAGTTATTAAAGATACAATTTGTGTAAAATATGACAAAGAAAATATTGAGACAAAAGGAGAAACTGCTGGTTATCAGCAGTTTCTTCTCTTGTTTCAATGTTTTCCCAAGCCTTTTCTAATAGGGACGTCAAAACCAGGTCTTGTTTGGGAAAGGATTAAACGTCGTTTTCACTTGCAATAGTCATATCGCGACTGCTGGAGCACCTAACCATGAATTCCTGACGTTTCTCATAACAGTACTACAGCAGCATCCTTACAGGAGCATCCAGCTGCTCGCCCACATAGATTAATGGTATCGAACCAATGAAGGGAGGCAATTTTGTCTAAAATGAAAGTATTTTCGCGACAGGAGATCGAACCCAAGACCTCACGAGTGAGAATCGGATGCGCTTCCAACTTTACCATGACCACGGCTCTTGTTTGAGCGCTACAGGGCATTCGTGTATCTTTACCAGAAAGACAACGAGTAAAGGATAATTTGGAAGATTTATTTGTTCCCACGTAAAACAATTACCACCTTCGATTTGAGTTAACGGGAAAACATTTGTCGCCATAAACCTTTTCTTTTGGTACAATTTTGTTTCGATATGAAACCAAGACTCTTTCGACCTTTCCTAATCAGTAGGCCTATTCGATGCCGAATATAGAAGGAGTTTTGGAGAACATTTAAAAAGAAGGAAATAACTTATTACCAGCATTGTTTTGCCCTTTTCTATATCCCAACGAAATATTTGAGCATCACACAAGCACTGGTGGTGAACTCGGCCAAAGCGTGGGACGTTTTTTCGCGATCATAGTATTCCGTCGGTGTTGTTATAAAATATCGTAACTACGGCTTCGATAAAGCCGTAGTTACGAGATTTTATAACAACACAGACGGTTTGTCAATACATATCGGTAAGCCCGGTCTATTTTTAGAAAAAAAATCATTGTTATTAGAAAAACTATCCAATCAGATCTTTAAACTCACATTTAAACGCAAAATATCTGTACCTTGTCGTAGCGAAAAACGTCCCTCGCTATGGCCGAGTTCACCACCAGTGACAAGACTGAAGCACTATCTGAGCGAGCCGGGATTTTTCGCCCAAGGATCTTTCTTTATAGCCATAGATAAAGCTATTCACCGCAAAACAAACACTGACTGTCCCCATGTTGCGCTTATCCCTAAGGAACAATGTGTCCCTTTAAAGTATTGAGACAGCCTAGCATGACCTGAAGTCGGAAAGTTTGGATTTCTGATCGGTAGTACTTTGACTGTTTGGAACTGAACAGTACATGTAAATAGGGAGGAGTGCCTATTCTCCACTGAATAAAAGCGGACAATGACAGGTATTGCGTGCTGTCCGCGGTGCCGTGTGAGTTCAGTAGCTGTATCCAGATGATACTTCGTCGATTTATTACAGGGAGACGGGTTCGAGTCACATATTTTTATATCTCGAAATCCCTCTTCCCCCGTCAATTTAGACTCGCTGATCTTTGATCATTCACAGGTCGTTGTCAATCTATAGTGTATAATTTCAATTGTTTTTAAATTTTAGCTCAATGTTTCCCCAATACCTTTTCTTATCAGGGACGTCAAAACCATGTCTTATTTGTGAAACGGGTAATATAATAGATGACTTCCAAATGAAAATAAAATGCTGACCAGTTCCATTTTGTTTTAATTTAATTCCAACTTCTGTTATGTATAGTGAATATATCCTTTTCTGTGTCCCCTTCCAAGTTAGGTTGGACAAAATCCATTATTTCGACTCTTTTCATAAATCAAAGTACTGAAAGTACTGTTGGGAAGCAAATTTGCTGATTATGTCTAAATGCATTTCTAGTTGTTAGCAATATGAATAACACGGAGTTGGATAAAAGTAATTAATTGAATTTGATTCTTTAGAAAGTTACAAAATACAAATTATGAAAGGATAATGTCTGTTCCATATCAGCAAAATATACTGAACAAAAGAGAAAACTTTACGCTGCAAGATTTCTTGTTTCTGAAAAAGTATCGAACTAAAAGTCTGATTTTATTTTTACAATATTTCCATGGCATTCGGCAATCGTTTTGTCGAAGTTTCATTGCCTTGTCTCCTTTAATGTCAGAGTTACGGCCCTTAATGCATTTACAACTAATTTCATCTAATGCCACATACGCGCGATAAACGATTCATTATTTTTACGGAATTGGTCATATCCGGGTTGTCAAAAAAAAAAAAAAAAAAAAAAAAAAAAACACACACACACACAAAACATCTCTCTTATCACTTGTAGCAAGCTCTAAAATGAAGGTCTAATCTGTCAATTTTGTGAATTACCCCCCTTTGACATAAACAAATAGGGAATTTAAAATGTTTGATATTCATAAATTGCAAACCTGAAAAACGGACCCCTGTCACACTTAAAGGGTCCGTTTTTCATCCCCATAATTAAGATCAACAAAACGTTTAGTGTTTGGTACAACCAAGTCAATGAACGATGCGAAGCACATTCATTTGATTTCTTTACATGTTGAATTTAGAAGAAATATGACAAGCAATGTATGTGTAAAGTTTTCACTTTTGTTCAGTATACTATGGTAGGTTCTATAAAGTTTCTATGGAAAATGTAATTGCCGAAAACACAGTGCTGTTTTAATTCATTTCGGGCACCAATTTTCAATAAAATGTTATAAGAAAATGATGTAGAAAGCAAGAAATTGGAAGGCATGTGGTCTTGGGTTCACTCTAAACAGGGACTGGGAGAGCAGAGCCTCCTATCCGGGGGCCGAATTCTCCCAGCCGAAAACGACTATAAGGCATTCTAGCACTCTATATGTTCTCCTATACCCAATGTCATGTTCTGAAGTAGGTTTTCTTGTATAATAGACTAGTGCGACAGGTCACGGTTCATAAATCTATTTGATGTATGACGTGAACTTTTGCAAAATTCGGTACAATGGACAAGTTTCCACTAAGACCCCCCCCCCACACACACACAACAGCCTCCGGAAGTCGTCCTTACAGGCAAAAGGCGAAATTTTTAAACTGGGAACGGTTGACTGTAAATCAAATAAAATAACCATCTTACCGGCTATCAACGATTTCATTAAATTTCATAGTTTTTGTTCCACTTAAAACTTCTCTTTATCACTGTATATTGAATGCACGTGCGCTTAATCGCTGTATATTGAATGCAAGTGCGTCGTCATTGATTTCTCCGCAGTTTTTTGGGAGCCTCGTTTTGAAAATGTCGATTTGTTACTATTTTAGTAACGATTCACATGTATACAAAGTTAATTTCCCATAAACCCATTGTTTGCCTCCGGAAGTTAATCAGAGTCTTCTCTGATGAAAATTCGCTCTTCGATATTTGGATATCGCTATTTACATCAGAGCGCTGTCCAATTCAAAAACAAAAGAAAATTCCGACACAAGTTATGTGGCTGTGTTGGAATTTTCTTTTGTGTTTGACTGGGACAGCGTTCCGTTGTAAATAGCGACATCCAAGTATCATCGAGCGAATTTTCATCAGAGAAGTCTCGGATTACCGGAAGTGTTCTGCGGGTACGGACTAAAACATAAATGAAAGGAGTCTATACCCTAATTAGAATGCATTTGATCTCTGAAAACTACAATGTCTTACTTGCTTAAACATGTGTTCCGTCACTACTTTATCCCTTTCCCAAATAAGACCGGGTTTGACAGCCCGTAAAGAAAATGTTCGGGGGAACATTGGGATGAAAGAAGAAACTGCTGATAATCAGAATTTTCTACTTTAACCTCGATATTGTCTTTGGTATTATCTACAAATAGTTCTAATTTTATCTAGGTATATACCAATTTTGTCGTCTGCTACGGCTTTTTTTATTTTGACCAATCTGAAATGTTTCTATTTGGGAAATGGTTAACATACCGACAATGTAAATTGATTTGATTCTATGTAGGCCTATGCATCTAGATCTATATCTATAGATTAAAAAGTTAACACCGTTTTTTAAACCGAATGGTGAAAGGATTGCTAGTCTGATTTCTATGCATTTTGAGCATATCATCACATATTCTGGTTTCCCAGATTTCTACTTTCGCTTTGAAATGCCTAGCTACGCGAGAATACTAGCAAGGCCTATTGGACAAGATGTCTATGTCATTAACCTTAAAATACCCACTTAGTTGATCAATCAATTATTGTGAACGCGATTAAATGCATGGCTTATCGAATATCATTGTTTAGTTTCGGACGTTAAAACGTGTAAGAATTTGGGCATAGAAAGATTCTAAAAATAGACATGTCCTAGTTCCTATTTTTAGCGCTTGAAGTGGGTCGCATATTTCATAGTTCAGTAAACTTGACTGACCCATTTTCACCGAAAGATATTGGACTGGCTATTGAACCGTAATGAAAGCAAATTACTACGTGATCGTTTTTCCTCTTTTAACACATGTTTAATTGGATGTTTCATCATCGGTCACACTATTGAATATCTTATATACAACTATAGAATTCAATATTGAATATTCGAAAGGTTGTTCTTGTCATTGATCTTTGCTTTTGATAGAACTATTTATAGTGAGGAGGACCGGGAGATGTTGTGTGGTATGCAGAGAATGTTAAAGTGCAGAGAAACACGACTGCAAAGAAAAGCAAATTTTGCAAATTTGCTTCCCAAAAAACCGCGTAACTGCAGCTTAATTTAAGCTGCAGTTACGAGTTTTTTTGTTAAAAAGCAGCGATTTCCTTTTAAGCATTTTTAAAAGTAAACCTTCTAAACAAGGTAAAAAGTTTGGACTTACTCAAGCTGCTGTAGACGCCAAAAAAGATGTCGATAAAGATAGGATTTAAATATTAGCACGGAAATAATGAGACATATGGAGAAATGCTGGTTATCAACATTTTCAATGTTTCTCAATTTTCCCAACCCTTAGGGATAGGGAAACCACCACCAGTTTCATAAAACGAACCTTCATTAAAACATAGCCTATAAGATGCACAGAGTATTTTGTTTGGTAAAGGGTTAAGAAAAACTTATCCAATGATACGGTCGTAAAGTAGCCAAGTGTTCACTAGGCTACAATTTAACCCTTTCCCAAATAAGACTTGGTTTTGACAACCCAATTAGAAAATGCTTGGGAAAACATTGAGGCAAAAGAAGAAAATGCTGAAGATCAGCATTTTCTCCTTTTGCCTCAATATTTTTTAGCTATATCATACACAAATCCAATCTTAATCAAACTATATTTCGCGGTCTACAGCAACTTCCAAGTTGGACCACCCTATAATTTTGTCGTTTGTGAAAGGGTTATGCCGACTTTTCGTGAACTAAATGATGCTATTAGAGGAGCACAGAACCCGATCAATACACAATTAAACGAAATGGAAGATCGTAATCTAATACAAACTGTCAGTTGTTTTAACTCCTTCCCATTCAACGAAGAGTCTATTCATCCCGTATCAAAAAAAAAAAAAAAAAAAAAATGTAACGGTACCGCACGAGTAGTATGACAAACAGCGATTATTTCAGAGATACGTACGTAGTCCCTGCCATTACGAAGATCACGTGATGATGATTTGATCACGTGACACGTGTCAATATGGTGGATTGTTTGGCATACTCGGGTGTTGTCGGGCTCACGGATATCGGTCGAGTTCTGACGAATGGCTACGACGTTTTTACATTATTTGTTTTGTGATATCTTCTTTTATTTTAGTTTTCACTTAACACCTAACGATCTCAAAACTGTGTCAAAACCGTGTTTACTTTTTAAATAAAAATCTAAATAAAAAAAGTTCAATTAGCTAAAACCTTGTTACTCAAAGTCGTTTCTGCAGAGATCTAATCCTGATTCAGGGTAGATAGCTACGAAGAGGATTGGTAGTATGACTGGCAAAAATAGGCTAATAGTCCGGTACCGGAGGAATAGCCACTGCTGAAATGACATGGATTTATACGGTTCTCATATTGAAAGCTATTGCAGACGGATGTTGATTAACGTAAAATGTGTGTGAAATAATGCTTACATAGGGAGAGGTCAAGACAAAAGAAGAAAATACTGATTATTAGCATTTCTTCTTTCGCCTCAATGTTGATATTTGCCTCGTTTCATGTCCTGTATACACGGTAGATAATCACGTGGTACAATATTTTCAGAAAATCTTCAATAATTTTCTGATAGATCTACTAGGCCGATTTGAATTCGGTTTTAAGCAGAGAATGTGGACAGACGTCACGCATTAGATGGACGTGGTTGATTTTTGAAAAATCAACTGATAAAAAAGTTATTGAAGATAAACCAAAAACAACTCTTGTTATCAGCTTATTCCTTGCACTTTCCCACCTTCTCTGCTTTAAACCGAATTCAAATTGGTCAAGTATTAAACAAGAGTTGTCCGCGGACAACGTAGCTCGCATATACGAGAGCTTGTCACAAAAACAGCTAATTTTTTAAAAGTAGGTCAAACTCCAAGGTCAAGGTCACAAGGTCAAAGGTCATGGTCACAAATGAAAGGTCTTGGCAGGAGGTATCAATGTGTGAAATATCAAGGATCTATCTATAATAGTGCATGAGATATAGGCTAGGTTAAAGTTTTTTAAAAGTAGGTCAAACTCCAAGGTCAAGGTCACTACGTCAAAGGTCATGGTCACAAATGAAAGGTCTTGTCGAGAAGTATCTATGTGTGAAATATCAAGGCTGTGTCTGTAATAGTGCCTGAGATATAGACCAGGTTAAAGTTTTTCAAGTGAAGACGCGACGGGACGGGACGCGACGCCGACACTAGGGCTGTGACATTAGCTCCCCGGACATAAAGTCCCGGCTCGCTAAAAAGATATTGAAGATTATCGGAAATTCTAAGTCATGTGATTATACACCGTGTGTATATATGTGTTGATATCTCTCGAAAAATCAAGGGAAGTAAACATTCAGAAATAACGTTCCAATTTCAAAGCTGCGGAATACGACAAAATTGTTGTTCATTAATTCACGAACATCAAGCGCGGATCCAGGTATTTTTCCCAGGGGGGGTCGTCTTATCTTTAACCCATTTTTTGCCAATTTTTTTTGGAAAAAAACTCTGGTTCAAAAAAATGTAGAATATTTAAGTCTTTCTGAACCAAAATATTTTTCATGATATTAATACAGTTGACGCTCGTTGTGTCCAAGTCAGAGTTGTCGTCGAAATACCTCGATATATCCCGAGTTTGGCTCACCCGATTTTGTCAAATTTTCATGAAAATGGCATTTGACCACTTTTGTTAGATCCGAATCATCATATCGTCCCTTTTCAACAAAAGCTGTAGTGACGAGATTTTTGTTGAAAAGCTCACTGGTGGTGAACTCGTCCAAAGCCAGGGACGTTTTTTCGCGATCAATGTATTCCGTCTGTGTTGTTATAAAATATCGTAACTACGGCTTTATCGAAGTCGTAGTTACGAGATTTTATAACAACGCCGACAGTTTGTCAATACAAAACGGTAAACCCGGTCTGTTTTTAGAACAAGGTCATTGTCATCAGAAAAAAAATCTATAAAGTCACATGTAAACGCATTTAACATCTATACCTTGTTGTAGCGAAAATTGTTTTAGCCTAGTTCACCACCAGTGAAGCTGCAACATGCAGAATTAGTAGTAGATTTGAATAAGATATTGTAACCCTTTCCCAAACAAGACCTGGTTTTGACGTCCCTTACAGAAATGGATTGGGAAAACATTGAGACAAAAGAAGAAACTGCTGATAACCAGCAGTTTCTCCTTTTGTCTCAATATTTCCCTTGCTATATTGTACGCAAATTCTATCATAAACAAGGTCCATTTGTCGTCCACAGCAGGTTTTGAAATGGAAATTTTAAAAATTTGCTGTTTGGGAAAGGGGTAATGTTCACTGTGTAAAAGCGTACAGTCGCGTGTATCGGAAGTTGCATCTAACTGTACGCAAAAAATCACTAGTGGTGGTAAACAAGCTGATGGTTTGGATTTTTAAAAGCAAATAAGTAAAAATCGGAACAATCTTTCTTCACGGGGTTTTCAAATTTGAAGAGAGAATTAGATAGGCATTACCTTAAGTAGTTACGATTTCTAGTATGTCAACGGATTTTGTGTGTAAATTCGTGTCAAAATGTCAAATCACTATTTTTTGCTGTTTTTCGTCCTGCTTACTGGCACAATATGGGCTAAAATCGCGCGATCTACACAATATTGAAAGCCTAAATTTGCACCATCTAGTAGCTAAACCTATCTGCTATGATTTGCAACAGTTGTTTACACAATATGGTATGTTACACAAAGATATCGGCTTTTGAATGAGACTGGTGTATTTTTTCCGACTGTACGCCTAGTGCTAAATGACAAATTGTGTTCTGTACGCCTAATGGCGATTTTACATGACCTGTTGTGGCAAAATCTCTGTACAGAAAATGTCAATTACTACTTTGGATACACATACACAATGCATCAGGGTGCACTTGATTAGTTCATTAGATCACTTAAAGGGTTACGCTCACTTCAAACATACACAAAACGTCTTTGTGCTGCATGAGTATAGCGGTCGAATTTATATGTCTGTCCACAACGAATATCTAGAGAGATTAAAAAGTAACTGGTCTTGTGGACATAGCCCAACTACATTTAAATAAAGGAACACCAATAGGGAACGATTTTATCAAGTAACTCGTAACGTAATTTAGGATATACGATAGAATTTCGTCGGTATAATTCTAAAACCTCGTAACTACAGCGTGATTGAGTTATAGTTACGAGGTGTTTTAACTACATCGATAATTTATCAATATAGTCACGTAAGCAGTCTCATTTTAGAACAAAGTTCATTCCTATTCCTAAATGAACGTAGATTAATTTGCCTTGGTAAACAATTATTACGGACAACTACATACAGTAAAGGCTTATCATGCGAGGCTACTATAAACCTTGATTCCTCCTTGCGCGATACTTAATGTACTTTTGCATGCGTACAATTGTGTTTATGTGCGTGCGTGTTTGCTTACGGGCACGTGGTTGTTTGTGCGTGTGATAGTACGCATAGCTTGTGAGTGCGGCTGTATCACATTCTTTCGTGTTAGTGTTGACTTATATAGTTTGTCGTTCTTGCTTTCTTGTTGTTACCGCGGTAACTGACGTATTTATCTCCATCTTTAAATGCCATTGTGGCACGCTGTTCAAGTTTACTTTCGTGAATATGAGAGTTATAATATACTCGCAAAACTGCCAACGCATCACTCAAATCTTGTAGAGTATTAGTACTGTTAGTATCTTTTTCAACGAATCTACAGAATAGGTTCAAACATTGCTGATGCCGACTACCACCATTTGAACAGAATCCTGTGAAATTCCAAAGTAAATGCGACAGTCAGTTCTAAAAGATTGAACTTTCAATAAGGATATCCTTTTTTTTAAAAAAATTCCAAGAGGTTGAAATTTGGTTAAAATGGGATATTCACACATAATTTGTAAACCATTTAGAGAATATTGGCTGAAAGAGTTCCTATGTATAAAAGTTATGTTCCTTAATCAAATCGACCGCTCTTACGCTTATGAGACCTCGTACTTCATGCATGTGGAGGCAATGTTACATCACTAGCGTCGTTGGTTGTCAGTGTTGGAGGCGACGGCAACGTCGGTTACGTAGACAGAATCTTAACTATTTATATCTTACGAGCTGTCTAAGATGTAATCTTGATACATGTATTTTACACATATACAATAGATGCCACCATGATCTTCCATTTGAGAACGTTACATTTGAGTTTGTGACCATGACCATGACGGATTTTCTTGCATTAAAAAAAGTGCGTCTATGCTAGCTACGTTTTTTTTTCAAACTTCAATAACACAATCAACCAGCTTTCAAAATAAATTCTTTCAAAAAATGATTTGTATGACGCGGTCACATAACAGAGAAATTTACAATAGTTTTATGGATGTGTGCAGAAACATCTGATAAACAAATGTAGATCTTTGACAATGAAGGACTTATGTTATTTTAAAAAGTGACGCGTTAGAACTTTTGCTAAGTATATAAATTTGAACAAAAAAGTTTGCTTTCGTGAATATGAGTGTTATGATTATACTGATACATGTACATGTAACCGGCACTTACAACTTACCACTTACGCAAAGGATGTCTATGCTGTAATTTCCAAATCTTAGTCGAGTTCGCTACTCGATAAGTTCGACAAGGATATTTCTCTTGAGCAGGACAAACATTGAAGTCCAAAATGACAGTTGAAGTGTTACCACAGCCCAGCTTGTTACTGATTAAAATCAATTATTTCCAGATATATTTGGTCTCTTGAGTCATTCCCATCAAAAGCCGTTAAAGAGACACTCCGTAGATATCTTCTCACCAAATGTACTTCTTTTTATTTGAAAGAACATATATTTTTTATAAAATTCTGAACATTCTAAGCCAAAGTAAGTATTGCGCTGTTTACCAGGATCTTAAAATCACAGAACATATGTTAATGGAACAGGCCCGTAAGAACGGGGGGCTAACCCACTGAGTGGGCCAAAAGTGCTGAATTTTCCCTTTTCACGGTGAAAATATAGGGAAAATCCAAATTAGCCCCCCCCCCCCATCTTCAGACACTGGGGCTTCAGCCCGCTCATATAAAATTGCTTCCTACGGGCCTTTGGAATATGCCATTTTCATCTCAGCTTTCAAAGAGTTTTTGGGCTTATCAGCAACAACTTAAAAGGTCTGGTATAATTTAAATGATTTAGAATAATCAATCTTGGCATCAAAATACATGTATATATTAGAAAAAAATGAAAAAGGATGTCTCTTTAATAAATGTAGGAGATGATGGAGTGTGATTTGGCAAAACCTGCCAACATACGTATCGTCAAGTAACTAGGAACGTTCTGTTTAAAAAAACGTCCATAAATGTATGTGTGTAAATGAACTTTGTAAGGACGTATGGTGACAGGTCACTCGGATTGGCTCCTATATAACTTTATGTAAAACCCCCCTTACAACACATTTTTACATCTTTTTCCAACATCCCAATGAGCAAAACTGTACGTAAAATGGCATTGATCCATCCTCGCCTTGTATTTTTTCACAAAATGGACCCACCTCGTGTGATTCGTTTTTTTCACAATTCACAATTTTCGTTCAAACATGCGTAAAGTATATTTTTCCGCGCCAAAATGGACACACCCGAAATCGGGGCCACGTGTCTCCCTGTACCAAAACACACACAATATTCCTGAGAAGAAGGATGAATTCTGGCTTAAAAATGAGAAAACATGTCATCCAAAAGCATCAATGCAAACCGTAGCTAAAATCATTCATGAAGAGAGCAATGTATCACCAGAAAAGGAGTCAAGAAGTATTTTAGCACCCACAAACCGGAATGACTACTCTGGGTGTCCTTACGCCGTATGGACAGACCGAGATAATACCAATAGACGAATACCTTCGATGGCGTACATATACCATAGTATCGGGATTTCAAACTTTTGTTCTAGAGCGTTAAAATCCAGACTCAAATGGGCAATAAAAAATGAAAATTATCTACACTTTTTTAACATACGCCCTGATTAGCTACCATCTGTCGCTTGATCCAATTAATCATTGAAGGATCTTGATCCAAGGGTTTGAATGCCGACTCTATCAATATCCTTTCGTCATTTTGACTAGAATGATTGTCTCGCCATAGGACGAATCGGCTAGGTAGGATGTTTAACTGGTGGTACATAAGGTTTGGGATGTTGCTTTTGTGCTGTTGAGAGAATTGCATGGAACACATGGCTTTGTATAAACCAACGCATAGTAACTGCAGTAGTATTAAACGGGTGCTAAATCACTTCCAACTTCTTCTTTGATTTGTTGCTAATATTTACTATATAAACTCATCTACAGTACATCTACTGCGTCTACGCCTACGTCTGTCGCTTTTACGTGTGTTTGGACAACTGTTTTCTAGCAATTCGTGGTCATATTTGCTGTCGACTTGTTTGAGACCAGATCGTTTTAATGTAATCACATGTAGTAATTTGGAATAAACACGCATTGCAAATGTTCTATCTTTGAATAAAGCAATGAATGGTTGATCAAATGCCATCTCAAAGCTTTTCAAACGAAAATTGATTCCACCTTTTCAATCGATTACAACATATACGGAATGACATAACGGCACTAGGCGTACAGATACATGCTCCTAAAACTGCACTAATGATGCTGTACAGTTTGCACTAGGCGTACAGTCGGAAGAAATACACCAGTCTTATTCAAAAGCCAATATCTTTGTGAACAATGTGCATACGTGCATACAACCGATGGACACAATAGCAGAGAGGTTTAGCTATTACCAGGTACAAGTTTAAGCGTATGTTATTGTGTAGATCACGCGATTGCAGTCAAAATTACACGAGTTAGCACGATGAAAAACAGCACAAACCAGTGATTTGACAGGTAAAATCCAATTTTATAAACAAAATAGACACCGATCGAGAAATCGTCACTGCTGAAATGAAAGTACATTTAGTCTACCCCACAACGTTGAAAAACGCATAAAAAAGATTGTTCCGATTTTTACTTATATACTTTTAAAAAGCCAAATTATCAACTTGTTTATCAGCACTAGTGATATTTTGCGTACAGTTAGATGCAACTTCCGATACACGCGACTGTACGCTTTTACACAGTGATGTTTACACGAGTAAATTTTGCAAACATGTGGAATAATATCGTGACAGGGACTTTATTCCCGTGAAAAGGGGTTGCTGAAAATCAATCTTTCTCTAAAAGAGTCAAATCGACCGTAGTGCAGAGAGAATCTTCCCAGAAAATCTATCTGTTCAAACTGTAAACCAATTATCACCCTCATTTCAAATTAACGAGACATGTTGGGGGATAGAAACCTATACTTACAGAAGGAAGTTTTGTTTTTCCTGGAAGACTTTCATTCTTTATTTTCTAAGGTACATGTATTAGTTTATTCGTTCTTAATCCTTAAAGCTACTATTTCCCAGATTTGGACCCAAAAATTGTCAAATACAAACGAAATGTACACTTTTTAAGCTTTATATGACCTGATTAAATGATTACGAGAAACTATTGAAGCAACGACTCATTTTTTCGCAATTTGATACCAAATTCATGAAGCGATGTCGAAAGTAGGTCAAAACAGTAGGACATGCGACTTTCTTAAATGACGTCACAACATACATGATGACGTCATATTGAAATTTAAGTATGAATCTCGTTTGAATCATGGTCCGCGCTGTATGCGCATGCGCAACAATTTAAAAATAATTCTAACCCCATCAGTGATGGGGTTGAATTAAGGCTTGGATTCTCCCTAAATTCAGCTATCTGTCTTGTAATTTCGGCTCATTCTCTGTCTGAATCGCATATTATTAACCATCCCGAGGTGGTCAACACAAAAGTTTTGCATATTTTTTCAAAAATTTCATTTTTTGCAATTAGACCATCTGTTACCGTCGCCCTTTAACCTTTTGCCAATTACGCCAAGCAAAATGGTATAAGTTTAGATAGTGCCGAGGAAATGGCAATGCATTTTTTGCTCAAATAGACTTGGGTTACCTTTATACGTGTACATGTATATTAATTAACATTCTGTATTGTTCAAAATCTCGTAACTACGGCTTGATATAAACCGTAGTTACGAGATTTTATAACAAAACCAACGATATACCATTTGCCTGTCCGAAAAAAAAAACGTCATAACTAACTGGATAAAATCGTTCCCTATTGAATAAAATGGTTAAAAGTCGACTATGCATTGTTTCATCGATCTCTCTCAAACTACTCCAAATTACAACAATGCTTTAGGAATTCGCCTTATGTTATAGGAACCTCTATTTTACATATGGGTAGTTTAAAAAAAGTCTACTTGCATTGGACAAGGGCTTAGATATTTTTCATGCACTTAAATTGACATTTCACATTTATTTCATTTTTTAAAAGTATGTCTTGATGCAAAATTTGTTTATTCTTATGCGTAGAAATGCTATCTGATTTTTGAAGTTGTTATTTATAAGCGAAAAATACCTTTAAAATTGAGACAGAAATGACAAATTCTATATAAATCTGAACTGTTGTCCACAACAATTTGTCAAATTTTAGCACAAAAATATATATTTCTCGTAAACGGTTCAATATTTTGACTTGAAAATTTCAGAATTTTCATAAGAAAAGACGCTCTTTCAGATAGAATAAAAATAAAATTTATGTAAAAATAATTGTGAAAAGTCACTTTAGGACCATTTCATTTCAGCGATAAGGGGTCCAATCATGTATTTTCATGTGTTCCAACCTTGCCATTTCGAATCATTGAAAGCCCGAATCGGTATTTTTTCGCCGATTTCTTGTAGTCAGCATGACTTTAAATACTGTATTTTGTATTGTATTCTACTCTATCGAATTGGAATGGTCCAAAGTCTTACGTTTCGGAAGGAGATGAATTAATGAGACTAGAATTCTTCCAAAATCGAAACAAAATTACGTGTAACCAGAGAATGCAGGTTCTTTTAGGTGTTCATTAGCTGACGGTATACGGTGGTAATTGTTTAACCCATTACCAAACAATGACTCTTTTTGACTCCCCACAAAATAATGACCATGGAAAACATCGTTGAAAATGAAGAAATTGCTTGTGACAAGCAATTTCTTCATTTCCCACAATGTTTTCCATCCAAGAAGACCTAAAATATTTCGAATTTCATTCACCTGAAATTGTTGCAGGATCTTTCAATTTGGATCACCCTAAAAGTTTGTCGTTTGGCAATGGGTTAATGGTACCAATGATAAATCTTCAGAAAACTCCTCTTTTCTGTCTGACGTTCGACATTGGTAGTATGCTTTGACAACCCTTTCTGAAATGGAAAAAAATGGGCTGTTCTTATTTGAGAGCCCATTCCGTTGATGAAATGAGTATTTATGTACAACAAAGCACAGAAAATAATAATTTTCAGGTCTTAAATTTTACCGTCTGGTATTGGGTTTTAAAGACCCATTTCCAGATTTCGTCTGATATGCGTTTGTTAAATTCAGAAAGGAAAGGAATTCACACCATTTTGTACGGGGAGGTGCTGATTTTCAGATATTTCGAGTATAACGCTATTACCAAACGCAATTATTCAACATCATTTTCTAGGTTGCTAAAAATATTTGACCTAAGCACAAAAAGTGTTGAAACGGAATATCATTTTGTCTGAAAACTTGTGAAAAAGCTATTTAGAGAGTAATAATAAACGATCGGTCTCACGAAATTCTCGAATTATGATAACATTAAACAAATGAGCTATTTTATGGTGTTATCTTTCGCTATGATGTTACGAATTCCAGTGCTTTTGGGCATTACCAGATGGCAATTTTAGACTGTTCCAATTTGAAAGATGTCGGAGGCGACAATTTCAAGTTGATGACTTTAGAAATATTCTTACTTTGAGTCGGAAAACACTGTGAAAAATGAAGAAATTGCTTGTCATAAGCAATTTCTTCATTTTCCACAATGCTAAACCTTTTCTTGTGAGGGAATGAACTGCGACATTGCAGTAATGGATTAAAGCGTGATGCATCGTATCACCTGGAGCCGCAATTGTAAGGCAACAGTTTGAGTTCGGATCACATTGTACTGAGCCACCAGCTGACCTGAGGTGCGTTCTTTAGAGCGAGATTTCTGGAGATATCTTGAGATTTCTTAATAGATATTTTAGGATTTTAGCGTTCTTTCGAGCAAGATTTTTAAGACGCTCAATGGGAGACGCCATTACCCTATACTTCGTGCGGAACCCCTCGGTCAACTCTGTACAAACAATATAAAAGAGATTTGACATAGTTGTTCCGAACACTCCATAATTCATAAACCACGGTGTTCCGAATGCTCCATACTTTATACAAATGACGTCATCATGACGCCATTTGTATAAATATGGACAATTCGAAACAGTTTGGTCAAAGTCTCGGTCTTAAAAACGCTTTATCCAAAACACCTTAAGAAATCTTAAAAAAATCTCGCTCTAAAGAACGCACCTATGGATTAACGTTTGTCTGAAATGCTGTTATGCCCCTTTTCCAGATCCTGGATCATTAATTGTTGGACCTATATTCTTGACTAGTGCAGGACATGTTCTCTTTCTAAAAAACATTACTTGGTTTTGACAGTCATAGACGAGAAAGCTTTACAAAAAAATGAACAAGGACGAAAATTCAAATATCTAGCGACTTTTGATTAATAAAAAAATCTACTCTAAAACATATCCATAGTTTACTGAGATCATTTACACAAAGTGAGAAAAGGCCTCTTTAAATTTAAAATAGTTGAACCTATTTTCCAAATATTGATTCCTTTTGACACCCATTATAGATAAGGACTTTAGAAAACATTGTGGAAAAAGGAGATATTGATTTAGAAAAGCAGTTTCTTCATTTCTCACAATGTTAAATAGGAAAAAAACGTAAAAAGTCATTCACTTCAAATTGCCGTCTGCAATGTCTTTGAAGTTAGAATGTTCTATAAATTCACTATCTGGTAATAGGTTAACACATTCTTGTCTACTTTTACTCTGAAATTTAGCAATATTTTTATTGTGTTTGTTGCAATATATCAGTCAAAAATGAAAATTGGTGCCAAAAAATGTTTCGTTCGGTACCCGAACATCTAATAAAAAATCAATAAAAAAAACTTTGTTTCAGTTGATATTTATTCGGAACCAGAACGTTTTAACCCTTTCCCAGACGACAATATTTTAGGGTGATCCACTTCAAAAACTGCCACATTTGTCAAAATTGAAGTTATTATTGATAGAATTTGTGTAAAATATGGCATTGAAAATATTGAGACAAAAGAAGAAACTGCTGGTTATCAGCAGTTTCGTCTGTTGTTTCAATGTTTCCCAAGCTTTTTCTATTAGGGACGTCAAAACCAGGTCTTGTCTGGGAAAGGGTTAAAAGTACAAATCATCAAATCAAGTTACATTTTTATTAGATTATTTAGATCACAATTCCTCGTTTTGTGCCAATAAAAGTCAATTCCCTTGAAACACGACTCTAGCCTTGCTTTCTAGCCGCTTTGTCTCATTTGTGTAAATTGATTATACTCTTTGAATGTGTCAAAAATCTGAAAAAATAGCTTTCAACAGTTTAAAACCTTTTCCCAAATACGAACGGACCTTGACACCCTAAAACAGAAATGACTTGGGAAACATTGGGACAAAAGAAGAAATTTGTTTTGAAAAGTTTGTTACCGCGCTACAATGTGCGTGTTCTGAAACAGTTTGAAAACACATTAAGGTATGCCACCCATCATTATATACTAAAAGTTTTGTGCAATTTCAGTGTTGTCCGTGGCAATGGAGATTGACAACGATATCTGGTTTCTTAAAACTAATGTCTGTTGTCAAGAAAAAAAATGCAAAATTATGCGAAATTGCAGAAATTGTTTTCTTGTGAGGGATGGAATGTTGTTGTTGTTGGTGTTGTTTTTACCCAAGATAACTTACATAGAAATTGTACGTTGTGTATAGATCTATGTAAAAATTTGTGGTCGGGGAGTGGGTTCTTTTTGTCAAATTCTATATTCGATTCGAAAAAAAAGAAAGAAATATTTTAGAAATTTTGCAGAAAGTTATAAGGGAGGTGATAGACATTCTATACTTTCCACTTCAGTCGTCACTGACCTCCCTTTAGGCCTATGTCACATCGTGTCAGTTACATTAAAACCTTTCCAAATAACACATTTTTTGGAGGTCCTGTTTGAAAGCTTCTGCAGACGACACAATTGATGGTGATAAAGAAAGAAATTGTACACAATAAATCCCAGAAAATATTGAGACAAAAGGAGAAAATGCTGATCATCAGCATTTTCTTCTTTTGTCTCAAGATTTTCCAGGGCTTGATCTATAAGGGACGTCAAAAATCGATCTTGTTTGGGAAAGGGCTAAACCTATCCAAACGACGAAATTGTGCACATGTCAAAGTTATAAAAAAGGTTGCTGGAGAGTGAAGACAGAAAAAAATGTTATGTTTTTTTCCTTTTTTCCCTCAATGTTTTCCAAAGCCCTTCTATAAGGCTTGTAAAAATCAGAACGTCTTTTGAACACGTTGTTGCAGCTTATCTAAACTGCAGTTACGACGTCTTCCAATGCCGTTTTATTAAAGTGACATTTCAGAATTTTTTGTAATAAATTTTACTTTTATTTTTATCTGAAAGAGCATATTTCATTATGAAAATTCTGAAAATTTCAAGCCAAAATATTGCGCCGTTTACGAGAAATTTATATTTTTGTGTTAAAATTGAACAAATTGTTGTGGACAACATTTCGGATTTATATGCAATTCATCGATTATGTCTCAACTTTAAATGCGTGTTTCTCGCTTATTGGCAACAACTTCAAAAAACTAATAGTATTTATATTCATAAGAATAACCAATCTTGGCATCAAGACGTATACTTTAAAAAACTGAAATTTGGAATGAAATGTCCCTTTAAATATTGATTGCGAAAAGTTGGATAGTCAGTCGGTCTCGTTAAAATTGTCGTATCTAAATTTTATATGACATATTCGAACGTAATCATATAAATAGTCTCCAGTTTCCGGCGGCTCCTTTTTAAACGTTGCATCACATTTTTACAAACGTCGATATTTATTAACCCTTTCCCATATACATATATAATTTTCACGTCTCTGCAAATTAAAACGCAAGAAAACACAAAGGGAAAAGAAAACAAATGTTGTTCCTTAGTAATTTTTATTTTCTCTATATGTTTTCATGTTGTCAGGAACAAAATTTCCTTTCTAGTTATATCGATTTTGTCGTTTGCAACACTATTTAATTCACCCCTACCAATTTTGTTGTTTAGGAAAGGATTAATTACTAGCTTTTCTCGCTAATAACACGTTGTATAGATCGAATTGTTTTATGGATTGACTCTTTCAGTGTGGGAGCTTATCCAAAAAATCTCCACTTTGTGATATAAGCACCAAATTCATTGGTGGTGAACTAAAACAATTTTCTCTACAACAAGGTATAGATATTTTGCGTTTAAATGTGAGGTTATAGATTTTTTTCTAATTACAATGACCTTGTTCTAAAAACAGACCGGGTTTACCGCTTTGTATTGACAAACTGTCGGTGTTTTTATAAAATCTCGTAACTACGGCTTCGATAAAGCCGTGGTTACGATATTTTATAACAACACCGACGGCATACATTGATCGCGAAAAAACGTCCCTCGCTTTGACCGAGTTCACCACCAGTGAAATAATTATACACAATATACTCTGAGGAATGGAACAGTCTAATATTATTTCATAGAGGAGAAATGTTAACCTATTCCCACACAGTGACTCTTTTTGACTCCACACAAGATTATAACTTTGGAAAACATCGTGGAAAATGACGAAATTGCTTGTGACAAGCAATTTCTTCATTTTCCACAATGCTTTTTGTCCTTTTAGACAGAAATATGTAAAATTTAATTAACTTGGAATTGTCTTCTGCATCATCTTTCAATTTGGTCAAGCCTTAAATCTTACCATTTGGTAATGGGTTAAGGGAGAGATTTAATATTCAGAGCGAGTTGCTGCAGTGCGATATGCGAGTCTATAAGATCATAAATAGTCAAGTATGATTGAAAAATATTGCTTTCTTGGGAATTTGTAGACGTGCGTTTCGCCCTCAAATATTTACATTAATTTATATTTATTATTATGGCCCATATACTCCGTGTTGAATCAATAAAGCTGATTCCATGAGAAGATGTATGGGCACTGAAAGGTATTCATCAGCTAAATGTACAATTGCAATGAATTTTGTGGTAAAAATAGGCTGGTTTTATCGTTATGTTTTGATAAACCGTCGGTGTTATACAAAATCAAGCCGTAGTTGCGAGATTTTGTTACAACACATACAAAATACAATTGCTAAGTATGGAATTACGTCACGGTTATCTTGATAAAAAATCTTTCCCTATTCGTCGGTGTAATTCTAAAACCTCGAAACTCCAGCTTAAACAATAGCTGTCTCAGGACAGCCAAGCGCGACTATCAAATGTTGGATAGTGAAATATTAGAAGTCCGAAAAGGCTAAAAATTCAAATAACTTAAATGTCAGAATAACGAACTAGAGACTGATATAATGGTCACAGAAACATGAGCAAATTTTGAAAGCAATAGCTGCTACAGCTATATATAAAAAAGGTATCACAGATATACATGCAAGTTATTCGTAAAAAGTGTTTGTCCAAAAGAGTAACAATTCCAACAAGTCCACTAAATTACATGTTATAGTAATGGATCTTTGCCTAGATGCTGATATTATGGACACGGAGGCATGTGTAAAGTTTCAGAGCAATAGCATAAGTAGAAACAGAGACTTGACAAACTTGCACGTTGAAACTTAACTAAAGCATTACGCCAACGCCCGGGTGACTAGAATAGCCTACCAAATTCTACGAATAGTTGCGCTTAAAACAAAGAAAGAAAGTTCCCCTACTTTGCGTGACGACACATGTATATGATCGCTTGGCATCAGTAACAATAATATTTATCTAATGTAAGATACATCACGAGTAATCATTCTATTTTCTTACATCAATTATCATGTTGACATGAGAACGTGTTTGGAATAAATGTTGGGTGGTTAGCTTAACCTTGTAATCTTCTCCTGTAAAACAAAGCTGGAGATGTGAGGTTTCGACATAACACCGATGATATGCATATTCAAATCAAGATCAATGCTGGTCTCTTACAACTTATACAAAACTTGCAAGAACTGCAAGACTGTAGGCGTTGTTTGGGAAATGGTAACTAGTCGGGACATATAAAAAATCAACCAAGAATTTCTAAGCCTAAAAGGATAAAAAAAATTATTCCACTAAATCACTCATGTTAGAGGTAGTGAATCTTTGCCTAGAGGCTGATATTATGGTAAAAGAGGTGTATGCAAAGTTTCAGAGCAATAGCATTAGCAGAAACAGAGATTTAACAAACTTGCACGTGAAAACTTAACCAAAGCATTACGCCAACGGCAACGCCAATGTCGACGCCCGGATGACTATAATAGCTCTCCCCCCCCCCCCCCCCCCATTTTACACATAGTCGCGCTAAAAATTAGAGGGATTTTCATCGTATTTTAGCTCTTTTATCGTTACGAGGATTGATTTGATACGTAATGGTTAATGTTCAATGTTCAATGTTAAATGTTTTCTAGAGAAAAAGTCTGATTTTTTTCTGACAGTAACTTAATTTTGATTGAAAAAGTGGGTCATTCTGCTATCGATCAAAGAGGGATCGAAGCGCGCATTTTCATAGAGGTTGTTTCGTTTATGATGAATTACCAAGACATTTTTTCAAAGGCAAACATCGACATGACATACTTCAAGTTGGCGACATTTTTCGCATTGAAGTTGGCATTTGTTTTAAGGTAGAGTGCCCGTAATGTGGTCAATTTGAAATTCCTAAAACATCGGCCTTTTCTCCGAGCGGCGTCATTGCGTATCCGAACTCATTCGGGCGCGGTCGTAAACATTCGGCGGTGGAATATTTCTGACGTCACGCGAATCATTTTAGCGGTGGGACTACCTTGAACTGAACGAAAAAGTCATTGATTGCTAGATTAAAAGTGTAGGAGTCTATTAAATCGTCGCTTTGAACGATCATCAAAGCACACTAACCACAGATTGTTTAAAGCTGTAGTTAGGGGGTTTAACCCTTTCCCAAACAAGACCTGGTTTTGACGCCCCTAGAAGAAAAACCTTGGGAAAACATTGAAACAAAAGAAGAAACTGCTGATAACCAGCAGTTTCTCCTTTTGTCTCAATATTTTCTATGTCATATTTTACACAAATTTAATCTTTACTAACTTCCATTTTGTCGTTTGTGGCAGTTTTTGAAGTGGATCACTCTAAAATTTTGTCGTTTTGAAAAGGTTAAGACACAAGTTGCGATATTTTGTAGCATAATTATATTCGAGACAATTTGATGACAAATGAGAGTTTTATATCGTCGCTTTTCTTCCGAAACCTTGCAACTGCAGCCTGTTTTAACCCTTTCCCAAACGGCAAAGTTTTAGGGTAATCCACTTCAAAAACTGCAACCAATGACAAAATGGAAGTTATTAAAGAAATAATTTGTGTTAAATATGGCATAGAAAATATTGAGTCAAAAGGAGAAACTGCTGGTTATCAGCAGTTTCTTCTTTTGTTTCAATGTTTTCCCAAGCCAATTCTATCAGGGCCGTCAAAACCAGGTCTTGTTTGGGAAAAATTAAGCACCAGTTACTGTGTTATCGAAGAAAAACGACAATATGAAGTATTTTTTACATAAGAGAAGTCTTAATTTCACCTAGAAACTTGGGGGTACTTACGTACAAAAGTGGGGGTGTTGTTCTTTAGAATTGACAGTTCATAAATGAATATAAAAAATATTCTGCCCACATGAGATTAGGCCTACACGACAATTTAGGAGTATCATTGATTTGGCTTAGAACTTTAATATTACTCGCATCATTTTATGTCTTTACCATTTATGTGATTTAGAATAAATCTAATCCGTCACGCTTAACCCTTTCCCAATAAGACCCTATTAGATATGGCTTGGGAAAACATTGAGACAAAAGAAGAAACTGTTTTTAACCAGCAGTTTCTTCTTTTGCCTAAATAATTTCTGTGTTGTAATTTACAAAAAAAAATCCTTTCGCAACATCCATATTGTTGTGAGCAGTAGCTTTCAAATTGGACCACCCAATTGTCGTTTGGGAAAGGGTTAAATGAGTCTTTTGTGAAGAGTGAAAAGTTTCGACCCTAGACAGTCTGCACGAGCTGTGCAGAGTGACTAGTGTCGAACCTTTTCACATCAAGACAATTTTCTCGATCTCTGGTATGTAAATTATGTATCTCGATTGGAATTAAGAATCCGGAGTTATGTGTCCATATCATCACTTTTGCACCTTGTGTCATGGTAGTTCAGGTGAGGACCATCATGGTCTTCTTGTTTTCAATATCATAATATTATCACTGTTTTTCAACAAAAATCTCGTAACTGCAGCTTAAAACAAGCTCCAGTTACGAGGTTTTTGATGAAAAGCGACGATATCCAGAGATAGATTCACACTTAGGATGTTTTCCATCGTGGGTACTATACAGTGAAAGAAAGATAAAAAAATCATTTAGATCAAACATGTATATTGTCTTAACCTTTTCCCAAACGGTAAAAAAATTATACTGGTTCAACTTAATAGGAGTTGCTCAAGATAAAATAAAAGAATATCAAAAGTAGGCCTATATCTTGGCACAGAAACTATTGAGTGAAAGGATTTTTTCCCTTTTCTCTCAAATGTTCCTATTCATTTCATCTAGAGACGTCAATACAAGATATTCTTGGAAAAGGGTTAAAGAGGAGATGAGCAATATGATTTCTTGGGTAGGCCTACTTGTAGTTAATATATTTAGGGCATCTTCAATATCAGAAATATTCTACGATATGTTTTCGAAACGCCACATTCAAATCTTGTTTGTTTATTTCGCTTCAATCTCATTTAATGATTATCATGTATCTCATGCATCGATATTTTGTCTCGAAATGGTTGTTCCGCACACAATATTGGTAAGAAATAGCGACTTGAAATATCCCACATGGGAACTACGCAACACATTTAACCAATTACCACAAAATGACTCTTTTTGACTCCCTACAAGATAATTTGGCATGGGAAAGCATTGTGGAAATGAAGAAATTGCTTGTGACAAGCAATTTCTTCATTTTCCACAATATTTCTACATAAAAGACCAAAAAAATGCAAAATTTCATTCACTTGAAATTGTCGTCTGCATCATCTTTGAATTTGGACTAGACTTAACACTTTAACCCACGATCACTGAGTTTTCCTTAACTTTTGAGGTTTCCATAAGTATCAAGTCTTCCCTAGGTTTTGAGGTTTCCATAAGTATCACGTCTTTCATAAGTTTCGATGTTTCCATGAGTACCAAGTCTCACATTAGTTTTGAGGTTTCCTTAAGTACCAAGTCTCTCAAAAGTTTTTAGGTTTCCATAAGTAACAAGTCTTCCATAAGTTTCAGGTTTCTATAAGTACAAAGTCTTCCATAAGTTCTGGACACTAAGAAGATAAACTTGAGAATAATTGCAGATGTTAATTCGTCTCTGGAGACTTTAAAGCCAGTCTACTGTCAATAAATAATAATGTGACGAGGCAAAAAGGCGCTTTGTTGTATATCAGAAGTGACAAAATAGAGTACAAAGGGGACCCGTATATCATCGCTTTGCAGGGATATTATCCTTTACCCAAACGGCAAGTCGAATTTGAAATGAATTTCAGGCGGAAAGTGTTATTTTATGCGGAGTTTGCATATAAAATCATAAATGTATTAAGAGAACAAAAAATAAAATGTTTCATTCTAGCAACTTTCTTGTTTCCCTATACAACGCTTCGTAGAGCTATTCTGGTAAGATATTGAAAACCAAGAGGTTTGAGTGAATTAACAAGTATTCTATTGAATAACTGTACACAATATTAACCCATTCCCAAACATTGGCGCTTTTTGACTATCCAAAAGATAAAGGCTGTAGATAACATTATGGGAAACGAGGAAATTGCTTGTGAAAAAAGACAAAAAAAAAAAAAAAGACCAAAACTCTGTAAATTTCACCCACTTGAAATTGTCGCCTACAACATCTTTGAATTTAGACTAGTCTTGAATTTTGCCGTCTGGTAATAGATTAACCAATAACAATATCTTCCATTTGTCTTTTCAGAAAGAGTTCGCCATCAGTATAAGAAGTGACAAAATCTAGTACACCAGGGACAGTATGTTATAAGAAGAACGAGAGAAAATTATCGATGGTTGCTCACCATTGTTGATACATTATGAGTCGATATGAGGGGTCTCCGATCTACTTGGCACTGGACGGAGAAATGTATCAAAGTCAATAAGAGGTGATACAATCACGTACCGGCGTGAAGTGGATAAATATAGGCCTAAAGGAGTTCATGTCAGAATATTAACTCACACCAGATGACAGGCCCTACTGTATACATGTGTCAAATAAAGCAAATCTCGTATACCGACCGATGTTTGGATATATCTCGTAGCTAGTGCGAAAAGGTAGACAGTAAATATTGACTGATATATACTCCCAGAAAAAATAGGCATACTTTGGGTATTGTGAGAACAACTGGATTACTGTGCAAATTTTGTGACAAAATTGTGGATTGTTTCGAAATTGTGAGAAAAAACTGAGATATATCTTCTGCTACGTTTGAGGTTCCTGGATAGAGCTGATTATTTCGGATTAACTGCTTTGGACGAAAAAAAGTCTTCGTAATTACAAATACATGGTATCATGAGTTTACCATTGAAAATGCGAACGCTCTGGATATCACATGTCAGTTGTTCATGAAAGGAATTTTTCGTAGACTCGTGGGATCTAGAGTTCGCCTCTGCAAACGCAACCAAATTGGAATTCGATACCACTGTGATTTTATGATGTTGTAAATTATTGATACAGAATAGGAGCCAAACGTTTTTGTTATGATACAAGATCTTGTGATGTAATTAACAAACATTCGTATCCCTAGTCTAATTATAAAATTACATAACAATCAATGTGATTGGCCGAGACATACGTCTCGTCCAATCAGATTGCTTGTAACGTAAATTGGAGTAGGAAACTGAATCTGGAATATAGGAACTAATACCGTTGTATGAAGTAGGCCTATAGTGAAACAGTAGGATATCATATTGGACAAACATTTACGGCTCTATTGGATCTAGGAGCATGTAATTGTTAACACAGAAGGATATACATCATAACAAGAACGGGGCGAATTTCAGACATTACCTCGCACACAAGATCGTTTCTTATTTTCACGGAAAACATATATTGTACACAAGGGATCGTTGCCTGAGATGCTGGAATAGGTTTGAACTACATAGTCAGGACAAAATTCTGAAAAAGTCGCTTAGTTTTTAAGGTATAGGCATTTTGTGAAGAAAAGGGTTTGAAATCGATTCTAGGGGTATTTGGGTATGCTGAGTCCGAAAAACAATGTTGCCAAGCTGAAAAATGGCCCCTTCATCATCTAATTTGCATATTTTAAAAATGGCCGCCAACACCTTAAATATGCAATAATAATGCTGTTATTTATCATTTTTTTTCGACATCTTTTTTTCTGAATATCACAAAATTTCTTGTAAACAGACTAAATCTAAATGATGAAATAGGTAATTGAGAAAGAAAATTATATTCGTTTTTGAAAATTACCGTATAAATGACAATAAACCCCATTGCAACAATAACATTTATCTACATTTTATTTTCCTGTGTGAAATGCAGTAAAATTGTTCAAAGTACTATTTTGAAAATGTTATGCATTAAATGTAAAGTTTCGAATGCAGATATGATAAAGAACACACATTTGAGCACATCTGCCCTTGACCATATATTAATGCTTTTAACGTAGATCTACCTCAAACACACCAATTCAAAAACCATGTAAATTATTGTTCGGATAATTTTGCCAAAATAATGATACATCCTAGCCACTATATTGAAATCATGATATGGTTAAACTTGTTGCCAAAATATCCACAATAAATTCTTAGAAATATAAATCAATGTCCAAAACTTTTGGAAAAAAGTTTACCGTATTCATTCTAATAAAGGATAGTGTAGTGTGGGAAATTCCATTTTGTGGGAAATTCCATTTTTTGCGCTTTCATATACACTCATGATTCTAAACTGTTGAAGATATAGGAACTAAAAATTGTTTTAATTTACATTTTGGTATCCTTAGAAATTAAATTGTGTATGATTATTTGAAATTGAACACATATTAAACAGGTAACCAACTTAGGCACTGGACAATATTGAAAATTACAATTATCTTAGATTTCCAAATTTTGTTAGATTGCAAAATTGGTTGAGTGTGGCAAACCTAATTCACTGTAGTATGTTGAACTTAAATTTTTCAGAAGAAAAAATATTTGTTCATTTTGACACACTTTCAAAGAGGCAACTTATTGATCTACCTATACGATATAGATAATACCCCGTTACTAGAAACTGGATATAGTGACTAATATACTACATAATACAGATTTTCTAGTCAACAAATACATGTTACATAAACTTTAATGATTGAATGGAGTTAAATTGTCAGTAACATCACAGTGACTGATGCATATATTCATCATGTTCCTGACATGTTTCGAACAAGTACAACATCCAAAGTCAATAGCTGCTTATCACACGTACATGTAGATTATATGTAGGCGATTCATCCTTTGGTTACATACTTTTTGTAATACCTCAAAAAGCATTTTGACACGCATGCGTTCGAACCCACAAGCCCTGGATTGATAGTCTCTGTTGTTATTTATTGAACTATTGCAGCTTTATCCGAAAATGCTAGAACTGTTTCATCTATTCAATGATAATGTGTAAAGTATTGACAGTTTCATCTAGAGCCCCTATCATTGGTTGTGCACTTACATTTGTATAAAAATCCCTTTTAGCTGTGCTCATGACAAGGGCCATATCATTTGTGATAAATTGTCATAAATGTAAAATATGGATTTCTAGGTGTATACCCCCATGCGTTCAAAGTTCACACAAGTTTAAAATGAAGGTTCAAATAGGGACGCCATACCAGGACATTAATAAGAATAGCCTAGACAGAGGCATTGGCGTCTTCAACGCTCAACATTTCTTCACACAGTACCGGAGAGGCAAGTAAGAAGGAAATGATTATGATAAGAGAAGTGTTTTTTTTTTCGCCTGATACTGCACAGAGACATTAATAGCTGCATTATTATTGACATGAAGGAATCAAATTCTGATATTTCAAATTCGCTTTGTCATATAATTATGTTTGAAGAATACAATCTGAAGCTTATGTTCAAGTATTAACCCATGCTCTGCAGATGTTTACATCAATTCCATCGGTTCTCATGTATGAAAAATCTCAAAAAGGAACACTAAGTCTCAATATCCAGATCCATCTGTTACGAAAGTTCATTGTCTTTGTATGTATACTTATTAAAAATTGAATTGCTGAAAAATCAGATATGTTTCATGGAAAGAATCATTGTAATAACCTTTTTTTGGAAACGAGTGTTACGCATGTTTCATATGATAAATTTTGTCTTTATACCGAATACAGATATTTTGTTTAATGTCTTTGTTAATGCTGTACTTCGTTGCTGACCCAAGATTTGTAAAATGTCATTTAAATGTAGTTGGTTTTAAGATGCGCTTTTTGCATTCTAAAAAATACAGTAACCAACCTATCTACATGTATCAAAAAAGTTGTGTTTGATCACAACGCCTATGTTATTTCTGATAAAGACAGCTGACTTACATCTTCTATTCAAATGTTTCTTTTTAATACTTCTTTAGATCAGTGTAGTCGTCATTTTTATGCTCCCCGAAAAAATTTCGGGGGAGCATATAGTCGCCATGCTGTCCGTCCGTCCATCCGGCTGTCCGTCCGTGTGTCTGTCCGTCCGTCCGTCCACAGCCAGATCTCAGCAACCCTGGGACCAAATTCAATGAAACTTCACATGTGAACTCCCTGGGATAATACCTAGATACCTTTTTCTCCGTTTGTTAATTTGAGGCTGCGTCATGGAAAAAGGGGCCTTAGTGTAAAAATTAGTTTTTCTCTAATTTCTCTTCATCTAATGGGCAGAATTTATTGAAATTTTGTACTTATGTAACAAATAGGATGTTTTAGACCATATTCTATAAATAATGTGTGTACAAAATAAGCTGTCATGGGAAAAGGGGGCTTAATGTATGATAGTTTTATTTTGTGACAAGCACTTATTCGGGGAGCATAATCCGTCTATGACGGCTCTTGTTTCATGCATGTTTGTAGACAACTTTTCGATGTTCTAAGAGGGGCCATGCTAGTATGTCAAACATAAAAGCAGGTAAGAAATATCATATGGATTGGCCAACCAGTATGGGTAGAAGATACTTACTGTATCATGAAAAAATGCATCAAATTCATTTAGTCCTTCTATATCAAGTTTGTATCTAACTTTACCTACCCCATTGCTAGTTTCTCATTAAAAGCATAAGAAACTAATCATTGATGAAAACCTTGGTACTGACGACATAATCCTTTTTCTGCCCAGAAAATATGATGTGCATACCACTTAGTAAACTCTAATTGTCCCCATGTTGTTCTGGTGCCTGAAATATCTAGCATGGCCCCTTCAAGTAGACGGGAAATGTCTAATCACCAGCGAGAACATTCATTTTGTACTGGATCGTAATGCGCTTGCACTAAACGAATGATTTTACGAAGATAGCAATTTTATATTTGAAAATTGGACACATTCACGTTCTTTGGCATGTAACTCAATTTAGAACCAGTATATAGGGTGTGTTATCGGTTTTATTGGAATAAATATGGTGTTTAGCTCTTATGACATTTTCTGTTATCAAATCAATTCTGGTATAAATGAATTCAGATGATATTTTTTCCGAACCTCATTTCGATCTAGCAATAAGTACCAAAAACATGTTGAAATATGTTAGCTTAGCATTATTTTGAAAATGAACCAAATTATTTTATGAAGGTTAAATCTAAAATGTCCAAGTTTGTTAAAATCAAAATGTATATATGTAAATGTCTAAATTGGTATTGTTGGTTTAAGTTATGTGTTTTAACGGCGTTTTTTTTTTTCAAAAACAAACAAAAATAATAATTACAAAAATACTGTATGTGTAAATATTTTCGCGGAGCGAAATTTTCGCGGTAGGGCTCCATTTTCGAGTTTTACAAATATTCGCGCAACTTTGAATTCCCGGGGAGACAATTTAAGAATTCTTAAATTCGCGCACAACAAAATGAATGTAAGTTCTGGGTAAATACCCTTTCTTATTGGCAGTATCGTATACACTCGGGAGTAAGAGATTAAACGGATATCGCTCCCCTGTAACTAATAAATTACTTTATGCATTCTAATAAAGGGTTTGTTACATGTATTTCAAACCAAACAACGACAAACAATTCATTGTCCGATAAAGTGTTAAATGGTTATTCACAGTTTTATTGTTAAATGACTTTGATACATGTATCTTGTCACCTTCTTTATTCAACACATTTAGTCAATAAAACAAACATGTACGAACTGAATGAATATTCAAGTAATGTTTATAATAAAATACATTTCAACTTACGCGAAAATTAAACTATTCAGGAAGAATTGGGAGTACAAATATTTGCGCAATCATGAATTCGCGGGCCGATGATCTAGCGCGAATATAGCGAAAATCAGAAGGCCGCGAATATTTCTACACATACAGAATGATAATAAATTCAATGTGAAAGTGATATTCTGTATGTTTAAAATGTTTTATTGTCAGTAATACGGTAAAAGATGATAAAAATAGTGTCAACGTGGTTCTATTTACCTTTGAAACTATTTTCTCATTAGTTTAAAACAATTTATGGCAAAACATCTCAACAATTTGGTTAAGATAATGGCAAAAACTTGAAAGTGATATTCTGTATGTTTAAAAGGGGTTTATTGCCAGTAATACGGTAAAAGATTATTAAAATTAGTGTCAACGTGATTATATTTACTTTTGCAATTAATTACTCGTTAGTTTTAAACAATTGATAGCAAAATATCTCAACAATATGGTTAAGATTATGCCCAAAACTTTGATACTATATAGCAGATTTTATGTTTTTGGCGGCCATTTTGAAAATATGCAAATTAGATGGTGAAAGAGCCATTTCTTTTCCTCATTCAAGTGGTAAACCATTCAGTTTTAGTCTGTTAACATAAAATTTGCGATATTTAGATCAAAACATGACGAAAAAATGATACATAACAACATAATTATTGGGCAAGTTTTAAAAAATTGTGACCATTCACTTTTTACATGCCACGGCTCTTACAGAGAAACATATTCAACCCAATCAAAGCTTAAAAGATGTGATATTGTCTCTATATACTGGGTGCCAAGTTTAAAGAAAATCGCTTCACAAATAAAAAAGATATGTCATTAAAACATGTCAAAAATGTCAGGAGTGAAACGTTTTTGTGTGACACTTAAGAATTGTACCAAATTTCTAAGCTATGGTAAATAAAAGACAGTGACAGGATACTACAATAAGCACTTGTAATTCATAAAACAACATGTGCATCATCATCTTAAAATTACCTTTTCATCTTATCTTCACTGGTTTAGGATGTGGAGCCTGTTTTATACAATACCCCTCTGACTTTTATGTCAGGAGTGAAACACTTTTTTATTTCAAAATGTGTTCTCATTTTTGTCTATTCAGCCAGAAATCTACCACTCAAATTTTTTTAGAAAGCCATCAACCTTGTGGTCATTCTGCACTCTACTATTGGGTGATTCGTGTGTTACGATTTCTCATATTGTGCAATATATATGCTGTCAGGAGTGAAACGCTTTTTTGGTGTCATTTTGCAAGATTGTGCAAGCAATTTTAGCTAAAAGGCAGTGAACATGAATTTAAAATATACTTTGGGCACTGCTTAACCATTTAGAATAGTTTTTAGCCACCCTAATTAAGAAATCTGGATGATATTCTGTAAAATTAGCTGTTATTCTTAACATTTAAATGTCACACTTTGGTCACATTTTTTTTAAACCTGCCCTATTGCATAATTGAGGTTTTGGCGGCCATTTTGAAAATATGCAAATTAGATGATGAAGAAGCCATTTTTCAGCTTGGCAACATTGTTTTTCGGATTCAGCATACCAAAATACCATTAGAACCGATCTCAAACCCTTTTCTTCACAAAATGCCTTTAGGTGATAACTTTTCTAAATTCGTGCCCTGACTAACATGTATTGGATGTTATCTGTTGCAGAGCACAGGAAACAAGACATTCGTGAACGTCGTAAGACATGGATATTATGTAGTGAATAACGTTCGACGGATATATATGTGGGAAATACCAATAACGGATACAATAGTTTGAATAGAAAATACCGTGCTTGTTTTAGCAAAATGCCTTTTAAACAATCTGAGCTTTCTATATGCCTTGGAGTTTAAGCACAAAAAGGATACCTAGTATAAATGTGTCCATATGATTTGTGCGTTGGATTTGAGCATTTATGTGCCCGAATGAATTGTGAGTTCACAAGAGGGAAAATGTAACCATACATTTTGTGACTTGGATTAGAGCATAACAAGGATGCACAGTTAAAAGATGTCCATACGAATTGTGACTTGGATTCGAACATAAAAAGGATGCACGTTACAAATGTGTCCATATGAATTTTGACTTGGATTAGAACATAAATAGGATAAGTTGCACAGTGTACGCATTTCCAATACTCGTGTCAGATTTGGATTTAAGCATAAAAGTATAGCGCTTTTCACATATAGCTTTTAAGCTGGATTTATGTACAGACAGAAAACATAGTAGTGTTGGCCTTTTTACGTAACTCGTAAGTTTGATTCGAGTAGAATCTATATACAAGAATAATAACTAAACAGGGATTTTTCGAGAAAAGATGGTTTAATTGTGTAAAAGATTAATCTCGGGGGACTGGATGCCAACTTCAGGGAAATGGATTTTTATGAATATGAGGTTGGTTGAGAGAAATATTTTTATGACACCGCAGGATATTACATCTCCAATAAACCGGATTTGTATTTAATTTTCGGAATGAGTGACAGAGGAAGTGAAATAAAAACAAACCTGGAAGAAAACCGACGATATTTAGGATTTGCGTTACATTTCTGCATAAAAATAAGATTGGATGATAATACGAATAGATGCTCTAATATGTTGTTGCTACAAATAACACATTGAATTTTTATATACGTGTTTGCATAGTCGCGTAGCTTATTTGTGCAGTATCATTTAAGGGAATATCGACAATTTTGTGCAATTTGACTGCTTTCTCGAGCTAAATTCTATTTTATTTTTGAGACTAGCGTATCATCCCAACTACAGTTAGGCAGACGAAGACCTTTTATTTGCAATAAATATCTCCTGGAGATGATTCTAAGAAATGTAAGACTCCCATGTGTACATGATTGATATTGATTGCTTACAGAAGAAAAAAGGCGTATGACAAAAAAGTTCCAATTTTCTTATTGGTTCTGACGGGTCTACATGATTGTAGTAACAATGTTGTGTTCGTGTTCAGGTCAAACCTTGGAGGCCGGGTCAATCATCGACCTTGAAAAGGTCATCACGGAATACGCATGGCGGGAATTAAAACGTGATTCTAGGTGGTATAATTGTTTGAGACGCGTGGATTTTAACGTTGAAGTACCGTGGAATTTCTTTGAATTCGATCATAAAACGACGAAATTTAAACTCAGAACTGGTCAAGGTGAGGATGGGTTTCGTGAGAAGAAGCAAGTAGAATTATTCAGAACGGATTTCACTAACAGTACGAATAAGGATCAAGTTTATAAGTTGAGGACACAAAGACAAACTAAGGCCGCGACAACTGTTGCAATACAAAGAGGATTTACATTAAAGGGGAATACGAATTTCAAACTAAAAATTCCCCAAGAGATCGGTCATTTTGGTGTTAGTGCAAGTACGGATGGATATCTCCGAGTGTGCCGTGCACGCGGAGAAACGTTCGAGGACACATTTACGTGGCAAGTGGATAGTGACGTCACAGTCGAACCAAAACACGTGACTAATGCACGATTAATTGTCACCGAGGATGAAATGGTGGCGGACTTTGAAGTTCGTACATCGATGCGTATGCCAACAGGAGAGGCCCCGGTTATAGTTAAGCGAAAAAGTAATAAAGAAATATACGCTGTTTTAATGATATCTGATCTACGTGAAGTGTTTTCTGATGTAGATTGTAACGTTCTTAATATAGGAAAATCGGATAGCGATTCTAAAAAGCCTAGGTACGCTATAGAATTTGTTACAACAGGAATTTTAGAAAGTGTGAGATGGCGTAATCAGAAAATCTGTCTAGAATCGCATCCGATGAAGGATTATCAGATATATGACTCGCGCGCAGAATCAACCGGAAGTTCCGATGACATGCCGCTGTATTCCTCCGCGGTATTTAGTCGGGTTCTCGAACATGCCGCAAAAGAGGGCGAGGATGAACTTCAAGCGGATAGATATGGAGACAAATCTACGAGAGTTAAAAAAGATCTCCGATTTAATGTTGTGCCAACCGTCATCAAAGAGCAAGATGACGATACTTACGAAACGCCAGAGAAAATTATATCAAACCTCATACGAGAAGGCATTCAGATCAAATCAGGCCAGGCGCCGCTGGGTCGGTCAACAGCGACAGACGACCAGACCGCCATATCAAGCATCGAACAACAACAACAACAACAACAGCCAGGGAACCAGGCAGCGCAGGGACACGGCGCACCTCACCCTAGCGAGCTTCCATCATACAGGTCACTAGACTCTCAGAATATCAGTATAACTAACATATCACCAACACAGCAAGATGTACAATACAAAACCGAGCTACAGAACATTTACTTCAAATCACGGGAGGGAACTGGTTACAGGCCTATAATCCGGGACATGTCCCAGATAGCGGAGGAGCCAGAAAAGGAGAAAGCAGCTAGCATGAGTAAACAGAGTAGCATGCAGTCCGAGGAGGGAACTATAGATGATACATGTACTACTGAGTCACTGGACTCCGGGGACTCCAGAAAAATGTCAAAGGTCACTAGTGTATGATGTAGCAAGGTCATAGGTTATATATTTGTATACCGAGGTTATAGGTTAAATAATTGTATAGGTCATAGGTTAAATAATTGTATCCCGAGATGTGTAGGCCTACAATGCACTCACTTTCTTCGGTAAATCTTACGACTCCAGAAAAATGTCAAAGGCTACAGGTGTATGATGTAGACAGGTCATGGGTTAATACCATAGGGGTCCTTAATAAGTTCAAACGTAGATAATGAAATTATAGGTGTTAACAGTGTTAATGTAGGAATTGATTTCTGCGAGCAATGTACATCAGATAGAGTAAGAAAGGGTGTACATGCAATTCAATCGAGCCTGCAGTTGAAGCTTTATTAAGGTGTTATTCTATATAATTGGTCTGCAAATAAACTCATCGAAAAATAACTTGATGTCTTTAATTTTGCACGCCTTATTCAATAATGTAGTGTATTAGCAAATATGGGCTCCAGATGCTGTACATCCAAGTCGTTGGCTACGGTCGAAAATTCAGTAAATACAGATTATTCAATCTGTAGTTACGATATTTTTGAAGGTAGACAACGAAAAGGTATACAAGGCATGCATGAAGTAGTATGTCACGCTTTATGTAGTAACGAATCTACAATGGTGAAATTTTCTACGATTTATGTTGGGGGAGGGATGCGGCGGAGTGAGGTAAAGTAATAATTTAACGTTTCCTCAAACTGTTTTAAGAAATTCTATTTAATGGAATCGCCAATTCTTATTGATATTGCGTGTAGATTTGTGTTGAATTGATCGATTGTGAACTTTAACAAGTCATTTTGTGTAGTTGATATCATACAAACACATCATTTTAGGTCATTTATTCCATTTTTATCCATTCATTTAGTCACTATATAACCAATCCTGTTTGATTTTTTCTTATTTCACAATTCCATTTTATCGGCGAAGCCAAATCACTGCCATTATGATCTATGTATCGTATTTTAAAGAATGGAAAGCATTTGAGAGATGAACAACAGTTGTCCACACACACAATAGCTCGCCAATAAGGAGCTAGGTCAAGGTCAATAAGAGAAAGTTCTAAATGAAAGGTCCTGCTATGAAGTGCCAATGTGTGAGATATCAGAGCTATATCTTAAACAGTGCATAAGTTGAAGGTCGTGTTCAAGTTTTTGTCTGTGAACTGATGGGATGATGACACTGACATTAGATCCCTGGGACAGAGCTCCAGATAAGAGGGAGTGATGACTTTTCAAACTGCAATAATTCTGCTATTGTTCATCAAACCCTATGTTGTGTGTACTCATTTGAATCGTCTCAACATAGGGTTTGCAATTGAAAAAACTAAGTTAGAATGTCGTCACCCTCACTTATCTGTAGCCCTGCTCTGGGGCCCATATTATCAGCGATCTTACGACTACATTTTTGTGTAAATTGTTTAGGAAGACATCTGATAGCACGAGAAATCAGATTGGGCCAATGTTTGATGCTACAAGTAATTATGCAAAACAGTTATCGCATGACCGTTGACAAGAGGGCCGTTGGCCCTAGGTCGCTCACCTGAGATGGGCTTTTATAACAGATCAGATTTCTTACAAGTAATGCAATAAATGGTCAAAGATCATATGAACGCCGCTATGCAATTTCAAACCATAGAAAACCCAGAAAACTACCTTAGTGGAATATCATTTGTAACTCAAATATGAAGTTTAATCCAATTCGGCTTAATGGTTATGGAGAAATTGCTTTGGACAGATGGAATTAAAATAAAACATACAGACTGACAAACAAACAGAAATTTACAAATTGACCTAGATCTATGATTTGATTTGATTTATTGGGGTTTTACGCCGTTTTCAACTTCTATGGTCATATCACGGCGGCTGGAGCACCTAACCGTGGGTTCCCGGTATTTCTCGCACCAGTTCAACCACAATATCCAAACCGAGCCTCCAGCTGCTCTCTCACATAAATGATTCACACCCATTGGTGAGAGACAAATTACTTTTGTCAAATGTCAGAATGGATACTGGCCGAGCCGGGGTTCGAACTCAAGACCTCTGGATTGACAGACTCCGACGTAACCGACTGAGCTATCCGGGCTCGGCACCTAGATCTATGACCTTGAACCTACCTAAATATATATTTCAAATAGAACATCTACTCATGATAAAGAACACATTTACCAATACATTGTTTTAAATCCATGCATAAATGTAGATGCTATGCCCCTGATAAGCAGATTTTTACAAGAAATCCCCTTTTTCTGTGACAAGGTTTCAAATTGAAAAGCAAAGAAAAGTGCCTCTTAGCAATATCATAAGCAATGCAAATATTAAGTTTTGTCAAATTTGGCTCTGCGGTTATTGAGAAATTGCTTCCGACAGATTTCGTGTAATTTCTCTTTTTCTGTTGCCATGGCAACCAGAGTTTTTCTTTTATAAATTGCAATTCTGTTAGCAATTTTTTAAATGTGACCTAAGGAATATTTCTGTCTAGTTTGGTGGAAATTAGCCTGTTAGTTTAGGAGGAGATATCATTCAACGATGTCATTGAGATTTGGTGGAAAATCTCCTTTTCTGTTGCCATGGCTACCACAGCTTTTAAAGGATTTTTATTTTTTTAGCAATTTTTAAAAGGAACCTCCTAAGAAATATTTCTACCAAGTTTGGTTGAAATTGGTCCAGTAGTTTAGGAGGAGATGTCGTTCAAAGAAATTATTGAGAATTAGTCAAATTTCTCCTTTTCTGTTGCCATGGCAACCAGAGGTTTTTATGGATTTCAATTCTTTTAGCAATTCTGAAAGGGGTTCACCTAAGGAACATTCCTGCCAAATTTGGTTGAAATTGGCCAAGTAGTTTAGGAGGAGATGTCGTTCAAAGATAGTATTGAGATTCAGTCAAATGTCTCCTTTTCTGTTGCCATGGCAACCAGAGTTTTTTATGGATTTCAATTCTTTTAGCAATTCTGAAAGGGGTTCACCTAAGGAAAATTCCTGCCAAATTTGGTTGAAATTGGCCAAGTAGTTTAGGAGAAGATGTCGTTCAAAGATAGTATTGAGATTCAGTCATATTTCTCCTTTTCTGTTGCCATGACAACCAGAGTTTTTTTATGGATTTCAATTCTTTTAGCAATTCTGAACGAGGGTCACCTAAGGAACATTCCTGTCAAGTTTGGTTGAAATTGGCCAAGTAGTTTCAGAGGAGATGTCATTCAAAGATAGTATTGAGATTCAGTCAAATTTCTCATTTTCTGTTGCCATGGCAACCAGAGTCTTTTGTAGATTTCAATTATTTTAGCAATTGTGAAAGGGGGTCACCTAAGGAACATTCCTGCCAAGTTTTGTTGAAATTGGCCCAGTAGTTTAGGAGGAGATGTCATTTAAAGAAATGGTTGACGGACGACGGACGACGGACGACGCACATACGCACGGACGCCGGACAAAAGGTGATCACAATAGCTCACTTGAGCACAAGGTGCTCAGGTGAGCTAATAATACGGGGCCCTGAATACTAAGTGAGGAAAATGCTATCTTTCTATGATTGAATACATTCAAAATGATGACTGCTAAAAACACGAAAACAAGAGTGCCATGGTCACAATATACGCCGCCCCAGAGACTAAGTTTTAAGGGGGCATAACTCAGGCAAAAATCAATGAACCGTAAAGTCCTTCCTCCCATGCACATACATGTATACCAATTGAGGTGATAACATTGACCAAGTTTAAAAAAAACTTAGGAGGAGTTGCGCTCACAAGAAAAGTGGACTAACATTATTATGTAAGGACGGATGGACGGACAGACGGAGAAGATGACGCCAATATACGTCTGCCTCCGGCGGCGTATAAAAATTATTTCTAAATATACTGAGAGGCAAAAGAAAGTATACACTTTTTGTTTTTCGATATCTCTCTTAATTTCCATCATATCGGCTCAAAATGTTCTACTATTTATTTCTACTTATAGACCAATCAGAAAATATTGCTAAATTATGTACAAAATTGCTAAATTTTCCATACTCTTATTACATTCCGATTTTTCAAATTTTGCACGTGCGACTAAGTAGAGCATCAGATATTGCTGTTAATTCGTATTTAATTTCGTTTTTCTTTGTCACAACAAACCACAACGTTAAATTGTTTCTGACATTAGAAACACAATCCACAGTGGCTGGGAGAAATCGACCAATATGCCCCTTTTTGCCATTAAGACCCATTTTTCTATGACACAGCATAATACGAAAGAAGTGACAATATAAATAAATTATATACTTAGTCATGTAGCATAGAAACATTCCGTGCAAATTTTATCAAAATCCGTCTATAGATTTAGAAGGAATTATGTTAGATAACTTGTTTGTATCAAGCCCCCTTTTCACATGACGCATCGTCATATGGAAAAGCACTAACAATGTACGCAGGGTCCTATGTGACTAGGCACTTTCTGTAAAAAAAATATCCAAATCCGTTCATAAATGTAGGGATTATCTCAATGGGAATTCTTGCATTAATTAATTGATTAAATCCCCTTTTTCGATGACGCTCTACGCTGTGTAAAACCTTTGTAACGGAAGGAAGGACATATAGACAGGTAGGCCAAGAAGTTAACATCAAACAAATGACAACGTTCTGTGGCGTTTATTAATCGTAATAATCTAGTAATCGTTTTCTCAGAAAACGTAGAAGAACTAGGATGTACGAGGGTTGTCCCAGTAAATCGTGGACTGGGCTTACTGTATGGAACATAAAAATTGCACACGTTTCCAATTTTCAGGTATATAATGGGTATATATCCTGAGTATGCATGCAAAATTTCACAAACATGTTCTCAAGTATAGTCTCTGTATGCACAATACAACGCAATAAGGTACGCGGACCCGGCGCACGCTGACGCCGTCATCTATTCGTACCCTGTCGTTTAGTACATAATGATACTCTTTTTCGAAGTATTTTGCCTTGTGTCATATACACAAGGTGTCGTTTTACACACTTTTTGAACATGTCACTAAACCGTCCACTTTTCAATGAATGTTTGACTTTTTTTAATCTCATACATCGACTCTTTTCTGTCCAGAAATCATTTACCCCTAAATGTGACTTTGTTGAGTAATTTACGCAAAGTCCAAAGGGCGAGGTCCGGTAAAGATGACGGGTGAACGGCTCCCTGTAGACTCGGAACATCAATCTCAAGCCGTATAAAGGTTCCTTAAAACAATGCTTTATCTGTCTGTGTCTTACAATTTCTTGTACGTATCATTTGATGTGATGCGGGTTTGCAAACAGAGCTGGATCGCTGTTATACGCGCTTTATCTTCCTCTGACGTCGCCATTTTAACTTGGTTGTGATTTCAACGACAAAATTAATATTCAAATATGCGTGATTTTCAAAGAAATAACAGTTGACGCTCGAAATTTGCTGTGGTGATGTCACAAGAATGTCCCTACATCCAGATGTTACGTTTTGGCCCTAAACGCTTACATGGCCGAATAATATTGTTTTATTGAACACGCAAATGTTAATTTCAACGCGCTTATTTGGGTTGCGCCGGGTACGCATACATGGGCATAATCGACCATGCACAATTCAAAAGTTGTACTTTTAACTATATCAACAATACATCTATTGTTCTGAGGTTATATGTAGGAAATTATTTGCAGAATATTTTGACAATCGGACATCAAATAAAAATACTGTGAGCAAAGTCCACGATTTACTGGGACAACCCTCGTATACTTATTTTTGCCTCTCAGTATATTTGAGGAAATAGAAAATGCTGATGACCACCCCAATATTTCTCATATTATTGTTTTAAACACTTTAACTTTGGTGTCGTTTCTGTAGTTATCTGTACCACTTGTAAATTTTGTGGTTTGTAGAAGGGTTGTTACAAACATCGGAGAACATTTTATTAGAAAATTATCGGAGACACACAGACAAGCAGTGTACATATGGGTAAGGCTGCATGTGTGACAAAGGACGATTTTGTTACATACTGCCCAAAAAAGTGGATAGAAAACTCTAGCGTCAGCATATCAATGTCTTTCAACAAAAACCTCGTAACTGCAGCTTAAAACAAGCTACAAGGTTTCGTCATCCATTTGAAATCATGTTTATTACACATATATAACTAAGTCATTTATTTAGACCATTTTACTTTAATAATTTTGTTTCATTTGTAAATAACAAACATGTTTTATCATTAAGTCATGCTCTGTGATAACATTGCTTTTTTGTAAGGACAATGGAACCAGAATTTTCTCTTTTCTTCCAAATGTCATATTATCATTACACATTCACCAATTTGTAACAACACTAAATTTGACTAGATCTAAATTCAATCAAATTTGATGTCTTGAATATTTCTTTCTGTACATTTTCTTTGAAGCAAAATGTTATCTGCCTAAGTTGTATATTGTGCTCAAATCAAATTTTCATTTACATCCACTTAATCATCTACAGCATGATTAACTAGAACTGTCGCAAAGCGGTCAAATACCCCCCACTAGCGCCTTGTCACAGAAAAAAGCTGAAGGTCAACCAGTTCTTGACTTGGAGCACAGAAACGGATTTCAAACAAAGTCCAATTGTGACCTTGACCTTTGACCTTCGCAACCCAAAAACAATAGGGCACCTCCTTTCATGATCCCAGGTCAAGCGGTTCTTGACTTAGAGCACGGAAACAGATTTTAAACAAAGTCCAATTGTGACTTTGACCTTGGTGACCCCAAAACAATAGGGCACCTCCTTGGGCCATGGGCAACAACTGTGTAAAGTTTCATGATCCTAGGTCAACCGGTTCTTGAGTTAGACCACAGAAACGAAAAAGTCTACGGACGGACAGACAGACGGATGGACGGACAGACATGTTGAAACCAATATACCCCCTCTACTTCGTAGGTGGGGGTATAATCATTAATTCAAATTAGCACATTTCATATGTCTACCATTTGGTATAGGATTAAGCAGTTTTATCACCGAGCATTACTTCAAACATATTTTAGATAAATATCAGGGCCGCGTTTTACTAACATAAATTTTTGCAAAAACCTTGTAACAACACATCTGATTGAAAGAGAAATCATAACAGTGATTATTCGACCAATCAAATGTGTTGTTGTTTCAAAAATGTTCGTAAGTTCGTTAGTAAAACGCGGCCCAGGAGCATACATAATAGTCTTCACAGATCAACAGATAAGAAGGGGTACCGGCATTCTAATTTACAAATTTTGATTAAAAATCTAAATCATATATTGTAGGTACTCATTGAACCATCTCGATAAGACAATTTCAATGAGTAAATAGTCTCTGTTGAATTATTCCAATGAGTACCAACAACACAGGATTTTATGAAAAAAAAAACAACCCTGAAATATTGCATTTTGAAAAGCTGTTACCCCATCTTATCTGTAACTCTGGTTTTCATTTGTTTACCTTGAGGGTGAAATAAAAGATTGGTTTTAAACTTGTGTTCTTTGCTATTGATATTCTTTACACCCTTCCCAAACTAGAACTGTCGCAAAGCGGACAAATACCCCCCACTAGCGCGTTGTCACTGAAAAAGTGCTAAAGTTCAAAGTGGCATAACTCTAAAACTACTGCCTGGATCAAGATGAAAATTGCAGGTGCACAACTTCATATGATAGGAAACAACCTGCTAAAATTTCAGCAAAATCGGTCAAAAACTGTGGGAGGAGAAGAGGACACAAAATTATGTCCACGGACGGACGGACGGACGGACAGACGGACGGACGGACAGACGGACGGACAGACGGACGGACGGACGGACAACCTGAATCCAGTATACCCCCCCATAACTTTGTTGTGGGGGGTATAAAAAGACTCGGGGTTGACATTCCTAAAAGAAAAGGCTTAAGAAAAACATTGAGACGAAATAAGAAAATGCGGATAACTTGAACAAAAATTCAGAAAACATTCAAAGAAAGAAACAAATTTGTAGAACCAAGCAGTTTCTCCTTCTTTCAATGTTGTCCATCCTTCATACGAAAGTCACACAAAATGTACAATCCAACCAACAGACCAAAGTCCTCTTTTTCCTTTCCCAAACAACACCTGATTTTGATGTCACCAATAGAAAAGGCTTGACAAATCATTGATGCAATTTCTTCATTTACCACATTGTTTTCTACCCAAGAAACACTTGACAAATTTTGAAATTCATTAACTACAAATTGCTGTCTGCAACATCTTTGAATTTTGACCTGTTAACTGTATGTTGGCAAAAGTTCTGTTTGACATGTGACACAACAACTTGTCGTAACAAAGTATATAGATACTATCTTCTGTATCAATAACATTTAAAGTGGAATCACAACTGCATAATATTGTTGGTAAATTGACATTGGAACCCTCTCTTGTAGGAATGATCCCACTCTATGTAAACTGAGCTAGTCATCACTTAACTCCGATTTGGTTTTAAACCCTTTCCCAAACAAGACCTGAGGCACATTCTTTCGAGTGAGATTTCTTAAGATTTCTTGAGATTTCCTCAGATATTTTAGGATAAAGCGTTCTTTACAGTAAGATTTTTAAGATGCTCAATGGGAGGCACCATTACCCTATACTTCTTGCAGAACCCCTCGGTCAACTCTGTAAAAACAATATAAGAAAAAATTGACTGATTTGTTCCGAATGCAGTATGATTCATAAACTGCAGTGTTCGGAATGCTCCATACTTCATACAAATACGTCATCATGACGTCATTTGTATGAAGTATGGAGCTTTCTGAACACCTCTGTCAGATTCTTGGTCTTAAAAGCGCTTTATCGAAAACGTCTTAAGAAATCTTAAAAAATCTCGCTCTAACAAATGCACCTATGGTTTTGACATCCCTAGAAAGTAAAGATTAGGAAAACATTGAGGCAAAATAAGACAATGCTGCTAACCAGCATTTTTCCTTTTGCCTCAATTTTTTCTGCGCTTTATCATTAATTATCATACACAAATTTTATCTCATCAAAATTTGTTTTGTCATCTGCAAGAGCTTAAAAATTTACTGTCTGGTAAAGGGTTTAAATCAAAAGTCCTACTATTGTCAGAAACACCGAACATAACTGATTCCTGTATGCATTTACAAGTCCCTGACATATGACAGTTACTGTTGAGTCTTATGTAACAGCCTTTGTAAGGTTGGAGTTAAACAATGTTCTTGAGAGGTTGGATGATAGCGCACTGTACTTTGACATGGATAGTTGTATGTATATCCATGATCCATGATAGTGACACAACAATTTGTCGTAACCACATATGTAGATGCTATCTTCTGTATCGATAACGTTTAAAGTGAAACCACAACTGCATAATATTGTTGGCAAATTGACACCGGAATCCTCTCTTGTAGGAATGTTCCCACTCTTTGTTGACTATCTTGAAGGCAATGTCCTGAAAATATGAGACAGAATTAAAAACTTTCATACTCGCATCATAGTTTACCAGAGTACAAAAGTAGTAATAATAAGGCCAATATTTGGTGCTTTTTTGCTTTAAGTCCATCCCTTATGAGATTCATGCGACATAATTTTTCATGTGACGTCCTTAAAATTCATTATGTAACCGAAATAAATCAGTCGACTTAATAAACATTTGGCAGAGGAACATTCCACAATCAAATGTTTACAACATTGTCCAAATAATTAGGATGTTGCCTGAATCTCATTAGGGTAGAACTACCTTAAGACCTTTTTTAAAAGGATGCCGCATAAACTGGCAAAATTCCAGCAGAATGGGCAAGGTCAGTTGGTTAGGAAGATTCAATGCACATTTCAGCCAAATCTGCTATTATACTTTTCCCAAACGGCAAAAGTTTGGATTGTTCCAACATAGAAGCTGCTGTAGCAAAATGAATGTTCCTAACAATAAAACTTTGTAAACAATATAGTATGTAAAATAATGAGGCTAAAATAGACAATGCTGATTATCAGCACTGTCTTCTTTTGCTCAAATGTTTTCCAAAGACTATTCTAACCAAGTTTTGTTTGGGAAGGGGTTAATGCTGGAGTTGGATTCACATGATGTGGATGTACTGACAGAAAGAAAAGATACCAAAATAAATCCATCTCCCATGGTATACAACAAGAGCTTAGCAGAGGGGTGCATATACGTCTGAGAGGGGCTTGTCAGTAAAATTGGCAATTTTTGTTCAATTAAATGGTAGATAATTCAAACATGAAAAGTAATCAAAATTTTGTTCGCACAACCAGACACCATAAAAAGCCATTGTGGCTAGTTTGATTGAATTCTGGTTGAAACTGTAGGAATTGTGCACAAGAGAAAATCAGATTTTTTCCTTAAATTCAAGGGCAGATAATTCAAGAACGAAAACAGTTATCTAAATTCCGTAAGTGGTGTGCAAAACTACATGCCATGGAGATGCATTGTGGCAAGTTTGATAAAATTCTGATCAAAACTGTAGGAAAAGTTGCGCACACAAGAAAATGGGCATTATTTTAATGCAAGGGCAGATAATTCAAGAACAAAAAATATATCTGAATTCTGTAAGAGGTGTGCACAATTAGACACCATGGAGATTCATTGTGGCAAGTTTGATCAAATTCTGATCAAAACTGTGGGAGAAGTTGCTCACATAAGAAATTGCTAACGGACGGACAGATGGACGGACGACCGGGGCGATAATATAATACGACCCTTCGGGCATATAAAAATTAAATCTTGATCAAACAAAATAAACACTAGACTTAATCCATGTTGAATTCATACACTGCTAAAAATAACTAAACGAACATGTTAATTCAATAGTTCATATCTGTTGTATCTTTGAATCTCAAGAATATTGTTACAGACTACAATACTTATTGTCTTACCAAGTTTAAAATATGTAAACAATTGTAAATCTTTGCATGCTTTTGAGCTGATAAGCAACATTCTGATTAATTTTATGATATCTATTCAGTGTTCTCCCAAGAATAATATGAAGCTGTAGTAGTAAATTATATAACAAGTTTGAGTTTATTGGGGTTTTACGCCGTTTTCAACTACCAGGGTCATATCGCGGCGGCTGGAGCACCTACCCATGGATTCCTGTTGTTTCTCAAACCAGTACTACCACAACACCCTTACCGAGCCTCCAGCTGCTCGCCCACTTAGGTTAACGATTTCAAACCCATTGGTGGGTGACAATTTTGTCAGAAAGGGTATTAGCCGCGGCCGGGTATCGAACCCGGGACCTCTCGTATGAGGGTCAGATGCGCTACCAACTGCGCTAAGGCCGCGGCCTATATAACAAGAGCTGTCCGAAGACAGCGCCCTCGACTTTCTAAGTTGCTTAGTATAAAGGGGGCATAACTCCAAATAGAGTGGTCCCAGGGTCATGGGCCCTGATAGTAAGGTAGAGGGTGTGATGGTGAATAAGTATTCCAAGTTTGGGTTGAATCCCTTTGATAGTATGGAAGTTATTGATGTTTGAAAAAACTTTAACCTTGGTTGCAACGCCAACGCCAACGCCCGGGTGACAGTATAAGCTCTCATTTTCTTCGAAAAGTCGAGCTAAAAATCATCGAATCTTACAATGCAGTGTTTATTCAAATAATTCTGAATAAAAACATAATGGGAAAAGAAGAAATTGCTCATCTTGAGCAATTTCTTCTTTTCCCATTGTTTTTATGAAAATTTAATGAACAAAATGCCTTAATTCATCAGTTTTTGACATGAAATATCTTAAATTCCTCTATTTTGGTGATCATTTTGAAGAAATGAAGCTGTGGGGTCATTTTGAAGCTGTCGGGGCCTACACTGATCTAGATGAAGCTGTAGTTGGACCAATACAGTTTATTGGGCAGGGGAGAACACCGCTATTTTCTGCAATTTTTTTCTTAAAAAAATTTCTTCAAAAAGTTTCTTTACCTTACTAATCAAGAAAATCATGAGAGTGTTAATAAAAAGTAACAAAGCTATAACGAAGCTATAACAACATACCTCATAAGGTGGTCCTGCATGAAATCTGAGTACACCAAAGTCAGGGTTATCTGGTATAGGTGTCTGAAATAGATTATCAAAATTCACAATCATTTACTTCAAGTGTGGATGTATGTATGCTGTACATATCATACCAAAACGAAAACTGCTAAATGGTCCAGTAAGACACAAGAACCTCTTCATATCATATTACTTAAATAAAGCCAATGTTAGGTCATTTTTCAGATCAACTTGAGGAAGGTTGTTTTGCATGGAACAGATAGATATCATTGAATGAAGTTTTTTATCTGATACTTTTAAAGAAAGATTGAAACACATACAACAGTAAAATAGTGTGCTTTGGACATAAAACAGATGAGTTACGGATACACTGATGACACCCCATGCCCCATATGAAGAGATCAGGGGCATACTGTTTTACTCTTGTCTGTTTGTCTGTCTGTCTGTCCAAAAACTTAACACTGGCATTTTTCCAAAAGTATTCAACATAAAAAGCTAAATTTGGTATGTAACCTTTTTTCTATGATTGATATCAATCTGTTCCATGCAATATGACATTCCTCAAGGTCATTCCTTAACCCTCATCAACCCTTAACCTTAAAACTTAACCTGAAAACTTTACATTGCCATTTCGGGGGCATTTGTGTTTCACAAACACATTTTGTTTTCCCTGAAAACAAGAATGCCCTATACCTCAGGAATAAATATATGTGCAACTGAGGTACATTAAGCAAGTATATTGTAAAAGAAATAGCAATACTATCTCTGATGGCTATTTCACACAAGGAAACTCAAAGATATAATAATCATTCTACTTACAATTGTGTATTCTGGTGTTTGACTTTTATCTATGAGATCTGGATAAAATATCTGCAATGAAAATAAACACAAGTCATATCAATTCAGAAACATGGATATTAATCTCCTTCATGGCTTTTAAATTTTTACATCTTGTCACGGAAAAAAAGGTTTGTATTCCAAAGTTATGCTTTTTTTTTTTAAGTTTCTGAATAAATTGAACAAGCTATTATGTTGACAGAACAGCCATGAAGTAATTACTATAATAAGACTAGAAAGACCTGAAGGTCTTGAGTCGCTCCTCAGGCCTGAATTTCTTTTGATATTTAATCCAAGTTTTGACTACATTTTTCAATACTTGTGGTTCTTACAGCAAAAACAAAGTAAAAAGGTGCAATCATGTGGTCAAAGCAAAAAGAAAGTAAATGATTGACTAATATTTTGGGGATGTTAGAGTGATAATTGAAAACTGTGATTTTGCCAAATTCTAAGACACATAATTCAGTATGTGAGTTTATAATTAAGCCGAAAATTGAACTCGTGCAAGATCTTATAGTCAACATCATTCTGTTTAAATTTTGTCTATATCAGTCAATATTCATGGCGGCAAGAGTGAAAAAAGTGTCAAAAACTGAATTTTTGTCAATTTCAAGGGCACATAACTAAGATTGTAACAGTGTGATCATGCTGAAAATTACACATAAGCAAGATCTTGTTGTCAACAAGATTCTTTCTAAGTATCATCCTGATTGGTTAACATTTGTGGTTGTTAGAGTGAAACAAAGTCGAAAATGGCAATTTTGTCAAATTTAAGGGCAGATAATTTGTGATGTAAGATTCTGATCAAGCTGAAAATTACACCTAGGCAGGATATCATCGGTGCAATGACAAAATTGCGTAACAAATTAGTTACGCAGTTTTGTCAATTTTCGTTTATAAATGCTTTCTACTAAGTATGTAGGAGCGCATATTCTGTCAAAACGGCGTTTCTCTACACCTATTAGAACCATTTCAATCATCATGTGACAAAATTACATAACTCGATTTAGCTGACAAAAATGCGTTAAACGTAGACAAATTATTTACACGAGAGTAATAAAAGGCTGAGAAATGGTATTCTCCTCTGTATTTCTTCTACTTTGACCAATAAATGAACCGTTAGTTATGTTCAATTACCTTATTTTACCTTAAAGAAGCTGAATTGTTCATGTAGTTATTGAGTTACGCAATTTTGTCGGCACATTTTTTAAAACGGTAAAAAGTACTAAAAACGTTTTTGGCTCTCCTGAAAAAAATGATTTTCGAGCAAAATTTCTATTACGCAATTTTGTCACAGCACCGACGATATAATGCTTATATATATTCTGTTTAAGTTTGGTCTTGATTTGTCAATAATTGTAGATTTAAGAAAAAAAACAAAGTCAAAACCAGCTATTTTTGACATTCAAGGGCAGATAACTCGAGTTATTCTGGTTAAATCCAAATTCTTTGAAGGAATCTGAGAGAGGGTCACACAAGGATCATTCCTGTGAAGTTTGGTTGAAATCCATCCAGTAGTTTTAGAGCAGAAGATTTTTAAAGAAAAAGTTTACAGACGCAAGCACAGGCAGACGCACGACGGACACACCGCCATGACAATAGCCCGCTGGCCTGAAAGCCCGGTGGAGCTAAAAATGATGCAAATTAACAAATTCTGGTAAGGACAAGTGGCAGCACATTCCATAAAGTTTGATTTATCAAAGAGTTTGAAGAAACATTAAAAAGTTAGCCTGTAACATTTACTGGTAACTCAATCCCCAGATAGCTAGCAAAGCTCAAGACAAGAGCACCATGATGGTCCTATATCGCTCACCTGAACCTAAATGATATGAGCAACACTTTTGTTCAATTCAATTAATATTTATTACTTTAAGACTGAACAAGAGCTGTCACTGTAAGATGACAATGCCCCCGACACCGCTTTGATTTAAAATTATGGCCAATCTATGTTCAAGGTCAAGGTCATCCAGGGGTCAAGGTCACCAAAGTGTGTGCCTACAGAAAGGTAATGTACCAAGGAATGTTGTGGTAAAGTATGAAGCGAATATGTTAAGTAATAAGGAAGTTATGGCCAATGTTAAAGTTTTTGGACGGAATGACGGACGGACAGACAGACGGACGGACGGACGGACAGACAGACGGACAGACAGACGGACGGACGGACAAGTCAAATTTATGATGCCTCCCTATCGGGGGCATAAAAAGAACTTATGGTCAATAAGGTTGTGAAAATCTAACTCATCCGAGATCTAAATTATGGTGCCAAACATTGTGCAGGGCTCCAGATAAGAGGGGGTGGTGACTTTTCAAACTGCAATAATGCTGTCAGTGATCATCAAACCCTATGTTGTAGGTACTCATTTGTATCGTCTCGTCGAGACGATTCAAATGAGTACCCACAACATAGGATTTGAATTTGAAAAAACAATGTTAGTATGTCTTCACCTCCACTTATCTGTAGCCCTGATTGTATCCAAGTTTTGTCTTGATTGATAAATAATTGTAGATTCTAGAGTATAAACAAGGTCGATAATAGCCGAAAACAATTTTATCAAATTCAAGGGCACAAAACGCTTGACTTTCTGATCAGATCAGACTGAAAATAAAACTCATATGAGATCTTATGGTTCCCAACATTGTGTCCAAGTTTTGTATAGATTGATCAATAATTGTAGATTCTAGAATGTAAACAAGGTCGAAACCAGCCGAAAATGGCAATTTTGTCAAATTCAAGGGCACATAACTCTCTACATTCTCATCAGATCAGACTGAAAATCAAACTCATCCAAGATCTTATAGTCCCCAACATTGTGTCCAAGTTTTGTCTTGATTGAATAATAATTGTAGATTCTAGAGTGTAAAAAAGGTTGAAAACGGCCGAAAATGGCAATTTTGTCAAATTCAAGGGCATGTAACTCTTGACTTTCAGATCAGATCAGACTGAAAATCAAACTCATCTGAGATCTTATAGTCCCCAACATTGTGTCCAAGTTTTGTCTTGATTGACCCTTTCGCACACATTGGCGCTTTTGGATGCCCCACAAAATAAAGGCTTTGGAAAACATTGTAACAAGCAATTTCTTCATTACCCACAATGTTTTCTACCAAGAAAGACCAAAAAATGTTAAATTTTGTTCAATGGAACTTGTCGTCTGCAACACCTATGATTTTGGACTAGGCTAAAATTTTGTTGTTTGGTAATGGGTTAATAAGAGTGTAAATCTATTTATATCCTCTATCAAACTAGATAACTCTACTTATACTGAAGAAACGTAGTGTCAGAGTTCCTTCCCTTAGATTAACTCTTTTTTGAATACAGCAAAAAAGTGGCAATTTTGCCCAATTCAAGGGCACATAACTCTCATCTTTCTGGTCAGATCAAACTGAAAATTGACCTCATCCAAGATCTTATGGTCTCCAACATTATGTCCAAGTTTTGTCTTGATTGATCAATAATTGTAGATGCTAGAGTGTAAACAAACTTAAGGTATCCGACCCCTCAAAAGCACCAAAGAGCCAGAGGCGAACTTTGAAAAGAGCAAATAATTCCTAAACTGTGTTACATTTCCATTCCAAATACAAACATTAGCATTTTGCACAGTTTAGAATTTTGAATTAATGCATACTTATGAAAATATTTAACAAAAATGTTATAAATTACCTCCCTTGCATATGAACATAGAGTAAAATGATATTTGCAAATTATTTTTTTCTTGAAGCATAATTTTGAAATCTGGCACGGTGAATCAACTTATGGGAAGTGTATTGACAAGTGTGTGAAATTTGATGCATTTCGTATGGCTAGAAGTTGTAAATTTTTTCAGGGTCTGTTAACCTTAAAAACAGCTATTTTGACATTCAAGGGCAGATAACTCTGCACTTTCTGGTCCGATCAGGCCCATAATCGAACTTGTCCGAGAACTTATGATCGTACTTGTTTTGGCCAAGTTTGATCAAGATTGAGTAACTTTTGTGGATGCTAGAGTGTAAACACCCCAAATGTTGACGGACGGACGGACGGACGGACCGACGCCGGACAAAAAGTGACCACAATAACTCACCTCGAGCACTTCGTGCTCAGGTGAGCTAAACAAGGGGGAGCAATTACCTGGAAAAATGAATTTCATTTACCTTTCATCAAACGCTATGTTATGGGTGCTCATTGAAATTGTATCATCAATACTCCTTTTACTCACTCAAATGAGTACCGACAATATAGGTTTGGATTTAAAATGACAAATTCGGAATGTCTCCATCACCTTTTATCTGTATCTCTGCCTGCAGGGACAGAGGTAATTATACTTACATTGAATTTATACCCCTGAACAATCTTTGGTGGAGGGTTATCAATATCATAATGGGTCTGATTGTACTTGTTCCATTCAAAACCCTGAAAACAAAATAAACAAGAGCTTCGCAGAGCGGCGCATATACGCCCGAGAGGGGCTTGTCAGTAAAATTGGCCATTTTTTCGATTCAAGGGCAGATAATTCAAACAAGTTATCAAAATTTTGTTTGCACAACAAGACACCATAGAGATTCATTGTTGCTAGTTTGATTAAATTTCGGTTAAAACTGTAGGAGTTGCGCACAGGAGAAAATGGACATTTTTGAGAAAATGGGCATTTTTTCTTAAATTCAAGGGCAGATAATTCAAAAACGAAAACAGTTATCTAAATTCTGTAAGCGGTGTGCACAACTAGACACCATGGAGATTCATTGTGGCAAGTTTGATCAAATTCTGATAAAAACTGTAGCAGGAGTTGCCCACACAAGAAAATGGACATTTTTTTAATTCAAGGGCAGATAATTCAAGAACGAAAATAGTTAATTGAATTCCGTAAGAGCAGTGCACAACTAGACACCATGGAGATTCATTGTGGCAAGTTTGATCGAATTCCGATCAAAACTGTAGGAGGAGTTGCGCACACAAGAAATTGCTAACGGACGGACGGACAGACGGACAGACAGATGAGCAGGGCCATAACATAATACGACCCTTCGGGCGTATAAAAATTAAGGAATTGTTTATTAACATCAAGAACTATCTTCTTCACATTCTTCTTTCAGGTATTTTTTTTTTATAAATTATCATCACAACAGAGAGACATTCATAAACCAATTTAATCCTTTCTGGTTAATGATCGTTTGAGAACTTATAGTTTTCAATGTTTTCTTTGATCTTTTTCTTAAGTAGCATTAACAAGTTTCAACATGTGGAAAAGGGTTACAATACTTACCGTATGTACTCTATTAAAGAAGCGAGGTTTTCTGGGTCTATATTTGTCTGACCACATAAATGATTGTTGATCAATCTGAAACTCTACACTAAACTGTGCTTCATCATTGTTCATCCCTTCTCGTGCTTTCTTCTCAAACTCTGTCTCTCCATCAAGCTGCAACCAAACAAAAGAGATAAAATAAGATGGGACTTTTCAAAAAAAAGAAAAAAACAGTACCCATAACATAGGGTTTGGACTTGAAATAAAGAATTTAGAAAGTCTGAACCCCTCTTATTGCCATTTGCTCTGAAACACTATTACTATAAGTTTGGAGATTTATTATGCAAATTAAAAATTGGCCATTTAATTACGGTAAGAAAGGACACCAGTAGGCACATCAGCATGCCTATGAAAATATATTAATAAGAGATGTTTGTAAAACATGTATGCCCCCATAATCAATAATGAAAATCAACAATAGATAAATATGATGGGCAGAATTACAGTTCACTGCATTTCTCTTTCTCCATTACAAGACCTATCTACCTATGAAGTTTCATGATTCTTCCTTTCACACTTTATTATCATTTATCCTTTGGACAAAAATTAAAAATGTCAAAGCTGTCTTAACTATGGATGTTAGAAGAAGGTCTTGTAATCTGACAAAATTAGCCATACCCTAACAACTTATGATTTAACTTATTTAGGAAAGATTTAATCAGACAAAATTCAACATACCCTAACAACTCCGTACGATTTCACTTGTTTACGAGCCAGCTCCAACTTCTTCATATCGTCTGCAGGGTCGTAAATAACCGCCTCAAGATCGTCGATATCTCCAGGCGAGAACAGTTTGGGAGAATAACTCCCCGCGATGTATTCCAACACATGAGGATCCTCTTCTTCTTCCTCTTCTTCTTCTTCCATTAAATCTGCTTCTGTCAGAATCGGCTCATCTTGATCTACATCAGCCTTATCTTCTTGAACCCCACTACAATTTTTGTAAGATGAGATTTGGTAACCAATTCCCAAACAAGACCTGGTTTTGACAACCCTTACTGAAAAGGCTTGGGGAAACATTGAGACAAAAGAAGAAAATTTTTGTTTCAATATTTTCTTGGCTTCATAATACATAAATCTGCTTCTGTCAGAATGGGCTCATCTTGATCTACATCAGCCTGATCTTCTTGTGCTCCACAATAATTCGTAAGATTTGTTAATCCCAGGGTGCCCAGCGACTTTAAGTGTCAAAAATATAGGTATGTCCCAAAATTATAGGTATTTATTAGCCAGAAATATAGGATAATATAGGTTGCCTTTACTATGAAGAAAACGCTACTTTAAATGTTTCTCTACCACCACCACTACCTTTCAGCTCTCTCTCTTGTTAATAAGATGAAAGGAGAAACAGACAAGGTGACCATAAGCTATTACTTTCTGTTCTCAATATTCAGTAACATTAAGGTGTTCCATGAACACCATATCAAGATAAGAGAGCCAAGGAGGCCACTTATCGCTCACCTTAAAGAACATTGTGGCTTTGAGGAGATGAATGTATAATCTGTTTCATCCCAGACCCATAATCTCCTGCCAATTTTCACTACAGGAAGGCAATGTAAAAAGTTTTGGCAGAGATTCATGCTGCCATGATACATGCAAAATATAAACATAGGGTTTCTGACAAAATGATTTGTCACAAAAAAATTTGTCAGGGAAATTTACCCCAGATTTCCTGATAAGTTCTCAATTTGAAATCTGGTATCACAGAACATTGAGTCAAATTTTATACTACAACGAAATTTTGAAGTCTTTTGTCATGGAGAGCCATGAGGCAATTCTACACATCAATTTTCAGTCATTGATTCAATCATTCAGATGTAGAAGATAAATGGCAAATTTCATGGAACCAAAACCTTTGAAGTGCTTTGGTAGAGGGGTCATTAAACAATTCTACACAGGAGGCCAAACAGTTAAGGAGTAGGAGATTGCGCAAAATTGTTTTCTTTGTATCTTCAGAAATCTAATATCCCACAACATAGGGCCAAATTTCATTGCACCACAATAATTTGAAGGATATTGGTAAAGGGCCATGGGGTGATTTAGGAGTAGAAGGCAGTATAAGATTTTCTTCTTTGTCTCTAAATGAAGTCTGATACCGAGTACACAGAGCCAATTTTCATTGTACCACCATAATTAATTCTACACACCAAGTTTCATTGCTCTAGGCAAAACAGTCTAGAAGATTGCACAAAATTTTCTTCTCTGTCCTTATATGTAATCAAATACCCAACAACATAGGGCCAGTTTTCATTGTAAAAAATAATTTGTAAAAATATGTATTTTGGTAGAGGGTCCTAAGACAATATAACATACCAGTTTCAAAGCCATTGGCCAAATAATTCAGAAGATTGTCCTCCTTTGTATATATGAAACACCACAGAACTAAAGGCTAATTTTCATGAAACCACAATAATACCAAGACTGTATTTCTGTAGTGGACCCTTGGATGATGCTATTAGGGATGTAACGATACATCTGACTATCGATATATCGCAATAGTGACCTCTGCAATATTGATATCGTGATAGGCAACTGGCAATATCAATAGTATCGCAATAGTTGTTTCCACTATCGCAATAATTTTGATAGTTCTAAAAATAGCAATTTGTTCTAAAAATAGCAATTTGTCACATGACATTGTCTAATTTTAGCAAAAAATCTGTCTCTTGAATATCAGACATCAATGACAGGCTACTCAAATCATGAAATGTCACTCTCTTCCTTCAGATTATTTATTTAATGATTCTGCAAATTAATTCATATATGTAAAATATTCAGGAATTGTGATTTCTAATGAAAAAATATCCATTTATAGCACTTAAAGCATATAACAATAGTATCGCAATAGTATTGCAATAGCAACCTACAATAGGCTATTATAGCAATACTATCGTGATAGCAATTTGGTCAATAGCAATACTATCGCAATAGTCATTTTGGCCTGCAATAGTCATCCCTAGATGCTATATACAACAATTCAGGACTCTATGCTGTATGGCTGGTCAGCGAGATGAAAACAAAATGTGTTTGTGAAACATGAATTTCCCCAAATCGGCCAATGTTAAAATTTTGGACAGACGGTTGGAGCGATGGACACAGGTTAAACAATATTCCGCCCTGGGAGCATAACTAAAATATATCTACCTAAATTTGGCCTCTAAAGTCCAAATTTCTGAGCTTACAGACTATGAGATAACTTGAAGACAGAGAGTTGCACATAGTTTTGTATGTCACAAGCAAAACTGCCATGACTCTTTCAAGTTATAAACTGTTTTCCCTGCATTTATGTAAAGAAATCACAATTCACTTGCCCATAAGTAATAGGCCTACACTTACATAGAATTATTTGAACACAACTTTACTGTTTATAATGGAAACTTATCTACTAAGTAAAAGATGGCAAAAATACATGCAAGCTTCTTCAACAATGATAATTATAATATTTGACAGGTCTTTCCCTGGCATTTCATTTTGAAAAGGTCTCCATATATTGATACATAATTGTTCACTTCTTAACCATGACAGTTTTGCTTGTGAGATGAAAAAAACTAAGTATTTAGCCTTTTAAATTCCCCTTGCACATGTACATAATTCACCTTTGTGCAAAAATACACCAGAGGAGTCCCACATTCTACTCGGAAGAAGAAGCAATCTGTTTTTTTCTAAAAGTATTGTTTTAAGGTAGAAGACCCATAATGAAAAACACCCCTTTCTAGCCATACGAAATGCATCAAATTACACACACTTGTAAATACACTTCACATAAGTTGATTCACCGTGCCGGATTTCAAGATTATGCTTCAAGAAGAAAATAATTTACAAATATCATTTTACTCTATATTCATTATGCAAGGGAGGTAATTTTGAACATATTTGTCAAATATTTTCATAAGAATGCATGAATTAAAAATTCTAAACCGCACAAAATGCTTATGTTTATATTGGAAATGGAAATGTAACAGAATTTAGGAATTACTGGCATTTTTCAAATTTCGCCGCTGGCTCTTTGGTGCTACTTATGGGTCTTCTACCTTAATTTTGCTTTCCTAAGACACAAAAATATAGGTATTTATAGGTATTTGGGGCAAAATGGGTGAAATTATAGGTTTTTATAGGTAAGGTCCAAAAATATAGGATAATATAGGTATTTATAGGTATTTATAGGTTACTGGGCGCCCTGTAATCCATAACCAGATAGCAAAGTTTTAGACTGTTTGGACAACAGTAAATCAATATGCACTCCAATCTTCTAACAAAGGGGCATTAAAATATCAGGGTTGACAACCAGACTAAGTTTGTTTGTGGGCTTCAAGACTTTCGGATAGAAAATGGTAAAATAAAACAAGATGTGTTTGTGAAACACTAATGCCCCCGAAATGGCCATTTTTCTAAAATGTTAAGTTTTCGTGTAAAGGGTTGATAAGGGTTTACAGATGACCTTAAGGAAGGTCAAATTGCACAGAACAGATAGATATCATTGGAAGGAAGTTGCATACTAAATTTGAGCTTTGTATGTCAAATATTTTTAGAGAAAAGGTAAATGCTAATTTTTCGGACAGACAGACTGACATGAGTAAAACAATATACCCCCGATCTTTCGATACGGGAGCATAAAAACATAGTGTGAAAAGGTTTATTACCTTGTTCCAGCCGTGGGTTCTGTCTCTTCTTTCATTCCTTTACTATCTGTCTGTATTGTAGGGGTGCCCTGTCGTTGGACTGGAGTACCTCGACCGGACCCTCGTCCGGAATCGGGGGTTCCACTACGTAACATACCAGACGGAAACATGGGGTCAGACGCAATACCTTGCTGTTATAAAAGAAATATTGTATTTAAGTGGTTGATTATACAGTAAAAATATTCAGAATTATCAGCATGTTTCCTTAAGCTATATCATTCACCTATTTAACATCCATTTTGTCTGCAACAGCTTTCAAATTAGACCAGCCAAAATTTTTGTCGTTTGGGGAAGGATTAAGTTGTTGATTATACAGTATAAATATTATAGAATTATCTGTATATATGTCACAGAAGTTGCGTATAAAGCAACACAAACCAATTTCTTTTTATCCATTACAAGATGGAAACAATTTAGACTTAACCAAATTCATAGTTGTTTCAGACGAAAATTTCCATGGATGGCAGCAAGCAAAGTTCATGTTTGGTCAATATTTTCTAGTTAATTTTTCAAATGTTTAAATGAGTTTGTTCCCTTTTAACTTAGCTTTTTCATGAAACAGTGTTTAATTAACCCTTTCCCAATCAACACAGGGTTTTTACATCCGCAAATGAAATGTCTTGAAAAAACATTGAGGGAAAATAAGAAAATGTTGATAATCAGCATTTTCTTCTTTTGCCTCAATACTTTCTATGCCATAATTTCCACAAATTCAATCCTTATCAAGACCTCCTTTCTCGTCTTCAACAGCTTTTGAATTTGACCACCCTATAAACAGGTCATTTGGGAAAGGGTTAACCCATTACCACACAGTGACTCTTTTTGACTCTCTACAATTTAGTGGCTTTGGAAAAGATTGTGGAAAATGAAGAATTTGCTTGCGACAAGCAATTTCTTCATTTCACACGTTTTCTACCAACAAGATCCTCCAAAACCGTAAAATTTCCTTCACTTGAAATTTTACTTTGCAACATCTTGAAATTTGGATATACAGTGCACTCCATGTATTACGAGGTTGGGTAATACGAGATACCGTCTATAATGAGTACATTACAAAGTCCCAGTCATTTCCCTTCTATTTTTCCTTTGTTTCATATCGGCTAATGAGAGATTGGCTTCAGCGAAAAATTGGCTATAGCGTACATATTTCCTTGGCCCAGACTCTATTTTTCACACATATTAACGAGGTCAGGTCAAAAAGCGTGTCGTCTGCAAACAACATTTCCCTAGCCCCGGCTGTATTTTTCACACATATTTACTAGGTTCTAAAGTGTGTCGTCTGCAATAACATTACAAGGTAATTATCAATCAATTATCGGATTAATATGTTCCGATCTACCTTCTTGTCATATCGACAATGTGTTATTGCCAAACTTCGCAAGTCCGCCTTTAATCCAGCTGGAAATATGAGCATTTGCATTAACATCGACGATATGCAAGGTTTGTTTGCACTGAGGGCCTGTGTTCATGAATTTGCAATTTGGAAAATACGAGAGACACTTCTAAAATGCGGAAAGCTTTTTCCTTGGAGTTAAAATTTGAAATCATGAATGAAGTAGAAAAGGGCTTTAAGACAATGAAAAATCACAGCGGTTTTCAAATAAATGTTTTATGATGCACATATACATGTACATTTGTATGTTTAACGAATTTATAAACTGTACAGTGTATCTTAGTGGTGTTATCTATCTTTATACTCTCTTAAAAAGGTTATTAATGTGCCATAGTTAACTTCCTGTGAAAGCGAAAGTAGACATTGGCATGTGAACAATTTTCTCGCATTCTCTTACAATTCGGCTTTAGCGAGACATGGCTATAACGAGGTACCGAGCAATGTCCCAGTGATACCCGGAGTGCACTGTATTTATCATCTGGCTGTTTGGGAAAGGGTTAAAAAGCAAACCTTCATAACTAACCTCTGCCTTCAATTTAAAGAGTTTTCTTCTAAGTTCTTCCTGATGTCGTTCCTGTAATCTTGTTTTAGCCGTGTGAGCCTTTAGTTGTTGTAACAATAATTCCCAGTAGCCTGCAAGTAAATCGATTGAATGATTAGATGGGTTTGATGCAATGCTTACCCCACAGAGTTAATCTTTTTGACTCCCCAAAAGATAACGGCTTCAGAAAATATTGTGGAAAATGAAGAAATTGCTTGTCATAAGCAATATCTTCATTTCTCACAATGCTTTCTGCCTAGAAAGGTAAAACATTTGTGCATTTATTCACTTGAAATTGTCCTGTAACAACAATTCCCAGTATCTTGTAAATCATAAATCAATTGACTGATTAAATGGTTTAAATGTAATTTAAAACAGGATAACAGTCATATTGTAGGGCCTGGATCACTTTATTATGGACTCCAGCACTTCAGAAGCATCTTGTCCCAGCCTCCAGTTTTCCATTCAACGTTGATTAAAGATTATTAAAACATTGGTGGCAGACAAATAATGCTATGAACAGTGATCAAATCGGGGACTCTATAATTGTGAGTCTGGTGAGCAATCAAATGTCCCAGAGTCACAACTTATAAATTGGTTAAGTTCTTTAACAACAAAATGTGTATCTGATATTTTTTCTTGCACACTGGTCTTTGAAGAATTCTTTAAAGAATGTCTTCAGCCTTATCCATTTCCCAAAAAGTGACTCTTGACAACTGCACTGTGAAATGATAATAACCAGCATTTTCTCCTTTTAACACAAGATTTTCTAGGCTATAACATGATGCTTTTCACATGAGTTAGTATATGAGAGATTTCATACTAACCAACATCTACCCCATCGCCCCCGTCCAATTTTTTCCTCATTTGTTGTTCTAGCAGCTGTAACTGGCTGTAAGTTTTACCTTTAAAAACGGACACTACTTCATCGTTGACAGCGTCATTTATACCAACACGACGATCACGAAATTCTGAAAACATTCCAAGATTTTGGTTGATTGGTTTGTTCGGACCTTGTTATCTCTTTCCCAAAGAGTAAAAATTTAGGACTGTATAATTGGAAGGCTGTTTCAAATGACATTGGGTGTATCTAAAGATAGGATTTGTACAAAAATGAGTACAGAAAATATTGAGACAAAAGGAGAATTTGCTGAATATCAGCAATTTCTTCTTTTGTTTCATTAATCATTCTTTTCCAAAGCCTTTGATACTGTGGATACCAAAATCAAGTTTTGTTTAGGAAAGGGTTAACTGTTACTGTTAAAAGAAATTTTAGGTGTATTAAAACATGGTTTAGCCGTATGCATTAATTGGTATCACCATAACTAGAATATCACTGAAAGTGATCATACCCCCCAACAGCACAGTGTTGTGCATTTTCATTTTAGAGATGTATATTTCCTATGAACTGTGATCTGATCAATTGAGAAAAAGAGCAAACACTATAAAAACAGACTGACCAACATATGTTAATGTTGCAAAAATTACTAATTTTAACAAAGGGCCATAATTCAGTAAAAAAAACAACAACAATGAACCGAAACCAATATTTGATATGCACATATTTGAGAGCTAGTAAGCATACTTGTAAAGTTATAATTAATATAATCTATTCATTATTTACCAAGAGTTGAAGCGGACAAGAAAATTCACTCAAAGGCCATAACTCTGTGAAAAATCAATAGACCATGACCAAAATAGAAGATGCAAATCTTCACTTTGTAAAAAGTTCACATGTGAACTTTGAACAAAATTCGTCCAGTAGTTAAGGAGTAATAGAGCAGACAAAAAATCAACAAACTGATCAACACATGTTAATGTTGCGAAAAATGCCAATTTTCAACAAAGGGTCATAACTCAGTCAAAAATCAATGAACCATTACAAATATTTGGTATGCACATACTTGAGAGCTACTAAGCATTACTGTAAAATATCTTTGAAATCCATCTATCACTTTTCTAGAAATTGAACGGACAAGAAAATTCACTCAAGGGCCATAATTCGGTCAAAAATCAATGGACCATAACCAAAATAAAATATGCACATCTACACTTAGTAATGAGTTCACATGTGAAGTTTGAATAAAATTGGTCCAGCAGTTTATGAGAAATAGAGTGGACAAAAAATTGAAAAAACAATCAACACACATTAATTTTGCGTAAAATGGCAATTTTCAGCAAAAGGCCATAACTCATTCAAAAATCAATGAATCATCACCAAAATTTTATATGCACATATTTGAGAGCTACTAAGCATAACTGTAAAGTTTGTTTTTCAATCCATCCATTACTTTTCGAGAAATTGAGCGGACAAGAAAATTCTCTCAAGGACCGTAACTCCGTCAAAAATCAATGGACCATGACCAAAATATAATATGCACATCTCAACGTGGTAATGAGTTCACATGTGAAGTTTGAACAAAATTGATTCAGAAGTTTATGAGAAATAGAGTGGACAAAAAATTGAAAAACCGATAAACACACGTTGATTTCGCGTAAAATGGCAATTTTCAGCAAAAGGCCATAACTCAGTCAAAAATCAATGAAACATCACTAGAATTTAATATGCACATATTTGAGAGCTACTAAGCATAACTGTAAAGTCTTTTTGAAATTCGTCCATTAATTTCCGAGAAATTGAGCGGACAAGAAAATTCACTCAAGGGACGTAACTCCGTCAAAAATCTATGGACCGTGAAAAAAATTTAGTATGCACATCTCAACTTAGTAATGAGTTCACAAGTGATGTTTGAACAAAATTGGTCCAATAGTTTATGAGAAATAGAGTGGACAAAAAATTGAGAAACCGATCAACACACATTGATTTTGCGTTAAATGGCAATTTTCAGCAAAGGGTCATAAGTTCTAGTGTTGTAACGATAATCGGAAATAATCGATTAATCGTCGTTGAAGCCCCAAATCGGCGATAATCGATTATGATAATGAAAAATCGATAATCGGCTCCATATGATGGCAATGTTTGTTTTCCTTTTTTAGCTTCCAAAGGAAAGAATCAAGAGTAAACCAAATGTTAAAGACAGAAATTGTATTCGCAGATATTAATTCGGGTGTTAAAAGACCATATTTTGCTAATAATCAAATGAATCTGTAATCAAAAATGTTTGGCAGCGGCGGAATTCCATCGTTTCTAGCGATCATCTGCACCATTTTCATAGCATGATTTTGGAGAAAACATTGATGTAACGGAAGGAAATTGGGCAAATAAAGCCATTTCACTTCAAGACAGACCACTCATTTCATTTTATGACATTTAAAACAAACAAAAGAGTCTAAATAGAGCTTTTTAAACACCCTCTATTTGTAATCAAGTGTATCAGTTACCGGACATAGGCCTATGCCTAAATTCGGATACGAAAAAAAAACGGTTTTTGCCACCAATACACTTTATTTTAGACAGATGATGTGAATTTGGGAAAGAGAGTTAGATTTTTTATACCTATATCATTTATCTCCAACTCCTTAACTCTTAAAATACTAAAAATTGTCCAGCTGTTCTTTGAGTAAGGACTAGAGTAAATGGATGGGACTAAAACGCTGACACTTATTGCAGAGTCAGACACTACAGACTTTTGTTTAAATGGATAAAAAAATTAATTTGAAATGGCTACAAATCAAAATTATGAAGTATATTATAACTTTGACTCTTTGTTCCCTGTGGATGGCTTGTGGAAGACCCTAACCCTCCACCCCACCCCCCACCCACACACACACATTGAAAGAAAGAAATAAATAATATGTAGGAAACAAAAGTTTAATTGAATATAGTATAGCTTTAATAAAATCAATGAAATCGAGGACAAAATCACTTGGCTTGCACCTTTCTTTTGCTAGAGACTATTGTTGTCAGCGGAACAAACTACATTTTTTGAGTACACCCATCAACACAAAAGTGTTTTATTACAGAAAGTGAAGTTTCGATTATTAATCGATAATTGAATCGAAAGCAATTCCCGTTTCAATTCGATTATCGATTATGATTTGAGTCCGATTTTACAACACTCAGTCAAAAATCAATGAATCATCACCAAAATTTAATATGCACATATTTGAGAGCTACTAAGCATAACTGTAAAGTTTTTTTGAAATCCGTCTATTAATTTCCAAGAAATTGAGTGGACAAGAAAATTCACTCAAGGGCCGTAACTCCGTCAAAAATCAATGGACCGTGCAAAAAAAATTTAGTATGCACATCTCAACTTAGTAACGAGTTCACATGTGATGTTTGAACAAAATTGATCTAATAGTTTATGAGAAATAGAGTGGACAAAAAATTGAAAAAACGATCAACACACATTGATTTTGCGTAAAATGGCAATTTTCAGCAAAGGGCCATAACTCAGTCAAAAATCAATGAATCATCACCAAAATTTAATATGCACATATTTGAGAGCTACTAAGCATAACTGTAAAGTTTTTTTTGAAATCCGTCCATTAGTATCTGAGAAATTGAGCGGACAAGAAAATTCACTCAAGGGCCGTAACTCCGTCAAAAATCAATGGACCGTAAAAATTTTTTTAGTATGCACATCTCAACTTAGTAATGAGTTCACATGTGAAGTTTGAACAAAATTGGTCCAATATTTTATGAGAAATAGAGTGGACAAAAAATTGAAAAACCGATTAACACACATTGATTTTGCGTTACATGGCAATTTTCAGCAAAGGGCCATAACTCAGTAAAAAATTAATGAATCATCACCAAAATTTGATATGCACATATGTGACCGTGACTGAGAAAATGGGGCTTGTTGCGGAAAAATCACTTTTTTAGTTTTTCTTTTTATCTGACAGCCTATCATGTAGATAAGTGCCTCTGAAAATATTTCAGTCCAATTCCGTAATTTAAGCGAGTTATAGAACGTTTTTCAGGTGCACCCTACGTGCGAAACGTCAGTGAAAAATAAACGACGTCACTGGAAGGATACAATTATAATTGACTAACTAGTGCATCCAACAAAATGCTAAAAACTCTTTTATATGTGGATAATTGTCTTAATGAATGCTTAGACAAAGGATGGGTTGCAATAAGGGGTCAAAAAATAGATTTTCTTTAAATTTTGTGGATTGATAGGGTTACATAATATCTTTAATTTGTATGTGTAAAAAATCTGGTTTCGGCTTATTTTCCGAGATATGGGTAAATAAAGTGGGTGGGGTAAGATGGACTGAAACACAGTAGGGGTCATTCTACGTCGTTTATCTTTCTTATTTTTAGCCCAAGATGCGTGAAAATTTGTATGCGTGTCTTGTGATATATGCTTTAAACATTTATGGGCTTATATTTGATATTCCATGTATATCTTTTCCGTAATACCCATTCTTCTTTCTTTCGAAGAATTGTGCTATTTTTTAACAACCAACTTTACCAAACTATCTCCACACGTTTTATTTGAAACCCGATTTTTATGAAACTTTACAGATGTATTATCCAGATATTAATATAACTTTGTGTGAAATTTGAAAGAAAAGCGTTGGCTGGTTGTTGCGATTTTTGACCTTGACCTTCAAAATAACATCAAATTCGGGAAAGTCCGTTAAAACTACGCATTGTTGGGAAAATGGTTAGGGTTGAATGGCATGTGACAGCCCATTCATAAAAGAATGCATTTCACATATGATTGGGTTTTTTATTGTATGATTTTACCGTTAAAATTGATATACTCAATATAATAAACTTGGTCACCTCTCAGAGTTACCCGGTTATTTCATCTAATGACATCATTGTAAGACAGATATTTGTTTAAGGCCTGTCTAAACATTTAACATTATTTTCTTTTTGTTGATATTATATAACGTTATATAAATATTTAGCTTAAGTTAACTAATTGTAAGCAAATTTGGTCATTTAGAAAAATCATTCACAATGCGTCTTCATTATAACCATATAAGAAATACAATCTGAATATGATCAGTTTTCTCGTAGCAAATTGATAATTCTTGTCCATCATGAGATGAGTGAATATAAACTCTTGGACAATTCAAGTTGCATATAAAGCTTTGGTAGTTCTAGCAATCTTAACATAACGCTAATATTTAATTTCACTCACCCAGGGAAATGTTTCATGTGCAATATTTAGTTTGATAAGACAACTGAGAAGTAAAAAGAATTTCTTTTCTTTCCCATTCTTCCAAATGGGTTGCACGACACAAAAAATTAAATATTGCTACGAAACTCATTAGGAACAATAAAAAGAAACCATGCTTCCAATCCTTATGAATAAAATTGGCGCTTTAAATATCACATTTTGGCATTTTCCGAGTTTTGAAGTCATTTTGAAGGTCAATGCCAAATATCTCAAAAACGGACCTACGCTTTTCTTTCAAATTTCACACAAAGTTATATTAATATCTGGACAACACATCTGTAAAGTTTCATAGAAATCGGGTTTCAAATAAAACGTGTGGAGATAGTTTGGTAAAGTTGGTCGTTAAAAAATAGCGAAATTCCTCGAAAGAAAGAAGAATGGGTATTACGGAAAAGATATACATGAAATATCACATGTAAGCCCATAAATGTTTAACGCATATATCACAAGACACGCATACAAATTTTCACGCATCTTGGGCTAAAAATAAGAAAGATAAGCGACGTAGAATGACCCCTACTGTGTTTCAGTCCATCTTACCCCACCCACTTTATTTACCCATATCTCGAAAAATAAGCCGAAACCAGATTTTTTACACATACAAATTAAAGATATTATGTAACCCTATCAATCCACGAAATTTAAAGAAAATCTATTTTTTGACCCCTTATTGCAACCCATCCTTTAACATAAAGACAAACAATATTATTTCTGATTAAAATGAAATCTATTCTGGTTGCTATGGTAACCAAAATCACAATTTTTGTGCAAATAATCGTTTTTCCAGACACAAAAACTGGGTTTTTTTAGTACTTATATGTATATCTTTTTGCCTATTCTAAAAATGTAACCCAAATAAGGTAAATTATATTTATTGATAGCAAAACTGTATATTTGACAGTGTTTTCATGGCAATAGACAGGTATATTCAAACCGGTCTTAGTCCAATATTTTTAATCAAGAATCCTTATTTTCATCAATTTCATGAGTTATAATTACTTAAATACAATAGATACGTGTAACATGAACATTATGGGCTAATGCTAAAAGCAACCAATCAAAAAGATTAATGTTTATTTTGAATCATTTTTTAACCTAATTTGGTTGCCATGGTTACGAAAATGACAATTTTCGTGTAAAAATGCATTTTTAGACATAAAAGCTGTTCTATCAATACTTTCTTCTTCAATCTTTTTTGCTTATTCTACTGTGATATCAAACCATGTCTATTGTCACATAACAACCAGTACATGAATAACAAAACTAGTCTTTACTTATGCTGGCATAAGATTTTGAATGCATCACGGGTTGGCTTAACATATAAATGGGGTATTTGAATATAGGCCTAATGACCGTGTTTTCTTTAAAAACAACTGAATTCAATTACAAGACATGCATCTATCTCAAGTATACATGTCTTAACACAATTTCAACATTAATTTTAACAATGGTATCTATATGTTTGAGGGAAAATGTTTATGACCAAAGAATTTTAATTTTGTTACTATGGCAACCGAAATGACTGTATATGCGAAAATAGCTCTTTTAACTAAAAAAAAAACCCTAATATTCCAATGCCTTTTTACAACGTTTGAAATGAAAAACTTTGTCCATGGAATGCAAAATTAACAAATGGGTGATAAAACTACATGTAGTTATGTCCATGATCTAGTGAGAAGATATTAAACAAATCAACATGCATGATGTCAATCATTCCCAAACATTATGAATTTACTCAATTTAATGGGTTGCCATTGCTTTAAAATATTATTTTGTCAATCTTCACTCTCTCCCAAACAACAAAATTTTAGGTTTGTTCAATTTGGAAGCTGCTGCAAAGGGCAAAATGCATGTTGACAGCACAGTAAATATTGAGACAAAAGAAGAAAATCCTGATGATCAGCATTTTCTTCTTTTGTCTCAATGTTTTCCCAAGCATTTTTTATAAGAGATGCCAAATCCAGATTTTGCTTGAGAAAAGTTAGCCCTTTCCCTCCCAACCAAATTTTGGACTGTTTCAATTTAAAATTTGCTGAAAAGACAACATGAATGCTGGTAAAATATAGCACAGAAAATGTTGAGGCAAAAGGAGAAAATGCTAATTATCAACGTTTTCTTCTTTTGCTTCAATGTTTTCCCAAGCCATATCTAGAAGGGGCATCAAACCAGGTCTAATATGGGAGAGTGTAACTGTTAAACAAACTTTTTGATGAAACATTATCCATTACATAGACACAATTATAGTCCAAAACTGTTGTAAGGAAACATCTGATTTTAGTTGCACTTACAACGCTATTGCACTAAGATTTTGATGTCTACATTCATCATAATTTACCACTGAATATAATGTATGTATAATTGAATGTATAATAATCCCTCTTTAACTCTTTCCCAACCAAGACCTGGTATTAAAGTCCCTTACAGAAATGACTTGGGAAGGGGTAAACATTGAGACAAAAGAAGAAGCTTTTGAAATGGAAATTTTGAAAATTTGCCGTTTGGGAAAGGGTGAAGCAATCCTGATTATAAGGTCTCTCTTAGAGAATTCTTTGAAAAACAAGATAGAATATTAAGAAAATGCTGATTACCAGCAGCTCCATCTTTTTCCTAGATGTTTTCTGTGTATAATACTTTTTTTGTTTTAGAACACCCATTCTTTTATTTGAGAATTCTAGAATGCTTTTGAATTCGGATTACTCTAAAGTTTTGTTGTTTTGGAAAGGTTAACATTTTCCAAATCAAATCTGGTTTTGATGTCCATATTTGAAAAGGCTGAGGAAAACATCAAGGCAAATGAATGAAATGTTGATAATCATCATTTTTTCCTTCGCATCAATGTTTTCTGTGCTTTTTAGTACAGAAATCCTATCTTTACATGTATCAATATACATTTTGTTGTTTGCAGCAGCTTCCAATTTGTACCACTCTAAATCAGTATCAGCATGATAATGAAATAGATGGGGCTTTGTCATCTCATAAAAACATGACTACCACGGATATTCTAGTATTTGCACTGAAAGATCAGTATTATATTGTTATACTCAGGGGAAAGCTTAAAAGTGTTGTAAGAGCATACATTTATAACATTTTTAAACTTATAATTCAACGTTTAACCAAGGATTGAACAACGATATCTTAAAATATTATTCTTGACTGTCAGAACATTGCTTCCTGTGTAAGCAGCACTCATGTATCCTCTAGGCTTGTCCATTGATCATGTTTTGCTGCTACAATATACCGGTATTGGGGTCATAATATGGCTTCTTGCACGCTTCCAATGACCTTTTGAATGATATCAGGTTCTGGAGAGGGGCTGAGTTTTGGTTTCATGTAACCATGTTGAACTTGACCAGGTAGAGATGTGTGTAGTTTACAGCATACAGCAACCAATCACCATTTCTAGGCCTTTGTCTGCAAGGTAAAATGCCTGCCTCTCTGAAAATGAAGATAAATATCAATTTGAGAATGTGAAAGATTCTGTGAAAAAATGCCCATATTACAAATCCTTTATATCAAAACTTGTGAATTTTTTTTATATAAGTTTTGTAAAAAACATGTAAATTGAACGATATTAACCACAGGTATTGTGCTATTGCTTTAATTGTAAATTGTTCAATAAAGTTCAGTTAAATTAGGAGATTCCTTGGGGTAGTTGGTTAATTCTATTATCTTGATTTGTTACCACAATAATAATTCTATTTTTTTACATATAAATGAATCAAGAATATGTAGTTATCTATTCAAATTCATGAATATGAGATACTTTATACAAGACAAGAGCTTCAATGATTTCTCCACACAATACATGACTCTAATAATGATCTTTAGTATACATTTGAGCACTGATCAGGACAAAGGCCCTTAAATAGCATTTGACTATTTTGGGAATAACATGTTTTCATATCAGGCTATGCCAATTAGCAATCATAATCTTTGTTGAGTACTCTCTTACAGTTGCTACATGTCATGAAGAATCTTTAAGGAAACAGAATGGATCTTGATCAGACTATTTGCATGCACAGGCTGATCTGGATCAAAGTTGGACTTGTTATCCTGTCTTGATCTATAATTCACTAATACATGTATTTCCTTTTTCTTGATAAATCAACAATTTCTTGATTAAATTCATACCAAAAACAGTATAGAGTCCCTATGCAGCAAACTGGTACTCTGGAGTCTCTGCATGCATCACACTTCTTCATTTCTTGATCTGAAGCATAGGCACTTGGATCCAGGAATAATAAATTAATAACAACTTACATATAGTCCTGTATAATATAAATATGAGAAGGTCGGACTGTGGCCATTTTGAAGTAACGGAAGTTACAGCTGGTTCCTTGTTCATAGGGGATAAAACTATCCTGTGACGAAAACCAGAGGCGCTTGTAACAACATCCGTTACTTGAAACAATGGCCGCTGTCCGACCTTTTCATATTTATATCATACAGGACTATAATTATGCAAGTTGTTATTATTCCTGGATCCAAGTGCCTATGATCTGAAGGCATCCAATCTGAAACAGGTTGATGCTTATGGATCAAAAGAACATTTACAGAAACAAATTTTAAATACTAAAACGCGTCTCTCTGTCAAATATATCAACAGCAGCATTTAGAAGTTATACAAAAGAGGGAAAAATATCAAATTTACTCAACTTTCAAAAGTACTGGCGTGACGCCTCTATGTAAATACACTTTTGTTGCCACTTGCGGGTAATTTACCGGCCTCAGATAATGCATGAATTACTGGATTAAATCGTAAAATAAAGCATACTTACTCGATGCACACCAGGAAAATATTACATTTTAACCAAATATGTATATCTTTGATGTGAAATCTGCTCAAAGTCGGAAGTATCGGTGATTTAACTCGTGATTCAGCAGTCATGTTACGTTACGTTCGTTACGTTCTACAGGTACTTTCCCCCGCTTGCTCTCGGGGCACCACTAGCTATGCTAGTGTATGGACTCCGATGAGTCTGAGCGTTTGTGCTATATCTAATCTACAAGTAACTAATGTGTTCTATTTACAGTGCAATGAAACAACGCGAATCAAACTACGCGAATCAAACAACGCGAATTTTACTCGGAAATGGCGCGGAAGAGAAGAGATCGAAGAGGCAGTAAGTTTTACCTTACTGCTACCCATTTAACAGCTGGGTAGACTGAGGCTGACAATTAAGTGTCTTGCCCAAAGACACACCTTACCCGAGTGGGGTTCGAACTCGCAACCACCGGGCTACAAGTTCAGTGCGCTATCCACTGCGCCACTGAGGCATGTTTTCGTCGGATACATCAACTTCCGCAGTTTCGGTCGACTTATTGAAGGTGTCCTACTGCACATTTACGATAATTTCACTGTCTCGAATTTACGTGAAACATACCCGAATACGTTCGTTACATTATATATAGTTAAGAAAGTGCACGACAAAGATTAGACTTTTGTTAAATACATGCCGAAATGCAAATAAAACGTCAATATGTAACACGGTCTTTCAATTAAAAATGACGTAAATTTTGAACGCGAATTGCGCAAATAACGTCGTGCCGCAACAAGCCCTGTTTTCTCAGTCAACGTCACATATTTGAGAGCTACTAAGCATAACTGTAAAGTTTTTTTGAAATCCGTCCATTAGTATCTGAGAAATTGAGTGGACAAGAAAATTCACTCAAGGGCTGTAACTCCGTCAAAAATCAATGAACCGTGACAAAAATTTCATATGCACATCTGCACTTGGTAATGAGTTCACAAGTGAAGTTTGAACAAAATTGGACCAGCAGTTTAGGAGAAATAGAGCGGACAAAAAAGCTACAGACAGACAGACCAACAGACAGACAGACAGACAGACAGACCAACGGACAAGCTGACTCCTATATACCCCCCAAATTGAATTTGGGGGGTATAATAAAATAGTTGTAGTTTCTACTAGGTTTAAGCATTGAAATATCTTTACAAAGGATATACCCTTGTAATGAAGGGTATTGGGTGAACCCGAGATTTTAGAAAGTTGGTGCTAGCAGCTAAGTATATTTGCAGTGAACCATCAAAAGAATAATTTACTCAAAGTTTCCAGCTGCCAGGAGCAGTGTTCAAATATCAAAGGAATGGAGAAATGCAGTTTATCATAATCATCTGTTCAGCTCTAGCTTCTTTGGAAAAATATAACTTCTGACCATGACAGTTTATCTAGAGCTCCAGATAAGAGAGGGTACTGGTAATGGCTTTTAAAAATGCATTACTCCATTTATTCTTCATCAAACCCTCTGTTGTGAGTACTCATTGGAATTGTCTAATCGAGACAATTCAAATGAGTACCCACAACAGAGTTTGTAATTTCTGAAATAACAAAATTAGAATGTCTCTTATCTGTAGCTCTGTTTACCTCTAGAACTTGAGTCGAGGCGTTTCAACTTAGCCAGCTCATCTTCCGTGACAGTCACTATATCTCTCCAATATTCTTCATTCTTTCCTTGTTCCAATTCTAAATATACTTTAATGTCTTCTAACAAATCTTCTAGGTCTGTTATTGTTAAACCCTGCAACAGAAACAGTGATTCAGCCATTTAGTCTTCTCCCCAGTTCAAGAATACAGTAAATTATCCCTACCAAGTAAACAAAAGGTTTGGAAAGCATATATGTCCCCTTAAAGACATTTGCTAGATTCTTTTTGCCGAATTTAATTTTTCTCATTTTTACATATTTTTTTCTTAAGAGTATGCCTAGTTCAAATATGCAAAGAAAAAGTGGGGTCACCATATTAGTGTTCCTTGTATTTGCATTCTTGCAACACACCTGTAAACCTTTTTTTGCATGATTTTTTGATTTTTTGAAAAATACACACTATCTTAACAAATACATGATTTTTCATACCTTTATCACATATCTAACATATTTCTTTGGTCATACAATTCAGTTTGTATTACAAACAAGATGTGGAATTCATGTAATGAGTAGAAAAATAAAAGTTCCAATGGAATGTGGTTTTAAAATTTGCTACTTATTTCGCAAAAGGCACATTTTTCCCACAAATTTCGTTCAAATAATGCACAAAAATCGAAATAAAAAAAAAATTACGAATTTATTTTTTTTTAAATTCACATATTTTGTACATTAAAGTATGCTGATAATAATTGTAAAAAGAAACAAGAGTGCCTGAAAGGCACTGATATCGCTCACCTGAGTTCTTCCTGTATTTGATTGTGTATGATATAAATTTTGTTGTGAACAAATAAATAAGTCGTATCAAATTATTGTTAATAAAGTTTCATAATTTCCAATGAATGCAATGAAGTCACATTAGTATTCAATCATATTGCATGTAGTGACATCTTTAAAAATATTGAATATCATGTGCTGTTCCAGTTTGATTTTTATAACCAAGATTCAACTTTTACAATTAAATTTTGAAACATCAGAATGATACATTACAAGCATTAATATGCTTAATATGATAAGCCCCTCCTTGCCTCATCAACATTTATTAACCTGTCAAAAAATTACAACAAAGTGTTTGAAAAGAGTAACTCAATGAGCATTTTGCTATACTTGGTTTAAATTGGCCCCATAATTGATTTTTGAAGAATTTCTGTACGACTTTTTTAAGTCTGATAAGCCCTACCCTGCCACACTCATTTTTTTAACAAATCAAAAATTCACAAACAATATTATTGTTACAAAGAGTCACTCAATCAACATCCCTGGTACAAATTGGCCCAACAGTTGATTTTTCTTATCATTTCTCCTAGTCGAATAAGTCCCACCCTGCCATGTCCACATTTTTAACGAATCAGAAATTTGTAATAAAAATAAAAAGGGGTACTTAAGGAACATTCCTGAATAATTTGGTATAATTTGGTCCAACGGTTAAGGAGAAGAAAATTTTCAAAGAATTGTTTAATGATTTCTCCATGTCTGATAAGCCCCGCCCTGCCATGCCTACATTTTTTGACAAATAAAAAAATTCATGAACACACATTGAAAACAGTCACTCAAGAAACAGATCTGCCAAGTTTACTTCAAATTTGACCAATGGTTGATTTTTAAAGATTTTTTCCATGATTTCTCTAAGTCTGATAAGCCCCGCCCTGCCTGCCCACATTTTTTGACGAATCAAAAATTTGAAAACAAGTTTTGCAAAGGGTCACCAAAGGAACATTTCTGCCAAGTTTGGTAAAAATTGACTCATTGGTTAAGGAAAAGAAGATTTTTGAAGAATTATGTAACAATTTCTCTAAGTCTGATAAGCCCCGCCCTGCCATGCCCTCATTTTTTGACAAATCAAAAATTTCTCGACACACAGTGAAGACAGTCACTCAAGAAACATTCCAGCCAATATTGGTACAAATTGGATAAACATTTGATTTTTAAAGAATTATTTAACAATTTCTCAAATTCTGATAAGCCCCGCTCTGCCACGCCCACATTTTTTGACGAATCAAAAATTTGAAAACAAGTTTTGAAAAGGGTCACCCAAGGAACATTTCTGCCAAGTTTGGTAAAAATTGACTCATTGGTTAAGGAAAAGAAGATTTTTGAAGAATTATGTAACAATTTCTCTAAGTCTGATAAGCCCCGCCCTGCCATGCCCTCATTTTTTGACAAATCAAAAATTTCTCGACACACAGTGAAGACAGTCACTCAAGAAACATTCCAGCCAATATTGGTACAAATTGGATAAACATTTGATTTTTAAAGAATTATTTAACAATTTCTCAAATTCTGATAAGCCCCGCTCTGCCACGCCCACATTTTTTGACGAATCAAAAATTTGAAAACAAGTTTTGAAAAGGGTCACCCAAGGAACATTTCTGCCAACTTTGGTAAAAATTGACATGATGGTTAAGGAGAAGAAGATTTTTGAAGAATTATTTAATAATTTCTCTAAGTCTGATAAGCCCCGCCCTGCCACGCCCACATTTTTTGACGAATCAAAAATTTGAAAACAAGTTTTGCAAAGGGTCACCAAAGGAACATCTCTGCCAATTTTGGTAAAACTCGACTCAATGGTTAAGGAGAAGAAGATTTTTTGAAGAATTATTTAACAATTTCTCTAAGTCTGATAAGCCCCGCCCTGCCACGCCCACATTTTTTTGACGAATCAAAAATTTGAAAACAAGTTTTGAAAAGGGTCACCCAAGGAACATTTCTGCCAACTTTGGTAGAAATTGACTCAATGGTTAAGGAAAAGAAGATTTTTGAAGAATTATTTAACAATTTCTCTAAGTCTGATAAGCCCCGCCCTGCCACGCCCACATTTTTTGACAAATCAAAAATTTGAAAACAAGTTTTGAAAAGGGTCACCCAAGGAACATTTCTGCCAACTTTGGTAGAAATTGACTCAATGGTTAAGGAGAAGAAGATTTTTGAAGAATTATTTAACAATTTCTCTAAGTCTGATAAGCCCCGCCCTGCCACGCCCACATTTTTTGACGAATCAAAAATTTGAAAACAAGCTTTGAAAAGGGTCACCCAAGGAACATTTCTGCCAACTTTGGTAGAAATTGACTCAATGGTGAAGGAGAAGAAGATTTTTGAATAATTATTTAACAATTTCTCTAAGTCTGATAAGCCCCGCCCTGCCACGCCCACATTTTTTGACTAATCAAAAATCTGAAAACAAGTTTTGAAAAGGGTCACCCAGGGAACATGCCTGCCAAGTTTGGTTAGGATTGGCCCAGTGGTTAAGGAGGAGAAGATGTTTAAAGAAATTGTTGACGACTTCCGACGCACGACGCACGACGCACGCCGGACACAGGGTGATCACAAAAGCTCACCTTGAGCATGTTGCTCAGGTGAGCTAAAAAGGGGGTCACCATATTAATTTTGTTGGAATATTGCACTAAAATAGACTGGGCTTACAGTTATGTTTTGATAAACAGCCAGTGTTGATATAAAATCTCGTAACTACGGCTTATATCAAGCCGTAGTTACGAGATTTTATAACAAAACCCACGAAATTCCTTAGCTTGTCCGAAATTACGTCACAATTTACTTGAAAAAATCGTTCCCTTTTAAATGTCTTGCCAAAAGACACACCCCCAGTGGGGTTTGAACCCGGAACCTCCGGGTTTCAAGTCGAGTGCGCTATCCACTGCGCCACCGAGGCTGTCAAGAGTGAAAATTTCAATGCGCATGAACTTGCGCACTAACAAACTCCCGAAAACGTCTTTAAGGCCAATCTCTGATGTAGTCACCAAGCAAATGAAACATTGTAATTGTAGTATATACTTTTGTAAAAGAACATTTTGAAAACAGCTAATCTCTAAAATTATGAAAATCAACAAAGGGCAATAACTTCATAAATATGATTGACAGAGTTCATGTACTCTGCACTTCTCCTGAAAAAGATCTATCCACGTCTATAGAAAGCTGTCATGATTATACCTGGCATAAATATTGAGTTATGCTGCAGACCAAAATTAAGTATGAAAATCTACTAAAGGCAATAACTCCATAAATATTATCCACATAATTATGATTCTTGTGCCCTGCCCTTTTTTCTAAATTATATCTATGGTTATCAGCATTTTCTCCTTTACTCGCAGTGCTTTTCAAAGCTATCTCAATTTTTGACAAAAACACATGTCTTGTTTTGAAAACGATTGAGGTATTACTTACATATAGGTATGTATAAGGTTCAAGCATTTCTATAGCCAACTCGTCATCTTCTGCACTGATATATTTATTTTAGCTAGAAGATCTATAGTTTTGGCTCGGCCATGTGGCGCAGGTGGGATTTCACCCTCCCTAAAACAAGACCAGCTTTTGAGGTCCCAAATAGAAATGGTTTGGGAACACATTGAGGCAAAACTGCCTCAATATTTTCATTTCTTATCTCATGTGTATATGCACCCATTTGGTCATCTGCAGCTTTGGGAATGGACTACCCTAAAATTTTGCTGTTTGGTAATGGGTTAAGAGATACTCACATATAGATAAGTATAAGGCTCATGCATTTCTATGGCCAGCTCATCATCCTCTGCACTGATATATTTATTTTAGCCAGAAGATCTATAGGTTTGGCTCTGCCATGTAGCGCAGGTGGGATTTAACCCCTTCCCAAACAAGACCAGCTTTTGAGGTCCCAAATTGTAATGGTTTGGGAAAACATTGAGGCAAAAGAAGAAAATGCTGATAATCAGCATTTTCTCCTTTTGCCTCAATATTTTCTTATCTATAATGTACACTTATTTCATGTGTATTTGCACCCATTTTGTCATCTGCAGCAGTTTTGGGATAGGACTACCATAAAATTTTGCTGTTTGGTAAAGGGTTAAGGTATTACTTACATATAGGTAAGTATAAGGTTCATGCATTTCTATGGCCAACTCGTCATCTTCAGCACTGATATATTTATTTTAGCTAGAGAGTCTATAGGTTTGGCTCGTCCATGAGGCAATGGTGGGATTTAACCCCTTTCCAAAAAAAACTTCCAAGCTTTTTAGGTCCCAAATTGTAATGGTTTGGGAAAACATTGAGGGGCAAGTTTAAAAAAAATAAGACCGTTCACTTTTTACATGCCTCGGCTTTTACAGAGAAACATGTTCTACCCAATCAAAGCTAAAAAGATGTGTTATTGTGTGTTTATACTGGGTACCAAGTTTAAAGAAAATTGCTTCACAAATAAAAAAGATATGTCATTTAAACATGCCAAAAATGTCAGGAGTGAAACGCTTTTTGTGTGACACTTAACACTTTGACCAGATTTCTAAGCTATGGTAAATAAAAGATAGTGACAGGATACTACAATAGGCAATTGTAATTCATAAAACAACATGTGCATCATCATCTTAAAATTACCTTTTCATCTTATCTTCACTGGTTTAGGATGTGGAGCCTGTTTTATACAACAACCCTCTAAATTTTATGTCAGGAGTGAAACACTTTTATTCTTTAAAATGTGTTCTCATTTTTGTCTATTCAGCCAGAAATCTACCACTCAAACTGTTTTACGAAGCCATCACCCTTGTGGACATTCTGCACTCTACTCTTTAGTGATTCGTGGGTTACAATTTCTCATATTGTGCAATATATATGCTGTCAGGAGTGAAACGCTTTTTTGTTGTCATTTTGCAAGATTGTGCACACAATTTTAGCTAAAAGTTAGTGAATATGAATTTTAAATGTAATTTGGACACTGTTTAACCATTTAGAATAGTTTTTAGGCATCCTAATTAAGAAATCTGGATGATATTCTGTAAAAATAGCTGTTATTCTTAAAATTCAACTGTCACACTTTGGTCACATTTTTTTTAAACCTGCCCTGAGGCAAAAGAAGAAAATGCTGATAATCAGCATTTTCTCCTTTTGCCTCAATATTTTCTTATCTATAATGTACACTTATTTCATGTGTATTTGCACCCATTTTGTCATCTGCAGCAGTTTTGGGATAGGACTACCATAAAATTTTGCTGTTTGGTAAAGGGTTAAGGTATTACTTACATATAGATATGTATAAGGTTCATGCATTTCTATGGCCAGTTCGTCATCTTCAGCACTGATATATTTAGCTAGAAGATCTATAGGTTTGGCACGGCCATCCTTGATTCGTATCTCCGATCGCAACTTGGCTTGCTTCAAGTGGAACTGCAATGAAATTTCAGTACAATCAATTCTGCATCAAACAAATATTTTTTTTAACTAACATAATTATGGTCCCAAACAACTTTTATACACAAATTATTCATGAAGAAAGGGAAAATTGCAGCATGCATGTTTTCATTATTCAAATTCTCACAGTGGAGTCTGTTATTCCGATAAGGGTTAAAATTCCACCAAATTAAATGCTGGAGTAATTAATCTTTGCTTTGAAGCTGAAATTATGGTCAAAGAAGCATGTGCAAACTTTTAGAAAGAGTAATAGCATCCAGCATATGACACTTCCATGTAAAACCTTAATCAAAGCACAAGCCATCCCCCTGGTGTCCCTCTATTCAACAAATTGAAAGAAATGCTAGAAAAGGAAGATATCTAACCCTTTCCCAAACAGCAAAATTTCAGGGCAGTCCTATTTAAATGGTGCTGTAAACGACAAAATTTATGTTAAAAGGATGGTGTTTGAGTACAATATAGCACAGAAAATATTGAGACAAAAGGAGAAACTGCTGGTTATCAGCAGTTTCTTCTTTTGTCTCAATGTTTTCCAAAGCCTTTTCTATTAGGGACGTCAAAACCAGGTCTTGTTTGGGAAAGGGTTAATGTACTCACAGAATCTTCAGATTTTTCCCATTCTCTGTAATATTCTGCTTCCTTATCTCGCTGTAGTTGCTCCTGAAAATAGTCATTCATAACATTAAACCCTGCCCTAATGTCAAAATCTGAGGGTGATTGAATTTGGAAGCTTCTGCAAATGTCAAAATCGATGTTGATAAAGATGTGATTTGTAAAGAATATAGCAGAGAAAATATTGAAGCAAAAGAAGAAATAAATGATTATTGGTATTTTCTTCCTTTGTCTCAATGTTTTCCAAAACCATTTCTAATGGGGACATCAAACCCAGGTCTTGTTTGGGAAAAGGTTAAACCTTTCCCACACAATGATCGCTTTCTGACACCTCTAATAGACATGGATTATGAAAACATTGAGAAACAAGAGTTGTCCGCGGACAACGTAGCTCGCCTATACGAGAGCTTGTCACAAAAACAGCATTTTTTTAAAAGTAGGTCAAACTCCAAGGTCAAGGTCACAAGGTCAAAGGTCATGGTCTCAAATGAAAGGTCTTGTCGATATGTATCTATGTATGAAATATCAAGGCTGTATCTCTAATAGTGCCTGAGATATAGACCAGGTTAAAGTTTTTCAAAAGTAGGTCAAACTCCAAGGTCAAGGTCACAAGGTCAAAGGTCATGGTCCCAAATGAAAGGTCTTGTCAAGATGTATCCATGTATGAAATATCAAGGCTGTATCTCTTATAGTGCCTGAGATGTAGGCCAGGTTAAAGTTTTTCAAAAGTAGGTCAAACTCCAAGGTCAAGGTCATGAGGTCAAAGGTCATGGTCCCAAATGAAAGGTCTTGTCGAGATGTATCTATGTATGAAATATCAAGGCTGTATCTCTTATAGTGCCTGAGATATAGACCAGGTTAAAGTTTTTCAAGTGAAGACGCGACGCGACAGGACGGGACGCTGACGCCGACACTAGGGCTGTGACAATAGCTCCCCGGACATAAAGTCCCGGATCGCTAAAAAGAAGAAAATGCTGATCATCAGCATTTTCTCCTTTTGCCTCAATATTTTTCTAAACTATACAATTAACATTTCTTCCTACTGATATAATTTATTTTGTCATATCGTCGTTGTAAATGCCAATCATCGTATCTCGTTTTTGGAAAATTTCAAAGGGGAGGGAAAAAGTGTAATAACTTTACCCAAACTGAAATGTTTTGCTTGAAATTTGGACATATTGTTCACAAATGATTTTTTATCAAAACTAATCAGTAAAATATCTCAAAACCTGCAAGAATTGTCTGTAACTGGGCACACAAGTTTGTACTTTGAAAATCGCAAGAATCGACATACGAGGTTTTGCATTTACACCGACGATATGTAACTCCTTTCAAACTAGACTGATCTAAAATTTTGCCCTCTGGTTAATGGTTCATTGAATATATATAAATGCCACACAGTGTTTCGGTCTAAAGAATCTGTTGAATATAGAAAATACAGAAGTCAGTAAATGCCAGTTAAACTCCCTTCTCTGTAGCGACCTTTTTTTTTTAATTTATTAAAATTTTATGAGAAAATTATCCCTAACACCAATATATTAAGAGTTCAGTGCTGGGTATTGTCAAAAGAGTCAAACTTGTGTGCTTACATGTTTCTCGACTCAAAATAGATATGGTTTTTGATTGGTCAATAATAAGAGTAAAGCTTATTTTCACTCATCAAGCTTTATTGGTATTAATCGCAAAAATTCTCATAGGATGGCAGGCCCATTAACTCTTTCGCTGCCAATGTCGCCGAAAAGCGACCCATAGGAAGACTGCCAATGTCGCTGATCGGCGACTTTCAAACAATAGCTTAATGAGGTCATTTCAGGTCAAGGACAAGGTCATCTGATCAAACTGCCTGATAAAAAGTATGCTATTAGGCAAAACAATTTATGTGCAATGATTCCTGAAAGTTTCAGCTTAATAATATCAAACAACACTTTTTTACTATTCTATATACTGATAAGCCCTCTTATGAATTTTCCAAAATGTGGCCCTGAAAATAGGAAAATTCCAGGAAATTTGGCAGCGAAAGAGTTAAATCAAATGTTACAATCAACTAAATCTTACCCTTTCCCGTTCACGTTCTTCTCTCTCCCTTTCTCTTTCCATTCTTCTTTTCTTCACTTTTTCAAGTTCCCTCTGAAAAACACATAATTAATCCATTACCAAACAACAAAATTACAGGGTGGTCCAAATTGAAAGATCCTTCAGACGACAATTTCGAGTGAACGGAATTTTATTTTTTAGGTCTTTTAAAATGGAAAACATTGTGGGAAATGAAGAAATTGCTTGTCACAAGCAATTTCTTTATTTTCCACGATGTTTTCCCTGGCCATTATTTTGTGGGGAGTCAAAAAGAGTCATTGTGTGGTAATGGGTTAAATTGTGATCGAATACTAACAGTTGTCTTTTAAATGAAGAATATGTTAAGGAAAAGGGAGAGCTCTTGTCATAAAAGCAAATCACAAAAATGCTATTTGATGGCAAGCAACAGGTTTCTTTCTTCCAAAGATTTTTAATCTCCACACTCAACCTTGGCTTTGTAAACCCTGTCCAAAACAACACAACTGGTTTTTGACACCCACACTGAAGACAGATTTGGAAAAGAATGGAGAAAATTCTCTTTTCTTTTTCGTTCTCAATGTTTTCTAAGATACAATTTTAACTGTTTTAACCCTTTCCCAAACAGCCTAAATTTAAGGTGGTCTAATTTGAAAGTTGCTGCAGACAACAAAGTGGGTTGTTGATAAAGATAGGATATGTGTATAATTTAGAAAGGAAAATATTTAGTCAAAAGGAGAAAATGTTGTTATCGGCATTTTCTTCTGTTGCCTCAATATTTTCCAAGCTTTCGATTTGAGGGGTGTGAAAACATTTCAATGTGTGGGCTAATCATTTTGTTCCATATTTTTCTCAACTTCAAGGCCCGGTCACATACGATATCGCGGCCGTTCCGCGGCCATAACACGGCTAAAAAATCTCAAACTATTTCGGACGTGGTTGGACGCGGTAACTTTGGGTCAATTTTGTTTTAGCCGTGCTATGGACGCGGAATGGACGTGGTATGGCCGCCGGCTGCTGTTCCACTGCCGAAACACTGCCGTAGCACGGCCTACAACTTCCAACCGCGTCTAATGTTAAAACACGCAACAAGATACCACGTCCACATCGCGTCTGAATCACTGCCGTAGCACGGCCATAGCACTGCCATTCCATGGCCATATCACTGCCATTCCACTGCCTAATCGCGGCTAAACCGTCCGTAACGCATATAATGCTATTTTCCCACAGCAGATCAGATCAAATTGAACAAACCATATCAAGTGATCTTGCGCAGATCGAGTTCGGCTGGCACGTGTAATGGGGAGTAGTTTAGGTGATTCAGCTTTATCTTCATCGCTCGGACTTCCAATTCAAATTTTTTGGCATTTCAAAACTTCTCGTATGCGACCGAGTAGGAAATTGATCTAGGAACGACTATGTATTTATCGCTAAGAAGATCGATCTAATCGAGAGTCAGTCGTGTCTGAAGGTCAAGCGTGATCGGATTGATATCTTTTACCCGGCCTGTACCCAACCTGCATTTGGTCACACCGACTTGTACTTGATTCACCCTATCAAAATGAATGTAGAGGCTATTTTTTGATTGTCTAAAGACCAAGAAGAAGTCATTAATCATAGGTTCCCACTGCCGACCAGATCAACTCGATCAAGCCCAATCAAGTGATCGAGTTTAGATGGATATCGATCAGCATAGGTAATCGGAAATGGTCTGGTAATCGAGTTTGATCTGAATCGCTTCTGCCTCTTTTTTTTTTTTTTTTTTTTTTCATTGTAAAATGATATTGGTGTGCGATCGAGTGAAAATAAAAAACGATCGGGGTGCGGCTGTGTATTGATCGGGTAGAAAATCGACCCGCCCGGGAAATAATAGTTGCTGGGAATCGATTGTGGTCGTGTTAATATCTTTCGCTCGACCAGCACCCAACCTACACTCGATAACCTCGACTTGTAGCCTACTCGAGTGAATCCAGACACTATTTCGATTAACTCGTCCTCTGCTTCATCTGCCAGTCCGATCAAATCGACTATTGAAGTCGGATTGATCAGCTAGAGATCGAGAAAAAGTTGTTTTGTCAGGATTAGTCGGGGAATTCAAGCGATCGACTTGATTTGATCGGCAGTGGTAACCTATAATTAGTTGGATTTTCCCAGAACTTAATTCTAGAAACACTGCCGATCAGATCAACCAAGTTCCCCGTTAGACCGTACTTAATTATTTCTTCTCAATCTCTAGTCGATCAACTTCGAAGTCTGCAGTCGATTTTATCGATTGGCCCGATGACACAGAGGTCGAGCTGATCGGGATGCAGTTAAGTATCAAACAAGTACAAGTCGAGGAGATCGACTGCAGGTTTGGTGCAGGTCGTGTAAGATATATTACCTCCATCACACTCAATCTCCAGACACCATTGATTCCTGATCAATTTTCTACGCGATCGCCCACGAATATTTTGAAATGCGAAAAATGAGTGTGACACCTGAGCGGTGCAGATCCAGACATGATTGATTCTTGATCAGCTATATCCTCTAGCCGATTACAAAATCGCTTCCCGATCAATTTTCTATGCAATCTCTAACAAATATTTTAAATTACAAACAACAAAGAAAGAAACCTGAGCGGTGAAGATCACGCTCGATAACCCCGACCAATTCTTATTACCCATGTCGTGCAAAATCGATATGTAATAGATCGATTGGTCCGATTTAATCGACTTAATTTGATCGGCAGAGGGAACCTAGCATAAGCCACCGAGTTGATTTGATTGCTAGTAGGCAACTAGCACCAAGGCAGTCGAACACGACTAGTCTTTACAGTTTACAGAAAATTTAGATATCTAATCAAAGGTTATCATGCTAAAACAGAAAAGTTGTCAAGCAAGCTGGCAAAAAAGATGTAAGGATCTTAAAAAAATATCCCAAGTCAGTGCAAGGAGGGGCCCATTTTCCTGTTACTGCTGCTCCCAGTTAAGACTTTGCCCGCAAAGAGATGCAAGAGTAGCTGATTCTAGCGATATTCAATACATTTTAACTTCTGCGTCTTACCACGTCCATAGCACTGCCGGAGCACTGCCTACCGCGTCCATTCCGCGGCCATTCCACGGCCATTCCACGTCCATTCCACTGCCTCATCGCGTCTGTCAGCCGTGGTTTGGCCGCGATAACATTTTTGTGCAGTTCAAAAAATCAGTCTAAAATAATTTCGATTTTCAATTTCATTCCGCGTCCTACCACGTCCATACCACTGCCATAGCACGGCCGTATCACTGCCGCATCGCGTCCAACAGCGTCCATTCCACGGGTGGCTCACTTTAGCCGTGATACGGCCGCGGAATGGCCGCGATATCGTATGTGACCGGGCCTTCACCACATTTGAATTATGATCAGGAAAAAAAATATTTGTATGGAAAAGATTCAAAATATGTAATTGTTTATGATTGGTACAGAACAGCTTGCATGTTTTTTGCCTATAACACTTATCCACCACAGTAAAAATAGACTTTGAGTGGAAAATCACAGTGATCTTCCACATCAACATTCTGCACAAAACATCGTGATTCACAGTATTTTAGAAAGGGTAAAGTGATAAATCAAGGTAGAAAACCAGGATGAATCCACAGGTTTGTGTGGTAAAACACTCATCACCACAGCCATTGCCATTTTCCACTCAAAATCAAATTGCGGTGAGATGTGGAAATAGGCATAAAACATGCGAACTATACTGTAAGACAGATCAAACTCACCCTATTTTCCTCCATTTTTTTCTTGGTCATGTGCTGTATTTCATCTGTAGCCAGAGTTTCTTTTCCTTCTTTTTCAATTTTCTTATTCCACACAAAAGTATCTGTCAGATGTTCATCACCAAATGGATTGTCAGCATTTGAATAACCCTGTTAGAAAGGAAAGAAACAGGGATGAAGAAAAAACACCTTCAAGGTACTCCAATCATTAAATGGCCACATCCATATGGATCAAGAAAGCTTGGAAGAAATTCAGGGAGTTTACATCTATTCTTGTATCATGTAACCTGTCGTATCAGACCAGGAGTGAGTGTGCATGAGACATGTGATGCTCCATGCCAGTGAGACCTGTGGACTGACCAAGAAAAGCCTCCAGTACACAAAATACAGCATCTGAAAATTTTGTGGCATACAACCGATAACCAGAGCCACAGTAATTTCACACAAGCTACTTTAGCGTCTTTGCCTTAACCTTTTCCCAAACGACAAAATTTTAGGGTGGTCCAATTCGAAAGCTGCTGCAGACGACAAAATGGATGTTAATAAAGATTGGAATTGAGAGTGATATAGCAAAGAGAATATTGAGGCAAAAGGAGAAACTGCTGGCTATCAGCAGTTTCTTCTTTTGCCTCCATGTTTTCCCTAGCTTAATCTATTAGGGACGTCAAAACCAGGTCTTGTTTGGGAAAGGGTTAAAGACCTCACCCTTGTATTGCAAAAAGACAACTCTGCTGGTTCTACTACATAAAAATTTGAGTTTTGCCATACATATAATTGAATAATGTATAATATTAAACAATATCTGGTGTATTTTTTTTGTTATCTGTTGCTATGTTATTATTAAGTTACAACAATTACGGTTAACCTTAAATCTGTCATTTTTGAAAAACATACCAGTGTCTCTGCATCCCATCCCATTTTTTCTTTCCTTTTTCTTTCCTTCATTTCCTTTTTAGCCAATCTTCTGGCTCTCTTTTCTTCTGGTGTCTCAATCGCTTTCAAAATCTCCTTTTTCTTCCTTTAATAGAGATTAAAAAAAATCATACTTTTTTAAAATTGTAATTTATCTTTTATAAAAAATGCTCTCATCAAGTTGTAAACGTTATTTAGCCTTTTTTAACCCTTTCCCATAACGACAAAATTTTAGGGTGATCCACTTCAAAAACTGCCACAAATGACAAAATGAATGCTATTAAAGATAGGATTTGTGTAAAATATGGCACAGAAAATATTGAGACAAAAGGAGAAACTGCTGGTTATCAGCAGTTTCTTCTTTTGTTTCAATGTTTTCCCAAGCCTTTTCCCTCAGGGACGTCAAAACCAGGTCTTGTTTGGGAAAGGGTTAACAAAGATTAGAGAAGTCCCTAATGAAAGTCTGGTACATTTGGCAGCGGAGAGTACTGATATTTTTTCAACTCACAACATGTCAATTTATTTCAAATATGTATGCTAACAGTGGAAAGGGACCAGGGCCCTTTATTTGGGGATAAATATGTTGAACATACTGTTTTAGGGGAAACAAATTCAGATTGGTATTTAGCTTAAATAATGGAAAGGCTTGAAAACATTTCTAGAGCCATGAAGAAAATACATGTTACAATTAGTTTATCAGCTGATAATCAAAGATTTTTGATTGTAAACATAACAAGAGCTGTCCGAAGACAGCGCGCTCGACTTTCTAAGTTGCTTAGTATAAAGGGGGCATAACTCCAAATAGAGTGGTCCCAGGGTTATGGGTCCTGATAGTAAGGTAGAGGGTGTGATGGTGAATAAGTATTCCAAGTTTGGGTTGAATCCCTTTGATAGTATGGAAGTTATTGATGTTTGAAAAAACTTTAACCTTTGTTGCAACGCCAACGCCGACACCCGGGTGACAGTATAAGCTCTCATTTTCTTCGAAAAGTCGAGCTAAAAATCCCCCTTTGGAAACATTATAAGGGTTGGAAATTCATTTATGATGGTAAAATTGCAACTTATGCAAAATATGATATCTTGCATCTTCCTTGATTGATTCCATATCCAGTTCTGGTAGTCTTGGTGACTTCATCCTCTTTGTGTGAGATGGACTGATATCAGAGTTGGAGGAGTTCTTTTCTTCATTACCCTGCTTAGCCCTTTCCCATACTGATATATTGATGCATTTTGACGCCCCACAGGTTCAAGTTTATTGGGGTTTTACGCCGTTTTCAACTGCCAGGGTCATATCACTGCGGCTGGAGCACCTACCCATGGATTCTTGTTGTTTCTCAAACCAGTACTACCACAACACCCTTACCAAGCCTCCAGCTGCTCGCCCACTTAGATAAACGATTTCAAACCCATTGGTGGGTGACAATTTTGTCAGAAAGGGTATTAGCCGCGGCTGGGTTTCAAACCCGGAACCTCTCGTATGAGAGGCAGAAGCGCTACCAACTGCGCTAAGGTCGCGGCCTTTGACGCCCCACAGGATAAAGGTTTTAAAAAACATTGTGGAAAATGAAGAAATTGCTTGTGACAAGCAATTTCTTCATTTCTCACAATGTTTTCTACCAAGAAAGGCTTAATAATGACAAATTCTTTACACTTGAAATTGTCGTCTTTAACACATTTGAAGTTAGACAAGTCTAAAATTTTGTGTCTCTGTATTAAATCCAAACAGAATGTCAATACCTTGCATCTTCCTTGATAGATTCCATATCCAGTTCTGGTAGTTTGGATGACTTAATCCTCTTTGTACGAGATGGACTGCTATCAGAGTCTGAGGAGTCTATTTCTTCATCCCTGTGTTTTCTGCGATGTCGGTCTCTTGATCTTGATCGGTGTTTTCTCTTACTTTTCTTTCTGTCTCGTGACCTTGACCTTGACCTACTTTCTGATTCTGATGGAGAATCTCTCCTGTGTCTAGAAAGGCAAAAAACAAAACTATAATATTAACCCTTTCCCAAACAAGACCCTGGTTTTGACGTCCCTATTAGAAATGACATGAGAAAACATTTAGACAAAAGAAGAAACTGCTGATAACCAGCAGTTTCTCCTTTTGTCTCAATATTTTCTGTTCCATATTTCACAAAAATCCTATCTGATAACATCTATTTTGTCAATTTTATGGCAGTTTTTGTAGTGCACCACCCTAAAATTTAGTCGTTTGGGAAAGGATTAATTCAAGAATTTAGATGGTGCAGACAGCAGAAATTGATATAATTAATATTGTATCCTAGATTTTGAGTTTGCTGCTTAGCTAACAGGTTTATCATACTTTTTGTGTATACTCAAGTAATCACTTAAAGATCCAGGGATCTATGGTAAAAGAACATTAATGCCATTTGACAATGCTTAGTCTGTTACGGTAGATCTAAACAAATATTCAATCCAAATGTGAACAGTGTGGTCAGCGAAATTTAAAAAGACTGACAATTTTAACTTAAAGACATTTACTAGATTCTTTTTGCCGAATTTAATTTTTCTCATTTTTACATATTTTTTTCTTTACAGTATGCCTAGTTCAAATATGCAAAGAAAAAGTGGGGTCACCATATTAGTTTTCCTTGTATTTGTATTCTTACAACACACCTGTAAACCTTTTTTGCATGATTTTTTGATTTTTTAAAAAATACACACTATCTTAACAAATATATGATTTTTCATACCTTTTTCACATATCTAACATATTTCTTTGGTCATACAATTCAGTTTGTATTACAAACAAGATGTGGAATTCTTGAAATGAGTAGAAAAGTAAAAATACCAAAGTAATGTGGTTTTACAAATTACTACTTTTTCCGTCAAAGGCACATTTTTCCACAAATTTCGTTCAAGTAATGCACAAAAATTGAAATAAAAATTTTTTTACGAATTTAATCTTTTTTTTAAATTCACAGATTTTGTTCATTAAAGTATGCTGAAAATAACTGTAAAAAGAAATAAAGAGGTAACCATATTAATTTTGTTGGAATTTTGCACTAAAATAGACTGGGTTTACAGTTATGTTTTGATAAACAGTCGGTGTTGATATGAAATCTCGTATTTACGGCTTATACCAAGCCGTAGTTACGAGATTTTATAACAAACCCCACGAAATTCATTAGTTTGTCCGAAATTACGTCACAATTTACCTGAAAAATCGTTCCCTTTTAAATGTCTTGCCAAAAGACACACCCCAAGTGGGGTTTGAACCCGGAACCTCCGGGTTTCAAGTCGAGTGCGCTATCCACTGTGCCACGGAGGCTATCAAGAGTAAAGAATTTCAATGCGCACGAACTTGCGCACTAACAAACTCCCGAAAACGTCTTTAAGAGCCCAGAATATCAAAATTCAATACTTAGCATTAAGGGTATGGACATTTTCTCTAAATATTTAGGGGCCCAGCTCAAAATCTAGGGATCCTGCTGGCCTAGTTGCAATAATCATGTAACCGAAACCTTTTTGAATTTTTGATCTGGGTTCCGATAACAATTCCTTCCTACTTTTTGCAATGGAGCAGGTGCTGGAATGATTCATTCCAGCAAGTTTAGCATAGTCAAACTTCAAATAAAGCTATGGAGTCAGAGTGTAGTATCAGTAAGAATGTTACCTGACAACAAGTTAACCATATTATTTTTGTCAATCTAGCATAGTTTTACATTGAAATCAATTTCAAATAAAGTTCAATTTAATTTTGAAGCAGAGTACCCATCTAAATCGACAATAGTCTGCTAGCCTTATTCAATTTCATTTATCAAAAAAACACAGAGCTCCAGATAAGGTGCGTGATTGCGTTATTACGCATTCAAACGTGCAAAACACGCATTCCAAAGTCAACTGTGTACGTCGCCAGACGCATTCAATGTTCCAGTAACGCATTTCGAACAATCGGGAGTGAGTGAAAGTTACTGGTTTCGTGCTTACGCATTCAAATTGTTTCTATTCGTCGAAGAGAAATTTATTTATCTTTTATTTTTTTATTTTTTTTATTTATTTATTTATTTATTAATTTTTTTGAATATAATTTAGCAAATCTTACGGGTTGCCGAATCTTACGAATTCATTATTATACCACACCATAACGTTTTGTTTACGTTTGCATGGTCTGTTGCGTCGCAAAGTTAACCATATCCGGAAGAAAACGGAAAATCATGTCAGAATCTTACATTTTTTCAAGCCAAGCGGGGAGGATACAGCTGCATCTATAGTATTATTCGAGTTTTGTTTTAATCTGTCACTAAAACGGCCGCACATTATTCCCGAAAACATCACGTCGGCGGATCAGATAAGACCCTAACTTGGCTGAAAATTATGACAGGCCGAGTTTCTGTGGATGATTTCAGAGCGATATATGTCCGATAATTTGAAAATAAATTGGAAAGTCAACTAGTATTCAGAAAAAGATGGCATGTATTGTATAAGACCATGGTCGCTGGAGGGATCAAAATTTAAGAAGGGGGGGGGGGGCTCTTTCTGCTTCTGAATAGTGATATTTACTGTTTTTATGAATAGTTCATGGTGTTTTATTACCTTGTTTAGACTTACAACATTTATTTGATAATTCCATAGTAGCGAACTCACTCATTTTGAACATTTTTTTGTATTTTAATACCTTACTGAGCCATTTTAATCCGAGAAGTACCAATACAAGGAAAGAAAATTCTATAATCAATAGGATAGTTTAGTCTTCCCCATGAACCGTTTTTTGTCGGTTTTCTCCAAAAAGGGATTAGAACTACTGGGTTGAGAGTGAATAACTCTTTTGATGCTCAAAGCAGGGAGTGATCACTCTTTTACTAGCAACCACCACTCTTTTTCAGAAAAAAGTTTAATCTGTAAAAACTATACATTTTCTGGAAGATCTCATCAATACAAATAAGAAAATATATAGTTTAATTAGGTTTTAAATGTTCTTTAAGTAAAAAAAACTATGACAAAATGCCCAAAATCGTGTTTCTGAAAACACAAATTTCATTTTTTCAGGAAAACTTGACCTCACCCTGTAATTAGAAGATGCTGCATAATATGCAGTTAATTTAGTGTTCATTTGGTGGTCATATCATCAAAGATGAATAATGATAGCCAAATTCGTCTGTTTGCTGACTTGATTGTGACTTTTTCTTAAGATTAATGAGTCCGGTTGACCATAAATTTTGGGCTAAATTTGAAATATAAAAGAGAAAGTCAATATAAAAAAGTTTTTTTGAACTTGAGTTTCATTTAGATGACTTCCAATACATTGTGCATGATGAGAATGTCATTGTCTCCAATATTTAAAGGTTTGAGAGTCCAAAAGAGGGTGTATATTTGTTCAATCAACAAAATATAATTACCCCACCCACCCATTTTACTATGTGTAAAATGAAGGTTAATGCTAGTGCAAATAGGGACTCTTTTGAAAATGTATGAACTGTGTAGATATGAAAATCACCTTTTATTTATCTCCTAAAGTTCTCCCTCCTATTTCTTTCTATTTCAGGAAAGCAGTACCAGTCTTCAGAAGACGGAACTTAAAGGAGCGTGCCTGGGGGATTCTGTTGATTTGGGAGGAAACAAGCACCTTCAAATTTGAAAGAATGGAAAGTTAGAGAGAGAAAATATATTGTTTTAATCATAAAGATGGAAACCAGTGTGAATGATCAATCTAGATATCATATTTTGGCAATTTGCAAATGCTTTCTGCTTTCTTGATCTGAGTATTAAAGATATCAAAAGAGTGTCTGCAGTTGGTCAAGCTTTCAACAAAAGGAATAGATCTAATTATGTAATATTCTAAATTCTGATGCTGTGTCTGGAAGAAAACACTTTCAATTACTGTTTCTGTCAAGTGTTAAATATTCCAAGCTAAGTTAACTGTTTTAGCTTGAAATAGCTTGTGTTTATATTGTACATGTATGCATATTTGTATGATATTATTGTCTTTACTATAATTTTAATATACGTTTGTTTCGTACATTGTAAATGGTCAAAGGCATCTTAACTACTAATTTCAAGTGGTATAAGCTTTTTATAAACCTTGTCAGACAATTAAGATTTTCACTGAAAATATTAAGACAGTACAATTTGGAGAGAACTTGTAGGTCTACATCATTTCATTACAGAGTGTTAATAAGTCAAATGTTTGCATAGTTTTGTCGATGACGCGACGCATCGATAAAACTGGGTAATTTGCGATGACAAGCAGGCTTCTGATTGGTTGGCTTAGTTGGTAGGTATATAAAAGCTCCAGTTTTGCCGCGCTTCGTGCACAGTTTGTCTTTATGCAGTCGACAAGTTTATACTTGCTTTGAAATTTTTAAATTTTTTTAGGAGGATGAGAAGGGATAACGTTGGATAGGTGATTTTCATTCTATTGAACGTTCTGCTATTTCTCTTCTTCATTAGTTTTAGGAGCTTTGCTAGAAATTTTTGAAGTCCTTTTTGATTTGGCGGTTGGACAATTAACCATCATCGCATTGGGTTTCATTTGTATATATAGATAATTCATGGCATTTTAGTACTAATTTATGTTGTAACAATGCGTTGATGGCTCATTGTCCTTATGCAGCAATTTAATTGAAAGCTACAGTTTCATTTATATATTAATGTAGCTTACATAGATCTGATATTTAATCTTTACGTTAGATCTGATATTTAATGACATTTTAGTTGACTGAGGAATACCTAATTAGATTCATTCAAGTTATTCTGCCTTGTTGTCTTATTGCTAATTTTGTAATAAATCTGGAACAAAATATTGAGGCAAAAGGGAAAATGCTTGTGATCAACATTTTTTGTGTAAATTGCAGATTAAATTTAAGCACTCATAAGTGAATGGTGAATAGAGTAGACTAGTCTACACATGCAACTGATATATAAAGTATTGTGGTAGAAAACACTGAGAGAAAATGATAATATTTTTGATTTTGATTGAAACATCCTAATTCTCCCTTTCTGTCAATGTTTTCATTGCTAAGTTGAAGGTTTGCAAAATTGGCGTGTTAAAATCAACATATTGTTGCGTCACACAATGCACAGGTAAATTAATCTAATGTGCTTTCATATAATTTGCGTCAGTTGCTGATTGTTTTTACGTTTTGAATACAAAAATTGTGACGAGTACGAAAACTCCTGGGTACGAACCAATTTCTTCAAACTTTTCCTCTTTTTGAAGAGTTTAAATTAAATTGCATGAATGCAATCAGTTATTTATGCATTACTTACGGATATGATAACCATAAAATCTGCAGATCGTCTACAGTTTTTGCAATTTTAACTTACAAACTTTGTTGACATGAAGAAAAAGTAGACTTCCGGTTCATGACAGGGGCCTTCCAAACATAATTACCTCCCTTTAAAGTCGTCTAGTAGGCCAAAACAAGCCCCAAATTAAGGTATTTTACGTGCAAGGACAAAGGCAAATTTGAACTTTATTTGCTGGTAAATGCTTAAACTTTCATACTAAAACTCAATCAAGGGCGTATTTGATCGTTCTCCGCAAAATTGTTGATTTCGAAATTTTCGTCGGCTGTTATCTTATGCAAACCAGCTTGATAGCAAAGCCAAACGGCCCTACACGCTAGGTTCAGAACAAGTCCCGCCCAATTATGCAAATTTCTCACTTGGTTTTACTCTGATATCTTCGTATGAAAGCGTATGAAGTTGGCTAATTTCCCGGGTCGGATTTTTCACGCGACACCGATTGCGCAATAATTACATCCGGGCATGCGTGGTGGTTGCTACTTTTACCCTAAAAATTATCTGGAGCTCTGAAAACAAAAAATAAATTTGAGAAAAAAGAATGGATCGTTTTATTTTCTCTTATTTGAATAAAGATCCATCTTCACAAACGGAAAATTTGCCAAAATAAGGACCTCTATCCGGATACTAGTGTTACCCGAAAGTTAAAGTAGTACAAAAACAAACCGTTTATCTTCTGTTCTACTTGACTCAGATCTGTATTTTTCTTTTCTGTGTGAGTATGATTCTGTTTCTCTCGATCTAGATCGATGTCTGTGTTTTTTCTTCTCTTTATGACCCATTTTTTGCTATTTATTTTAGTTTCTACTACGATTTTGTCATTATCGCCCAGACGCTTGTTGTTGTGCTAAACATCAAAACGTGAAATACGGTAACACCCCCCCCCCCCCAAAAAAAAAGAAAATATAAAAAAAAAAATGTGGTCTTTCAATCCTTTCTCAGACGACAAGGTTTAGACTGGTTCAAATTGATATTGCCAAAAGAGTAGTAGAGTCCGCGGATCGAGGATCGAGCAAATGCGTGGATCGAGGATCGAGGAAATAGAGTCAAAAGGGGGTCTTGTTCGGGAAAAGGTCTACTTCTACTTCATACTGCTATCAATCATCTTTAATTACTATTAGCAAGCGTGTTGTCTGGGACAGCTGTTAGTTAAAGATAAAAGAAATAGTGAGGTCAAAGAAAAGTAAAACTTGTTAAATGTTACAATTGTATTTTACGGAATAAATTAGGGGGAAATTAAAAAGGATAAAAATTAACGCACTCATTTACATTAGCCTACATTTTGACCTAGCCAAGCCTCTCATTGAACGCTGCTACACTGGGGCTTGCCTGAATTTCATGAGGGAGACCGTTCCACAGCCGAATAGTTCTTGGGGAAAAATAATTTGCGTGGTATTTGTGTTCTTGAGCAGGTAATCCGAGTCTTCTCTGGTGTAAATACGCTCTTTGATATTTTGATTTTTCGCTATTTACGAATAGCGAAAAATCAAAATATCAAAGAGCGTATTTACATCAGAGAAGACTCGGATTATTGAGCAGGGTAATAGACAGTTTAGATTCTGGGTGTAGGCGATGTGATGGTGACCCACGCAGACAACTTCAAGTTGATGTTGGATTTTGAAGAAGAAGATGAGAGAACTTATATTGCGTGTTTGCTCCAAGGATTGCCATAATCCGAGTCTTCTCTGATGTAAATACGCTCTTTGATATTTAGAATTTTCGCTATTTACGAAATAGCGAAAAATCAAAATATCAAAGAGCGTATTTACATCAGAGAAGACTCGGATTAGGATTGCCACTGATAGGCAAAAGAAGAAAATTTTTATGACAAGCATTTACTCCTTTGGTCTCAATACTTCATGCGCTATATCATACAGACATTCTATTTATAAAAACATTTATTTTATCTTCTTTGGAATCTTTCAAACCGTACAACCATTTTCTACCATTTGAATAAAGATTAAAGACACAATTCGTCACTTTTCAACAAAAATCTCGTAACTGCAGATTGTTTAAGTTGCAGTTACGAGGTTTTTGTTGAAAACGGCGATTCATTATGCGAGTGTACTAATAATTTGCACGGGGCCGTAAGATCAGTTCACGAGTACATGAAAAGAGGCACCATGAAGGGATTTTGATTTTTTTAAATGCATATTTAATGAATAAAGGGTTTAACCCTCTACCATACTAACCCTGGATTCGACGTCTCGAATAGCATTGAATTTGTGCTAGAATAGACTGGGTTTACCGATATGTTTTGAATCAAGCCGTAGTCACGAGATTTTATAACATCACCTACGAAATAATATTTGTTTGTCCGAAAATACGTCACGTTTAACCGTATAAAATCGTTGCCTATTCAACTGATTGAAGAAGCATTGGGAGCAAACTAGGAAATATATTCTCTCTAGGCTTTTCTACGCAGTTCTAATAACAATTTCAGTGTCATTGATATTTTGAAGAGTGCAGGCCAAAGCATGGAACACACCAACGGAAAAGATGAAAATAATGCTGATCATCAGTATCATTATGTTATTCTTTTACCTCCATGTTTTCTAAAGTGTTTTTATAGCACGGGCCTAAAAGAAATGGAAAGTTTAGGATTTGATTTAACCAGTGTGTTACAAAATGTAGAATATTTAAATATCATACTAAGGAAAGCATTGCCAGTAAAGGAGATTATGTTCGTCACACGTTTGTTCTCCTTTCTCCTCTAATCTTGCAAAAGCCTTTACCTATTTGAGGCGTCAAAATCCTGCCACGGATACAGAATTTCTGTGAGGGGGTTCAAGCATACTTGAATAGGGGATTGTTTTCCTAGTATTACACAATGCATGCGCGGATCCAGAGGGGGGTCAGGGGGTCATGACCCCCCCCCCCCCCTGGAATTTGGCGAAAAAAGGGATTATCAAAAAGATTACTGGTTATGTCCCAAAATAGCTGCTTCATTTGTCCCTGTGTGCCACGACAAACTGTTGTCATATCTAGTCCTTTATGGTATGACATGTATCTGCATGCGCGGATCCAGAGGGACCCCTGACACCCCCCACCTCCCCCGAAATTTTGGCAAAAAAGAGGTTGAAGATTGGAAGATCCCCGTGGGAAAATACCTGGATCCGCGCTTGCAATGTTGACAATGTCTTTATAAATATGAAATAATCAGATCAGGATGCAGATGGGATCTTGAAAGTCAAGTCAAGTCAAGTAAAGTTTATTTACAAAGTCGGTACATATACAACAGATTACATAAGCTCTAAAGAGCTTTTAACACCGACTTGGATACATATACATGCAGACATAAAACAATATTACAGACATTAAGACAATTTTACATTTAAGACAAAAGACTTGCAATTTTAATCAAAGTACTGACAGTACTGTTGGGAAGCAAATTTGTCAATAATGTAGGCCTGTACAGAAGTAGAAGAGTACTTTGATTAGGTACTTTTATCATCCATTTGAATACCTTGAATACTTTGATTTGTAGATCCAGAATACCTTGAATACTTTGATTCCATGCTGGAGTTGTGTCTATTTTTAGCCCAACTCATGCATATTAATCGTTTGTGTAAGCTTTGAATATATTTCATAGTTCAGTAAACTTGACTGACCCATTTACAAGGAAGGCGATTGGACTGATCTTTGAACCATAATAAAGAAAATAACTACGTCAATCTTTTCTTCTCTTAGAGACATGATTAATTGAATGTTTCATTTTCAGTTACACAATTCAATATCTACACCTAACTTCAGACTTACATATTGAATGTTCGAATGACTGTTACCTCATTAACCTTTGCTTTTGATAGAACTATTTATAGTGAGGAGGACCGGAAGATGTTGTGTGGTATGCAGAGAATGGTAAAGTGCAGAGAAAGGTAACTGCAAAGAGAAGCAAATTTTGCAAAATTTGCTTCCAAAAACTATGAGGTGTAGGAGAGACAACCAATGATGGACAGGTTCATCCGTTCAGCATTTGTTACCTCCCTCATCCACCTGTAAAAGAACCTAGTAACTTTTGAGAATAAAGAAGTTGGCAACAAATAATACCTTGTAAAACATTGATGGAAAACATTTCAGAAAAAGCTAGCTTTAAGATAGTAAACATATAAATGTATAGTTTTTTTCTAAAAATATTGAGATTGATATTGTGATTGAGATTTTGTCAGATCTTACACTAAAATAATATTAAAGATGTGTACAGATGGGACAGTTTATATTGGACAGAACCAGCAGTCCAATATCTTCAGTCTCTACCCCAGCTAAAACGTGTGACTCGCTAAATGTTTGTAGCAAGAATAAATAAAGCAGTATGCATGTAATACTTATAACAAGACATATCACAGATTATATTAGAGCTATATTAAGTTAAAGGTTTTTGAGAAATCTAAATAGCTAATTCAACAGATATAACATAGCAAATTTTAAATATTAAAAATTACATAATATTAAGAGACAAGATTTCCCCAAAATTCCCACCCCTTACCATGAGTAGTTTTAAACTCAACTACCGACGTGGCAAAGCCTTCATGAGAAGGGCCCCTCCCATACAAGCTAGGATACATCATGACGGGTCCAAAACTATATATATGCAATCATAAATATATAAAGCAGGTTTAAGCACAAGCAATGGCAAAGGCAAATTTGATAATTGGCATTGATGAGAGAGTTATTGACTGCATGATGAGCAGCTACATTTGTCTCCTTGCCATAGGTTAATTAGGATTTTAAACTGGTCTAAAGAAGCTGCTTCTCTAAATTGTCCAGGAAGAAAGTTCCAAAAAACTGCTGCTGCATACCTGAACGACTTTCTACCATACCTTTCTGTTCTTGGATGTGGTATTTCTGCTGTCATCTTGTTCCTAAAATCAAATTGAGAATCTTTGTAATTAACAAGGTCATGGAGGTATTTTGGATTTAGCTGGTTTAGTATTTTGTAGGTTTCTGCAGCGATAGATCTCAGTCCCCTTACTTTTAGTGATGGCAATCCAGACTTCCCCAATAAATATTCATAGCTGTTTTCATAATCTTCATAGATGAATCTCAATGCCCGTTCCTGTTTTTTTTACATGTATAGCCTATGCCTACATGTTAAAAGAGGCTTTAACCAGGCCAAAAGAAAGCAATTTCATATTGGGGGCTCAAGCTACTAATTTTGTTCAATCTGGAACGATTATTTACCTGAGTTTTTACTTAAGTTTGCTTCCGCGCCGTTGTTATACCCAAGTTCTTCGAAAAATCCAATCTCCGAGCAGAGTTGTCGTTCGTTACTCTCACATACATCTCTGCAACGGCCTGGGCGTATGAATGACAAGAATCTTGTCAAACCGAGGAAAACGTGTATTATTGCTGTTTAACTGTTTCATGTGTAACATAATAAAGTAGACAAAAAATGATGATTCTGGTTACAGTTGAAAGGCACTATAACTGATGAAATAACCCATATACAATGGAACTATTTTCTCAAGCCTCCTTACCAATGGCAGGAATTTTGTGCTAAAAATAGACTAGGTTAACGTTTTGTTTTGATAGATCGTCGGTGTTGTTATATAATATCGTATCTACGGCTTGAATCAAGTCGTAGTTGTGAGATTTTATAATAACACTTACGAAATACTATTGTTTGTCCGAAATACGTCACGGTTAGCTGGATAAAATCGTTCCCTATCAGAATGAAACGTACAGAAAATTTGAATGAATGACATCAATCTAAAAAAATTAAATTATTTTCGTTGGAAAATGATATTAAATTTTAAGCAACGTGAAGTATGACATATTTTGGACGTTGGAAAAGAAAAATTATTTGTTATTGCCGTTTTGATGTGATAGAAAGTGACGTAATCTAGCAGATGATGACGCAATACTCTCTGAGGCAACTACAGAGGTGAATGTAATGAATGAACCGTGTGCAAGAGAGTGCGAAAAATCCACATCTTGTCGTCGCATCCTCCTGAGGCGGTGTCGATGTAAATTTTGGTATGGCAAAAATGACCTATCTATATAATGAACAATTGACTCAATACAATGACGAAACCACCCAATATAAAGAAACAATGACTCGCTATATAGACAAAATCACACAATATAAGAAATAATTATACTCGATATAAAGATAAAATGACTCGGTATGAACTATATAAATGCCAACAGACTCAACACAAAGAAAAAATCACTCAATGTAAAGAAGAAACGACTTGATATGAATACTAAATGACTCAATATAAAAGGCAAAAGGACTCACTATAAAGACAAAAGGACTCAATTTAATGAGAAAATTACTTCATATAAAGAGGAAAGGACTTGTGTTGGTTTCATATGTAGACTGAATTTTTGAAAGCATTACCTATATTACCATGGCAGACATATACCCTTTATCTTAACTCTGCCCAACCGATTTTTCAGACTGATCGTATACGAAACCGCTATAGAACACACTGAATTTTTACACACTTTTAGCTCACCTGAGCACGAAGTGCTCAAGGTGAGGTATTGTGATCGGTCGTCGTCAGTCCGTCCGTCCGGTCGTCCGTCCACAATTTATTTAAAAATCTCTCCCTCCTAAACCAGTCGACCAATCTTCTTGAAACTTGGCAGGAATGATCCTTGGGTAAAAGTCTTTCGAAGTTGTTAAATGAATTTGTTTCCATTGAAGACTCTGGCTGCCGTAGCATGAGAAAAGTGGAAAATAGCCATATCTTCTAAAAATCTTGTTCTGCCTAACCAGTAGGCCAATATTCTTGAAACTTCACATGAATGATTCTTTGGTGAAGGGCTTTCAAAGTTGTTAAAAGAATTTGATTCCATCAAAGACTCTGGCTTCCGCGGCATGAGAAAAGGGAAAATAGCCAAATCTTCTAAAAATCTTCTTTTGCCTAACCAGCTTGCCGATATTCTTTAAACTTCATATGACTAATCCTGGGCTGAAGGGCTTTCAAAGTTGTCAAAAGAATTTGATTCCATCAAAGACTCTGGCTGTCGTGGCATGATAAAAGGGGAAAATAGCCATATCTTCTAAAAATCTTGTTCTGTCTAACCGGTCGGCCAATATTATTTTTTTGAAACTTCACATGAATGATCCTTGGGTAAAAGGCTTTCAAAGTTGTTAAAGGAATTTGATTCTATCAAAGCTTCTGGCTGCTGCGGCATGAGAAAAGGGAAAATAGCCAAATCTTTTAAAAATCTTCTTCTGCCTAACCAGTTGACTGATATTCTTGAAACTCCACATGAATGATCCTTTGGTGAAGGGCTTTCAAAGTTGTTAAAAGAATTTGATTCCATCAAAGACTCTGGCTGCTGAGGCTTGATAAAAGGGGAAAATAGTCAAATCTTCTAAAAATCTTCTTCTGCTTAACCAGATGGTCAATTTTCTTGAAACTTTACATGACCGATCCTGGGGTAAAGGGCTTTCAAATTTGTTAGAAATTTCATTAATTTTCAAACTATTACCTATTAGTGCAGCAGCATCAGAAAAGGGCAAAGGAGCAAATACTTTTAAAAAGGCTGAATTTTTGTTACATTCATTTGAAAAACACAGGAAAAAGGCTTTATTGAAACATGATTTCTTATTTTGCTGCTATACAGGTCAAAGTGTTTAATTTCAACATGGCAAGAAATCTCAGGTGAGCGACCTAGGGCTATCATGGCCCTCTTGCTTTTATTTCTATTTTATGTTATTTTAATGCTAAAATTTTGAAAAAGTAAAATCCAAGTATTTTTAATAGCGACGATTGAACAGCATAGAAGATGGAAGAAAGAAAAAATGGAAACCAATAAAAGATTTAGTTGGATTGCGTCAGTGGTTTACGTGGTAATCGAACCCACGCGGTCCCTATAGCTAAAAAGCCCTAGTAGAAATACAATGATTGTACTAGATACGAAGTAACCACACAACATAGCCAACTAATGACGTAGGTCATTATTTACCTATATAAACTCGACAGTCTATAAATAGAATGTATGCGTGAAATAATCGATATTTATAGTACATTCACGATATTATGGCACGTGTTTACAATTTTTACATTTATAGAGGAACCCACAAAACATTATTAATTTTAAACACAATTTTGCATGCGTTGGTTCGAATCTTGCAGTTGTATCACACACAAAATAGTTTGGAGTATTATATTGTGTTGTTTTCATATGTAGACTGATTTTTTTAATGCATTTACCATAATACCGTGGCCGACATATACCCTTTATCGTAGCTCTGCCCCAAACAATTTTTTAGACTGCTCGTATACGAAACTGCTCTAGACCATACTGAATTTTTACATATTTTTTTAGTCCCCTACCGGCGAAGCCGAAGGGGACTTTAGGTTTGCACTCTGTCCGTCAGTCAGTCCGTCAGTCCGTCCGTCCGTCCGTCCGTCCGTCCGTCTGTCCGTCAGTCCGGTGAATTAGTTTTCCGGACTTTTTTTCTAAACGGGGGTAGCTATTGAGCTGATTTTTGGTATGTGGACCCGCATTGATGAGTTACAGAACAAGTTTGAGTTTCGTTCCGCTCCAGTGATTTTTGAGGAAAATACGGATGCTGGACTTAGAAAATTACTGGGAAATTACAGTTTTCCAGACTTTTTTTCTTAATGCTGGCAGCTATTGAGCTGATTTTTGGTATGTAGACCCGCATTGATGAGTTACAGAACAAGTTTGAGTTTCGTTCCGCTCCAGTGATTTTTGGGGAAGATATGGATGCTGGACTTAGAAAATTTCTGGGAAATTACAGTTTTCCAGACTTTTTTTCTCAATGCTGGTAGCTATTGAGCTGATTTTTGGTATGTGGACCCGCATTGATGAGTTACAGAACAAGTTTGAGTTTCGTTCCGGTCCAGTGATTTTTGGGGAAGATATGGATGCTGGACTTAGAAAATTACTGGGAAATTACAGTTTTCCAGACTTTTTTTCTCAATGCTGGCAGCTATTGAGCTGATTTTTGGTATGTGGACCTGCATTGATGAGTTACAGAACAAGTTTGAGTTTCGTTCCGGTCCAGTGATTTTTGGGGAAGATATGGATGCTGGACTTAGAAAATTACTGGGAAATTACAGTTTTCCAGACTTTTTTTCTCAATGCTGGCAGCTTTTGAGCTGATTTTTGGTATGTGGACCCGCATTGATGAGTTACAGAACAAGTTTTAGTTTTGTTCCGGTCCAGTAATTTTTTGGGAAGATATGGATGCTGGACTTAGAAAATTTCTGGGAAATTACAGTTTTCCAGACTTTTTTTCTAAACGCTTGCAGGTATTGAGCTGATTTTCGATATATGAACACATATTGATGGGATACAGAACAAGTTTGAGTTTCGTTCCGGTCCAGTGATTTTTGTGGAAAATATGGATGCTGGACTTAGAAAATTTCTGAGAAATTAGTTTTCCAGACTTTTTTTTCTTAATGCTTGCAGCTATTGAGCAGATTTTTGGTATGTAGACCCGCATTGATAAGTTACAGAACAAGGTTGAGTTTTGTTCTGGTCCAGTGATTTTTTAGGAAGATACGGATGCTGGACTTTGAAAATTTTTGGGCTTCTTTTTCTTAACACATATATAAAGCCGGTAGGGGACTTGGTATTGTTTTGCAATACTTCAGAATGCTTGTTATTTCTATTTTATATCATTTTTATTGCTATTATTTTAACTAAGTAAGATCCAAGTATTTTAACATAGCGATAATTGAACATCAGAAAGGATCGAACAAAGAAAAAAATAGAAAAACAATAAAAGATTTAGTTGGATTGCGTCAGTGGTTTACGTGGTAATCGAACCCACGCGGTCCCTATTGATCGTTCCGCACATCCGGGCGTTTATCGGCATTACCCGATATGCAACGCTGCATAGAGACGGTGAAAACAAACCCTTAGATACGTAAAGAAATGCGTTGGAGTTTTGACCCCTATGGCATATTTTGAGCGAATTTCACTTGAAAACACATTTTCGAATAGTTATTACGCTGATTTTTGTATCAACCATTGCCTTAAATTGAAGAATATGTCTTTTTTTTTTTACATTTTAGACCCAATGTGAATTCGGAGAAAAACGTATATTCAAAAAGTTCAAAATTGGGACCCTGACAATTGTTATTAGTAGCGGTCAATTTGTATCAATCATCCTCATTGCGGATGTCAAACCAAAGAATCCTTGTGAAAATATCAACTCCATTTCAATTATGAGAAAACTGGAATAAAAGAATACCCATAACCATGCTATTTTCTTTCCCCACATAATTCCAATTTGAAAAGACAAAAAGTGTCACACTTTTGGCTTTTTACGAGACATCGAAACTTATTCTGACAAAAAAGACTAAACATTTATTGTAGTGAATGAAATCTTGGTTTAATCTGCGAGACAAAAAATTGCATATGCCTTATCAAATGCATACGGAACAGTGTTCTCCCCAGCCCAAAAAGCTGTATCGGCCCCACTACAGCTTCATGTAAATCAGTGCAATGCCCCTACAGCTTCAAAAGTACCCCACAGCTTAATTTCATCAAAAAGGTCACCAACTAAGGGCATTTGTAGATATTCCATGTCAAAAAGTGATAAATAATGCATTCTTATAAAATAAAATGTAATAATTCTGTATAAAAACATTATGGAAAAAGAAGAAATTGCTCAAATTGAGCAATTTCTTCTTTTCCCATTATGATTTTATTTACTATTATTTGCATGAGCACAATGTTTTTCAAGGTTTTCCAATGTCGCTACGGCTTCTAAATATTCTGGGGAGAACCCTGCGGAATTTGTTCATCTTTAGTCCTTTGCCGTATGGAGAATTTTAGACTTAAAACTGTTTCATTAACGCGAAGATAGCTGAAAGAAACAGCAATGATAATAACAATAATGAATAAGCCTAGATCTAGATAAATAATAAAAACATAATTTGTGTAACCAAAACAAATAACATATCATGTAAAGTGGCAAAATGAAGTTATTCAGTATTTCTTTTATTCCAAAATATTTTATCAAACTTCGGACAATCCTGAGAACTAGGCATTTTATCTAAAGCTACATGTACACAGATTTTACAAACAAGAGACCGCAAAATGCGTCAAAACCAAAGCCGAGACAAGTTACTCGTATTCGGTTTGAGAAGTATCTGATAGCAAATCCTTCATTTCCTTTTTCCTTTTCTTTCATAAAAACAACAAACAAAACATAATCACATACCGATAGATTTGTGATTAATCCTTTTCCAAACAAAACCGGGTTTTGACATCCCTGAAAGATAGGTCCGAAGACATCGAATGAAAGGAAGATAATGCTGACAATCAAATCAGCATTTTTTCATTTTCAGTCAATATTTCAATTATGATATAATTCTATGTTTATTAATTACTCCCAACCATTTAGTTGTCTGTCGCATTTTTTTTTTAAATTGCACCACCTACTAAAGGATATTAACTTAAAATTGTTAAAGAGTTTTTAGACGCTGTTGCTGAATGGATGTCCTAAACATAAGAGATATATTCCGATTTATTTAGTATGAAACAAATCAAAGGTTTGTCTCGATAAAACAGTCAAAGCAATAATTGCGGGGAGGGGTTAAGTCATAAAAGGAATGATGAATAACAAATAGCTTAAGTGTGTCTGTTTAATATCAGGAGTTATCAGTGGTCAGTAGCATACGCTTAACTTACATTGGAATGGTCGCTGCATCTAATTAGCATAATTGTGTAAAATATAATTTGATAATTGTTAACATAACCCTCGCAAAATATAATTTGTTATCAATCAATTAGCTCTAAACAACCCCCATATTTGAGAGGCGGCCATTTTGACGTTTTCCTTATTGGTAAAAGGTAATAGGAAACCATTTTAATCCGATAATCTTGAGGTAATTTCTTAAAATAATATGTTTTTATTTCAACAAATAAATTTCTAAAATATCTAAATAACATTTTTGTTGAAAACTTTACATCATTACACCAGAGGTATTATTTATAGACTAAATTATAATCGACACCATAATTTGGCATATACAATATAGAGCGTTGCTATGCAGTTGTTTTCACCGCCAAATCCACCATCTTGTCGTGTGACGTCACTGCGAAACGATCAATAGCTAAAAAGCCGTAGTAGAAATACAATGATTGTACTAGATACGAAGTAACCACACAACATAGCCAACTGATGACGTAGAGCATTATTTACCTATATAAACTCGACTCGGCAGTCTATAAATAGAATGTATGCGTGAAATAACCGATATTTATAGCACAGTCAAGATAATATGGCTCGTGGTTACAACTTTCACCTTTATGAAGAACATGAAAAACGTTATTTATTTCAATACAATTTTGCATGTTCTGGCTCAAATCTTGCAGGTGTATCACACCTGCACGATTTGAACCATAACATGCAAAATTACAAAAGTTTAGAGATTGATATTGTGTTGTTTTCATATGTAGAGTGAATTTTAAAAGCAATAGCCATATTACCGTGCCCGAACTATACCCTTTTATCTTACCTCTGCCCCAAACGATTTTTAGACTAATCGTATAGATCTACGAAACTTCTATAGACAACACTTTTTTTATTTCTATTTCATTTCATTTTTATTGCTTTTATTTTAATTAAGTAAAATTCAATTATTTTCACACAGCGATCAATGAACATCAGAAAGGATCGAATAAAGAAAAAATGGAAAACAATAAAAGATTTAGTTGGATTGCGTCAGTGGTTTACGTGGTAATCGAACCCACGCGGTCCCTATAGCTAAAAAGCCGTAGTAGAAATACAATCATTGTACTAGATACGAAGTAACCACACAACATAGCCAACTGATGACGTAGGGCATTATTAAACTATTTAAACTCGACAGTCTATAAATAGAATGTATGCGTGAAATAACCGATATTTATAGTATTATGACGCATGTTTACAATTTTCACCTTTATTGGTAGCCCAGCCTTGCTACCTTTGTAACGATTTTAAAATATTAACATGCAGAGTTAGGGAGGCGATTAATCATCATTATTGTACAAAATGTTCGACATATTTGTTGAAGCTGGTTAAATTGTACGTTGATAATGATTGTTACATTAACAACATGTTTGTTTTATATGCTTACACCATTTACGAGGAAATACAATGCATAAAACTTGCATTTGTATACTATTTTGATTTCCCCCAGATACGAATTACTAACCGCTCAATCATGTGACCGGATCGGTCCATAGAAATACCGAAACACACGAAGAACTATAAGACATCATGTTAACTAGTGTTGTTTATGCTTAATAACAGCAAGAATAGAATTTTGTATGAAGTGTTGAATAAATAACGGTAATATATGTTCGCTATGAAATGATCCATTCTAAAATCGATGTTGTAAATGTGTTTTGGTATTTACTAATGTGTTTCGTTATTTATATGGACCAACTCAGGGGCGATAACCAATCTAATCTGATAAATACTACTATATTTTAATTAAGTTTTAGTAACGTAAGACGCAAGTGCCGCTGTGGTCTAATGGATAGTGTGCTAGGCTTATCAAAGCCTGAACATTTTTGTTCCACGGGTTCGAGACCCACTCACGCTAGGTTCTTTTTTTCTCCTTTTTTGTATATTTTTAAATCAATAAGAAAGTTTTCATGAATTCATCAAATACGCTTTACTTGTTATTGGCAACCGAGCCATGAGCTATGAGATATGCGCGTGTAGAGTTTGTTAGGCGCCCATTGTACAAAATGTTCGACCTATTTGTTGAAAATGGTTGAAATGTATGTCGATAAGGATTATTAGATTAAAAGCATATTTCTTTTGACATGTTAAGACATTCACGAGGAAATAAACTGCATAAAATATGAATTTGTTTGTTTCATATCCTTCAATTCCGATAGGGACAAATCCAAATTGTGTAAATACTTTAAACTTTTATAGGCTTTGTCATATCTAAAAGCTTGTGTGGTACAGTGGTTACGACACCGGACTAAGATTTCATCATAGCTTATATGTCATGAGTTCAAATCTCGCTAGCGTTCGATTTTTTTTAAATATTTTTTTACATAATTATTTTTTTCATTAATTTTGTTTTAGTTCAGCTGCTGAACATGAGCAATTCATTGAGCATTCAAAACATGATTGTTTCTATAAACTTTAAATTTGTATTTTATCGAATGCTATGGTATGATTATTTTATACTCATGTCAGTGAATGTAAGCCCTTTAACATTTTTCTAAACAAGCTTTGGATTTTAAGCTTCATAAAGGAAAAGGCTTGGACAACATAGAGGCGAAAGAAAAAATGCTGGTAACCAGGGGCCCGTATTATGAACGATCTTACGACCACGATTTTGTGTAAACTGTGTAACAAAACATCTGATTGCACGAGAAATCAGATTGGGCCAATCAGGTTTGCTGTTTCCAGTAATTATATTCTGTTTCTTTTCGGGAGACAGGGCGGAGCCTAATAAATGGTTCATTCCATTTAAGCTTGGGAGAAACAGCCTTCTCAAGTAGCGGTAAATCGTCGGTATTGTTGCAAAACATTACAACTACAGCGTGAATCAATCTGTAGTTACGAGGTTTTATGACAACACATTTTACAATCGCGCATTCTTTCAATTTCGAAATATGTTCATGCTCGTGCCGCACGCTTTTCTCTTATATCTACCAAGGTATCGAGAAGTAAACTCGTCGAATAACCTCTTTACTTAGCCATACCCTTTCAGGTGAATAAAAACGGAATATACGCAAAAACAAATCGTACGATCGTTGATATTGTTTGACCAAATTTACCTGAGACTCATCGTTTTCCGTAAGCGTATTCCGGCATTCATCGGCGTATTCGATAGTTTCCGCGTGTTTATACCCTGTGCTGTGAAAAACGTTAACTTTATTTCTGCATGATCTCATTGAACAAAGAACTAGCGTAGTGGAAAGACGCTAGATTTCCATATACAGAGACTCAAGATCGAATCCAGCATTTTACTGATGAAACTTTTGTTTAACTCTTTTTCTTTCCTTTTTTCCCTATGAAATGGTATACTTAATTAACGTATTAATTTATTGATTGATGAAATACTCAATTTTTTTTTAAATTTCACAATAACTATAGTTCACTAAATATCGTTTCCCTTTTTATCATAATCTTTATTCGTTCATTTATCATTTATAATCTTCCCTTGAACGTTGCTGATGTGTCAAGGTCTCTCGCAGCTTTTCTGGATTCAAAAAGACTTTGACCCTGCATACTCCAATTGTATTGAATGTTAAGCGAGGAAAAAAGTTCTGGGTTCCTCAGTTGTCTAAAAAAGTTGTAACATCAGCAAACGCGTTTTTACATTACCTGTATCTAAACGGTTTCGACATTTCTTGAATGACTACTTAAAGTGAAAAGATTCAAGTGAACTGGTTGAGGTTTACAAAATGTATATGCATGCATTTGAAAAAAAAAGAAATAAATGTTGAAAGTAAAAAATATTTTTTAAAAAAAAAGCACTACTGGGATTCGAACCACGGACATATAGTTTGCAGAAGTGTCGCCTTACACACTAGGCCACTATCATTCGATGAATATTGCGAAGTGTATAACAGTACTTATACAGAGTATAGTCCCCATGTAGAAAATACGGAAAGACCCGAATATTAAACGGAATATGCAAGGAGTCTCAGTTCAATCTGGTCAAACAATAATAGGGACCCCTGCATTTTTTTTCTGTTTGCCAAAATATTTCCATTGGTATGTTGAACATCTTTATCAATTCAAATTAACTTAAATTTTGCTATTTGGGAAATGATTATATCAGTTTAAACCAGAATGCTTCAAAGGGTCACACGACAAGATAAAACGCAGAATGACGCCTTTGCAGTCGCGGTAGCGACATGGAAATTGCTTTTGGTCGAGCTTGAAATTCTTTTATTTCAAAATATTTGCTGCATTTACAAGTATTTGATATTGACGTTAGATAAATGTGAATTCATATTACGACCACCAAGTTATTGTAATAACAATCTCCATCATCACCTCCATTTCTCCGATATAGCTAAATAAGTCTCATTGTGAACTTTAGGGAAAAATGACTCGATTGACCATATGGTTGACATTATTAGCAAGCAAATAGCCAAACATGGATCCTCATCTGCTAGTGCATACATACCGTTTGATCAACACCCATGATTGGCTCTCAAAGCTTCTTCACAACGTGTAGTAGATTCAAACTGACAGAATGTTGTTTAGTATTTTTTTACATGTTTTAAAATCATTTGCCATGCCAATTTGTTTTGCCACCGGGTACATCAAGAGTACAATTGATATAAAATATAAAGATATAAAATATATAGCAGACAATGTATAAAAAGCAGTGTTTATGGATGACCTATACTTATTCACTTCGTCTTGCTCAAGCTATGGTTACAGAATGTACCATGTCCAAAACAAGATAAATCTCGTCTTGACACCCCTAATAAGTAAAATAAGGGATATAATAATAGTGAGAAAATATGTGGGATCTGAGAAATCCAGATATATTCAGAAATGTTTTATTTTCTACTAATATGTGTATACTATGACATACACTTTTGACATGGATTGTTCTTGTCGTGTACATTGAAATTGAAACTGTTGGATTCTTGCCACTTGCTAAATGATTTAGTCCACAAATTTAGTCAAACAAATATTATTACCACTGCCAATTTGATCTGAACCTATCAAATTCTCAATGTTTGTAATAGCATACTGGTACGCCAAATCGAATGCATAAATCAAGGCCATATATCACGACTTAACATTGGTATCACAGAAACTTAATTCTAAAGAATTCCTTTACCCATTCTAGACACATAGTTCTTATTCGACCTGACCTAAAAATCGGTAATTACTAATTAGTGCCTGTTCCCATCACTCTAAAGTAGACTTCATGCAGAAACTTTTTGAATTATTGCTGACCAAAAGATTCTGGGCTACTTTGGATGCTATGCATCAAAAATTTGTCTTGTAAATAACATGAAAATCGTTATTAATTTACAATACAGTTTTGCATATTCTGGTTCAAATCTTGCAGATGTATCACACCTGCAAGATTCGAACCATAACATGCAAAATTACAAAAGTTTGGAGATTGATATTGTGTTGTTTTCATATGTACATGTACACCTAATTTTGTAAGCATTAGCCATATTACAGTGGTCGACCTATAACCTTTATCTTAGCTCCTGCCCCAAACGATTTTTTAGACTAATCGTATACGAAACTTCTATAGACAACACTTTTTTTATTTCTATTTTATTTCATTTTTCACTGCTATAATTTTGAATAAGTAAAATCCAAGTATTTTAAACAGCGACCATTGAACAGCAGAATAGATCGAAGAAAGAAAAAATGGAAACCAATAAAAGATTAAGTTGGATTGCGTCAGTGGTTTACGTGGTAATCGAACTCACGCGGTCCCTATAGCTAAAAAGCCGTAGTAGAAATACAATGATTGTACTAGATACGAAGTAACCACACAACATAGCCAACTAGTGACGTAGGGCATTATTTACCTATATAAACTCGACAGTCTATAAATAGAATGTATGCGTGAAATAACCGATATTTATAGTACAGTCGAGATATTATAGCTAGTGGTTACAACTTTCACCTTTATGAAGAACATGAAAAACGTTATTTATTTCAATACAATTTTGCATGTTCTAGCTCAAATCTTGCAGGTGTATCACACCTGCAAGATTCAAACCATAACATGCAAAATTACAAAAGTTTGGAGATTGATATTGTGTTGTTTTCACATGTAAACTGAATTTTAAAAGCAATAGCCATATTACCGTGGCCGAACTATAGCCTACCCTTTTATCTTAACTCTGCCCCAAACGATTTATTTGACTTATCGTACACGAAACTTCTATAGACAACACATTTTTTATTTCTATTTTATTTCATTTTTCACAGCTATTATTTTAATTAAGTAAAATCCAAGTATTTTAACGTAGCGATAATTGAACATCAGAAAGAATCGAAGAAAGAAAAAATGGAAAACAATAAAAGATTTAGTTGGATTGCGTCAGTGGTTTACGTGGTAATCGAACCCACGCGGTCCCTATAGCTAAAAAGCCGTAATAGAAATACAATGATTGTACTAGATACGAAGTAACCACACAACATAGCCAACTGATGACGTAGGGCATTATTTACCTATATAAACTCGACAGTCTATAAATAGAACGTATTTGTGAAATAACCGATATTTATAGTACAGTCACGATATTATGGCTCGTGTTTACAACTTTCACCTTTATAAATAACATGAAAATCGTTATCAATTTTTAATACAAATTTGCATGTTCTGGCTCAAATCTTGCAGGTGTATCACACCTGCAAGATTCGAACCATAACATGCAAAATTTCAAAAGATTAGAGATTGATATTGTGTTGCTTTCATATGTAGACTGAATTTTGAAAGCATTAGCCATATTATCGAAGCCGAACTATACCCTTTATTTTAACTCTATCCCAAACCATTTTTAAGACTGATCGTTTATGAAACTGCTGTAGACCACACTGATATTTTACATTCTTTATTATTTTTATTTTATTTTATTTATCTATTGTTTTGCTATTTTTTCAAATAAGTAAATTCCAAGTAGTTTATAATAGATTCACTATTATACAGGGAATAATTTCACTTGTTTTGATAAAGCAGCTCAACTGTAATCATTCTAGTTTAAATCTATTATAACATGGCCATCATTGAAAATTAGAAAAAGTCGAAGAAATAAAAAAAAATGAAAAAAAAAGAAAAAATGGAAACCAATAAAAGATTTAGTTGGATTGCGTCAGTGGTTTACGTGGTAATCGAACCCACGCGGTCCCTATAGCTAAAAAGCCGTAGTAGAAATACAATGATTGTACTAGATACGAAGTAACCACACAACATAGCCAACTGATGACGTAGAGCATTATTTACCTATATAAACTCGACAGTCTATAAATAGAATGTATGCGTGAAAAAACCGATATTTATAGTACAGTCAAGATATTATGGCTCGTGGTTACAACTTTCACCTTTATGAAGAACATGAAAAACGTTATTTATTTCAATACAATTTTGCATGTTCTGGCTCAAATCTTGCAGGTGTATCACACCTGCAAGATTCGAACCATAACATGCAAAATTTCAAAAGATTAGAGATTGATATTGTGTTGTTTTCATATGTAGACCGAATTTTGAAAGCATTAGCCATATTACAGTGGTCGATCTATAACCTTTATCTTAGCTCTGCCCCAAACGATTTTTTAGACTGATCGTATACGAAACTGCTATAGACCACACTGGATTTTTTGCATACTTTTAAATTTCTGTTTTTGTTATTATTATTATTATTATTATTATTATTATTATTATTATTATTATTATTATTATTATTATTATTATTATTATTATTATTATTATTATTATTTTATTATTATTATTATAACTATTATTGTTATTATTATTATTATTATTATTATTATTATTATTATTATTATTATTATTATTATTATTATTATTATTATTATTATTATTATTATTATTATTATTATTATCATTATTTGTATTATTATTAGTATTAGTATTATTAGTAGTATTAGTATTAGCTATCACTTTAGATAAGTAAAATCCAAGTATTTTAACAGCGACGATTGAACAGCAGAAAAGATCGAAGAAAGAAAAAATGGAAACCAATAAAAGATTTAGTTGGATTGCGTCAGTGGTTTACGTGGTAATCGAACCCACGCGGTCCCTATAGCTAAAAAGCCGTAGTAGAAATACAATAAATTGTACTAGATACGAAGTAACCACACAACATAGCCAACTGATGACGTAGGGCATTATTAAACTATTTAAACTCGACAATCTATAAATAGAAATAACGCTTGAAAAACCCGATATTTATAGTCAAGTCAATAGCCTATTAATATGACGCGTGTTAAAATACCACAAATGAGAAAATGGAAGTTACTAAAGATAGAATTTGTGTAAATTACGGCATAGAAAATATTGAGACAAAAGGAGAAACTGTTGATTATCAGCAGCCTTTTCTTTTGTTTTAATGTTTTCCCAAGGCTTTTCTTATAGTGACGTCAAAACCAGGCCCCGGTTTCTCGAAAAAAAAAAACTTTAAAAGTAGGCTATATTCTCATGAGAACATATTCACGGTACGGAAACTACAGAGACAGAGCCATTGGCTCTGCCGCTTAAATCCTCTGGGGCGCTTCCGGCCATGTGTGGCTCTGTCTCTGGGGTCGTGATTTTTTAAACAAAAACAGGTGAGGGTTCAACTTTGTTGTTCAATTATTTTTCTGCTGGTGCCTAAAATCGAAAAACCGGGAATGTCATGCTCCCCTAAGACCATTTATCTGCCTGTTCTAATTCTGTTGGCTTCAAAGTCGGCAGGATTTTCACAGGATCATTGTCGTCGTGGGTCGACCCTATGTGATTTTTAGAGAGCGTAGTCTCTCTATTAGCAGCCAGAGGCCACAAGCCAATATTTTGCAAACCGAACAACAGAAATAGTTCCTTCCAATGAAGACAAAATAGATATAAACAACAATTGGAATAGTCTACAACCATACATGTCATTATATAAAAATATATGACTTGTATGATCTATGCAAAAAATTCAAGTAAACAAGTCTTAATTAAATAGAAAAAAAGATCAGTGTAGTAATTTGTCATTTACAATTGGGTCATGCAGGTCATTCAGTCAAGTCATGTAACCTAAATTTTGGACAATGCAAACAGTCTAAAAATAGAATCACATTCCACAGACAGATTCTAGTGCATAGTGAGTGTCTATCTGGGTAATGTGTAGTAAAGCCATAGTGTAGTAAAGCCATAGTATGTTATGCCATGGATAAAAGGGTCATTAGAGCAAATTTCCTTATCAACTCAACTTCTCATACATTTATGAATGGGTTGATTTGAATTTCCCTTTCCCAATCAAACGTGTCTCCAAGAGAAAGTTTTTGAAAACATTGATGCACTTTCTCCTTTTGCCTCAATATTTTCTGAACGATATTATCCACAATTCTAAACTTTAAAAATATTTTGTCATTCGCATCAGCTTTTGAAGTGGACCACTTCAAAAATTGTTGTTCCGAAACTTTTTGTTGTATGGTGACACTATGCTGCATCACAGAAAAAGAGGCTTCAATTATGTTGTCAATAGTTAATACATTCCTCCATTTATGGTTGAATGCATAGCGAGGGCTTGGTGCAAAACTATTGTAACTCCATTTTACAAAACTTTACAGGAGAGGGAAAAAACTTACTGACTTTCTCAAAGCTAAAGAGGAAAAATGTTTTTAAAATTCTAAATATTATTTTAAGTATACAGAATTGAAACCTAATATTTGAACACATGATGCATTTCTTCCTAAAGATTCAGGAAATGCAAAAAAGTGAATTTCTGAAAAATATGCAGTTACAATAGTTTTGCACTGAGCCCTCGATAGCCAAAAGTGCTGAACTCTCCTTATTTTACAATGAAAATTTAGGGAAAATCCAATTTAGCCCCCCTTCCATAATTCAGACACATGGGCTTCAACAATATGAAATTGCTTCCTACGGGCCTGACACAACTCCACTTATATTAGAGGATGGTTTTGCATGACGATTACACAGAATGCTCCCAATTATAAGCATGCAATATTGTCACAGTTTGAAATTTTATGCTGTGTCAAATACGCTCTCTAACAGTACTTTCAGTACTTTGATTTCTTGTTTACATCATGTTTTCATGTACTATTCAACGGTAAATGGCCAATTGCTGCAACCAAAACATGTGATATACTAATCGAGGGATAATCTCGATCAGACATTGCTTTCCCATGTAACAAAACCTTAGAAATGATTGGCAAACGTAAAGTTTGAGCAATTTCTATCGGTGGCTCTGTCTCTGGCGGCTGGCTCTGACTCTGGCGGCTGGCTCTGTCTCCGTGTGCTTGGTGAAAAAAAATAATCTATATATCACAAAATTCGTGTCGAAGTAATTTACTCAGACACTGAATAGATCATATTGTGTATGGCGAATGGTTCAGTCACCGATTAAACCCTTTGCAAAACATCGAACATTCAGCGTTGTTCAATTTCAAAGCTACAATTAAACAATGCCCTTTGAATGATCAAAGATCAGCGAGTCTAAATTGACGGGGGAAGAGGGATTTCGATTTATGTAAATATGTGACTCGGAACCGAACATCCTGTGATAAAGACATCGTACTATCTGGAGACAGCTACTGAACTCTCACGGCCACCGCGCATTATTCGCTTTTATCAGTGGGAAACATGCTTCTCTTCCAATTTACATGTATTGGAATATACACTAACCTTTCGCCACGGCTCATGATTCTATGTAGTACTGTACTTAAGGCAACAAACAGAGTGTTGACAAAGAAACAATTACACGATGGGTAATCCACGTGATTTGGGGAACCCAATGATACATGTATGTAGTGTGATGTTTTGAACAATTAATGCCACAAATTTTGACAGTCTCGAAAAAGTCAATGACAAAACCAGTATTACCTGAGTTATTATAACAAGCTACCCCAACATCTTCATAATGTCTACAGTTATTATTTCCCCAGCCATTATGTTGACATTCTCCCAAGTTTTTGTATAAATGTGTAACAAAACATCTGAGTGCACGAGAAATCAGATTGGACCAATCAGGTTTGTTGTTACAAGTAACTACGCAAAAATTAAGCGTTGATAATACGGGCCCCAGGTCTTGATAAATTGGCGATACGCGTTTCTTGTCCTAAACTTGTCGTAAGTCATCGGTAAGAAAAAAAAATACGTCTTAAAAATGAAACTGGCCCATGTTTTTTTTATTTTGCACCAATATATCCGACATCTTTCCATTTAATCCTTCCCAAGCAAGACATTTTTCTGGTGCATTGCGAGAAAAGAAAATGGCTCATAACCAGCATTTTCATATTTTTTTTCTCACAGATTTCAATGATAACTATTACAAATTTGATACTTCGGAGCTATGCGCAGATACATACATTTCTCTCTCATGAGGGGGGGGGGGGGGGGGTGGGGCGCCCATCTGCATCCTTGCATGTCTGGACATCATTTCGAGTTTGAGCAGTCCTAAATAAGATGTAAACGGGGGCATGGGGTTGGGATGATAAAGCATTTCAGTAAAAAACCGCGTAATAGAGGAAAACGAATACACATTTTGTATGTTCGAACCCCATCATAGAAATCTCGGATCCGATATATAGTTTCACTTGCTTCTTTTGCATACTTAATGCCAAGCTTTCGTGAGAAAGTGCATATCAATTATATAAACGCGGTTATTTCTTAAAACATTTCTAATCTGCAGCCAGCCACACCACTACCACCATCATCATCATCGTCGATTCGCTCCAACGCACTAAACAATAGGCTGATATGCCTGTTCTATTTAAAAGTTTGCACTTGAAAGTTGTTACAAGTTTGCACTTTGTGAATCATTATTCTTATGTTGACACAAACTCCTCAATCAATCTAATGTATACCATGTTTAAGAAAACGACAAAGAATATTTGCGAAGCATAAACCGAAACGACTAGCAAATTTTTCAGCCTTTGCTTCGTGGGGTGGTACACTAAATACTGCTCAAAATGAGGACGTGGTCACTAGGCTAACAGTACATAAAGCGAATGCGTCACATGGTTTTATTTGAGTGCGTGTGCAATGATTTGAAGCGAAATCTCCTTAAAAGATACACCCTAGGCCTATATAAGTCATCATATATTGCACAACGGGCTGAAAACTAAAATTAACCGACAGTTCAAAACGGAGCCAGCCGCCAGAGACAGAGCCAGCCGCCAGAGACAGAGCCACCGATAGAAATTGCTCAAACTTTACGTTTGTCAATCATTTCTAAGGTTTTGTTACATGGGAAAGCAATGTCTGATCGAGTGTATCCCTCGATTAGTATATCACATGTTTTGGCTGCAGTGATTGGCTATTTACCGTTGAAATGTACATGAATACATGATGTAAACAAGAAAAAATCACATAGGGTCGACCCACGACGGCAATGATCCTGTGAAAACCCTGCCGACTTTGAAGCCCATAGAACTAGAACAGGCAGATAAATGGTCTTAGGGGAGCATGACATTCCCGGTTTTTCGATTTTAAGCACCAGAAGAAAATAAATGAACAACAAAGTTGAACACTCACCTGTTTTTGTAAAAAAAATCGCGACCCCAGAGACAGAGCCACACATGGCCGGAAGCGCCCCAGAGGATTTAAGCGGCAGAGCCAATGGCTCTGTCTCTGTAGTTTCTGTACCGTGATATTCAACTCTCCAACGTTGAAGGGTATTCGATTGAACACCGCAGAGACAAGACCGAGATTTGGCATTATCTGCGTCTATAAATACTGCACTCAGGCATCATATTGATGCCGATTCTACCCCCTTGACGCCTCAGTGTGAAGTTCACGTGGATTTCGTGCGATTTGAGCACGGTGCTCAAATTTGAGCACGAGAACGTACTTAAGTTTTTTCGAGAAACCGGGGCCAGGTCTTGATTAGGAAAGGGTTAAATAACGGATGAAAACGTTAATTTTTAATACAATTTTACATGCGTTGGTTCGGTTCATGCATCATCATAATATGAAGAAATATGAAAGTTTAAAGTTCGATATTTTTGCATATAGCCTGATATAGGTAAACATAAGGTCGTGACCGGACTATACCATTCTATTCTCTGCCCAAAACATTTATTTAGACTGATCGTAGACACTCTTCTTCTTCTTCTTCTTCTTCTTCTTCTTCTTCTTCTTCTTCTTCTTCTTCTTCTTCTTCTTCTTCTTCTTTTGCCTCAATATTTTCTTGACTGAATTATACATAATTCCAATCTTTATTATCAACATCCATTAATTTTGTCGTCTGTAGCAGTTTTGAATTGGCCACCATAATGTGACTTTATTGTAACGATTAACCCTTTCCCAAACAAGACCTTGTTTTTGACGTCCCTTGTAGAATAGGCTTTGGAAAACATTGAAACAAAAGAAGAAACTGCTGATAACCAGCAGTTTCCCCTTTTGTCTCAATATTTTCTATGTCGTATTTTACACAAATTCTATCTTTACTAACTTCCATTTTGTCATTTGTGGCAGTATTTTAAGTGGATCACCCTAAAATTTTGTCGTTTGGTAATGGGTTAAGAGAGGATTAATAATTTACTATGTGGCTACATCACGGTGGACAATCACGTGACACAGAATTTCAGAAAATCTTCAATATTTTGGTTAATATTTCACCAATTTGAATATGATTTGAAGCAGAGAAGGCGTGAAAATGCCAATAATTAGCTGGACGTGATGGAATTTTTGAATAATACAGCTGACAAAATAGTTATTGAAGATCAACCAAAATTTTAGTTCATTTTCAATCATTTTTTTAACTGGATTTTTTTAAAAAAAAAAAAATCGCCACGTCCATCTAATACTTGACGCCTGTCTACCATTATTCTTTAAACCGAATTCAAATCAGTCTCGTATTAACAAAATTATTGAAGAATCTTTAAAATTGTTATAGCACGTGATTATACACCGTGTACATGGACTGTATCCTGGAGCTCTGGAAGGAAATGAAAAAAGTAAACTCTGACAACGTCAATTAATTATATTTATTTAATATGCTTATTAATGAATATCGAACAATGCATAAAATTTGAATAAACGAGACAGTAGATTTTCAACTCGGTGAAAAGTTAATGGCGGATCCATGGAGGGGGTCGAGGTTCGTTAGAATCCTCCTCTACATCCTCACGGTGGATAATCACGTGATACAATATTTTCAGAAAATCTTCAATAGTTTTGTTAATATGCGACCGATTCGAATTCGGTTTGAAGCAGAGAATGTAGACAGACGTCACGCATTAGATGGACCTGATTGATTTTTTAAAAATCAACTGATAAAAAGTTATTGAAGATAAACACAAAATTGGTTTATCTTCAATAACTTTTTTATCAGTTGATTTTCCAAAAATCCAACACGTCCAGCCTATTCCTGGCATTTTCCCACCGCCTTCTCTGCTTCAAACCGAATTCAAATTGGTTAAGTATTAAAAAAATAATTGAAGATTATCGGAAATTCTGAGTCACGTGATTATACACCGTGATCCTGATTCTTTCACTTTCATACAGAAACTCAGTCAAACTTGTGTAATACTAGGAAAACGAACCTGTCTATCTGTATGTTCTAACCCCTCACAGCTATGGTCATAGGGAAACGGGATCTTTGTCTTAAGTTTGAGCCGAAAGACTGGAGTGTCGGAGGATCGAACCTGCGTCCACTATGTAACATGTCAAGTGAGTCACCACTGCACCAAATCCATCCCTCGTAAAGACGAAGGAAGGTAGTTGGAGCTAGTTTTTTTTAACTTTGGAAGATGATTATGTGTCAGTGAATAAACTTTTCAGCATAATATCGTCGCTTTTCAACAAAAAAAACCGTAACTGCAGCTTGTTTTAAGCTGTAGTTACGAGGGTTATGTTGAAAAGCGACAATATGATATTATTATACCTCACGTGACCTTATCATTCAATAATTTACAAACCTAATATTTTTTCATATTACCCGCTCAGATAATAAAGAATGAGTGAAATGAATAGAACTTGTTCGATTCATGGAATGAAAGATTTTACACGGCGAATTTATCCTTTTTAGCAGGCATATGCCGCGATTTGAGTTTCTCCAAAATGGTAGGGTCGATTTTCCTGAAATCTCCAAGAATCGTTAGCCGCAACCTCCATCTAGGTCTCCAGATAGGTGTTATATCTGGGAAAAATCTATTTCTAAATATATTTAATTCACAAAGTGCAGAATGCATCTGCACCTATACCGGACATTCATAGTTACCGGACAAATTGACGAGACGTGATGAGGTGGTTACAAGCGTTGTTCCGTCAAAGAATGGCCGTGAAATTTGTTTTTTACATACATTTTGTCAAAAGAAATAATTGCATTTCTTTTCTGAACGCAGGAATTGGAAATTAATTGCTAAAAACGAACACGAACGATCGCTATGTTTGCGGGTGTCGCTTTATGTCATCCGTTTGCGTCACGCAAAAAGCTGTTGGCCGTACTTGATTGGACATACGCCGTTTTCATTTTGAAATGTGCAGTCAAAGGAAGCGTGTTTGGGTTCTGATCAAGATGATTATTGCAGAATGCACCATTACAAAATCGCTGAATAACATGACAAATACATTTGTTTAGCTTCTTCATTAAAAATCTGGCGTCTTTTCGGTTCTAAAAAGTATTCTGTGTCTCCGGAGTAGCCCAATCAAAATCGCCCTAAAGTTCGTTCAAGGTGAGTCAGACAGAAGTGTTGTTTCTTTTTTTTTCGTTGGAAAAAGAAATTTTCAAGCAAGAAAAAAATGTGTGGAGATGGTTTGATATTTTGGTTGACAATGAATTTATTGTGAGTTGCATTGATAAACTGCAGTGACAGAATAAGTGATTATTTGTGAAATGTCATGAGTTTTCGACCCCAATGCCATGATGCCAAAATTTGATGAATTTTGCTGAATGGTGAGATACACTAGACTCTGATTGCAAATCTAAACGAACATAAGTTGACAAGGTAAGTCATGTTTTAATTCGTTGCTTTTTCGTGTCCCGTGCATAGTTACAATTTTTATGTGTCTTCAAAAAAGATAATGGAAATAAATTCTTGCCTCGACCCCACCCCCACCCCCACCCCCTCCAAAAAAAAGCAGCCCCCTGATGTAAGTAGAATAAAGCTGAAAATGACATTATGAATGATAATAAACATTATGGGATGTAAGTGTATCATGCTCAGATTTCTTTTGAACCCACCATCTGGATCCGCCAGTGTAAGACATTATTACACATTTTTTACGGAATTTCTGCATGAAAATGATTTTACTAGGCTACAGAGGGGGATTCGTTCGAATCCGGGAACTCCTCTGGATGCGTCATTGATACATGTATGTCCTGCATACTGTCAGTGTGCAAAAATTGTTGACCTAGGGCCATTTTAATAGCCAACGATCCTTTGACTCATTTAGAATCATCCATGTGATGGTGTCAGTATAAAACAAGATATAAACACTTTGTGAACAGCAGGGGTTCGGGGGCGCAGCCCCCGACATAAGACTCAACAATGGTATTGGTCCTTAAATTCACCAAACAACATTTTTTCTGGTCTTGGGGCCATTTTAATCTAATAAATTCATTTTTGCATGTAAACAAAGAAGAGCCAGGAATATTTTAAACTCGTTTAGAATAGTCCATTTGACAATGTCAGTTTGCGACAAGATACAAACACTTTGTAAACAGCGAGGGTTTTGGGATGCCACCCCGACATAAGACGTAACAGTTACACAGGCGTAACCGCGTTAATCCTTTGATTCCTTTCCCAAACAGAAACGGAAAAATTTTGGGATGGTCATATTCAAAAGCTGCTGCAGACCAAGACATGAATATTGATAAAGATAGGCTTTTTGATTAAGGTATCCAAACCCTTATTAGCACCAAAGACCCAGATGCGAAATTTGAAAAGTGCCAGTAATTCCTAAACTGTCACTATGTTACGCTTGGAATCCAAATACAAACATTATAAGCATTTTGAACGGTTTAGAATTTTGAATTAATGCATACTTATGGAAATCTTTAACAAAAATGTTGAAAAATTACCTCCCTTGCATATGAATATAGAGTTAAATAATATTTGTAAATTATTTTCTTCTTGATCCATAATCTTGAAATCCGGCACGATGAATCAACTTATTTGAAGTATATTTACAAGTGTGTGTAATTTGGTGCATTTGGTAAGGCTAGTAGGAAGTGGTGATTTTTTTAGGGTCTGTAAACCTTAATATCGTCAAGAAAATATTGAGGCAAATGAATAAAACGCTGGTTTTCGGCAGAGAGTAAATTCGCAGTAAGAAGCTTTAGGAATCTGTCTATCATAGGGAGCGATTTTATCCGCCTGCCCCTGCCTAAGGGTGACGTAATTTCGGAAAAACGAATAGTATAGTTGGTAAATATTGACATGAACCCGACGCATATGCAATGAGAAATTGTGACACGGAATAATCTATACTCGCCACCAAGCATGCACTGTCAAGCAGAGTCGATAGTTTCCATAAGCAGCGTTACTTTGTATTCTGCACATGCTTCTCGTGTCAATATATGCCGGAGAGTTATTATTCCGCATCGCAATATCTCATTGCATATTCCACAGGTTCAGGTCAATATTTACGGACTATATTTTGATTTTCATTGGTGTGTTATAAAAACCTGTAGCTACGGCTTGGTTCAAGCGTTAGTTAAACCTTTCTCAAACAAGACCTGGTTTTGACATCCCTATTAGAAAGGGCTTGGGAAAATTTTGAGACAAAAGAAGAAACCAGCAATTTTAACTTTTGTCTCAATATTATGTGTGCTATATTTCCCACTATTCCAATCTTTACTTATCTAAATTTTGTTGTCTGTAGCAACTTTAAAATTGTGCAACCCCAAAATTTTGTCATTTGGGAAAGGGTTAAGGGCTTTTATCACACTGGCGGTTTATCCAAACATAATGGTATTTAAAGCCAGTCTATTTTAATACAAAATTCTGTGCTATTGTAGGAAAGTAATGTAAACACTATACACAATAAACAACAATTAATTACATATATGTTCGTAAAACGGTGCCATGGCGCAGTTGGTAGCGCATCTGCCTTTCATTCGAGAGGTCCCAGGTTCAATACCTGGCCGCGGCAAATACCCTTGCTGACAAAAAAGTCACCCGTCAATGGTTTGATATCATGAACCTATGTGGGGGAGCAGCTGGAGGCTCAGTAAGGGTGTTGTGGTAGTACTGGTATGAAAAACGCTAGGAATCCATAGTTTAAGTTAGGTGGTCCAGCTGCCGCAATATGACATTAGTAGTTGAAAACGGGGTAAACCCCCAATAAATCAAATCTTAAAACGGTTTTGCTATGACCCGTGGATATGGATTATGCATTATTTATTTTTCTTACAACCAAGGCAACACTTGTAAATGAAAATGAACACTGATATCTGCATATTATACACAGTATCAAAGCTCACGGAGAACACTTTTTAGTTTAAATGTTAAAATGCCAGGGAAATCAAGGGCGGATCCAGGATTTTTTTCCAGGGGGGGGGTCCAAGCCCAAATTTTTTTCCAGGGGGGTCCAAGCCCAAATGATGGCTTAAAATGTAGTAAATATGTAACGTTACGCTAAATTTATATAGTCAAAACTCAATTTTCGGCCAATGCCAGGGGGGTCCGGACCCCCCGACCCCCCTCTAGATCTGCCCATGGAAATTGTGAGTTCTGAGTATGAGTCTCGGCAAGACTAAAATTGAGAGCTATACGTTCATTGCTGTTTGGTATCAATTGTTTACCAGTTATTGATTTCAAGCTTTAACCCTTTCCCACACAAGGACGTGTTTGATGCCCAACAATATAAAGGCATTTGAAAACATTATATGAAATGAAGAAATTTTCTACAAAATAAGACCAAAAAATTTAAAATTGGCTTAAAGTGTCTACTGCAATTCCTTTTAAGGACAGATCCTCCAGTTGTTACTGCGCAACTTACTGCGCATATCCTAAATAACGAAATAAAGCTGTTTCAGTAATTTGCCTTTTCCAGCAAATGTATTTCTTACATTTAGTTAATGTTTGGATGATAAATGACAAGACCCTTTTCGGTTATTTCAATTTTCTCTGTTTGGTCAATTAAAGTGTAATAGTACTCGGATGGTACATTTCGCTTTCTGTTACGCGTTCAAAATGTGGCGTTAGCGATAGGAAACGGAGCAACAAAAGCAACGTGGTGTCTTTGTGAGATAGTCCGCTTCAGATGGACACAAAGGATGACACGTTTTATTATCTAAAGCTGGTAATAAGGAAGAAAATGGAAAAAAATAGTGAAACTATTTCGGACAGAGCTGTAAAAAGTTAACTAAATTTTACTTATAACTAAGAAAAACGCTTGGTTTGATATATTTTTCTTTTTTTGTTTTTATAGTTATGACCGAGCACTATGTCTATACCAAAAAAGAAAAAATTCTTACCGTTGAAATATTTTTTATTATCAGAAACGTTGCGAAAAAAAAGAGCAACTTTAGCTACTTTTGAAAGAATGTTTTACTAAAAATTTCAAAATCATCACTAAATTTTCCCAAAATGATACTCATTTAGACAGCATAAAACATATTGAACATAATAAAGACTTATTTATGTAATCCTAGTCATTTTGAACACCTTTTTGTGGGTATTTAAGTGACACCTCATTTTTGCAATTTTAGACAAGAGTAGTCTCCCTTGAAATTCAATAACTTTTTAATTCGCTTGGTGACCTATAGTTTTTAAGTCATTTTTTTACTTCTCATATATTTAAATATCGGTACAGAAAAAATAAAAAAAATCTTACCGTGGGAAATAAATGGAGGATCTGTCCTTAATTTCGACCACTCACCAGTCAAAAATTCTACTGTTTTGTAATTGGTTAATGTAATACAGTAATGATAGTGTTTGAAACTGAAGCATTCATTAAGGTAGTCCAACCCTAACGAGATCCATGTAACTTTGTGATTACTTTTTAGTGACATGGTAAACTTTTGGTGGTGGTAAATGTCTTTTTCTAACTCATAATTGTATGGACATAGATAAGATTTGTAACAAATGATTGCAACGACACACAAAAAATCCGATGTCACATGAATTTCATTACATGGGTGGTCTACCTTAATTCAAACTGTTAAAGCATTGAGGTAAATGATGAAAGTTTTGAAAACTAGCATTTCTCTTCTCCCTTCAATCTTATAGGATCAGACTGGTGATGAAAAATATGGAATAGTTTGTTAGTTAGATTCTACATACATAACATAAGAAGCTTTTTACTCTGTCCCAAACCAGCCCTATTTGACATGTCGATTTTAGAAGACGGTGGGGAATCACATGACACAATTTAACCAATTCAGAAAGTCTTCAATAACTATGAAGCCCTGGAAATACTGAGGGAAAGAAGAAATTATCAAGAACCTCATGTCATGTCATAATTCTGTTAACCCTTTCCAAAACAACAAATTTAATTCTAATTCAAAACCTGCTTCAGATGACAAGTGGATGTTAGTGAAGATAGACCCGAAATTCAGTCGTGATACCATGTTTTTGGATGCCAGCAACTTTTTTATTGACTGTTAGAATATTGTTATATACTAGGACAAAAAAGATACACAACCCCAATTTTTCATGGTATTTTCGACAAAATATGTTTTCAATGGCTGTTGAGTACATTTTAATATACCTGCATCCATACGCATAAATATAGTGTCATTTTCTTCAGATGTCGTACATTCATCACGTGATGCATGGTAAATTGTTAAAAACTGATAATCTCCTGTCGTGTTTTCTAGATGACTACTATCAAAACAAATTTTCATCAAACACAAGCTAGAACATAGACAAAGAAGAAGCCAAAGCGTTCACACACTTTTCACTACGCTACGCATAGCAAGGCTATGCCAAAACCAGGGCCTAACTGCAGTACAGATGTTGTTAGTGGAAAAGGTTCAAAATGTTGTCGTAAGACATTGATGGGGCAAAATATCGACACATTTTTGACTGTATACGTTGTTGGTTCTCAATTGGACCACAACCGATTGGGCACGAGGCGGACGTGCAAGAGATATGACGTCAAGGCAGGACCGAATAATCATGATAACCCCACCTACGGGATAGGTTTACGACTGCAACGGAGATCGCTAATAACTCGTATGGACTTCACAACAGTCGAATATCGGACCAAATTGAACGAAACAGATTGTTTTTTTTTTCCACCTCCGTCCAATTTTTTTGTCGTATTGTGTTGACGCCCGATTTAAACTGGGTGTTTTCTTATTAATGAAATTGACTACCAACAAGATTTTGTGAAATTTACAAGGTGAAATGTTACTGCTTTAAATGTATTAAGTTTTGTTTAAATCTGATTTGATGTCTTTGCGTAAGAAGGAATTGAAAATGAAGTTGTGTTTCTTTTTTGTTTCAGTATATATGCACATTTCTATTGTATCAGGGCTAAGTCAAACAAAAAATATCACTTTTGATACATTTGGGAAAAATATCTTCTCATCTAGGAGTAAGGTCACTCGGAGAAGTCCTTCCGGCCATGGGGTGCTAAAATAGTTCTTTAAGAAATATTGGCCCCTTTTCTGATGATGCCTTGCTCTCTGCATGAATGATTTTGAGCTAAGGTTTTCATTGGATGCTTTTCAGTGACATGTTTTCTCATTACTGAGCCAGAATCCATCTTTGTTTCCAGGACTATTTCGTGTGTTTGGGTGCAGGTATACATGTGACCCCTATTTCCAGTGTTTCTATTTTGGCGTGGAAAAATACACGGTATGTACGAGGGACGGTCGGAAAGTAGTTGGACTTTTGACTAGTTCTCTAAAACCATTTAATTTTTTAACAAAATTCTTTCTACAATGTTTAAAGAAATTATCCATCTATGTCTATGCATTTTTGGCATCTTCGTAGGAGCTTTACTATTGCCACTATTAACCATGACGTAGACCCACTGTATTAGGTACTGTGTAACCACCGGTATCAAAGGCGCCTTGGTCTCAAATTTCTTCTCAGCAAGCATTTTCATCAGTTCTAGACACAAATAAAAGTCGTGTGGTGTAGGGCCTGGGCTATAAGAAGAGTAAAACAATTTTTGTCATGGGTAATATTTGATAATCTCCACTGTAGATGCGGTGGTATGGGAGCGTGCGTAATCGTAAAGTAGAAAACATTTTTCTTTGCTAATCTGGGGCGCGTTTACTTCAGCATTTATTCTTTGTTTTTTTCTGAATTACTTCAGAATTGTACTTAGCAATGACATTTTTTACCATTTGACATGAAATGACTAACTATAAGACCTCGTGAATCCACAAAAGCAACAAACATGACTACCAGCCGAATGTAAAAGCTTAATCTATTCAGAGGTGGGGAACCAGCTCGTTTCTATGACTGCTGTGACTGAGTCTTTATCCCAAGTTCGGAATTATGAACCGTTATTCAATCTTCAGTGATAAAGTAGTTTAAAAACTTAAATTCTTCGCGATAAAATGACTAGACTGTTCTTTTGTTTTGGTTACCCTTGCTGTTCCTCTAACAAATAGCTTATGGTACATAAAACCCCTATCACATATAAGTGGACAGAATATTGCATATATTCAACTTTCTTTGAACATAAACTGACCACATTAATGGCAAATGGATTTAGATTTCACCAATATATAATGTGTATATACAGTTGCAAATGGAGAGACAGCAGCACGAAAAATCCAACTACTTTCCAACCGTCCCTCGTATGTTTGAGTGAAAATTGTGAAAAAATGAATCACATGAGGTGGGTCCATTTGCTGAAAATTTTGCAGGGTAAGGATGGATCTGCGCCATTTAAGGCAAAGTTTTGCTTCTTTTCATTTTGGAAAAGGTGTAAAAATTTTACATAGAGTTATGAAGGAGCCAATTAGGGTGACCTTCCCCCAAACATGGTCGTGCCCTGTGTACTATCAGATGTAAGGAAGTTTTCATAAAATAGCTGACCATGTGTATCAGATAGGAAAAATCAACCAAGATTTAAACACTTAGACATGTTGAAATTGAATTTTAATGATTTCGTCGAGTTATAAGTATTTCACAGTGTGACCCAACTGATCATAAATTCGGATAATCTTAGATTTCGTATACTTTGTATAGGATTTTTTAAAATTTAAGCCGAGTTTGTCAGATAAGAAACGCAAATTATATCTAGACTATTTCTGCTAAATCATAGATATAAATTTATATCTGTGGCTAATTATGTCATTTATTTTTAACATTTTGCTGTTAAAGTCACTATAATCCGAGGTTTCTCTGATGAAATTCACTTGTTGATATGTTGGTGTCGCTCGTTTACATCAGAGCACACTACCATTCAAAAACATAAGAAAGTAGGTCAATATAGGCCTAAGCAATGGCTGTTCAGGTGAGGGTTGTTGCAAAACATTGCCTGTAAACCTTTTAGAAAGACTTTCAGATATTATCTATCTATATTATCAGTTAATTAAAAAACATACAAATCCAGGAATCTAGGGTATATTCCTATTACATTTTATTATAACTACATTGTACTTTTATGTCCGAAATCTGGCGACAATGAGTTGGTGGAATCCAATGATACCCCTGCCATTTGAGCAGATAATACTTCATCCTTCGTGTAGATTGTTGCATGAACATGGAGGGGGACCAGAAACCATGGACATAGATGTATGTTGGAAAATCTCTGAATTATTAACTTACCTAAATTTCTGAAAGTTACTTTGGAAATATGTATGGTTTGCCATGATTAATCATAGGATTTACCAAGGCCATATGCCTGAGTGGTTTATTTAACACATCTGAACGAGCATCCATGGTAAATCCTATGATTAACCATGGCGAAACATATATTATTTTCCTTCTAACATGTAATTACTTGCGTTTGGGACAATTTTTTAATCATTGTTAGCGACGCAGTAAAAGAATTTTGTATTGGAAAAGATAACAGTAAAAAGGCATTATTCCATTTTTTTTTCACAAGGATCTTGTGCCGTTTACGGACAGACGCAGACTTGCAGAACACTTTAACACATTTGTTTTTGTAGCTAAGATGTTCTTGTGGCAGGGTGTCCAAAAACCTCCAAATGGAGTTTTTTTACCCCCAAAATGAATCTTGTACCCCCAGTTTTTGCAAGCAGCCTTCTTTGTCTCTACTAGAAGGGGTACAAGCATGTTGTTAAAGTATGGTTTGTACCCCCAGATTTGAAAGTTGGTGGAAACCCTGTGTGGGTCCTTAAAGATCTGTATTTGGAAGCTACCAAAAGCATGGTTACTGGTTAGCTGTAGCTTCATGGTAAAAGGAGTAAGTGATCTTTGGTTAGGCCTGTGTGATGTGTCTAAAGTGCTCTTATTGTCACTGTAGTTGTCGGAACGTACAATGTAGGTCAGAAAATATTGAGGTTAAAGGAGAAATTGCTTGTAACCAGTTTTTTCTCCTTTTTCCGTAATGTTTTCTATTAGAAACATCCAAACCTGGTCTTGATTGGGAACAAATTAACCCATTACCAAACAACAAAGTTTTTAGGCAGTCCAATTTGAAGATCCTGCAGAAGACGATTTCCATCGAATGGAATCTCCAATTCTTTGGTCTTTTTGGATGGAAAACATTGTGGGAAATGAAGAAATTGCTTGACACAACCAATTTCTTCATTTTCCGCAATGCTTTCCATGACCATTATTTTGTAGGGAGTCAAAAAGAGCCATTCTGTGGTAATGGGTTAAAGAGTGACGGAAAGCCAAATAACTGTATGAAAATGTCGAGATACGTTGTTCTTACATCTCCTGGATTCAAATGGACATTCATGGATAAAAATAATAGTGCATGGAATTTGAATCACTGCATAATCTGCAGAGATAAATCTTTCTTACATCTGCTGGTAGATAATGGACATATGGACTGTCACATTTCAGCATGTATAATATGCAATAGGCAGCACTTGACTTCTCATTTGGAACTGAACAACTATCCATTTAGACAATTTGTCGGGTACTGGGTGCGAGTCCTGATAGCTAACACTGTACAGTTGGTGTCTATTGATAACCTATGGGCTGTCGATTCTAGACAGAAAACAGGCTATTTACTCAAATGTTTGCACATTTTACATGTAGGCCTATGCAATTGTTAACTAGTTATTTAACAAACTTGTATACAATGACTGCATAATTAGTTGAAAGCCTCAGATGTACTTTGTGATAACCAGCTTTTCATTTCTTGTAGGAATATGTCATATGTGTGTGTTTTAGAAAGGTATCACTGCTGCTAAATAGAAGCTGCTGAAGAGGGGAATAGGATTAAAGCAGATTGGCACGCACTGCAGCAATTAGCTCAGTAAATATGGAGTGTTCCACAGTTAAAAACAAGTTGCCCCATGAAGCTGGATTCCTAAGCTGGTTCTTCAATACAGGTTAACAAAATAAGAGCATTTTGATCAATTTAAATCTTTCCAAAACTGCAGACATTTAGAGTACTCAAATTTAGAAAGCTGCTGCAGACAACAAAATGGGTGTTGATAAAGATGGGATTTTTGTGCAGTTCGGAACAGAAAATACTGAGGAAAAAAGAGAAAATCTATGTTATCAGCATCCTCTTCATGTGTCTCTATGTTTTCCCTTGAATTTGGCTGGTCCTGTGGTCCAAATTGAATGGAGCTGCCATCTGTACATGATTAATGCTTATTATAGAAAATGTGTATGTTACTACATAGAAAATATTTAGAGCAAAGGAGAAATTGCTGATTATCAGAATTCTTCTTTTCTCTCTATGTTTTCAAAAATACTGTTAGGGTCTTGTTTGAGATAGAGTTAATCACATTGTTTGTCTATTATACAGAATGATGAGGTCTCTCACTGTCAGCGATGATTGAGAAATGGCAAGGCATCTTTTATTGGTTGACAATGCCCAGATAGCTTTGCAGGCAACATCAGAGTCTATAAATCTAGGTGGTAGTTGATTTGAATCCAATTCTGTTGATCTTTTTTCTGATAGAAGTTGTCAATCATATATGGATAATATGTTTCCTACACATTGACTCTTTTGACTCTTGTAACAAGCATTATCTTCATTTCCCACAATGTTTTCAACTCAAAAAGACTAAACAAATTTAAATTTCATTCACTTAAATGACTAAATTGTCATTTGCAACATCTTTGAATTTTGACCCGTCAAAAATGTTGCTGTCTGGTAATGGTTTAAATGGGATGAGCAACTGGTGGCTGGGATTGGATGTTTTTGTACTGGTGCAAGAAATGTCAGGAACTCATGGTTAGGTGCACCAGCTGCTGTAATAAAGTTGGAAATTCTTGAATGAGGTGTTAAATCTCAATCAGTCAATATTTCTGTGGTGGAAAGAGAAGAAGTTTTAACTTGTTTGTACATTAATGCAATAGTTTAAATTCACCTGACCCTTGTTTTTTTTCAACATTGGTTAAGTCGAATTGCTGCTTATGTCAAAGAGAAAAGCTGGTGCTATTCTTATGATTATAAAATATGTGTTACTTTGAATTTCTCAAGGTATTTTGAAAGGCCAATGGACTTTGACATGTAAAGTATTGACTTAAGTTATCTTTTAGTGTCTATGACACCTCTAGAAAGCTGAGATTTCAGATTTTTACAAACTCCTATAGGTCAATTGATAGAGCGACTGGCATGATGCTCTATTATGGCATGATCCTGCAGATTCCAGGTTGGATTCATGGTGGGTGCTATTGGCAGCAATCTTGAGGTCAAAATGTAATACCATCACATTTATCCACTATGCATTTGACACTTGTTACATCAAAGTCACATGAGATATGAAAATACCATGATATATCCAAAATTAAAACACATTCATTTCTTTTTTGAAAATCGATATTTACTAGATCTATGTCTAATATCTTTGTTGAATGCAGCTATGAATGGTTGAAATATGGTTGACAAAGGAGAGAAATTGCCTTGATTAAGTAATTTATAATCTTTTTACGCTACATTTCTGTGATGAAATTTTCTGTCTAAAGCTTAAAAAAACTATAGTGAAAGGAGAGTTTCCTCTCTTTGAAGTATTTCTTGTTTTCCCATAAAGTTTCCATACATAATCATTTGAAAGACACTATACTATTAGGTCTCATGACTATTTATTTGGGTTTGATAGTTCCCATGCACTATGTTCAACCTAAAATTAAAGCCATTATCACAACATCCCTTTGCAAATCAGAGAAAAAGTCATAAACACTGAGAGAAAAGAAGATATTGCGGAAATTCACCATGTTCTCCATTTCTATCAATGTTTTCTATGTTATTACAAATATATTTCTCACTTTTGAAATAAAAAATTTCCAACAAGTTGCAAGAATAAATTCTATTCATTTCACTCATTCTTTCATGTGACATCCTTTAGGTGTCGCCGCTCTAGTATTAACCTGTTAATATTTTTTCTTATTATACCTCACGTGACCTTATCATTCAATAATTACAAACCTAATATTTTTTCATATTACCCGCTCAGATAATATTAAAGTGACATTTCAGAATTTTTTGTCATAAATTTTACTTTTATTTTTATCTGAAAGAACATATTTCCTTATGAAAATTCTGAAAATTTCAAGCCAAAATATTGCGCCGTGTACGAGAAATTTATATTTTTGTGTTAAAATTGAACAAATTGTTGTGGACAACAGTTCGGATTTATATGCAATTTATCGATTATGTCTCAACTTTAAATGCGTGTTTCTCGCTTATTGGCAACAACTTAGGAAAACTAATATTATTTATACTCATTAGAATAACCAATCTTGGCATCAAGACATACTTTAAAAAATTGAAATTGGAATGAAATGTCCCTTTAACCGGTTAATATTTTTTCATATTACCCGCTGAGCGTACTATAAATAGAAATTCTGGGGTTTTATGACGTCACCGTGACGTCACATTGTTTCAAAGCACAATATTTGCTGAATCATAGCTAGTTGAACATAAATACGCTTAAATGATGTGGCTTGTTACGCAAAAAGGGACCATCTGGAAAACGTTATAAAGTATGGTTCCTAGTCAGTCTGTGCGAACTGCACATGCTGATCAGAATCGACACTTCATTCTAAGCTAATTTACTGAAACTAGATCTTTTATTCTGTCTTACTTTATGTGTTTTTTTCCAAATGCAAAATCAGTTTACATCTGTTTAGCCTGATCTCTTTCTCATCTAGATCTAGATCATGGAATTAACCAGACAAAATTGATGACAGGCCTGCCTTTGCGTGCATGTCACAAATACGAATGGATAAGGCATTCAGTTGATTTTAACATTTTTTGATAAACGGTGAAGGACTTATAAAGTTAGATAAATTGTAGATTAAATCTTTATGTTGTTTCTTTTTCGGTATTATAAAATGAATATCACATGCCTCTCAGGGCAATAGTACATATCGTCTACCCTCGAACCAGTAATATTGACCTCGGCTGAAGCCTCGGTCAATATTACCGGTCTCGGGTAGACAATATGTACTATTGCCCTGAGAGGCATGTGATATTTATATAATGTTGCTCGGAGTTGTACGATTTCGTCACCGGATGATAGTAGAAATATTGCCGACTGTTACTGGTGGGTCACCTACATCGACCATAACGTGTGTAAAGAATGGTTCTTTGTGCACAAATGAGACATTATATCGCTGCTTTTCAACAAAAACCTCGTAACTGCAGCTTGTTTTAAGCTGTAGTTACGAGGTTTTTGTTGAAAATCGACGATATGAAAAAGTTGTTGGAGTTTGTGCGATTTCGTCACCGAATTATAGCAGAAATATTGCCGACTGTTGCTGGAGGTTCGCCGACGTCGACCATAATATGTGTAAATAATGGTTCTTCGTGTATTATTGAGACACTATATCGCCGCTTTTCAACAAAAACCTCGTAACTGCAGGTTGTTTTAAGCTGCAGTTACGAGGTTTTAGTTCAAAAGCGACGATATGATAACGAGTTTGGGTGTCAGTGGGCGATTCTGTCACCGAATTATAGCAGAAATATTGCCGACTGTGGCCGGTGGGTCGCCGACATCTAAAATAATGTGTGTAAACAATGGTTCTTCGTGTATAAATGAGACATTATATCGTCGATTTTCAAAAAAAAAATGTCGTAACTGCAGCTTGTTAAAAGCTGAAGTTATGAGGTTTTAGTTGAAAAGCGACGATATATGATACAATTTTATAAGATCCCTTTGTGCAAGAAGTTGCTAAATTACCGGTAACTAACTCATGTGACTGGTTATTTTGTTAAGTCTTCTTTGCAAACCAATGATTCTAGTTCAAAATTGTTCCTTCATAAGGGACACATTGGAAATAGAATTCTTAGCTTGCGAAGGTGGTTTTGTGTCAGTGAGCGATCTTCAGAAGATGGGCATCAGCGACCGGTTTATTGAATGGAATTCCACACCTTTCCTCAGTTATAAAGGCTTGGCAATTTCCAGTCTCCTTTGCAATTGTTTTCTCTAAATAAGGATGGTTACTGCCCTTTGCATATACGCTGTTTGGAGTTTGTGCGATTTCGTCACCGGATGATAGCTGAAATATTGCCGACTGTTGCCGGGGGATCGCCCGACATCGACCATAATGTGTGTGAACAATGTTTCTTCGTTTATGAATGAGACATTGTATCGTCGCTTGTCAACCAAAAAACTCGTAACTGCAGCTCATTCAAGCTGCAGTAACGAGGTTTTTGTTGAAAAGTGACGACGTGATTGGAGTTTTGGCGGTTTTGTCACCGAATAATGGCAGAAATATTGCCGACTGTGGCCGGTGGGTCGCCGACTTCGACCATAATGTGTGTAAACAATGGTTCTTCGTGTATAAATGAGACATTATAGGATACGCTGCTTAAACCGTCCTTGTTGAACCGCTTCTTTACTGTCTTCAACAAATAGGCACTGGAAATATAGAAAATTAATTTTGAACAATACATGTATGAATATCCTTCCTTCATTATAACTTAAAGGCACTGCTTTGCCATAACCAGAAATTCTGAAGTCCATGACAAAACCACGGCGGGGATTAACATGACTCGGCATCATTTATACTTTTAGTCGATAATTCTGTTAAACATAATTATGTATGACCGATTCAAAAAAGGCTTTCAGATCTTTTACAGACCATCTGATAAAAAGCTATTGAGGACCAATCGTTGATTGGACGTCAATAATTTCTTCTTTTAAAAACCTTTGAATATATTTCAAAAAATAGTCACATAAACTACGGTTAAAATCCCCACTCTATTTACGCACGGTGGAGATTGTGCATCATGGGATGGAAAACAACTACGGACAAAAAATCTCGATTTTGGTCAAATATTATTTCCCTAACAATTTTTTTTATTTCTGCGTCAATTTTCAAAATGTTTGTTACATGTACCCCGCTTTACTGAGCTCTTTTCTCAGAAGTATGAATTATTTTTAGAATCCTTTCAGATCTGCGTTTTCCAAAAATGATCCCAACCGATAAGAAACCGAAATGATAACATGTACGGCCAAATTAGACACGCTTCAGAAAAGAATTTGCAATATCTTTCTTATTTATGAGTCAATTTTCAAGTAGTTTGTTGCATGCATCTCGCCTTAATGAGCGTTTTGCTTGGATGGAAGACTTATTTGGAAACTCCTCATACTTTTCCCAAAGATCGATCCCAACCGACCAGAAAAACGATCTGAATTTTTTGTCGTTTACTGGTCGGTTGGGATCATCTTTTCTACAAAAAGTACAAGGAGGTCTCAGAGGAAAGAGCTCAGTAAGACGGGGTACATATATACAACAAACCGTTTGAAAATTGAAGCAGAAATAAGAAAGTTATGCAAACTGTCTTACATGAAGCCAGGCAAACTGGCCCTAGATTAACCCATCCCATGATGCACAATCTCCACCGTGTTACGACAGTTCTATAATAACATTAAAGGTGGAATAACACTTAACATCTTGCAAATTTTCCGTAAACTTCGTACAAAAAAATAAATATATATTATTAAAATATGGCCTTTAAATTGTATCTATGCCAAATCTTAGCTTTCTACCTTGTGTATTGGCTTAGATGTTGACGGATTTAAAACCACATAATTTATTGTCCCGGGGATAATATTTACAATAATGGAACAAATGGGTTTTTAAATCCGTCGACATCTTAGCCAATACACAAGCTAGAAAGCTAAGATTTGGCATAGATGCAATTTAAAGGCCATATTATAATAATACATATTAATTTTGTACAAATTTCTCGGACAATTTGCATGATTTTAAGTGCCATTCCCCCCTTTAAAGTGACATTTCAGAATTTTTTGTCATAAATTTTACTTTTATTTTTATCTGAAAGCGCATATTTTCTTATGAAAATTCTGAAAATTTCAAGCCAAAATATTGCGCCGTTTACGAGAAATTTATATTTTTGTGTTAAAATCGAACAAATTGTTGTGGACAACAGTTCGGATTTATATGCAATTTATCGATTATGTCTCAACTTTAAATGCGTGTTTCTCGCTTATTGGCAAAAACTTCAAAAAACTAATAGCATTTATACTCGTTAGAATAACCAATCGTGGCATCAAGACATACTTTAGAAAATTGAAATTGGAATAAAATGTCCCTTTAAGGAAAGGGAAGTATATTGACATTTTCACAGATGAATGGTCAATTGTATAGGTCTATGGAAAACTGTTAAGAAATGAATTTATACCAACCTCCATTTAAACGGGACCCTTTCTCTTGCATCGTGTTTTAACATTTTATATCGAGCAATGGTGGCAGAAGGTCGTGCCAGTTTCATACCCGCAACTGCAAGTCTGAAAAATAGACGATATCAAAATAACCGTAGATAAACCAATGTACAAAGAAAAATGCTGATAAAAAAATCATTCAATAATCAAGTTAAATGCTTCAAGACTATTTTGTGTCCCTCGTCAATTTCCGTTGCTACGGATGACGGGCGGAAATTATTGAGGGTATACCATCGTCAATGTCCATTGCCACTGATGACACCCGAAGTTGCACGAAGTGTTTGTTATCTAATGATGGATGAAATACCTTAAAGCTTCAATCAAGTTGTTAAGACGTGCTTACCTAACCGACATATCGTCATCCTCGGCTCCCCATCCCCAGTATAAGTTAGAGTAACCGTTCACAGTCTCAAAATCTTCACGTCTGATAGCGAATACCCCACCCACTAACTGGGAATATGGTAAACTGGCAAAATAAAGAAATTCAATGTAAAAGATTCATAGGATCTAAATCCTTCATACAACAACAACAACAACAACAACAACAACAACAACAAAACTGGTTTATTGTAAATAAAAAAATGTTCCAGAAACCGAAACAAAAACTCTCATGACTCTTTAAATAACTCGGAATGGTTTTAATGAAAATCAAAAAGCGAATGTAGGACAAGATACCGACCATGTAGTTGCATAGCATACGCTTACGGGAAAATGCAACTGCTGAGGAATATTACTAGTACATTGAATATCTGGAAAGTAAAAAGCAATTTACGCTAGTGGGCGAGCTTTGTAACAACGCGTTTTGTAATAAACCTGCAAAATGTAATAAGTATTACAAAACGCGTTGCGATGACATGTAATGTAATAAAATTATGTACAACGCGATATGTAATAAACTTGCTGTATGTAATAACTCTTTTCACCGACATATAAATTTGTTCAGAACTTGATGCCGTTGATTAAGAGGGATTGTGGTAAGCAAGAAAAGGGCAATTTCGATACTGTTTTCTGGGCAAATATTGTAAGATTATTGTGAGAATTTGGAATTTTGATATCAACTAATGCCTCCTTTTTATCAAATATCTTACTAAATTGATTCAAATAAGTTGTTTTTTATCATGATCATGCAAGAAAAAGATTTTGAAAAAAGTTATTACAAAATGCGTTGCAATGACGTGAAATATAACAAAATTATATACAACGCGTTTTGTAATAAACTTTTTTTAAACAGTATTTGCCCAGAAAATCATATCGAAATTGTCCTTTTTTGCTTACCACAACCCCTCTTAATCAACGGCATCAAGTTCTGAACGGAGTTTATGGGTCGGTGAAAAAGTTACTACATATTGCAACTTTATTACATAACGCGTTGTAAATAATTTTATTACATTTCATGTCATCACAACGCGTTTTGTAATAAACTTTTTTCAACTTTTTCATAATCATTTTCTTGCATGATGACGATAAAAAGTACTTCATTTGAATCCATATACAGTAAGAAATTTGATAAAAAAGAAGGCATTTATCGATTTTAAAATTCCATATCCTCACAATGATCTTACAATATTTGCCTTGAAAATGATGTCGAAATTTCCTTTTTCATGCTTACTACAATTCTTCTTTATCAACGGCATCAAGTTTTGAACGAAATTATAGGTCGGTGAAAAAAGTTATTACATATTGCAACTTTATTACATAACGCGTTGTACATAATTCTATTACATTTCATGTCATCGCAACGCGTTTTGTAATACTTTTGACATTTTGCAGGTTTATTACAAAACGCGTTGTAACAGAGCTTGTCCAAAAAAATACTTCACCTTGTGATACAAGTACCAAATTTTTGAAAAAAAAATTCTCAAAGTATACAATTTTCAAAACAAATGGTATCGGTAATGATAGCTCTACGTGGCTGCCATTTTTTGCAAGATGGCTGCAATCTCTACAGGTAAAATATGGGGAAAATCTTTCACTCACGACTTAATACAAGCATCATTTTTTGTACAAAATTCAATGTTTCTCAAAGTTAACTGTTTTCAAAACACGTGGTATACACTATGCAAAAACAACATAACTGCCATTTTCCAAGATCTCATCTTTCCAAAAGTATTTTCTGCTTTTTGGACTTTTAAGCTCCGCCTCTATGTGGTTTACCCTTTTTTAGAAAATTAATCACCAAATTATGGTAATGGAAAAGTGATGCTTTACGAGATGTGTTCAATAGTGACGTTAGTGACTTCATCTGTATTTGATTAATCCTTTCCCAACCAAGACCTGATTCTAACGAACCTACATGACTAGGAAAACATTCAGACAAAAAAAGAAAATTCTGATGACCAGCCTTTTCTCCCTTTGCCTCAATATTTGACTTTTCTATTTAAGTAGCAAATCATATCTATATCAATGCCCATGTTGTCGTCTGTAGCAGCTATCTTATCAGAGAACCCTAAAATTTCGTCATTTGGAAAATGATTAAAAATATTGCCTGCCGCCAGTCGTTGACGCCCACTTCGAAGACACGAAATTGGCGTAACAGTTTGGATAGAGGAGATGATGAGAAGATTTGAGTATGAATAGAACGGGATATGGGAAAAGGACCGTGTCGTGACTGTATTTGTGGGCAACATGGCTCCAGATCAGCTTGTGTACACGATACAGTCCACCAAAACACATCCTTTTTAATCCTTTCCAGAACGGCAAATAATAGGATTGTTCAAGTTTGAAAGCTTCAACAGATGGCAACGTTTATGTTGATAAGATAGGATACATAATATATACAGGTGTATAATATATCTCAAAAATATTGAGGCAAAAGGAGAAATGCTTATTATCAGGATTCTCTTTTTTATTCAATGTTTTCCCGGGCCTATTTTCTCAGGGACGTCAAGACCAGGTCTTGTTTTGGAAAGGGTTAACTTGTAATATAACAGCATTTAAATAGTCCACCCCTATTAGGCAAATGAGATTAATGCGACGTCGGAATTTTTCCTCCGACGTCGTTAACACTCGTTACGAAGAATAAGAATAAGAATAAGAATATTTAATAGTGCTCAATTATACCCATTCGTGGGTTAAAGGCATACATTTAAACATAAATAAACACACAAACACAAATGCAAAAACATCACTTACCCTTTTCAAAACAAGTACTGGTTTTGACGAACTTATTCGGGCGACGTCGTAAACGTTCGGTGGTGGAACGTTCCAGTGCCGAATGTTTATGCCGTCGTTCGAATAATTTCCAGGGTCGCCTGAATCTCATTAGGGGTGAACCACCTTAGTAGGATGACGGTCACACTTACTGGTATCTAAATTTATCCACAGCGACTGAGAGATGCCGGGGAAATCCGGGACACGAGTACATGTTTCTGTCGTCTTCAGGTATGAGATCAACGTCATGGAAAATATAACAATGGTAGTCGGACATCCGGACCGCTTCTTTAAAACCGGCGTTCATCACGATGCCTTTGTTGAATGTTCGATTGCCAGCCTACAATACATAGATAGATAGGCTAATGCATACAAAATATAACACATGTATTATGCTAAAGGTAACCCTTCTCTGACGAGATTCAATTACGTCGGAACTCTTCGTGCGACGTCGTAAACATTACTTGTGTATCTAAACCTATTCAGACGACGTCGTAAACATTCGGCGGTGGAACATTCCACCGCCAAATGTTTACAACGTCGCCTGAATAATTCCGGCGTCGTGTGAATCTTATTAGGGGTGGACTACTTTAATCGCAACATGTAACTTGGACAAAGATGGGTATACATAAGACCAATTGCGTTATTTGAATAGCTGCCGGATTCAGAATAAACATCCTGTAAGGAAATTTGTCTTAAGATGCTCAAGACGAAGCAATCTCAATTAAGGAATACATAATGTAGGAATAGCTCGGACGACGTCGCATACATTCGGCGATGAAAAAAGTGTCTGATCTTCAATGCGTTTGCATATAGACCGGATGGGTCCATGTTTTATAATTTGCACATAAATTATAGTTGTCATTTGTTATCTTGACATCGGATAAGTCGAATTACTCCTTTACTCGAACTGAAAAATCCGGTCTCATTCTCCTCAATCGATATCAAAACTTTCACATGAAATAATTTTAAACATTGAACTATGGTAGGAAAAGGATAGAAATTGCCCGTTTCGAGCAATTTCTTTCCTTTTCCTATTATGCTTTAATTATGAACGTTCTTGATGAGTAGCAAAAATGGTCAAATAACATTTCAATCGAAACTGGACAAAATTGGATGAGTCGAATCCCGGATATGTCAATGTATTTTGACGACCTCTCTGACTTCGACACAACGAATGTCGTCTGTATAATAACATGAAAGTTGTTAAATCATTTTAATTGTTCACATATTCTTTTTAACCCTTTCCCAAACGGCCAAAAATTGGACTTTTCTTATATTAAAGCTGCTGAAAACGAAAAATAGATGTTGTTAAAGATAGATTTGTGTATATAATAGCACAGAAAATATTGAGGCAAAAGGAGAAACTGCTGAATATCAGCAGTTTCTTCTTTTGTCTCAATGTTTTCTCAAGTCTTTTCTATTAGGGACGTCAAAACCAGGTCTTGTTTGGGAAAGGGTTAAACAGAAGAAAGCGACAATTTTCTGTAGGTTTTCTGTGGCGGTTAAGGTAATTATCTTTGTTCTTTATTTCTAACAAAGACGTACGTTCAAAGCTACACCGTTACGTTCAATACAATTTGAACATCCGCAGTTCTAATAACAAAGACTCTTTTATTTAACACAGTTGACTTAAAACATTTTGAATTTTATGCCCGTTCTCAGCATGATGAATTTGCCTCATTATTGCCATCATTTCCTTAATGATGATTCGTAAATCAACTGTCTTTGTTTTTGTATTGTGCATTGTGTGTCAAATTCTTTACACTTACAATCAGGACAGCAGATTAAAGGGGGTAATACATTCTAAAATTGTTATTTCAAATCCAAACCCTATGTTGTGGGTACTCATTGGAATCATCTCTATGTAGGATTTGACGACCATTCTGAACATTTTTATGCATCTTAAAACGACATTACCCTATCCTGTTTGTAGATCTGCTTGCAACCATCGGCTTTTAAGGTATATGACCCATCATTAATACATCACTTTATAGCCATGCGACATGTATCAAATTACACACACTTGTAAATACAATTCAAATACGTAAGTTGATTCACCGTGCCGGATTTCAAGATTATGGTTCAAGAAGAAAACAATTTACAAATATTTTTTACTCTACATTCATATACAAGGGAGGTAATTTTGAACATTTTTGTCAAATATTTCCATATGTATTCATTAATGCAAAATGCTAAACCGTTCAACATGCTTATGTTTGTATTTGGAATTAAAAAACGTGCGTCACAGTTTAGGAATTACTGGCACTTTTCAAATTTCGCCTCTGGCTCTTTGGTGCTGATGATGGGTTGTATACGTTAAACTGAACGATGAGTGTGCCCACTTTAATACTCAAAGCATGAGATATTTCTTTTTAACAAATTCCCACAAAATTATCTTTTCAAAATTCGTTTAATCTAGCAACCAAAAGGTTAAACAAAATATTACCAAATCATCATTTTATTGTGTAAATGTCAAACTGTGTCCGCAAAACGTCGACGACATTTGCCAAAATTACCTTTAATATCACATAATTTTGATTTGAATAATATTATTACGATTTATCTAGACATTAACATCGTTTTCGTAATAATGCCAGTTTTTAAACATAACCAACGCATGTTGGGGATTGTGCATGATGGGATGGATAACGAATACGGACAAATTAATCTCGATTCTGGTAAGATATTTTGCAATAACTTCCTTATTTGTGCGCCAATCTTCAAAAGATTTGTTGCATGTACCCCGCCTTACCGAGCTCTTTTATCGGATGTATGACATATTAGATAACTCATGGTACTTTTCCTGAAATATTGTCCCAACCGACACGAAAGCGGCCAAATTATTCGCGCTTCGTGTAAGAATTTGTGCAATAACTTTCTTATTTCTGCGTCAATTTTCATGCGGTTTGTTGCATGTACTCCGTCTTTCTGAGCCCTTTTCTCAGATGTATTACTTATCTGGAAATTCCTTGTCCTTTTCTCAAAAACCGATCCCAATCGATTAGAAAAAGGGCCTGAATATTTTGTCGTTTTTCTGGTCGGTCGGGATCATCTTTTGGACAAAGTACAAAGATGCCTCAAACAAGTCATATATCTGAGGAAAGAGCTCAGTAAGGCGGGGTACATGCAATAAACCGTTTTTTAATTGATGCAGAAATAAGGAAGTTATGGCAAAATGTCTTACCTGAAGCGAGGCAAATTTGTCCGTAGATTTCCCCATCCCAGCATACACAATCCCCACCGTGATAATGCCAGTTTTTAAACATAACCAATGGTTTGTGACTTGTAAAACAAAGATATGATAAACCCTTCACCAAACGTCGTTTTAGGGTGGTCCAACAAGATAGATGCATCAGACACGAAAAAAAGATGTTTGTAGAAATATAGGGCTAATAATTATGTGTAAGATATAGCAACGAAAATATTGAGGCTAAAGGAAAAGTACTGATTACCAGGGCATTCTTCTGATGATCCAATGTTTTTTTGCAAAACTTTTATAATACGTGTACGTCAAAACACTGACTTGTTCGAGAAAGCCGACTTAACCATTTCCCAAACGGCTAATTTTCAAAATTTCCATTTCAAAAGCTGCTGCAGACGACAAATGGACATCGTTTAAGATAAAATTTGTGTACAATATAGCACGGAAAATATTGAGACAAAAGGAGAAACTGCTGGTTATCAGCAGTTTCTTCTTTTGTCTCAATGTTTTCCCAAGCAATTTCTATTAAGGACGTCAAAACCAGGTCTTGTTTGGGAAAGGGTTAATACGTTTTTGTAAATATCATTCCAATACCTTACCTGTTCCACCACAAAAATTCTAAACTCGATTTGTTGTCGTTGGAGGACCGGGATGAGATAAAACAGGAGCGTCTGTAGATGTGTCCGTCTGTCCCTGTACGGTATAATTATGGCGACTTTGTGACGTGGTATACAGGTTGAAGGTCGCCAATGACCTCCTGACGTCATGTCGTCATGGTAACTCAAAGTCAAACGTGTGATGTTGACATTGGTTGAGACACGGATTCGTCCAACTGAAATTGTAACCAAATGTTTGATAAGTAATTATGACTGCTCATATATTTAGTTTAAGTAGATCACCCCTAAGGAGATTAACGCAACGTCGAAATTATTCGGGCGATTTCGTAAGTTTACGTTTTCGACGTCGCCCGAATAGGTTCATCAAGGGTGACATCTACGACGTAACGTCGTTTCTATATTCACCCTTGGCGTTTTTATTCCGATTTTCTTGGTGTCCTGGAAGGCGTTTTCATTGGTTCCAGCGAGGTCTCGCCGAAACCAATCAGATTGTCGACTGATACATGTACTTGTCATGAGTAACCAAATTATGACAATGGGCGGGAAAATGCATTGCATTTGCAACTCAGAAACGCAAAGATGGGCGATTTTTCCTAAGAATTTCACTTCAATAGACAGGAATTCCCTATCATAATCGACGAATTATTATACTTTCGACAACTCCACCGAAGAAGCAGCTAACTTATACATAATCCGCATGACGTATGACGTACGTTAATGACGTCATCAATAATGGTCGAACTAACATAAATAAGCAGCAGGACAACCGCTAGTCGGCGCTTTGCGATATCAAGAAAATCGGACTAAATCCGCCAAGGGTGAATATAAACTTAGGTGGGTTCAACCTTAGCTAGCGAAGATGGAATATGTTAGGAAACGAATATTAGCGACATCGTTAAAAAAAATCCGATGCCGCGTGAATCTCATAAGGGATGGATTACCTTAAGGCTAATAAGCTGAGATCAAGAATATGTGTCTTTAACTCCTTTCCAAAAATATTTGGTTTAGACGTTTTTGACTGAGTAGGCTTTCCGAAAAGCTAGAGCAAAATGAAAATGTCGATGATCAGTATGTTCCTGTTTCATTTTCTATACCTGTTGGTGCTTATCTTTTCAGAAGACCGAATCGCCCACTGTTCATTTTTATATTTGTATAAATATGATGCTCAAAAACACTGTGTGTTGCATTTTCAGACAAAAAAGGGCAAAATCCGCCCAAAACTATAATCAACTGCAGACGATAACTTAATTACAAATTCACCATTGAAAATATTAGCCTTAGCTTTCCCAATCAAGACGTTTGGTTTGACGTCCCAATTAGAAATTACATGAGAAAACATTAAGACAAAATAAGAAAATGCTAATAAACAACATTTTCTCCTTTTTGCCTTAATATCTTCTGTGCTATAGATCTACATGTATTGTACTCAAATTCATTTTTTATCATTCATATTATCATCTGCAGCTGTTTTTCTGTTGGGCGAATCTGAATGTTTGCTGTTTAGGAAAGTGTTAAAGCCATAATTTCACCGTCGAGGAAGTCCAACTTACTATAACTAAAAAATGCTGCATCTCTGCTGAAATCTTTGCATCAATTTGTACATGATTTTGTCGCGTAAATTCTATATATTTTGACCAATCGATACTTCAATATTTTTTAAAAAAATAATAATCATGGTTAGCTACTAACTTATTATCGTCGATGTTATTACAAAACCTCGTATCTACAACTTGATAAAAGCCGTAGATATAAGGGTTTTGCAATAGCACCAACGTCATGTCATTTTATTCTGATGACGTCGTCTATGATAGGGGAATGTGCCACTCAAGTGTGAATACATTCATCACGTTTGAAAACATATCTCTTTATCCTTTCCCACACAAGACCTGGTTTTGACGTCCCTGTTAGAACATGCATGAGAAAATATTGAGGCAAAAGAAGAAAATGCTGATAATCAGCATTTTCTCCTTTTGCCGCATTTTTTCTACACCATATTCTATACAAATTCTATCTTTTTCAACAACTATTTTGTTGTCTAGAGATGCTTTCAAATTGGACCACCCTAATTTTTTGTCGTTTGTGAGAGGGTTTAGTTTGATTTATGATGCCTCACAACCAATAGACGCATTCAGTTTGTCGCACACGTGAGTCATTATTGCATATCAGAATAAATTATCGATCATACAGTTTTAGAAGGATACTTTTCTTGGTTAGGCTACAATCGCTATACCTATATGAGGTGCCTCGTGAGAAAACCTGCCTAAATGACAAAAAAATCGATTTTCACTTTTTTGCATATTTTCATGCAACGACAATTTTTCTTTCATATGACATCATAATAAGTTCAATGTGACAAATATTAACGATTTTATTGATATTAAACGATAACCTATGATAACGTTGTTGAACACACTTGTAAACGTGACGTCAATGACGTTCACTTTTAAGACGTAGGCCTACAATGTGTCGACTCCATTACTCTGGAATAAATATAATAACAATAGGGCCTACAACGTCTACCACTATAGTCTATACTGTCATGACAGTACAGATTGTTTTTTTTTTTTTTTTTTTTTTTTTTTCTTCTTTTTGCCTTTAACGCTCGTCCGTTGAAAATATATCTGGAGTGTCAAAAACGCAGTGATCGCCGCCGTATTCTTCGACGCGACAAATGTCGTACATCAAAGGGATCAACCAATCAAGTAAAAAAACATTTAGAGGCAAAATATATCTCAAAAACTCTGCGGTTATTTATTCATTTATTTTTTTTTTTTTTTTTTTTTTTTTACATTTCTAAGCTATGACACTTTGTGACGATCCCACGACATGTATAATATTGAAATACTTGTTGATTGTAGAAAATCTTGCAGGAAAAGATAACAACGTTCTCTGCTACATTCTGGAGATCCCTACAGTTTAAGCATTTAGTTTTCGTCTGCAACTCCCTTCAGTTTGGATCAGCTTAAATAGTGGTGTTTCGGAAAGGATTTAATATTTAGATTGAAATTAGGCTTAAATCTAAGAAGTGTGCAGTCGGAAATCATTTTCAGAAAAAAATAATGATAATACCTTTCCAGCGAGCAATTCACATCTCAAAGTGCATCAAAATGGAATCATAATGTCATATGTATCAATTGCCCACAAGCGACTTTAATACATTAACATCTCAGATCGTCAGCAAATATTTTAATCAGTCAGATAGACTGAACCCTTCCAAAACTAGAGTCTTGTTCGGGAAATATTCAAGCTATCATTAGGCTTAGAACGGAATACCCGACAGAATGGCAGTGTAAAAAGTGCTGATAAATTATCAATTTACTTCTTTTCCCTCGAGGATTTCTATGTTAAAAGTAGTAGGCCTAGATATTCTGTTTTTCGTAGTTGTAGACCTAAATGTCACCTACAAAAAAGGTTTTCAATTTCAATTCAGGATTATGCTATTTATGAAAAGGCTGAAACATGAATAAGTAACGCATCTTAAACTGCACCTTTTAAGATTATGCAGTTAGGCTAATTTATGGTTTCATGAAATTCGACATTTGCTTAATTACTTTTCAAATATTTTGGCCTGTGAAGCTACTGTTTTATTACTCTCCATGCCGAGCTCTATTGATTAAACCATCAAATATGACCTCTGCAGTTTTCGGTACGCCAACAGCCTATTTGGTCGTCATAATCTAATTATAGCACACCATTTGAATTATCGAATCAAAATCATTCAGTTTTATCTTGCATGATCATTACGTATACATTACGTCGCTTCTATTTTTGGCTGAAGCCGGTAACATTTGAATTATCGAATCAAAATCTTTCAGTTTGATCTGGTTTGATTACGTATACATTACGTCGATTCTATTTTTAGCGGAAGCTGGTAATTTGAAGCGTTAGCCAATCATTTCTTGTATCAGAAATTTCGATTGTTTATGAGTATATTGGCGACGATTGGATACCGAAATCCCGCCAAGGCCCCGAGATTAGACGTGAAACGACCCCGCGAGAACAGAGAGTATTCTATCGAAATGGAATGTAGGGAGAATACGCTCTGTTCGTAAGAGAGTACTGTTTTATATGCCTAGACATAGATGTAGGCCTAAGCTGTGATTATGAAACATCCTATAGGCAGAAAGAGGTTGGCAGGATTTCTAGGCTACTAAAAGGTGGTATGCCTACTTTCTTTGGTGTAGCCTACATAAAAATTTCAAACTGTCAAAAGAGAATCTAACTTATAAATCGGGATCAATCAACAAGGCCAATCGCTTCAACAGCATTGAAAATCCAATTGTGTTAACCTTGTTCAAAACAAGGCCTGATTTTGACATTCCTAACAGAATGGTTTTGGAAAATATCCGAGACAAAAGTATTTTCCTTTTGCCTTGATATTTTCTTTCTTAGATCTTTTCTAAAATTGCACACAAATGTTTTGTTTTTTAAAAAAAGCATTCATTTGTTTACTGCAACAACTTTTGAATAAGACCACCCTAAATTTGTGCAGTGTGGGAAAAGGTTTGAAAACATCCATGGGTGTGCAGGTCTGGATAAAATAACGTCACACATACGTCACACTTAGCCTACATATACAACTGTCAAACCAAATCCATGGGATATAAGGATAGTTTTGAAAGATCAAAGGAAACTGCTAACAGTTTTGCTGTTCAACACCGACTTTCATTCACATGAATGGTTTTCGCAACCATTAGAGCAATGTTTTAGAGAACATTAATGGAAATGAAGAAAATGCCACTAACCAGCATTTCTCCTTATCCTTCAACATTTGTTTTCCATTTCCATTTTTTGTTGAATAACATAAATCTACAAGCAGCACTAATGCAGTGACGTTTTTATGTCAATTTCTGGTGTTCACCAACAAAAAAGAGGAATTCTTTTTCTACACTGGAACAGCAACAGTCAACGTTTTGATGTCGGTCTTTCAATCCCATTCAAAACATGTTCCTGTTTTGACAACTCTTTACGATATTGGTTTAGAAGTCTTAATTAACAATCATTTTTTTTTCTTTTTCTTAAAGTATTATTTGCTCAGCAATGAAGAAACTCTATTTTCAATAAAACAATGAAAAAAATGTTTTGATTTTTGCATCAACATCGACATTGGACCACCCTAAGTTTTCTTTGTTTTGGGAAGTGTGAAGGAAAATCGAGAGCATCGTAGTTATTCTATATCAACTGGGTAAGCAATGATACCAGAAAAACATTTGTGTGAAACATTTTTTCCTTCTTGTTAAATCTAGTGATCTTTAACTCGGCCCTTACCTTTTAAGATATTCATAACTATCCCCTGAGTGTAAACTAGTGTTTCTAGGTCAAACTTGATGTGACGTCATCTTTACTTTACTTTTTGTGTATCCATGTGGAAATATCAGTGATGGATGATTATTAGAATTTTTTTTAAAATGCTTATGGAATGTCTAGCTACGATATCGTAGGCACAAACTTGATGATGTACTGATTTGTGAAATCCAGATCAAGATTGGTTTCTGAGAATCATTTATTGCAATTTGCAACTAGGAAATATCTATTCTGACAGGAAGATCTAGGTTTGTTTGTTTGTTTGTTTGTTTTTAAAGCCAAATTTGGACTGTAAATGGTGAATCATCAACAACCCAGCTACGCTTATTTTGTAGATCTATAATTATACATGTGTTATTTTATTCTATAATCAGAGAGATCTAAGTGTAGTCCACATCTCTTAATTTTAAAATTGCACGGTTGTGATGCATGGAAGACTGTCGCCTACCCCGGAAAGAAGAGGTAATTTTCAGTTTTTAATGCAGTTTTCGGCTTTTGAATACATTTCAATAGTTGTCATATAATATATCAACCTATTCATAAAACACAGAATTTGTAGATCAAAGAAATACCGCATTGTAATTTAATGGAAACAATATTCGTGTCGTGATTTTGAGCGTCAAATTGCGCGACGTTGACCTAACTTTAATCGGCTTTTACGGCGACGTCACGTCATGTCATTAAGGCAGGTTTTCTCACGAGATCCCTCATATGTATATCTTTTTTAGGCTGACGTTACGATGGTTTTGATCGTAAAAACGAAATTTTCATTTATTTACACCTATTATACGGCATAAAGCCATATTCAGACTACATGAATTGGAACCTTTAGATAAGAACGTATACGACAAAGTTCTACTGCTAATTCATTCTGGTTTAATATATTGTAGATCTATCTTTAATAAAAAATATAAATGAAAGTGGATGGTAAACGATTGATAAGCCTAAAACACAAAATATAACGTTGATGAAAAACTATCGATAGGTCTATCCTTAGAACTATTTAGAAAACCACCGTCAATTGTACGAATCGTGCCTCGGATGTGCGTGTATGAAGTAATGCCATTTCTTTGGTGGAAGTAGTTGTTGATACGCTGAAGCAAACTGCTTACAAGTCTTCGAAAATCAAAAACAAAAAGTTGCATATTGCATGCCTTCGATGCCGGAAGCAAAGAACACATTCTGATATTAGCAATAAAGAATAGATATTGATGATATAGCATTTTTAATCGGTTAGAATATTTTCTTAGGCTTCATTACCTTTATTTCAAATCTGAAAATAGACCCAAGACCTTCATTTGAGCCTTGGTTCTTACCGGGTTGATCTGAATGCTCTTACATCAACAACGGGACATGAACAACTGCCACCCCTTAATTACTCTCGAAACGATTTTCCTTTTTTGACTGCCAGATATCGATACGCGGTCAAATATATACTTGGAAATTTGGAAATAAGGAAAATGCCGTATATCGAGTGACGGAATGTGACCTCTACAAAGAGGAAGAATAACTTATCCTGTTTTTATCCTACTAGCAATTTTACCCGTCTCGAAATTTGACCTTTGACCTCGATGACCTTGACCTATCCGGGGCTGCCCCCATCTAATCCCGTCCCGTAACCCGGGGCTGCCCTCCACCTAATCCCGTCCCGTAACCCGTAAGCAATCCCGTCCCGTAACCCGTAAAAACGATACCCATAACCCGTAAAAACATAAATTTGACCTTTGACCTCGATGACCTTGACCTTTCAAAAAATGAACCCCTCAAGCTAATATCCGGGGCCGCCCTCCATCTTCCCTCCAAGTTTGGTGAAGATCGGCCCAAGGACCTGGGAGGAGCAGGGGAACAAACAGACAAACAGACAAACGGACAAACGTTGCTCAAATTATAGTATGATTTTGTTAAAGGAAAGACTTTTCCAATTTCACTTTTTAAGAATATTTGGAAAGAAAATATGTGACCCGTCATGCTAAAAGGGACCCTATCGGGTGTGTGAAAAATATCGTCCCTAGCCTGTCTGCGCAGTCCGCGCAGCCAGACTAGGGCCGACACTTTTCACTTTTATATAATTTTCTAAATCCGGAATGTTTTCCATATCTTACTACATGTTCATTTTTCGCATACGGGATCTGGTTGACGTCTGCTGAGTCTGACAAGTTTGTCGAAATTTTGATTTTTGTAGTTAGGATAATGTCCCTTTTAGCGTGACGTGTCACATATAATGATGCCATTTCTTACCAAGACCACCTGGATTACAAAACACGTCCTTTCTGCCCGGTCTCTTTCTCACTCGGTAAACTTTGTTTTTCTTCACGGAATCTGCACTCTTGAGATTCGGTAATATTCCTTTATATTGTGTCTTTTCTTCTATATTGAGACTTGGAGTACTTTGATCACTTTTACCCACTGAATTAATTCCATTTGTCGAATTACTTCCCTTTAATGCACTTTTTCCATTTACTGAATTATCTCCCTTCACTGAATTATTTCCCTTTATGGAAGAATATATTGACCTATACACCAGAGGTGTTCCATAGAGTGTTGAAAGGTCAGAAAGGTCAGATCTGTTTCCATGGAGACTGTGGTCTCTAATTGTTCGCTCACTTTTAAATATTTGTAGAGATATCACTATTGTCATTACCAAGATCAGAATAAAATAAGGCATCCGCACGGCTTTGAATCGTAACTTGGATAGAAGCTGAATTGCACTATATTTGCGTCTGTTTGAATATCGTTTTTGTGTCATTGTCAATGATTAATTTGTCCTCTGATTTTCATACATTATACAAATGAGCAAGGATCTCAGAAAGGGACCTTTACAAGTAAAGTATTTCAAAAATCTAAGTTTCAAGACCAGTCTTATGTGCGAATCCAGACAGCCTAGAAGCTTGAAAATTCACCCAAATGGTTGTGATAAACTTTTTGTTAATAATAAATTCGAGAGAGAGTCGGGCATCTCCTCGCTGGACCCGCGCATCAGCCTGTAGCCAAATTGATTCGGAAAAATAGCACGAACTATTTGCACAACGCGAGTAGTAAATCATACAAAATGACCGGAATGAAAAACAAAGTTATCACACTCAAAACCAAACTTTACATATCCAAATTAACGACGTTAAAATAAGACAAACAACTTTATCGATTCTTTTCTCGACGTTAGATTACAAATCACCCCATAAATTACGTCTAAACGTAACTTTATAATAGCGTTAACAAAGACGTCAAAGTCAGTTTTAACGCTTGGTTTCACGACCTAACGCTCCATCACGTTTTGTAGGTAGAAATACTAATCTGAATATGGGCCATATCATCATAAAACACGGCTGTTAAAACCTATGCGGACACAATCTTCAGCATTTTCTTCTATCGTCTTAATATTTTCATTAGCCGTTTCCATTAGGAGCGCCGAAACAATTTCTTGTTTGGGAAAGGGTTTTCTCCGTTGTCACGAAAATATAAATTCTACAGAATTTATAAAATTCTATTTTCAAGTGGAAAACTATCAGAATAAACGGATTATTTCGTAATCGAGTTTTTTTACGGAACGATTCAATAGAATTTAAAGTTATTCCACACACATGTTTTGAAATACTCGAACATACATATGCACCTACGAACAAAATTCTAATATATGCACCTACGAACAAAATTCTATCTTAGACGAGTGTATATCACATGATAATTCACATGACAAATGGCTATAACATACTGGTGTCATTACAAATTAGTGAGAGACAAAGTGAAGTTAAACGTTGTCATTGCCTTTATTCAGACTGACAAAATGACGAAATTATTTGAGGTTTATTTTAGTTTAAAATAGAACCAGGGTATGTTTTAGTTATCATTTAGTCGGTTTTTAACATAACGCCTCTCTTACAACCGGTCACACGTGCTCCTGTGTGCGGTCTGCGTGCGTTCTGCGTCTTAAACGTACGTTTAGTCGTGCGATGCACACACGTGCAACGTACGATTTTGGTGGACGCAACCACGACGCAGACTGCACGCAGCAAAGAATTGACAGGACAATTCTTTGCTACGACCATTCTGCGTCTTTTAGATCGCCAGGAGCACACAAGACAGAAGTACGGAGCACGTACGACAAGCGTGCGTGTGACGCAGGGAACGATATACTGAAATTCCAGAAAATTCGCAAAGAATACTAACTTTTCTCGAAAGAGATTTATACTTTTGACATGCTTTGAATGTACATATTTTGAGGCGTTCTTACAATTCGTTGTGCGTCTTTATAAATCGTGCGATTTTGCAGAGTTTTAAAACGTACCATTTAACGTATACAACCCATCATTAGCACTAAAGAGACAGAGGCGAAATTTGAAAAAAAGCCAGTAATTCCTAAACTGTGTTACATTTCCACTCTTAAGAATTTTGAATTTATGCATTCTTATGGAAATATTTGACAAAAATGTTCAAAATTACCTCTTTTGCATATGAATATAGAGTAAAACAATATTTGTATGTACTTTGATGGATTTCGTATTGCTAGAAAGTGGTGTTTTTAATGATGGGTCGTATACCTTAAAAAGACGCACGACGGGTTGTAAGACAGGCTTAATGTAAGACAGATGATTCAATTTACCGTCAGGCCATAGAACAATTAATCTTTTTTTCAGCAGTCTATTATGTGATCAGTTACGTCAAAATAGAAAAACTACAAGATGCTGTATGTGACATACCCATTTCAAATGTACCCAACTTATGATATCATTGAAATGGTTTATCTGGGAACTAAATCAATAAATTTGAGTCGGGATCTGGAAAAAGGGCACTTATATACCTTTTTAGACTACCGTGTTTCCAGGCCCCGGTTTCTCGAAAAAACTTAAGTACGTTCTCATGCTCAAATCTGAGCACCGTGCTCAAATCACACGAAATCCACGTATACTTCAATCGAATACCCTTCAACGTTGGAGAGTATTCCTTTGAAGATGAGAAAGTTCTCATGAGTATATACTTAAGTTTTTTTAAGAAACCGGGGCCAGGTCAGCCTGTACCTAAGTGTAGTCTGTCTGGGATCTATGCTGCTGTCTCAAGGTTGATACAGGTCACCAAGAAGCTATTGAAGAACAACATGGTTCATGATCAGACTGCGTGTGTACGCAGGCTGATCTTGAACCATATTGGTCTCAAAAGCCTCAAGGGACCCTTTTCCATATCCTGGTTGGAAAAGAAAACAGTTGCCTCATAAAAAGTCACCATGTGAACTCTGGTCATAATCGTTAGACACCGGCCTGTCAACCCGTGTCAGCATCTTTAACACGGTCAATTTAAACCTTTCCCAAACAAGATTTGCTTTTGACGTTTCCAAGAAAATAGGCCTTGGTAGTCACAGATGCGAAGGAAGAAAATGCTGATGACCAGCAATTTTCTCCTTTACAAAATTCCTGTCAATATATCCATGCTGTAACATTCACATTTCCTACCCAAAGAAATAGTATTTTGACCTCTGTAGCACCTTTCAAAATTGGACATCTCCAAAATGTCACCGTTTGGACAAGGTTCAAGATCGTCTTTAAACGTCGGACAACGTTTCTATATATATTCGTAAATGTACAAGAATCACGAATAGCTGTAACGATTCATAAGATAGGTAGCTATTGATATTTGTCAATGGCATTTGAATAACATCACCTAACGTTAATCCATATACTTTGATAAGAAAAGAAAAAATATGTAAATGGTTATAACTTGTATCACAAATGATGCATTGCTCTAATGATGGATAGAAATTCCTCAATCGAGGTTAACGCTTTCACAAACAAGAATTCCTTTTGGCGCCCTATTTATATACATGTATATAGGTATTTTCGGGGAGTTACATCAATTTGTGAAAAGCCAATCCTTAAAGAGACGCTTGATTAACATGTCTACTCACAAAATTCATTGACACATACCCAAAAAGACCAAAAAGAATGAGAATACGTATTTCAATTCGGAAACTGATCCGTCATAAAAATTTCCTCGAAAGATGTATCTTTTCTTTGATTGATGGAGGTTTAGCGACGGGGTTAAAACAATCGAGCTGTGGAGGCGAAAGCGGAACTTAACGATAATTACGTGTACATGTATATTATGAATCCACCAAAGAATCAGATTGGTTTCAGACTAGTTTCAGTATAAGTGTGGTTAAATGAGAAACCACGGCGCCCTTTCGCAGTTCCTTCAAAAAACGAACATGTAAAAAGGGACACAACGTGCATCTTGATGCACATCTTAATAAGGCCCATGTAACCCATGTTTATAAAAATGTTATAATGATCATGTTTGAAAATACATTCCTCAATAAGTACAAGAATTATTACAATCCTTAAAAACAACATTTTAGACTAGACAAAATTGAAAGCAGTTGCAGAAGAACAAACCGATTATTACAGATGATTGAAAGTTAACATATTTTGAAATTCCCAGCAAAATGCTTCTTTTGCCATCCTGGATAATGAAACATTTTGTATAGCCGTCAAAACCAGATATTGATTGGTAAAAGGTTAAAAGATGGGAAGTGGATCTGTAGTTGTCTCCGATATATCAAGGTTTCGTGGCTGGATTACGAACAACGAAACTTAAGGATTACAGCCCATCATTAGATAATGAACACTTAGCGCATCTTTGGGCGTCATCCATGTCAACTGAAATTTACGACATATCCTCACTAATTTTCGGGCGTCGTCCGTTGCAACAGAAATTGACGAGGGATACCTTTGTCAATTTGCGTTGCTACGGATTACGCCCGAATATGTACGAAGTGTTTTATGGTTAATAATGGGTTGCAACCCTTAAGTTCAATTAAGATCATTTCCCGGTAAACAATGATGACGAGAAATTTACACTTACATGGATCACGAAGCATAAACAATCAGTACGAAATACATCAACACCACCATCTATCATGTGACAAATAGAGGACAGATGATCTGGCATAAATCACCTCACACAAGATGCATTGTGCATTTGATGTATTGAGGTATTGTGGTTGAGTTCACAAACACTGATCAGTCTTTCTTTGCTATTTATTTAGTATCTTTACTTCAAATTACCAAGCAACCAATATTATTTCTAATTTAAAAAAAATTGGGCATTGCGACCGCCGTAACAATAAAAGCCATGGACACGAAATGCTGCTACAATAAAACTGGACTATGTTGGCGATAAGTGGCTGAAAATTCAAGAATGAAAATTGCGCTAACATGACTCAAAAATGTGTTCAATAATAGTATAGAATGCATGAGATCGCACCATTTTTTTCAAACATTTTCGTACGAGGGGCATGCCCGGTACCCCCCCCCCCCCCCCCCCACACACACACACACATAGAAGAGCTTTTTGCCTTCGCCGTTCTCCTTCGCTCATTTTTAAAATTCATTCAAATATATTTCAAGTCATAAATCAAATGAGGAATACGACGAAAACCTGACAGCATATATTTTAAAGAACTTGTATAATGTTTGTCTTTAGGCCTCACAGAGCGTTTTAACTCTTTTTCTAACTACATGTATAGAATTGCAAGCTGGTCTGAATTTAAGATAGAAGACCCATAATTAGCACCAAAGAGCCAGCGGCGAAATTTGAAAAATGCCAGTAATTCCTAAATTGTGTTACATTTCCATTCCAAACATGAACATAAGCATTTTGTGCGGTTTAGAATTTTGAATTCGTGCATACTTATGAAAATATTTGACAAAAATATTCAAAATTACCTCCCTAACATATGAATATAGAGTAAAATGATATTTGTTAATCATTTTCTTCTTGAAGCATAATCCTGAAATCCGGCACGGTGAATCAACTTACGTGAAGTGTATAAATTTACGAGTGAGTGTAATTTGATGGATTTCGTATGGCTAGAAAGTGGTGTATTTCATTATGTTAATGTACATAGCTCATAGACTCTGTGAATCGCAATTGAATATTTATACTTTTTGCGCTATACAAATGAAGTTGTATTTGTATTTGTATTTTGGGTATTCTACCTTAACACGGTACACAAGAATGCTTCTTATAAATAAGGAATATGTTTGTCTGGCACATATGAGAATAAAAAGAGGAAATGCTTACAGTCGTCATTTTCTCCTTTCGTCTAAATTTAATTTAATGGCCAGTGTGCAGTTTGTTAACCTTTCCTCAAACAACACATTTCCAAAGTAAAAGCTGTTGCAAATCACAAAATGAATCTTCATAAAGATTGGATTTGTTCACAAAATAACACAACCAGTATTGAGGCAAGAGGAAAAATGCTGGTTATCAGCATATTCTTCTTTTGTCTCAGTGTTTCCCGAAGCATTTCCTTTTGGGACGTCAAAATCGGGTGCTGTTCAGGAGAGGGTACAGATAGTCCATATAAGCAAATATACTAAGCAGTAAATTGGCCAAGGTTTCTTCATTATATTCGTCCTTGGCTTAGTCAAGATTAATTTATGATTCTACTTCTTAATATCTTTTTTATTACATAAGAGATTTATTTTGGTTTTCATGACAATATGACGTCAAATTGGTCCCTCTTTAACCCTTTCATAAACAAGGCTTGGTTTTAATGTCCCTTACAAAATAGGTTTGGGAAAATATTGAGACAAAAGAAGAAATTGCTGATAACCATGCAGCAATTTCTGCTTTTGCCTCAGTATTTTCTTTGCGATATTTAACTTAAGTCATATCTTTGTTAACATCGTTTGTGTTATCTGCAGCAGCTATCATATTGGACAACATTACAATTTTGTCGTTTGGGAAAGGGATAGAATATATCAACCTTTTCCCAAACAAATTGAAGATACAGAGGAAATGACTTTGGAATGACAATCTGATGATCAGAATTTTCTTGCTTTTTCAAAGACGACTCCAACCTTTTTGAAATGAGACCGCGCGGTATGCAGCCCTTCCAATTTTGCACTTTTTTATTGCCGTTTTATAAAGATGCACGTTAATGTCACCTGTGTAGCCCTTTCCCAAAGATCTGACTTTGGCGTTCCTGAGGATCAGCATTTACTCCCTTTCTCTCAATAGTTTCTGTGGGATAGACTTAAAGTATAAAGTGAACTAATTTTATCTTTATCGTAGACAATTCTGTCGTCTGCTTGAGTTTTCACATTGTAACAATCTACATTCTTGACGTCCGGGAGAGGGTTGAAATGAATAATTCATTTTTGAAATTGATGACGCAGCCATAACGAATAGCTTTTCGTCGTTTTTCATAACAATAAATCGTAAATGCAGCATGTTTGAAGCTGTACTTACGAGGGTTTCGAAGAAAAGTTGGGTTAAATAAGTAAAGCATATACACTGTAATGTGTTTTCAATTTTCGTAAATATTCGTGTTGTTGGGATTCGAAAAGTCAATTTTTAGTAAAACAAAATGTGTCGTCGGCAATATTCATAAGCTTGAAAACTCAGCAGATCTAATAACGGATTTTAGGAACGTAGTCAACGACTTCATATTTGTAACCGATATACTGAAAAATGAGTCGATAGGCGGCAGGGAATCATGTGAAAATGGTTTAAAGAAGAGAAAACGAAATAACGCCAAAAATTTGCTGGGTATGAGAAATCATTTTTAACCCATTACTGCACAGTGACGCCTTTTTACTCCCTCACAAGAAAAGGCTTGGGAAAACATTGTGGAAAATGAAGAAATTGCTGACAAGCAATTTCTTCATTTTCCACAATGTTTTCTACATAAAAAGACCAAAAAAGGTAAAATTTTATTCACTTAAAGATATTGTCTGCAACCCCTTTCAAATTTGAACAGTCCAAAATTTTGTCGTCTGGTAATGGGTTAAAGAGTTATTGACGACAAAGAGACATAATCTAAACGGCAGATTAAGATTAACCACAAATTTTGCAAACAGGCCTACAGTTGACATCTGTATCTCGACATCGGATTAGTCGGTTTTCTGCTAAGTCGAAGTAAAAGCAGGTCGCGTCCTCGTCGCATGATATAAACTAGTTCAAATGTTATGATTACGAAGTAAACAAAGCCATTGAATTATTGAAATATCGATTCGAGTAATCTATTAATGCAGCTTCAAACAAAAGTAATGGTTTCATTTGTCGACTTTTCACAATGATAATTAAAGATATTATTGAAATGTAGAAAATGCAAAGTTATTTCAATTATGAACGTACTTGATCACAATAAAAATGACCACTTGTCATATTAATCGAAATGTATTGTTTGACCAGATTGAACTGAGACTCCTTGCATATTCCGTTAATATTCGGGTCTTTCCGTATCTTCTACATCGGGACTATAATCTGTATAAGTACTGTTATACACTTCGCAAAATCCACCGAATGACAGTGGCCTAATGTGTAAGGCGACTTCTCTGTAAACAGTATGTCCGTGGTTCGAATCCCAGTAGCGCTTTTGTATAGATATTTTTACTTTCAACGTTTATTTCTCTTTTTTCAAATGCATGCATACATTTTGTAAACCTCAATCAGTTCACTTGAATCCTTTCACTTTAAGTAGTCATTCCAGAAATATCGAAACCGTTTAGATACAGGTAATATAAAACGTGTTTGCTGATGTTGCAACTTTTTTAGACAACTGGGAGACCCAGAACCTTTTTCCTCGCTTAACCATCAATACAATTGGAATAAGCAGGGTCAATGTCTTTTTGATTCGAGAGAAGCTGCGGGAGACCAACACATCAGCAACGTTTAAGGGTAGATTATAAATGATTTATGAACGAATAAACATTTTGATAAAAATATAATTATTGTGAAAATTAAAAAAATGAGTATTTCATCAACCAATGAATTAATACATTAATTAAGTATTCCATTTCATAGGAAAATAGAAAGAAAAAAAACTTAACAAAAGTTTCATCAGTAAAATGCTAGGTTCGATCTTGAGTCTCTGTAGGTGAAAGTCCAGCGTCTTTCCACTACGCTAGTTCTTTGTTCGATGAGATCATGCAGAAATAAAGTTAACATTTTTCACAGCGCAGGGTATAAACACTCGGAAACTATCGAGAATACGCCGATGAATGCCGGAATACGCTTACCCCCCGGTCCCACTGAGCCCGATTTTATCCCGATTTCAAAGAATTCAAAATCGGCACGAAATCGGCGTACTTCGGGAGAGTCGTAGTACATCCTGATTAAAATCGGCGCCAATTCGGGATCAAAAATAAATCGGGACAAAAATTTCAACATGCGCAAATTTTTCTCCCGATTTCGAAAATCGGGGCCAAGTCGGCGCATCTCGGTGCACGTCGTATTAAATCGGCGTTCTTCGTAGTAGGTAAATCGGCGTTAATCGGCGACTATATCGTACTTATTCGGGATACACATCTCGGCGATGAACACCGAATAACGCCGATGTACTACGAGCAAATTCCGATACACGCCGATGAACTACGACTAGTTACACGAATCGTACCCGAGGTAAACCGATCTACAGCGAATAACCACGGGCTACTAGGATATTATCCCGAAGTACTGCGAGGTACCCCGAATTCCGGAAAGTATAAAAAGGTGAATCAACTTTGAAAACATAATTATGGTAAAATTTTATCAACTATATATGACGTAATTTCAGACAAATGATAGTATTTCGCCGTTGTGGTTCTAAAACCCCGCAACTGCAGCTTGAGTCTGTTTTTGGCATAAACTTAATTGCTATTCATTCAGTTCTAAACCTTTAAACAAAAGTATTCGATGCACTGTGACCCTAAAAGCGGACGTTTGAATAAAGAAACAACTACCAGTTACTACATAATTGATATTCCTGATGAGTCATTGGTCAACCAACCTGATCCTGATCAGGAGGGCACCATCATTAAGAAAAATAAACCATTCAAACATATTGATCTGACAGAAGATGACTTGATTGTAGGTTAACAATAGGTTTTGCGAACAACATATCGAAGAAATTATTAAGGCTAATTGATTATGAAAATGGTGGTTATTAGCATTTGCTTCTTTTGTCTTAATATTTTCTCATATATTTTCTGATAAGGACATACAAACAAGGTCTGGTTTGTGAAATGCTTAAGCCACTTTCGATAATATCCATTTATTTCGCATCAACAGCGAAAAATCACCACCATCTAGCCATACGAAATGCATCAAATTACACACACTTGTAAATACATTTCAAATAAGTTGATTCACCGTGAGGGATTTCAAGATTATGCTCCAAGAAGAAAATAATTTACAAAAACTATTTTACTCTATTTTCATATGCAAGGGAGGTAATTTTGAATATTTTTGTCAAATATTTCCGTAAGTATGCATTAATTAAAAATTCTACACCGTTCAAAATGCTTATGTTTGTATCTAGAATGGAAATGTAACACAGTTTAGGAGTTACTGGCACTTTTCAAATTTTGTATCTGGATCTTTGGAGTTTTTGAGGGGTTGGATACCTTTATGCCACTGACGATACTTTTGACTGTTTTGCAGCCTATAGGGCATCTATCTATATTTTCCTGGCTTTCTCATACTATTAACAATGTATAAACTCTATCCAATACACCCGTAAACTCACCAGTACTACACTTGGATCTGAATTGTCAATGGGGGTCAATTTTATCAAGTAAACCGTGGCGTAATTTCGGACAAACAACAGTTATTTTAATGTCGCTTTCTGATGTTGGCTTGTGGCTACTCTAATAAACAAATTCCAAACTAATTTTTCTGTTGAATTAATCATAATTTATATACCAAGTTACGAAATCGGGGCAAAATCGCGACGAAAATGTTCAAAAGTCGTAGTAGATCGGATCTGTCGGCGTATGTCGCAGTAACTCTGTATGCGTCGCAGTGCATCGTAGTTAGAAATCGGGACTGTCGGTCTAGTTCGTACTGTTTCGTAGTAACTCGGCTCCTAATCTCGTGGTACTTCGGAACAAAATCGGGACAAAATCGTAGTTAATCGTATTGCATCGTAGCATTTCGCTGTCCATCGGGAACTTACCGCTAAAGATGGGATGAGCGGAGAAAATCGGCTCAAATTCGTAGTAGATCGCGGACAATGTGCCCTCCCGAAGCACTACGACTTTTTTGGAAATCGGGCTCAGTGGGACCGGGGGGTTACGGAAAACGATGAGTCTCGGGTAAATTTGGTCAAACAATAACAACATCGGGTGAGTCGAACTCTAGATATGTTGCGGTATTTATCGGCCCCTCTGACTTTGACACAACGAGTGTCGACTGTTATTGGGACGGGATCTACAAAAAGCAATTACGATATTTTAGACAAAAATGGATCCAGATCAGCCGACGTATATATGTACATACATCACAGTATGAAAAACATTTTGGTAAAGGAGAAATACCGGTACTAGTCATCATCATTACTGCATCTCTTATTTCCTCAATTCTTCCATACGACAAGTTTCTACTTGATCTTCAATGCTTTTCAGAACGTTATCTATAAAAAGACCCCAAATACTAGGCGTTGGTTTAGATAGGGTTAATTCTCGCGATCCATTAAAGATAAAAAGAAGATACCGGTTTGACGCATCTTTATAACGTTGCTGCATCAAACATGTATCTACAAAATCAACTGAATAAGCGCGTGCAAACCATTTAAGGAAGTGAAAACCCTTATCATCCTCGCACGTCTTATTTCTATCGTGATCAAAACTTTGGTGAGCTGTGCGGACTTAGATCAGCCTGCACAAATGTGCCGTCTGATCTTAGCCCTTCACTGACTTCTGTCTTACTCAATTATCGTGCAAATAAATGGAGATGAATTCATTGAAATATATTTTAGATTTGGCAAAAAAGTTTGGAGAAAAAATAAAGTCAGCAGGAGAAGAGTTGATTACTTATTTATGCAGAAAAGCTGTCAAACTGAGACAAATTTGTGTCTAACTTAAAGTGTTTATTACAGTTAAATTAGGGAAACACAATTATACACCTCCCGTAACCCTTTCCTAAACAAACCCATGTTTGATGGTCATAATAGAAAAGGGATACGAAATCATTTGCACAAAAGATGAAAATATTGGTGTCCAACACTTGATCTTTTGTCTCATTTTGTTCGTGCTATAATGGTTAAAGTATCTGTTCTTTGTCAGTACAAATTTTGTCATCTGCAGTAGCTTTCGGTTTGGCATTTTGTTTTACGTTTGGAGAAGGGTTAGTATATGCTCTAGATGTTACAGCGTCAAAGGTCACTGTGCCGTAACGTCGTGCTTCATAGTGGAGCGAACTGTGCAATAGAAATAGATTTTGTGCTAATGATAGACTGTATTTACGAGTATATCGTCGCTTTTTAACAAAAACCTCGTAACTGCGCATTGTTTTGCAGCTGCAGTTACGAGGTTTTTGTTGAAAAGCAGCGACATTTCGATAAATCGTCGGTGTTGTTATTACAGAGATCTAGTAACTACAACTTAAGGTAGAAGACCCATAATGAAAACACCACTTTCTAGCCAAACGAAATGCATCAAATTACACGCACTTGTAAATACACTTCGCATAAGTTGATTCACCGTGCCGGATTTCAAGATTATGCTTCAAGAAAAAAATGATTTACAAATATCATTTTACTCTATATTCATATGCAAGGGAGGTAATTTTGAACATTTTGTCAAATACATAAGTATGCATAAATTCAAAATTCTAAACAGTACAAAATGCTTATGTTTATATTTGGAATGGAAATGCAGCACAGTTTAGGAATTACTGGCATTTTTTCAAAGGACCTCTACGGATAAGGCGAGAATTCTCCCTAAAAGGCTCAGCTCGATGGGTCAATTCTCAAAACTAACAAATTGAGAAACAAAATTAAGCTTTATGGTTAGGTAGACAAATAAAGGAAATAAACACCGATTTTTATGTCATTTTAAACGTTCTATAGGTGCAGATAACTCTTGATTTTAGTACCCACCTAAATGGTTTCGTTTTCTTACACTACCGGTATTCAAAGAGGTAAATGAAGATTCTTTTATTTTTATTTGCAATTTATTTTCTACAGATACAGGGATAAATGGTGTTGACATCATATGGCAGCTTTGGTTTTGTCCGTATTGCGCATGCGCACCATTGAAACAACTTTAAACGCGCACTTTCCCGCCAAAAACCGAGGCATACCTACCTTCCCAAGGCTGGCTAACATTGTTCCCCCCCCCCCCCCTTGACCCAGCTTCCCATTGACATATGTTGTGTAACTGGATCATAGGCTTCCTTGGTAAAAAGGATTTGCTGGGTCACGGGGGGAACGTACTTTTATACTAAAAATAGTACTCATATACCATATACCATAATTTTGGCGGGAAGATTTCGCCTTTAAACTCGTTTCAATGATGCGCATGCGCATTAAGGACAAATCGAAAAATGGTTTATTATTTCAACACCAATTGTCCTTCGTCGGTGTAAATGCAAAACCTCGTATGTCGATTGGTGCGATTTTAAAAGTACAAACTTGTTTGCCCTGTGTGGACGATTTTCGCCGATTTTGAGATATTTTGACTGATCAGTATTATTGACACATTATTTGTGAACAACATGTCCAAATTTCAAGCAAGACAATTCAGTTTGGGAAAAGTTACTACACTTTTTTCCGTCCCCTTTGAAATTTTCCAAAACCGAGATACGAGGTTTTGCATTTACAACGACGCCTTACATTTACAGAAAAATTTTTGCTTATAAAACTAAAGAAAACTTAAATCTGGTTTAATGAATAACGGTGGGGTAAGAAAATGTAATTTTTTGGGTAGGTACAGAAACCAAGAGTTATCTGTACCTGTCGAATCGTTTTGATCGTACAAAATCAGTTTTCATATGATTAAGATACATATCTAACAATACAGTTCGAAATAATAATCAATTTGCATGTTTTGAAAAATGACTTTTCCATTTGAGCCTTTTAGGGAGATTTCTCGCCTTATCAGTAGAGGTCCTTTCGACACTAGCTCTTTGGTGCTCATTATGGGTCTTCTACCTTAATTGAATCAAACAGTAGTGGCGAGGTTTTAGAATTAGACCCATGGGTGGATCTAGAGGGGGTCGCGGGGATGTCCGGACCCCCACCCCCTTGGCATTGGCCGAAAATTAAATTTTGACTATATAAATTTAGTGTAACGTTACATATTTACCACATTTTAAGCCATAATTTGGGCTTGGATCCCCCCCCCCCTTGAAAAAAAAATCTTGAGCTTGGACCCCCCCCCCCCCCCTGGAAAAAATCCTGGATCCGCCCTTGAAACTGACGAAAAATTGTCAAAAATTACGTAACGGTTTACTTGATTGACAGTACATGAAAAAATCGTAGCCTATTGTTGTAAATCTATTATGTAAACGAACGGTCATTGGTGCTACATACTCTCTTAGGCAATCGAAGTGCCATACACATTGTTTTGTTTAGATGACCACCATTTTTTTCTTTTTGCCAAACTAATTACTATTGTACAATATTCACAATTTATCTACATCCATTTCGCTGTCGCTTGCACTGTTAAATCTGAAACAGTGGTTCAATTAATTTAAACCATTATAACACAGTGACGCCTTTTGACACCCAATTAGATAAATCCTTTAGAAAACATTATGGAAAATGAAGAAATTGATTGTGACAAGCAATTTCTTCATTTCTACAATGTTTTCTATCCAAAAAGTTAAACAATTTTATAATTTCATCATGTTGAAAATGTCGTCTGCGACTTCTTTCAAATTGGACTATCCCAAAATTTTGTCGTCTGGTAATGCGTTAATGTACAGTCTCATAGTTCTAAAGTTCTGTCGTCTACTGTTGGTGAAACATGACAAACTAATATTGAAAATAACGTGTAATGTCTTCTTCAGACCCACATTTGCCTCAGGCAAGTAGATTCATTTCTAAGAATCATTTATTTCTAGAAATGCGGGTTAATTTAGACAAACCAGCATATTATATGGTTTCAGAATATTTCAAATTTATTTTCTTTTCCAACCTTTCATCCAGCCAATGTAATACTGATAAGCTAATATAAGGATTATAACAAAATTACAGTGTTTCCATAACAATTATTATATCAAGTAATGAGTAAAAGTGGGGACTGTGAAATTCCAATTGAAAGTACAGTCGACACTCGTTGTGTCGAAGTCGGAGGGGCCGTCAAAATACCTCGACATATCCGGAGTTCGACTCATCCGATTTTGTTCGGCTTCGAGATATTTGATATTTGACCGTTTTTGAAACTTATCAAGTACGAATATTATTGAAATATTGTAGGAAAAGGAAAGAAATTGCTCGTGTCGAGCAATTTCTATCCTTTTCCGACTATATTTCAATGGCTAAATTCAGTTCGAAGTTATTTTGTTTGGAAAAAAATATGTCAATACATGAGGACGGGACCAGATTTGAACTTCGACTTAAGCGAAAATTCGACTTATCCGATGTCGACATAACGAGTGTCGACTGTAGTTCAACACGTATAGCCAGGGTCTGGTGCGATTAGACATTTTAGTGTTCCAGGAAACTAAAGATGAGCTCAGATATGTGCGATTTGAGAACGCTAATGAACTTCAAAAATGATTAAAAACGTGATTTCTTCTTACGACCATCCCCCTCGTATTTGCTACTTTAAATCGTGGTTTTCCTTTGGAAAAAAAAACTCGTAAGTGCATCTTGCTTATACGCTGCAGCTACGAGGCTTTAAAAAAAGCACCGACATATCATCTTACCTAAGTTTGGTGGGATCCCCGGACAATGACCCATTTTCCGTCTAAGTTTGTGTTGAGATCTGTGTGCGGTTTTCGTATGTTGTGTTCCATAAGTTTCCCTAGTACCAAATATGCCCGATAGACCGACAGGAGAATATTGTCTAGGTAATGAGATTAGTTGGTCATTATTGGCGGGATACGTTGTTGTAGGCATAGAAATGTCTTTCGAGTCTTTATTGCGGAGAAGTAGAGATCCTAAAGGTGACACAATTGATGGATTAACATTTGCTGACTTACCAGATGTCGACATTTCATTACCATCTATGAAATTCTTATTTTCCTTACAAATTTTCTGGTATTTCTTGATAATTTTGCCCTCGTTCGAAATGTTTTGAGTAGTGCCACTCCTTTCATAGTCTGTTCTCGACAGTTTTCGTCTGGTGTGATACCTTTTGTCTTCCAATTTCTTTTCGTGATGCGAATTGATTAAATACAACTTTCTTTTCTTTGAATTCTGTACTTGTCTACTGTGCATATTTTCGTGTTCTTTTTCCAAAAGAGAGTTTATTCTTTCTGCATAAACTTGAGCAGCAAACGCATTTCTGTATTTATGTAGTGGAAGCACATTCTTCTTCAACATTGAGTTAATATGACCTTCGAGTTGAACCAGTATGTCCTTGAACCTTTGAAGGTCGGGTGGTTCAGGCTGCACGTGATGATGTTTATTATGAACCACGAGTATCTGTGACAACGTCATCATGATGGTGAGTATAACTAGAACTAGGAAAACCAGAGGAACGACATCTTTACGATGGAACATGGTGGACACCGGAAGTATTCCATTGTTACATCATACGTCACGTGACTGGATTCCGGGATGTGAAACATGACGTCACACTTGATCTCATAAATGTGAGAACTATGAGAACTTCTGAGTTACTGAAGATCAATCGGCAAATGAAATCTGAAAACAGAAAATAAAGTATTTTCAAAAGATGATACTAAAACATATTGTAAGGTCGAAGAAGTGTATTGAAGTATTTCTGGATAGATCTATTACGACTAGGGCAGCGAAGAATCATATCCACAATATGTAGAGACAAAAACATTGATCAATGTCTATTGGTCACTTTGAGTTTATCTACATGTTTTCCGAACATGCACATTTCCTTATCGTAACCGAAAAGCATAAGATCTATTACTATTTTTTCTTCATTTAAAACCCTTGTCTTCTTTCTCTCAGACATGTATACGTATTTGCAATATTTTCGCACTGAACCCTCGATATCTCAATTCGTTTTTGCGTTATGCAATTAGTTTGAAAACTTTAAAAAGCGACTGCGTCCAGTGCCTTTTAACCGAAATAATTTACGTTTGCACTAAACATAGCTTCCCTTACAAATGTAGGCCTAGCCGAGCGTTGCATGCACACGCAACACACGTGCAAAGTTCTTTACTGGTGGACGTAAACAAGACCATAAGACGTAGAGTGGACATAGCAAAGAATTGACACGACAATTCGTCGCTACGACCATTCTGCGTCGTTTTAGAACACAAATAGCACACAAGAGACTCTCTTACAACCCGTCGTGCGTCTTAATAAATCGTGCATCTTCAGAGACATTTTAAAATCCCCGATGACGTACGATTTGTAAGGACGTACGACGGATTGTAAGTGAGGTGTAGCTATTTTCCATTCATTTCATCGTAAATAAAACTACTTCTTTATTACTGGCAGTCCTATTTCGTTCCTCGCCAGTGTAATATTGTTACAACATTATCAACGCGTCTAATGCCCTCGTACAAAGATATTATCGCGTCTGTTGATCAACAAATTACGGTTTGTCTGGTAAACGTCACACATTGAGACAGAGAACACAATAAACTGGAATTAGATAGATAATATATGACACGATTACAGTAAAACTTTCATGAAACGTTTGAATTGCCTCAGAGTAACGGACATCTGGGGGCAACCTCAATTCAAAGTAGAAAAGTCTTAGTTACTCTTACCGGTATTGGTACTCATTTCAAGTGATTCAACGAGAGAGGATTTAAATTAGTTTCCACCATTAGGTTGGGATTTGAAATGAAAAATAGAAACGAGAAATAGACACTTTCCACGTGTTAATTATTTTTATGGCTCCCTATGTAATAATGGCCGACTTCGATTGGAACTATAGCTCGAGTTATTGTAGCTATTCCTCCATTCGAAAACCAATAGTGCGAATTATTTGACGTCATTTCCGCAAGACTATTCCTATAGATAGTTAGAGCTATTACGCCATTTGGAACTCATCGGATAGATAGCTGACCACTCAGTGCCAAGTAAACAAAGATTTTGATTGGCTGACACAACACGGGTGAGGTGAATCTAATAAATAGAAGAGCACTGGTTCCCTGTGATGGCCCCGAGCTTGAATGCTATAGTCCCAATCGAAGTCGGCTAATGTCAAAACCTTAATAAATCTTATCGCGTCTTTTTAAATCTGTCAATTGATCAACAAATTACGATTTCTGTGACAAGCATCGCCCATTGAGACAGAAAGCACAATAAACAGGAATTAGACAGACAAAATATATCACGATTACGGTGAATATTTAAAGGGAACGTCTGTTAGAAATCTTGGTGAATTAACTTAGATAAATTAATATTCTTATCTATGAGAAATTTCACTGTTTGTTTTGAGTACTCACTCTAATCGTCTCGCTCATATTGTTGGCGCAAGGTTTGTATGGCACATGTTTACGTTTTGTTCAAATGTAAACAAAACATTGTTCAATAAGAAAACTCTGTGTAAATAATGACGTAAGTACCATGAAAATTTAGGTACATGGGTTGAGAACCAGTCTTCTTTTATGGAAGTCTGAGGTCGAACCCGGATATAGTAAAAAGACCGCTCTATCACTGTACCTAAGTTTTCAACATGTCTACGTCTATTCGTGTTTTATAAAACATTTTTTTTACATTTGAACAAAATGTAAACATGTGCCATACGATCTTGCGCCAACAATAGACGCATGATAAATGTTCAGTATGATAATTCTCATTTTGTCACTACGCCTGATAAGGCACGTAGGAACAGACGGGCTAAGCCACCCCAAAAGTTGGCTCATAAATAGCGATATTCCCTTATTTTACTCTGTAAATTTGGGGAAATTACAATTCCTCTTCTCCAATATTCAGACAGTAACTCGGACAGGGGCTTCAGCCCTTCCCCACAAATATGCTTCCTATGGGCCTGCATATGACTGTTTACAAGACTGTTATCAAATACATGTCATACATTGAGCCAGAGAACATAAGAAAATGGAAGTACATAGATAATATGTGTCATGATGATAACAATGCACTGGCGCCTCTATATATAGACATTCTCCTTTCGTTTCTATCACATGTAATAATGTTACCAAGTTAATAAACCGTCCGATGTATGTTTACAATGATGTTATCAAGTCTAGTACAACAAATTACGATTTGTCTGGCAAACGTCAACCAGTAAGACAGAGAAGACAATAAACTGGAATTACATAGAGGAATGGTTTCTAAGAACTTGGAGCTGTCGATCGCGGCAAGTTCTGAAGTAGTTCAGTGCACTATTTAAAAAAGTATTATTGAGTATTTGTAGCTCTAACCACAAGAAACCGTATATTATTTAGATGTTTAAGTACTTCTAAATCAAAATACGACTTGAGGAGTTTATTCAGAATAGGAACCTTTGCCTACTTGTAAAATAACTAGTATGGGATTTTTCTGTGTCTGAAGCATTCTCATATTTACTGCGTGGGATAGACCAATCTGTGAACAATGGAACGCGTATACGTTTAATAGAATCTGTTGAAATCATCTTTTAACCATTTTCATGCTGTTCACGACATTTCTGACAAAATTTTGGAAAGGCAGTATGAACTAAGGTCAAATTGGCATACAGTCTGACTTTAATCTTCACTGCCTGATTTACAACCAGTCATTGTAGTAAAAAATGAGAAAAAGTGAGAGAAAAGAGTCTTAAATGGAGAAAATTGTTTTCAACAAAATTCATCGCCACGTTGATTTTCAGCCGTCTCGTTCACACGTATTCCAATTTGCAACAACTCAGTATACTTGATGCATGAATGCGACGTGAATAGGCCTACTCATTTTTCAGCAGGCATAAACACAGAAAAAGACGTACGACGACCCTCTTTAATTAATTCATTTTGCTTGTATTATGGTACTCTCCTTAAACAGAGCACGTGATCTTTTCATCCTATTACGAGAAAATGATACTCTGTTCCCACGGGGTCATTTCACGTCTAATCTCGTGGCCTTTGTGGGATTTCGGTATCCAATCGTTTGCTGTAAACAGCAAAACATTTGAAAAATTTGATACAAATTTTCATTGGCTGACGCTTCGAAATACCGGCTTCAGCCAAAAATAGAAGCGACGTAATGTATAAGTAATCATATAAGATAAAACTGAATGATTTTGGTTCGATAATTCAAATGATGTTGCTTCAAATTACAGGCTTCAGCCAAAAATAGAAGCGGCGTAATGTATACGTAATCATACACGATAAAACTGACTGATTTTCATTCGATAATTCAAATGATGTGCTATAATTAGATTATGACGACCAAATAGGCTGTTTGTGTATCAAAAATGGCAGAGGTCATATTTGATGGTTCAATCAATAGACATAGGCTTTGGAGACCAATAATATGGCCGTTGGTTCTCAGAAGAGACCAGAAGGTAGTGCATATATACATTGATAGTGAAACCCTCAATGATGACATATATGTGACTACACTTTTCACATGACGACGTAATCTGCCATTCTGTACCATAAACTTCACGTTCTCCCACATTTAGAATTTGAGTTGCGTCAGATTATAAAGGTTTTTCATGGGGGGTAATGGAGCGTCAAACATTTTTTTCACCATTTCTTCGGGGGTTATCGAACTTCTTGTGCCTATACCTTCTCCTATTAACAAAGTGTTTTGCCAGTTTAAATTTAAGTCACTGCAGACGACAGGTGCTTTTTTCAACACGTTCTTCTTTTCATGTTTAACCCTTTGCTAATCAAGGCACGCCAAAGACATGCCAAATGCCAAACATGTTAAATTGTATGTAGTTGAAATTCTCGTCTGAAACATCTTTGAATTTCGATTAGTATAAAATTATGACGTCTGGTGATTGGTTACCTTCAATCGCTTTATTCACGGAGTTTCAGACAGCCCCATTATTCAGGACAGTAGACAATTTGTTATGACAGATAACGGCAACACGCTAACCTGTCAGTTTGACTGATTACTTCAGAAAATGAAGGACAAAAAACTGAAATATTATGTTAGGTCATTTTGCTGACATTTTTAAATCTCGTTTTTCTCTTAACACGTGATTTATCATTTTGGGCGCAATGATTAAAAGTGATTAAAAGGATAAAATGAGCATTGATAACGAGCAAATGTATATACAATATTGTATGAAAATGTTGAGACGAATGGGGCAAAAACTGATTATCAGCATTTTCCTCTTTTGTGTCAATACTTTTCCAAACCTTTTCTTAGAGGGACGTCAAAACTATGCCTTGTTTCGGAAAAGATTAACCTGATTTTTTTTTAAAAACACGCCATTCTATTTATCATTCCATTTGCTGTTATGGTTTAAAAATGAATCCGTCATCCAAAGTATTAATGATGATTCACATTGCGTATGGTTATTCAAAAATAGTTTTGAAAATATTTTAGCTAGCTATGCTGTCAGAGATTGAAATATGCACAACATGTGTCGCTCTTTATACATTATCTTTCCACATGCCCTGTGTGTATTTTGAAATAAAAGATATACACATTGTTCAAATGAATGGTGTCATTTCTGACTAGATTAATAAATCTTTCAAATGGCTCTCCAAGACAAAAAGAGTGAGGTGAGTGTCAATAATAATAATAATAATAATAATAATAAAAATAAATAAATAAATAAATGAATAAATAAATGAATAAATAAATGAATAAATAAAAACGGTTGCAAGGATGAAAAGAAGGGTTTTAGTTCACTCGCGGCTAACCAACTGCATTTTTTCTTTGACATCTAGTGTACAGTCGTCCCTTAGAAGATTGGATGAAAACAAAAAAAACAACAACATACGACCCTCCTCACACGGACTATGCAATCTGACCAGGATCTATAACGTTTGTCCTTTCAGTAAACTTTTATTGACACAGATAGATATCTGATTTATCGTCGGTGATATTGCAACACCTCGTAACTCCAGCTTTAATTAAGCTGGAGTTACGCGGTTTTGCAATAGCACCGACGTTACGCTGTCTGAGAGAAAGTCCCTGATGGGACCTTTTTCTGCCATATTTGAGTAATAATTCAAATATTGTTTTGAAAACCTCTCAGACTTCAATATAAATTTGTCAGATTTTTTTCAAAAGTGGTCTTTCCAAATCTCCTCGTATTGGTGAATTCATATGAATCTTTGTTAACGAATTCCCACACAATGGCTCCTTTTTACTCCCTAGAAGATACTGGCTTTAGAAAACATTGTTAAAGAAATAAAGAAATTGCTTGTGAAAAGCAATTTCTTCATTTCCCACAATGTATTCTACCCAAAAAGGCAAGAGAATTTTAACTTTCATTCACTTAAAATTGTCGTCTGCACTATTTTTGAATGTTGATGGGCACATGTCTTATTGGCGTCGGCTGTAACATTGTCATGCGGAACAAATGAAAAAGAATTGTTTGGAACATTTCAAATAAAGGGAGAAAATGCTGACCAAAATACTTTATTCTTCCCCCTCCCCCAAAGAGGTCGGTGTGTTACCATACATACATATTCAGAACAACTGATAAGAGTTGGTAAGGACATACTATATTTGTTATTTCTAATCCAACGCCTATTTTGTGGGTACTCTTTGGATGATCGTCTCAATGAGTACCGACAACATAGGATTGATTAACAATACTCGAAAGAATTCTTTTGAAAAGCAGAAAAAAACTCTTAAATGTAGCTATTCATATGATCTTCTTCGAGTCAACACTTATTTTGTCGTTTACAACTTCTTTCAATTCAAATAAACCTAAAGTTACGTGGTTTGGGAAAAGGTTAAAGTAGTATAAATTCATAATGCTGATTTAGTCAACAAGACGTCCTTTGAGAAAAGTTTATTATCACGAAATGGGTGATGTTTCAAAACGTTGTATGGATTTCTCTAGGATTATAATTCAAATGTGTCAGTTCTGGTTTGATATATTACGGTCCAAATCCACAGCGTATAATTTGTTTTGTGGATAGTTTACGGGTTGTCGTGGATTTCGATTTCTTTCTTGTTTTTGTTTTGTTTGGGGTTAAGAATTCAGCAGCTACTTTTCAAACTCACATCTTGTAATTGTAAATTCATCTTCTGTGTTTGTTGCATTATTTTATGTTCACTTAAGACAGGGACCATGTAGCAATCACAATCAAATAAGTCCATACATCAATTGATACCAAACTCTTCGTAAGATTCTGGGCGTCATTCGTGCCAACGGATGGCATCCGGAAATTGTCGATGCTTTCCCTGGCTAATTTCCGTTGTCATGGATGACACACGAAGACGAAGTAAATTTTTTGTAGATAGTGGTTGGTTGTTATCCTTATTCTACAGTTGTTTTTTATATGTGACGCGACCTAAACTGGAAAGGGCCTTTGAGTCTCAGAAATCTTATTCATAATGAAGTCTTTGAAAACAGTAATATTTGTGGTAAGATGTAACAATTCATTTTTTGAGCTTTTAGATGAATATGTGACCCGTCACGCTACAAGGAATCTTATAGGAAGTGTAAAAAGTATCGATCCTAATCACACAGTCCGCACAGCATGACCAGGGTTGAAACTTTTCACATTAAAATGGTTTTCGTAATCCAGAATTTTTACCCTATTACATTATATCTTCATTTTCTGAATACGACATCTGGTTGACCTCTGCTAAGCCTGGTCAATACGTTTCTCGAAATTTGGTTCCGTGGACTTCTGATAAGGCCCATTTTAGCATGACGGGTTACATATATATATTAGCAGTGGTCTTGGGAAAAGGGGCCCATATGTAATCGAGACCCGCTATGATTTAGATGACACTCAATCTAAATGCAGTCTTATACAGATCCAAACTGCTTTCCACTGGTTCTCAAGATTAAAGGGGGAATAACACTTAACATCTTGCAAATTTTCCGAGAACTTCGTACAAAAAAATAAATATACATTATTAAAATATGGTCTTTAAATTGCATATATGCCAAGTCTTAGCTTTCTACCTTGTGTATTGGCTTAGATGTCGACGGATTTAAAACCCCATGATTTTTTGTCGGGGGGATAAAAATTATAAAAATAAAACATGGGGTTTTAAATCCGTCAACATCCTAGCCAATACACAAGATAGAAAGCTAAGATTTGGCATAGATGCAATTTAAAGGCCATATTTTCATAATATATATTTATTTTTTGCACGAAGTTCTCTGAAAATTTGTAAGATGTTAAGTGTTATTCCCCCTTTAATGAAGACGTAATCAGAGAACAGCATGGATCTTGATCAGACTGCGCGCTTGCGCAGGCTGATCTAGAACCATGTCGGTCTTGAATTTAATAAGGATCTTTTTCTGAGACATCGACTCATATTTATTGAGTAACAAAGACCGTCGGCTTCGACACCATAACAATAACGATGGTGAAAACGAATCTGTATCCAGGCTGAATACAAATGTTCCTGCTCATTGTGTTTGTTCAGCCGAAACTAATACCTTTTCTTCATTATGAATGAAAACTTCCCAAGTAACATCAAAAGAACAAATTTGTTCTTGTGACTTGGATAATTCTCTCGGCTTCTTGAATAACAAAAGTTCCTGGCCTGACAAAGGGGCACAATAAAACGACATTATTCTGACTTGCTTCAGACCAGCAGTTTGCCTGAAATATCTACATGTATTTTAACTTTTACAAGCACTTGTTCTTAAAGTAAATATTATAATATACGAAAGACAGGGACATTTTCTTACAGAAAGATTACCAACTGATCGTTTTTTAAGATCAGAAAACATCAACTAAACAAGAGGGCCATGGTGGCCCTAAATCGCTCACCTGATTTGAGTGTTTTCAAAGATTTGACACCGTGACCTAGTTTTAGACCCCGATTGACTCAATTTCTGTCTCATACGAGATGATAATCAAGACAATCATTCTGATCAATTTTCAGGTTGATCCGACAAAAATGTGGCCTCCAGAGTGCATACAATGTTCTTCTAAGATTTGATTCCGTGACCTAGTCTTTGACCACAGTTGACCCGATTCAAACTAGTACGGAAAATCGTGATAATAATTCCGACCAAATCTAAGCCTGATTGGACAAATAATATGGCCTATAGAGAGCATACAAGGTTTTCCTACAATTTGATCTTGCGACATAGTTTTTAATCCTAGTTGACTCAATTTCAAACTCGTCTATGATTAATTGAGATAATCATTCTGACAAACTTTCTGCTTCATTAGGCAAAAGAGTAACATCTAGAGTGCATACATGGTTCTTTCTGATATTTGACCCTGTGGTCTACAATGGGATCCATGCAGTTGACCCAATTTCGGACTTGTTTGAGAATTTATCAGGATAATTATTCTGACCAAATATCAGATTGATTGGGCGAAAAATATGGCCTCTAAAGTGCATATATTGTATTTCTAAGATTTGACCCCCGAGACCTATTTTTGATCCCACTTGATCCAATTTCGAACTTGTCCCCGATTTCATCAACATAATCATTCGGACCCAATTTCATGTTAATCGGGCAAAAAAGTGGCATCCACAGTGCACATGACGGACGACAGACATACACAGCTAAAAGGACAACATCATCGATATTCATTTAATCGACAGGAACAAACAAATACATCTGAATGAGACCAAATCACGATGATTTAAAGCACCGTTAGATCTAATAAATGCAAGGTTTGAGAAAAACCATATGTTGATGTTCTAGATGCGCTGATTTCTCTTCTACAAATTTCCTTGATCGTTTTTAACGAAGTTTTACAACGAGGAAACCCTAGACTGTACAAACTGTAAAATTGGCGTATACAGTTATTTACATTATACACATATCAAAAACATGGGAAAATAAAGCCACAGTGTGGTAATACTAATCGCCTTCCTGTAACGCAATACTTTGAGAGAAATGTTACTTTAACCCTATCAAAACGATAAAACTTAAAGGCCCATTTTCCCAAATTTGTTCCAAAAAACACCTTTCTAAACCTTTTTATTGTGATTAGTAGGACTAAGTAATCGCTTTTTAAACCAGTTCATTCAACAAACTTAATTGCACTCCAATTGCGCTAAATTCCTCAATATTTTTTCGAAGCGTAAATGGTCTGGGGAATTTTCCAATCCATTTCGGCTATTTATAGAAAGGTACGTTGTGAGACTTTGGTAGTGACGCGTGTTCTTTCTCACGTGACCGCTATATATAGAAACAAAGATGACCGAACTTTGGCGACATCGGAGTCGGACTGTGCGTTGACGATCTTCTTCACACCATTCCATCGCTCTATTTGATCTCCGATTATGACCTGTCTTGATCGGTATCTCCTCTGACACTCTAAGTTCACCCCTTTTTTAGCGCTATCGGTTTTCTTCTTCAGACCCATTTTTTCTTTTGTTGATGTTTAGATATTTTTTTGTACGACGACCTTGACCTATGAATCTCGTTTGGGTCCGCGCTGTATGATGTATGCGCATGTGCAACAAGTTAAAAATAATTTTCACCCCATCTGTGCCGGGGTTGAATTTAGGTTTGGATTCTCCCTAAATTCGGCTATCTGTCATGTAATTTCGGCTCATTCTCTGTCTGAATCGCATATCATTAACCATCCTGAGGTGGTCAACACAAAAGTTTTGCATACTTGTTCAAAAAATTTCATTTTTTGCAATTAGACCATCTGTTACCATCACCCTTTAAGACCAACAAAAATTGAAAGCGTTTTGAGACGACATGATTATCTCAAATAGATATATCTGTGTTTAAAAGAAAACATTGACGGAAAAGAAGAAGCTGATGCCATTTTACGTTAATGTTTCACGGAGGCGATGACTGGCTTTAAACTTCACATTGTTGTCTATGAGAAAATATCTATTTCGTAACATTTTCAAACTTAAGGTAATTTTCAAAATATACTGAGAGGCAAAAGAAAGTATACACTCGTTGTCTTTAAATATCTCTCTTAATATCGACTCAAAATTTTGTACTTTTTATTTCTACTCAGAAACCAAAAATACAGTTTTGATAAATTAAACCTGAAATTGCAGCGACTTATACCCACATTCCTGCTAAATGCCCATTTAGCAAACTTTGCACATGTGACTAAATCGAGCATCAAATATTGCCGTTAATCTGTGGTTTCTTTAATCTTAATCACTACAGATCACAACGTTAAATTTTCTCTAACATTACAACACAATTCGCGTTGGCTGGTAGAAATTGATCAATATGCCACTTTTTGCATCAAGACCCATTTTTTATATGACGCAACATGATAATGAAAGAAACGTGAATCTATAATCACTTAGTCAGGTAACTTGGAACATTCTACGCAAAATTTTATCAAAATCCGTCAATAAATTTAGAAAGAATTGTGTCAGATAACCTGTTTGCATCAAGTCCCGTTTTGTCATGACGCACCATAATATTGAAAAGCACTAGCAATGTACACATAGTTCTAGTTGACTAGGCACTTTGTGAGTAAATTCTATCAAATCCGTTCGTAAATGTAAGGGATGTGTCAACGTTTATGCTTGCATTAATCTAGCGATTAAGCCCCCTTTTTCGATGACGCTGTATGCTATGGGAAAACCTTCGCATCGAAAGGAAATACAAATAGACGGATAAGCGGAGATTGTTACACCAATAGACGAACACCTTCGGCAGCGTTTAAAAATCGCACATAATCTATTAATCTGTTCTCCAAAAACTGAAAGAACTATGGTGTGTACTTATTTTTTGCCTCTCATTATATATTGGAAAAAGTAGGAAATTGCCAATTATTATTTCGCTCCATAAAATACGAGAAAATAGTAAGTTCACCATCAATATTTTGTAAAAATAGATTTTCCACATCTGGCAGTAGGTAATCCGACTAAAGATAATACATTATTTTTCAGTCAGATCATGTACTGAATATTTACCATACAAATAATAACATATCAATTGACGTTTTGCTATATACATATAACTGGAGCTTGATATTACACAATGTCGGGCATATTCATATTGTAGCTAAATAATGATTAAATTACGGCCATTACAGTTCCGGAACCTTAAACAGTAACAGAAAAAGGCAATTTCTTAATAATCTTTGACTCGTTTGTTAATGATAAATATGCGTGATATAGTGGAAAAGTGTTTTATCATCTTTTGTCAATTTCACCGGATGTCTGTGATAGCCTACTTTTCGTGAAAATGGTACTTCAACAACGCCATTTTCGCCATTACCACGATACCCAAAAGCATTTATCTTCGTTACTTTGTCTCGGCAAGAAAATAATAGATGACTAGAATTATCGGCTGTTTAATCTTTGGGATCTATATAAAAATAGTGAGAAATGTTTTAATGTAAATCATTTATTTACCACCCAAATAAACATGTAAAAATTGAAGTTGGTACAAAAGGTTTTGAGCCTCGGATAATTCTACCACCAAGGAAGTGTTTTATTTACTTTTAACCCTTTCCCAAACAAGACCTGGTTTTGACGTCCTTGATAGAAAAGACTTAGGAAAACATTGAGACAAAAGAAGAAACTGCTGATAACCAGCAGTTTCTCCTTTTGTCTCAATATTTTCTATGTCATATTTTACACAAATTCTATCTCATATAACATCTATTTGGTCATTTGTGAAAGTTTTTGAAGTGGATCACCCTAAAATTCTGTCGTTTGGGAAAGGGTTAAAGAGACATGCCCGAAAAATTTCTGCAAAATTGGCAACATAGGGAACGGGGTTGCGGTAAGAGTTTTAGTCCTGCCAAAAAGCCTTTAAAGAGACTCTCATTGGCTGACGCTTCAAATTACCGGCTTCAGCCAAAAATAGAAGCGACGTAATGTATACGTAATCAAACAAGATCAAACTGAATGATTTTGATTCGATAATTCAAATGTTACCGGCTTCAGCCAAAATAGAAGCGACGTAATGTTTACGTAATGATCATGCAAGAGAAAACTGAATGATTTTGATTCGATAATTCAAATGATGTGCTACAATTAGATTATGACGACCAAATAGGCTGTTGGCGTACCGAAAACTGCAGAGGTCATATTTGATGGTTTAATTAATAGACCTCGGCATTTGGAGAGTACTATCGAACTTATGGTAAACCAGAGCGAGTTAATTAGGTGAAAATAATGATTTGACTGGTGATGAGGGGGTTCCAAGATCGACGTGGAGTTCTAAAGGAGAATGGTGATATTACTTCTTCTTTAATCAATCTGTGCTTCTTTTCAATGTTGAAAAGTAAAAACAGCAATGCACCGGACCGTCCACCAGACCGTCGATTGCAATTGCACATCTGTCCACAATCATTATGAAGAAAATGCCATAAACTGTCCTTTCTCGTTCAGCTTTGTAAACTCTAAAATCTATTTTTATACTCGGTCATGTATGTCGCATTTGGGAAATAAATATAACAAGAACAAACAATACGGACACGCAAAAGAAATGGTCCCCTTGGTTACAGGGATACACCTGTTTAGTGCTCTTATTTAAATTATGTGATATAAATGTGAATGACGGTTTACAAATGACTGAAATTCGACCATGAACAGACGTTTGCTTTACGTGTAAACTGGTGTCTGTCAGATAATTTCAATCAGATTCTACCTTTGGTACGTACCTGTACAATCATTTAATTTGTCAGATGTTAGATCCATTTTTGTTAATTATGACAGCACATGATATCATTTTGACTAAATAAGTTTCAAAGATTTTGTTATACATGTTATCAAATATACGCTTTCTTCTGCGTGTCAGTATAGATCCAGAAAATTACATTAAATATGAATGGAAAGTTTCGACCCAAGTCCGTATGTAAGGACCGCGAAACTGACAAAGGTCCCACTTTCCAACATAATAGAAACCTACAAGAGGCTGGCTTCATAAATTTACGTTCATCAACGTTACGTCAATGAAAGCTAATCATACACGTGACTAGATTATAGAAATGCGATAATGGAACATTTTAACAACTCGGGTACCTAGATATAAGATCTAGATCTAATGGAATAATTATTTATATTTTATACCCTTTCATAAACGGCACGACTTATGCTAGATCTAGTACTTTTCGTATTTTGAACGTCACTGCAGACGATAAAAAAACTTGATGAAGAAAGATTTGTATACAATATACCACAGAAAATAACGAGGCTGATAGGAGAAAATGGAGGTTATCGTAAGATTGCTTTTATCTAAAGCGGACATAGATAGTCAATGATGCAGCCATAGTAGATCTATATGGACACATCTTACATTTTTATACAATTTAATTAGTGAAGCTGTATACGTCTAGCGAAAACTGGCCCATAATTACCAGTAATTACGATTTTCTTTACCCGTCTTTATTTCCCGAGAGACGCAAAGTAATGAGTTCTCATTTACTAGAAACAAATTTCACATTTTCTGCAATTACTTGCGCTCTTTATTTTTCAGAAACGTGATTGATATATTCAGACAAGAAGAAAACGCTTAATATTTTACTTGGCTTTTTCGACACAGATAATGATTTAAATGGACAACTATAATTTTTCCAAATTACAATAAATAGCAAAATAAAATCAAAGCAATTTCAATGAAAGATAAGTCCAAAATTGCAAGGACACATAGACTCATCGAAATCATTATGAATGAAAATAAAAAGACATGCAAATTTTCAAAATAAAACCAACTAAAATGGTTCAGAAATATCTTTTTAGATTTTAATTAATCTGAAGCAACATCATTGGCAACTTTTTAAACGCACAGTAATGTGTTTGCATCAGCTTTCATTGTCTCGATATATATTTCATGCTTACTGTGATTACTTTGTTGTTCTTTTATGTGTTATATGTGTCGACGCTTTCGAAAAAGGCCACGAATCACTTCTGCGTGACCATGTCTGACTCTTTGATACAATTTTATTAGATAATCATAGTAAGTAGTCTAGCGAATATTTCCTCATTATTATAAGTAATTCTCATTTCTTGGCCCGTCTTTATATTTCCAGAGATCCCCATAATCAATTTGGAAACATTCTCATTTACTAGACACAAATTTCACATATTTCTGTAATTACATGGTTTCATTTTTGTCAGACGATTTAGGTCTTAAGATAAGTACAAAATGTTTAATAGTTTGTTTGCTTTTTTCGACATAAATAATGTATTAACTGCCAATAAATGTATAATCAGAAAGTTCTGAAGTACAATGAATAGCAGAATAAGTTTAATCCTTCTCATGCTGGTCACGTCATATTGCAATTGTGACCAAAGCTTTGGCAGACAATATAGACTAAGATCAGCCTGCACAGACGTGCAGTCTGATCTTAGCCCACCCTGCCTGCTCCCTGTTTATTTATTGTGCCAAAACCTTGAGATATACGTATTGAAATGTCTCTAAGTAGGCAATTTGTTTGATACAAAATTTAAAGTCAGCAGGACAAGGGTTAATTTCATCGAAATACCAGCACAGCATTATAAGGGCACAAAGACACACCGAAATCATTACGAATTGAAATAAAAAGTTAAGCCAATTGTTAAAGCAAACCAATTTATATCGGTACATATATATTCCTGTGTAGATCTGAGCAGATCTTACGGAACATCTCTGACATTTTATACAATTCAATTAGAAAAGTTAGAAAAGTTGGTTAACTATTCTAGCGAAAATTGACTCGTAATTTTCAGTAATTATGCTTTCTTTGGCCCGCCTTTATATTTCCAGAGAGACCCCAGTAATGCGTTCGGAACAGTTATCATTTACTAGAAACACATTTCATGTATTTCTGTAATTACTTGGTTTCATTTTTGTCAGGCGATTGAGGTTTTAATATAAGTACAAAATGTTAAATACTTTGTTTTGCATTTTCCGACGCAAATAATGTATTAACTGGACAATCAGAAAGTTCGAAAGTACAATGAATAGCAGAATGGGTTCACGACGATTTAAATTAAATACCAGCCCGACATTACAAGGACACGTAGACCTAACGAAAGCATTACGAGGTAATCAAAACAAAGAAAATAAAAGCAACTCAACTAGCAAGGTCATTTTGGACGCAACACATATCTGAATGTAAACAAATTGTAAAAGCAAACGAACTAAGACGGTACCGATACATTTGTGTAGATCTGACTAGATCTGAAAGAACACCTCTGACATTTTATACAGTTTAATTAACGAAACTAGATAAGTAGTCCAGCGAAATATTCCCCATTATTATCAGTAATTATTGTTTCTTGTTTATTGTTTCTTTATATTTCCCTAGAAGCGCCCAGAAATGAGTTTGGAACATTTTTCATTTCTCGGAACAAATTTCACGTATTTCTGCAATTACTTAAGGGGGAATGCTCCAGTTTTTCGGAACACTCGGTCATTACTGTAGTAAATTAAATGTTTCGTACCAATATGTTTCGCTACCATATTTTCAATAATATAACACATCATTACAATTTACCATTTTCGACGGTAAACGTGTATTTATTATGCGAAATTGATTTCCTCAAGATGAAAATCGATTATTTAGAGCAAGACAGTCGTAAGTAAGTATGCAGTTACCTCTGTTTTGCGTCATTTTATTCATGTGTAGCTGATAAAAATTGCTGTAATTCACTAATAAGTGCGCTGACCTATACATTTTCTTTTCGAATTATTACCAGGACATGTTGCTTAATACAATGATACAGTTTTATCAAATTCTATTATGTAGAACTTGAAATATTTCCAGAAATATGCAAATTTTGACATAAAACACTCAAGCTTCGTTGATCTAATCGGACACGTGAGCATGCTGTTTTATACATTTACGCATTTATAATGGCACATATTTTGGGTTTTCTGTTCTTATTAAATGTAACACGTTACTTTAAATCCGTTTTCGGGACTAAACGATGAATATACAGCATTTTTTGAGCATTTTGGTGACATTGGATAGGTGTAAGAAATTGTGCAATTTTTCGATGTAGGGGTATGTGATACGAATGCCTATAAAATTCAAACAAGGTCGCTGACCATCCATTTTTATTTTATTTTTCAATCGGTAATAACATGTAATTTCAACATACAAAATATAGAAAAATTCTATTATTGGGAAAAAATTTAGGAAACTGGAGCATTCCCCCTTAATCATTGTCAGTTAATTGATTGATATTTTTAAGACAAGTAAAAAAGTCTAACAGAAAGCTCAGAATCATGATGAACAAACTACGATTTTTTGGGCCAATGAAATACCAGCCACGATGCTATAGAAATGTAAACGACATCTTGATACAATCCAATACAACTCTTTGCAGTCAAGCGTTTCGTTTGGTGACTATAAAAGGTGGCAAACAGTAAGGCAAAAGAAGAAAACTGCTCATCAGATTTCAGCTGTATTGTACCCAAAGCATTGTTTCATTGATACCCATTTTTTTATGTCAATAAAAGTATTCATTTAAGGCGTGTTCAGTAAAATTGTTGTAGGGGAAATAATTAAATGAAGCCAGCCAAGAAAATTCAATTATAGAAATATATCACGAATATTTTATACATTTCGATAAACAAGTCTACTGAAAACTGACGCACCATTATCAGCAATTGCGACTTTCTTGGTCCGTTTTTATATTCTCAAGAGACCCACCAGTAATAGGTTTGGAAGAATTCTCATTTACTTTCAAGAGACACTTAGGAAACAGTTTGGAACATTTTCTCACGTGTACTCGAAACGAATTTCATAGACTATCACGTATTTCCAAAAATACTTGGTATCTTTATTCGTCAAAAACGAGATATCATCAGACAAGACAAAAGTCTTTAAACTTTTGCTCTTTTTTTTCGGTGCAAATATTTTTTTTAAAAAAGACAAAAAGAATACAGGAAATTATAACAATTTCAACTGTCATTTGAAACCAATCCCAAATAAAAGACAATGTATGCATGACAAAGTACATATATATGTGAAGACTCTTGACATTTTTATTCGGTCTATCTTAATCTGTATTTTATAAAAGACACAAATTTAGGCTGGTCCGAATTAATCAAATATTTGAAGAAGACGATGCATATTTTTTTGCGAACACTCATAGCTTTGTATATAGACATCCATTGGAAAGGGGAAAATGTTAATTCTAATCATCAGCACTTTGTGCTCTTTTTGCTGGTAAATGAAGGAATTTTCTTCATATTTCTGGTAGATCTACTACAGAAATAAATCTAAATAGTGTCATTCATATCAGATGATATGAATGTCATTGAAATGTTTGATAGATTGGTTAGGGCCCTAACCAAGGCTCGTATTTACGATGATAAATACATCTTTTAATCAGATTTCTTGTTAGATAATTTCTTGATTAGGCTGCTGAACTATTGACTCGCTGATTAATACCACCTTTGGCCATGAATACAAGATTCATTATCACTTAGACAGGGCTTACTGCCGTACAATGGGGAATTTTTGTCACACAACACAACCCAACCACGGTAAAAAAATCTAAGCATTGTAATCTTAACACAGCTCAGTCTGTTGGATATTGCGGGTCTAAATCAACTTGATACTTCAAAAGCTCTATCCCGAAATCGCATTAAATAAATAGGAAACTGTAACTTTCTTGTAACTTTCTAAGTCCAGCACCTAAGTAGACCTACATCAAACAGCAATTGACCGAAATGGAACTCGAAACTCATAAATGCGCAAAAAAGTCACCAAAGTCAATGACCGCCAGCGTTTAGGAACAAAACTACTTTATCGGACTAGCAGACAAACTGGTGGATAAACTGCAAATCAAAAGCCCATTTTTGGCTTGCCTGTAGGGGACTAGAATCAATTATTACAATCTCACAAAATGCGTCTGTCAAAAAGAAGAATCAAAGGAATTCACTGATATGAATATAACTAAGTAGGAGACAAAGCCTTTTTCTTTTCTCGAAGAAAACTTCCAAAAAACAACAAAAAACAGCAGTGTCTTGAATGTTAAAAGAAATAAAACTAAAAACAGTTTCGTTTAAACGTTGATGTGGTGTAAATTTCTTACAAAAACCTTCAAACTTAAGAATGATGGCACTCCTTCATCTGTTAAGCCACTCAGACATATTCATCATGTTATAGACCCAGACATAGATTACTTGAACTACCTCATTCAGGACCTTACTGACATGATCTATTACACGAAAGAGTGTGAAACGTGATTTTCTATCAATCATTTTTCCAAAGCATCGTTCAAGTTTGAGTCATGTATTGGGACTTCCAAGAAAGCGATTAAATCATTGCATTCCCCAAAACTCGCGGACGACGGCACTTCTTCATCTGTTAAGCCACTCAGACATATCCATCATGTTATAGACCCAGACATAAATTACTTGAACTACCTCATTCAGGACCTTACTGACATGATCTATTACACGAAAGAGTGTGAAACGTGATTTTCTATCAATCATCTTTCTTCGGCATCGCTTAAGTTTGAGCAATGAAATGAGACTTCCAAGAATGAACTGATGGCATTTGTCTATGAGAAAAAAACTAGAATCAGTTTGACTCTAAAACTTGATATAGTGTAACTTTCGTTAAACCCCTTAAACTTGAGAATGAAGGCACTTCTTCATCTGTTAAGCCACTCAGGCATATTCATCATGTTAACCCAGACATAGATTAATTGAACTACCTCATTCAGAACCTTACTGACAACATCTATTACACGACAGAGTGTGAAACGTGATTTTCTCTTAACCATCTTTCTAGGGCATCGCTCAGTTTGAGCCATATAATGAGACTTTTGAGCAAGAACGTCGTCAACAGTTGTCAAAGGCCATATTCACTTATATTATCTTTTTTGTTTCTTTTTTCCCTTTTGATAATCCTTATAGATCCATGCGTTTTTAATTAAAGATAATCGAATACCACGGTAAAGGGGCTGACTGAATGTCTGACTTGAGGTCACTGCGGAAGTTAACCAGTGACTGAAACGTCTGATGCATTGTGTATTAGATTATTGGATGCGAAATGCTTTATCAAGAGACAATAATACAGCCTGTTTCTTAAATGATATAGAACTTTTAGTGCTAATGGTTCAATTGATTTTGATTATTTTTAAATCTTTATGATATCCAAATGAGACAATCGCATAAAAAGCTTACGCATCAAAGTTCATTACTGCAGATAAGGTCACATTGAAAAAAGGGAAATGCTGCTTATCAGATGAATTCGGCTGAATGGTACTAAAATCTTTGTTTTAGCAACATTCATTTTTTAGTCAACAACAGATTTCATTTTGGACGTGTTCGGTAAAATTGGTGTAGGGGAAATAGTTGAATGAAGTCAGCCAAGTAAATGTAATTATAGAAATATAACGAATATATTTCTTACAATTTGATAATTGAATCTCTATAAGAAGTCTACTGAAAACTGACGCGCCATTATCTGCATTTGCGATTTTCTTGGTCCGTCTTTTTATTCCCCAGGGAGCTCACAGTAATAGGTTCGGAACAGTTCTCATTTACTTGAAATAAATTTCGCCTTTTTCTGCAATTACTTGACTTCTTTATTCATCCATAACGTGATAGAACTATTCAGACAAGGCAAAAAAGTTTGACCACTTTAATCAATTTCAGTTTCGAAGCAAACATGTCTTATGGGTGAATTCAAAATAAATGGCACCAAGCATATTTTTTCATCTAGACTAAAAAGAATAGAATATTTGATCAAATTGCAAGGACCATGTGATGTTAATCAGTGTATTGTATGTTCATGCAAAATTTTATTGAATTATCTTTAACGGTTTTAAGGTTATGCCCAAAAAACATGCAAAAAATGTCGAGTGAAACGCTTTTTGTAAACAGAAAAAAACTTTCTTTTTTTCTAAATACATAGCAATGAAAGAATAACAATATGTGTGTAAAGGTAAGACTTTTTACATTAACTTAAACATCTTGAGTTTTGAATTTTGTATGTGGTTCAGTGGCGGATCCAGAGGGGGTTCGGGGGGTTCAAACGAACCCCCTCTGTAGCCAGATTATTTCATTTTCATGCTGAAATTCAGTCACGATTGTGTAATACTAGGAAAACGAACCCCCCCCCCCCCCCGCCCCTATTTGTATATTCGACCCCCCCCCCTCACAGAAATCCTGGATCCGCCGCTGTGGTTAGTGTTTGTGTACAAAGGGTTCGCTGAGGTTCACACAAGAACAAAAGTCGTGCGCAGTCTGGAGTGCAACGGCAAATATAGAGAAACTCAAAATAATTGAATACTGTGGGAATTCTATGACTGAAAAGTCAAGTTTTTATGATAATCCAATCCATGTACTAAAATGTTTGTAGCCTTGAACAAATATGATTTTGATTACCTACATAAGGTCAAAAACTCATGACTGTTCCTTAAATAAACTCACCCATGTTTGTCTGGAGTGTAACATTTGAAGTTTAACAACCCCTCTTTCACTATATATTACTTTTTAATGAACTTTTGTTCTCTTTTTCAGATAACATAGACTCAAAGATTATTCACACCAGAAATCCAGTTTAGACACAGACTTGTGTTTGATTTAGACCAGTATTTATGTTGTCTGGAGTGCAACAAGTTTTTTGGCTTAATTATAAAAGACCTGATCTAAAGAAAGAGTTATCATCAAATATTGTTTTTTTGGTAGAGGGCATATATTTAATCAATTTAGGCACAAATTTGTGTCATCTTTGCGATTGGTTTTCATTTTAGGGGTTAGAAATTTAAATCTTAGAAAATTGAACTATCTTGTTAAGATTACAATTGCTCATTGTTTGAAATACAAGGAAAAGAGTAACATTGCTTGTAATAGTTATCACATGAATTATTTGTACCATTTTACTTGATAAAGAAGTGGGAATTATATAATAAATTAGCCAATATTGTCAACATGTGAATATGTCTGGAGTGCAACAAATTATGTAAAAGAAAAGAACTTTCATTTTTCAACATTTATAGCACACCTATGTAAGATAATTAATTGTTCTTGTTTAGTTAGCGCTTATTACATGTCAAGGTATAATAGAAGTCATCTTTTATACCTATCCAGTGCATATTTAGAAAAAGATATTCACGAAATTAAAGATTTTCTTAGAAAATTAAACTATCTTCGTATGATTACAAGTACTCATTGTTTGAAATACATGGAAGAGTATAAACTTGTTTGTTATAGTAATCTTGTGAATTATTTGTACCATTTTACTTGAAAAAGAAGTACAAGGAGGATCATAAATTATCCGAATAGGTTAAGAATGTCTGGAGTGCAACAACTTTGTGACAAAAGATGCAAGTTTTGGATTGTCTAGATTTTAGTTCAAACATGACAATTGTACAAGGTTTTTTGCAAACTTGTTCTGAATTCATTATATTGTTGAGAAAATTGGGCCTGAAGTCTATATGAGGCCAAAGCCGCCAAACTTTATCATAATAAAAACTTTTTGACCCATGTATAAAAAAATCAATAGCAATTTTGTGTAAAAAGTCGTATTTTCACCAGATTTATGACAGAAAAACTAGGTTTTTTGCTTAGAATTCCTTATTGATTCACAAATTACAATTTGGATTGAAAAAAATATTATTTTTGTATCATTATGTGAGGGTGCACTACTTTGTAAATATATGTATTTTCATGTTTTTCCGTTGATTTTCTTCAATTAAAAAATCTGAAACTTTTTTATGTCTAAATATTTTTCAATGCTGTTTTAGATTATCAAAATTTGATCTATGTACAATATTAATACATATGGACCAAAATGATCAATTGAAATTTAAAAATTGGAAAAAAAAAATTTTGGTGCAATTTTATTTGAATTCACCCTTATACGGCAAGTTAGAAATGACAAAATTCTAATGAACACGACTACGATTTGAAACCAACGTTTAAAATCCGCTACCAACTAAGATGGTGCATATTGTCGCTGAAGTTAGGATGTTTATGTTAAAAAGCATCGATAAATTACATCGTAGATTTAAAGGGACACCATCTCTCACATTTGTATTCAAATTCAATGCAAGAGATTTGATAAGTTGTCTACCTTCGACGTGACACTCACTGACATTTTATACAATTTAATTACTGAAGCTGTAGAAGTAGTCTAGCAGAAACTGGCCCATAATTATCAGTAATCACGGGTTTCTCATTACAACTTTATATTTCTCAACAGACGCCTAGTAATGAGTTTGGAACATTTTCTTATCTACTCGAAACAAATTTTACGTATTTCTGAAATTACTTGGCTTTTTATTTGTCTGTAACGTGATTGATATTATAAGACAAGACAAAAGTCTTTAAGCTGTTGGTCTGGTTGCTTTTTCCGACGTAAATAATGTTTAAAAAAGACAAAAAGAAAACCCAAAATTATAATGAAAACTACTACCATTTGAAACCAGTCCCAGATATGGTTATACACATCTATTTAAAGTCCTGAATTTTTCAAACTGCAATAATCTAGGCTGGTCCGAATTAATCAGATATTTGTAGAAGACGACGGATATGATATTGTCAAGATTTATAGTTAAGAACATCCATATCCATAAGAAAATGGGAAAATGCTAATCATCAGCATTTTTGTGCTCTTTCTTCCTGGTGAAATGCAGAAGATTTTCTTCAATTTTCTGATACTACAGATGTAAATCTTGCCATTCATATTAGATCATGTCAACATCAATAATTCTTTATATATTGTTTAGGTCCTGACCACGTTTCGTATTCACGATAATAAAAGCATCTTTTAATCAGATTTCTTGTTATATAACTTTTTGATTAGGCCATAATATTGACTCGCTGATGAATACCACCCGGATCATGAATTCCAGGTCCACTATCACTTAGACAGAACTTACTACCACACAATGTTTTTTGTAACACAAATCAAGCACGATAATAAAAGGTCTACGCATTGTGATTCAAACGCAGCTCAGTCTTATGGATATTGCGGGTCTTATAATTTGGCACTTTATAATCTCTAACCGAAAATCAGATTAAACTCATAGAAAATGTAACTTCCTTGTAATTTTCTTGAAAACCCCTAACTCCAGAATGACGGCACTTCTTCAACCGTTAAGGCACTCAGACATATTCATCATGTTATAGACCCAGACATAGATTACTAGAACTACCTCATTCTAGACCTTACTGACATGATCTATTACACGACAGAGTGTGAAACGTGATTTTCTATCAATCATATTTCTTCGGCATCGATCAAGTTTGAGTCATGTATTGAGACTTCCATGAAAGTGATTTAATCATTTCATCCCCAATAACTCGCGGACGACGGCACTTCTTCATCTGTTAAGCCACTCAGACATATTCATCATGTTAACCCAGACATAGATTACTTGAACTACCTCATTATAGACCTGACTGACATGATCCACTACAAGACAGAGAGTGAAACGTGATTTTCTATCAATCATCTTTCTTCGGCATCCTTCAAGTTTGAGTCATGTATTGAGGTTTCCATGCATGAAATGGCGACATTTAACGACATTTGTCATAGATCACATTCAATTTTGTCTTTTATCTTTTTTTGTCTTTTTCTTTTATTTTGGTAATTCCTTATAGATCTAAGCTTTTTTGATGGAAGATAATGCAATACCAATACCACGCTAAATGGCTTGAATGTCTAAACTCTTTCCCATTAAGGTTTGGTTGTGACGTCCCTTGTAGAAAATGGTATTGAAAATGTTGAGACAAAAGAAAAAAATGCCGATGACCAGCATTTTCTCCTTTTGCATCAATATTTTTTAGCTTTATTGTACACAAATCCTTACTCTAACAATATGAATTTTGTCGATAGCAGCAGCTTTCAAATTTGACCACCCTAGATTTTGGCCGTACGGGTGAGGGTTAATCTCACTTAAAGTCACTTCGGAGGTGAACCAATGACTGAAGCGTCTGATGCATTGTCTAGCAGGTAATTGGATGCGAAATGCTTTATCAAGAAACAATAACACAGCCTGTTTCTTAAATGACATAGGATTAGTAGTGCCAATGATTTAATTGATTTTGACCATCTTCTATACTTTAGGATGTTCAAAAGATAAAGTCGAACAGATGACTTAGGCATCAAATATCATAATTGCGAATGAGGTGACTTAGAAATGATGTAAATTGTCTGATTTTGTCTGAAGCATAATTGGACACCAAAAGCTGAATCAGCCGTTAAATATTTTTCTTTTGAGGGGAAGTTTCAAAAATCGCGAAGTTCTTTTACAAATTTAATACAGATCGTGTGCCTAGGAACAAATAGATCGGCAAACATACCGACACATCTTCATCTTGGCCGATACTGTACATAGATAGCACAGTGAATAGATAACCCAATAATTTCAAACAAAGAACAATATTCCAAGAACTAGGATAGTACAAGATATCAGACGTATTCGTCAAACAAAGACATCTCCCTTCAAAAAACGATAAAAGACAAAACCGAAAAATGCATAAAGTCAAACAAAAGATTAAACGTTTTAGTCTTGTCTGAAAATTATCAATCACGTTTCTGGCAAATAAAAAACTTCAAGTAATTACAGAAATACGTGAAATTTGTTTCGAGTAATGAGAACTGTACCAAACTCATTACTGGGCGTCTCTAGAGAAATATAAAGACGGTCCAAGAACACCACATCTACTGATGATAATGAGGAGTTTTGCTAGACTATTTATCCAGCTTCGCTAATTAAATTGTATAAAATTGTCAGTGATGTTCCTCTAGACATGCATTGGCATTCATACACAACCATAGCTGATCGAATATAGTTATTTTTTGCCGAGAATCGGTTCTCCTGTTGACATTATCGGCTAGCGATAGCTTTCCTTTGGAAATGGTGTTTTGTAGGTCTACAACTTATGTTGATAGATAAACAATGAGAATCGTATTATTCCATTTTGTCAGCAATTCAGATTCAGGACAGAATTTGCTGCTCGGCGAATTTCGAAATTGCCAACCTTGTTTTCACGGCGACATGACCAGTAATTTAAGTTACTTGAAATTGGGGTAACAAGTGTCAACCGTATCTCTAAATGTTGTCTGTCTGTTTCTGTGATAACTGAATGGTAGCCAACCCCACCAGAAAAGGGTATTGTCACCTTAACCCATTACCAAACGGCAAAATTTTGGACTGATCCAAATTCAAAGAAGTTGCAGACGACATTTTCAATGTGATGAAACTTGGAAATTGTATGACTTTTTGGGTAGAAAACATTGTGGGAAATGAAGAAATTGCTTGTCACAATGTTTTTCAAAGCCAATTTCTTGTGGGGAGTCAAGAGGAGTCACTGTGTGGTAATGGGTTAAGAGGGTGACGTGCGATGCAATTTTTACTACGTAAAAAGAAAGAACATACCGAATAGATAAGTGAATAAAGACCAAAGAGGCACTCGGCTTCATATTTGTAGACACTGACATTGATATAAAAGTATTTGTGAGGCAGATAACTTGTTGAGAGAGAAAATTAGATCATTTCGGCTTAAAGACACATCATTAAATCTCCATTTGTCTATTCCAGGGACAAATTCGTATTCAATGTGCAATTCAGTATTATTTCTTTATTCCGGGGAAAAACATTATAATTATGTAATTTTATTTCGTTCACAAACAATGCCTGATTCTGATTTTTTCTATCATATCAGAGAAAACTGTTGAAGGTTTATGTATTAAGAAACGCAAGGAATATGTTTTAGCAAGCGTTTTTTCGTTCAATATTTTTGTCAAATTGTATCATTTTCATTTTTTGCGGTATTTATTTTGACGTCTTCTGCTCCTATCGACTGGTTGGTCAGCCGTACGCTAGTCAAATAAAAGATTAGTTACCATTAAACCCGCTCTACGCTCTGAAATTCACATTTGCATGTTTGTCTTCAGAAACGAAGGGGGTTTCCTCAATGCCGGTTATGAAATGAAAAGTTATAGAACCAATTCAACATTATTTAGTGTTCGACCTACTTTTTGGACCAATGAAATTGCAGTATCTTTTAAAATTTCACCGCTATATTCCGCATAGACAAAACTGTCGTCTAGTTTTTGTGACGTCTATACATCGCCGCACCCCGTCTCCAAAGAACTGCTAGCGAACACTAAGTCAGATAAAGTCCGTATAATAGATTCTACGCCATATAAATAGTCTATGCGCTGCGCGCATTTGAATGTTTATTTCGCGTAGAATCTACTATACAGCCTCTATCTAATACGTAAAGTAAATGCGTATTATATATCTTAGCAATAAGAGACCATGCAAAACATTGCCGCAAATTTTCAGAAATAGCTTGAGGTTTTCAATGTTCGTGTCAAAGACAGGAAGAAATAGCATGCTGCGGAAATAATTTGTTTCTATCTACGACGTGTTTTCCTTACTATTGACAAATTATTCTGTTCATCTATCACCTATATTCCAGTCATTGTATGGCACATGTTTACGAATTTAACACTAAATAAACAAGTGAAAGTCGTTTATTTTCCATAAAAATGCACGTGCGTTGCATGTTTGAAACTTGCGACACCTGCAATATTTGAACCATCTCATGCAAATACATTAGTCTGGAGTAGTGTTGCTTACATAGGTAGATTTTGTAAGCATGTGTCCTAATATCGTGACGGGACTATAATGAACGCATGTTTGTTGAAAAGACGATATAAGCATTTTTTTAAAAAGAAAAAAACTCGCATACACGAATTGAATAATTTTGAAATCTTATAATGTATTTAAGCCTCCGTGTATCAAGTCACAATCGAATTCTTTTCAAAACTACGTATGCTCAGACTTTATTTATGTAATCTTGATGTCTGAATTTTCTAGGAATTGTCCCTTAAATCTAACATATTCCATAGTAAGCATGCACTAAATGATAGAAATAGATTTTCAGTTGTCGGTCTACTTAAATTTTTCCTTTTTTGGTCACGGATTTCCCTCCAATTCAGCAACTGTTGTCGTATTTTCGATTTTGTCTTTGTCTGAATTGCCTTCTGTTACTAATACCAAGGTGACAAGCAAAACTGTTTTGCATTCTAATACAATTTTATTTTGCAATTTGACCTAGATCAACGGAGTTGTTGCAGCTTTAAATAACGTTTGCATTCGAACCTGTATTAAACATACACGTTTTTTTTTTCATTTTAATTGTATATAGATTAGAGTATTTTAAAGAAATGTAGAAATCCGTATTAAAAAGAACGACATGTAGATTTTATTCCCTACCATTCGTGAACCATGGCAAATAATTAGGCAGATAAAATCCTGTTGGAATGGTTCTAAATTAGATTTACATCCCGGTCAGAATATAAAGGACAAGTCTCACATAAAAGGTACCACTGTCCTATAAAAATATAAAGGACATATAACGTCGTTGTAAATGCAAAACATCGTATCTTGTTTTTGGAAAAAAATAAAGGGGATGTAAAAAAAGTATAATAACTTTTCCCAAACTGAAATGTTTTACTTGAAATTTGGACATATTGTTCAAAAATGATTTGTCATTAATACTGATCAATAGAAATATCTCAAAACCTGCAAGAAGAGTCTTTAACTGGGCACACAAGTTTGCATTTTGAAAATCGCAAGAATGGACATACGAGGTTTTGCATTTACACCGACGATAAGTACTTACTATCGCTAGCTCTGGCAGTCGAATCGCACATGAGATATTCCAGTCAACCTAGATTCCACGTCTGTGCAATGCTTTGACATTTATTTCTACATGTTTCTATATCCCTCACAACTAATGCACTTTCTATGAAACTTCGCACATGTGAATAGGACCAAATCAAAGTATTCCACTCTGACAGCAAAGTCCCACATACGATGCCCTTGCTTTGTTACTTTGAATAATCATCATGTATGTAGGAACACATAATGGAGCTACGGAGTAAAAAGTCCCGTAACTCTCACACACATTTAAGGTAGAACTGGACATATTTCTATGAATTTTAGCTAGATCTACGGTCATAAATTTGGAATCTTTGGAAACTAGAAGTCATTTCCATTTCAAATCTGATTCATTTATTTCCTTGTTCGTTACATTTCGATATTACCAGGACGACGTCAATATAGGCACAAAGCGGCATTTTAATCAGACATTTTGAACGTAAAACAATTACATCGATGGAAAGATCTCTTCAAACGCGGTAAGCTGATATGAAAAGAGTATTACTTACGTCGCATAAATAAACGACAAACCTTCATCTTTTCAAGTCGGCATTTTTAGCTTCGAATTTTGGGTCAGATTTTACTGTTATAATTATTTCCAGACCTTTAGGCTATATCTTTTAATCGTTCCTTGCTTATGAATTTGGCGTGCACATATAGCCTTGATAAAGAGTAGATTTTAAGTCCGAATCTGTGAAAGACATTTCCCTTACGGTATTTGTGGCCGCCATAGAATCGGAATAGCCGATGTTTAGACGCATTTTAATGAGGACCCGTCAAACGGATCAACGTGGATCTATATCAGACTGCTTGTTTACACAGTCTGATCTTGATCCATGTTAATCTCACAAGACATGAAGTCATCTATTTAAGATAAGTTGTAACCTAGGCTTAGAAAAGCTACAGTTATGATTTTAATGTGGAGCAAGAAATGAAAAGCGAAATGAAAAGCAAGCACCACAGAATATTCCTGGCCTTCTAAATAGGATTTAATTAGCTTCAGTTCATTTGTAATAGAATCCGATGCAAATTGGCGTTGCCATTTTCACGAAAACACGAACTTCTTTTGTGGGAGTGCATGTGAATTCCATAAGTCCTTTCCCAAGCAAGAGTTTGCTTTGGAATACAATACATTAATGCAAAGAAAAAAGAAAAAAAAAGAAAATGATATCATGCATTTCTCCTTTTAGGCATTTGCCTAACTCGAAAAATATTTTGTACTACATTGGACATAAATTTAATCTTCAACAATAACCAATTTTGCAACATCTTTAAAATTCAAACAGCCTATTTTTGGCCGTTTTCCCAAACTATCTTTAAGTTGTAGCTACGTAGTGAGACATAATTTAAAGATTGATGCAATCAGATCTCAGCATACTTAGATAGATTTTAATGTGTTGGCATCAGACAATAATAGTTTACAGTTCAAAAACAATACGTATGGTGGTTGCAAAGCGACAACACAAAATGGCATAAATCAGCCACCATAAATAAAAAATGTACCTGAAGAGAACATCGGGCTCGGGAGAACCTTGAGACAAAAAGGGAAAATGCTGACACCCAACAACAGGGAAAACACGTCGCAAATAAAATCAAAATTGAATTATTTCCACATTATGCTACTTTTTCCTGTCAAAATCATCGAAAACCCCGAGCTACGCAGGGCTACCTCTAGCTATAGCTTATTCATCCTCGCAGGCCAAGGATTATATATCCACTTTGTTTCTTACTACTTCGTTCGCAAGGGACAACGTGGCGGAAAATCCTTGACTTGCGAATATTCGAGCTTCTAGAAAATTATCTGAAATACATTTTCGCGCTTATTTTATTTTGATTGTCGAATGAGGCAAATTTATTATAATATATACCCCACCTAACCCCACCTATAAATTTCAATTTCCGTACTCTATCTCAAGAACCGGTTGACCTAGGACCATGAAACAGTTGTTGCCTTTTGGTCCAAGGAGATGTCTTTTTTGTTTTATGGTCATGCAGGTCAAAAATCAAGGTCACAATTGGACTTTGTTTGAACTCCGTTTCCGCGCTGTAACTCAAGAACTGTTTGACCTAGGACTATGATAGCTCACAGAATTGTTACCCTTGTTCTAAGAAGGTACCCTATTGTTTTGGGATTACGAAGGTCCAATGTCAATGTCACAATTAGACTGTCTAAAATCATTTTCTATACTTTAACTCATGAACCAATTCACATACAGCACTTTTTCGGTGTCAAGGTGCTAGTGGGGGTATTTGTCCGCTTTGTGACAGTTCTAGTTATCAATGACACGATGTTTACGCTGATGTTCATTTTTATGATATCGATTCTGCCTTTTTAAATGCCCTCTCAAATGAAAGTCATTTCATAATTCGTGTTATCAATGGATTATCGTAATTTTCTTGCTTCATCTCAAACTTCCATAACCTTTCTAAACAGGAACGTGAACACCATGTACCGTCAAGTTAAAAGAAATACAAATGCCACATATCCATTAAAAATAAGGGTCATTTTGTTTTCCCGTTCTGGAGAAATGATATTGAATTGTACATGTAAAATGGGAATCTCTCTAAAATTGAAAAATGGAGATTTAATGTTGTGTCTTTAAGCCGAAATGATCCAATTATCCCTTTCAACAAGCTATCTGTCCCAGTAATGCTTTTATAGTAATGTCAAAATGAATCTGATTCCTTGTATTTTCTATAATTTTCCATGACCATCTCCTTTTTCCATGTTATTGCTTTCTTTATTTTCTGTCTTTCTTTTTAAATTGATAAAATGAAATTGAAATTATACTCCTTATTCTAATTTAGGCAATGACCCTCTTCAGCGGTCCGGTGTATTTTGATTACAAAATATTCACTCAGTTCCTTGTCAAAACTGATAACATTCGTGAAAAGTGATTCCCATCACTTTTCACGAATGCTCTCAGCTTTGACAAGAGGATGAGGGGGTACGTTGTTTCCTATGAAAGTGAAGAACAATGGGGAAGAAGTTGTTGAAGGCTTGCATAGATGGTCATTAATTTACCATGGGACATAATAATTCATTGCTACATGTATTTCTACTGTTAGTCCGTCTGATGACCCCGGAAAAAATGATTTAGCTGCACCCCCCTAGGTACCAAGGTTGTTATATACCATTTTAAAGCTTGAAATATGCTGGATACGATGCACAATGTTGTCAAGTTGTAAACCTGTGCAGATCCCGTGGAAACGCACAAATATATGGGTGGGGTAAGATAACATATGAATTATTTGAAATACAATTGTCAAATAAAAGTCGTCTCAACCCCAACAACTAAGGAATGTACTCCTTCAAATTTATAAAATTATTATGGAATAAACCAGAAGAAACACACAAAATACATTTCAATCGATTATGCGTAAAAATATGGCTCTGATATCTCGTCAAATTGCATATGGTGGGTGGGGTAATTTTTGCACAGTAAAACACTTAACCACAAAAACAAATAATCGTTTTACTGTTCCGTGAAACGTTTGTACAACCGTTTTTAGATCGAATACAACTTTTTTGGATCTTAGCTAAACACATTCACCTAAAATCTTACCGGATATACACAAGAAACGGTTCTAAGCTTATCTTGAAAGTATCCCCTATTTCCCAGTAAATAACAACATCGTCCGTCAAATAATTTCAAATAAGGCGAATTTGTATGGAGATCGCTGCACCACAAACCCCCGATGTACCAAAGATATTATATACCATTTTAAAGCTTGGAATATGCTGGTTATAATGTATAATGTTGTCAAGTTGAAAACCTGTGCAGGTCCCGTGTAAACAAATACATATGTGGGTGGGGTAAGATAAGGTATAATATATTTCAAATACATTTGTCATATAAAATTGTTTTAAACCCAACAGCTTAGGAATGTACTCATTCAAATTCATAAAATTATTATGGAATAAAGCAGAAGAGACAGGCAAAACACATTTCAACCGATTATACGAGGTAATAAGGCTCAGATATCGCGTCTAATTGCATATAGTGGGTGGGGTAATTTATACACAGTAAAACACTTAGTCACAAAAACAAATAATCGCTTTATTGTTCCGTGAAACATTTGTAGAACCGTTTTTGGATTAAAAACAACTTATTTGGATCTTAGTAGATAATCTTTACTAAATATCGTATCAGATATGAACAAGCTACAGTTTTAGGCTTATCTTGAAAGCGACCCTATTTCCCCGTAAATTACAACATCGTCGTCAAATGATTTTAAATGGGGAAGCTTTTAAAAAGATCTCTGCACCCCTTACCCCTGATGTACCAAGGCTGTTATATACCAGTGAAAAGCTTGGAAAATGCTGGATACAATGCACGATGTTGTCAAGTTGTAAACCCGTATATGTCCCGTGTAAACACATAATTATATGGATGGTGTAAGATAATAAACAAATTATATGAACTACATTTGTCAATTGAAATTGTCTTAAATCCAACAACTTATGGCTTTACAAATTCGAATTCATGAATTTATCATTGAATAAACCTGAAGGGACATACAGAAAACGTTTCAATTTATTATAGGCAGAAATAATGTTCATATATTTCGTAAAATTGCACATGGTGGGTGGGGTGTTTTATACACAGTGATATACGTAGTCACACAAACAAATAATACATGTAGCATTATTGTTCTGTAAAACGTCAGTCCAACCGTTTATAGATTAATTACAAACTTTTTTGGATCTTAGTAAAACACCTACACCCCATATCTAAACAGATATATTCAAGACAGGGTTTTAGACTGCACTTGAATATGCCCCCTGTTACTTACAACATAGTCATTTAGATGAAATCACACATGTGGGCTATTGAAGGAGTTGCTGCATCAGACCACAATTGACCAAAGCTGTTACATACCACTTAACAGCTTAATATATGTTGGATACAATGCAAGATGTCGTCAAGTTGTAAACCTGTGGATTTCCCGTGTAAACACACAAATATGTGGGTGGGGTAAGATAAACATTTTTAAATGCATTTGTCAAATATATATCGTCCTAAACCCACCCTTTTAGAAATGTTCTCATTCAAATGCATGGAATGATAATTGAAATTACCTGAAGAGATCTACTAAATACATTTCAATCGATGACACCATGAAAATGGCTACGACGGATCCAGGATTTCTTCTAAATGAATCTTCAATATTCGACCTCAAAAATTGGAAAAATCAACTAAACTAACTTCAATTAAATAAAAAAAAAGTGATGTCAGTGTCCCGAGGTCTTGTTAAAAATTTCTGTTTTGGCCCTGGGCCGGTGGAATTGGGCAAATAGCGACGTTTTGTTGTAAATTGGGAAAAACTAAAACATGTATGACAGCTATCAATTAGACTGTATGTATGTAAAATACACTTGTAAATACTCATTAAACTGTATTCAAAACGTTTGTAAATGAAGATATTGCCTTATCTTGGGGAAATCTGGGTGCTCATTTGGGAATTTAACTCAAGAATTGGAATTGTCAGTCTCAATTTAATAACCATTAGATTGTGATCAGAAAAAATATTGCAGAGATTCTTTGTTTTGATGTAATTCACACCACAGATATGCTACCGGTGCACATAATCGCACAATGACAGCTTACACTCGTGATGACTGCAGTGAGTATGATAACCATTGGCACCAGCCCAGTAACAGCTATTCAACTGATTGTAAGGTGCGAGTCTCCGAAGTTGGGTAAAAAACATAACATATAGGTGTAAGCTAAGACAAAAAACCTTTAAGCAATTTTTGAGGACAGTTAACTCTTGATACAATGGTCTGATATATTCGGAAGTGCAAATAGAAGAGTTAAATTGAAAGCCCAGTTGATCACAATAGCTGAATTGTGCCCCTCAATTCTCATTTTAATTGATTAATAAAAATAGAAAATTATCAAGAAATGTACAAAATAAGGGGAAACAAAACCATTCTCTAACAGAGAATTTTTGCTTAGCCCATTGAAGTCTTTTACTCCACAAAAGTGTCATTCAGAAATAAAATACATTCCTGTATTAATCATTAACGGACTGTATTATCGATTTCAAGTTAACATATATACATCTTTTTATGAATCTATGCTGTCCTTAAAATTATTTGTATTACTTTTCCACATCAATTTAGAAACAAAATGAATGTTGTACGCGCCCATTCCATGTGTAAATCTGCTGTTGGCCGTCATATTGGACGCCATCATGTTATTGGTGTATTGTCCAATGATACCACATTAAAATCTTTTTCATTCACAAATCAATATATCTTATATCAAAAATGCTAAAATGTTTTCAAAAGATGTTCTTGCTCAGATGAACTGTCCATACAATATGTATTTTTGCTATATGACTATGAATAATTTAAGCAGATATTATTGTAAGTTAGAGGTGAAGATCGGACATATGGGAGCAGCTTAGAACTATTATGTCTTGTTTATATCTGTTCAATTGCGTGAAGATGTTGGACTAATCTCCAAATAATTTGTATTTAATCTATGAATGGTTGTACAAACGTTTTACAGATTATTTGTTTGTGTGGCAAAATATTTAATTGTGTATAAATTACCCCCTCCCCCCCCCCCCACACACACACAAACACACACACCAACCGTATGCAAATTGACTAACTATCTGGAATTATTTCTGCGTATAACAGATTGAAATGTATTTTGTATATCGCTTCTGGTCATTTCAATAATAATTTCATGCATTTGAAGTGTGAGAACATTTCTTGTGAGTTAAAGACAATTAATATTTGACAATTGCTTTTCAAAAAAATGTTATCTTACCCCACCCATATATTTGTATGCTTACACGGGACCTACGCATGTTTACATCTTGACAGCATTGTGCATCGTATCCAGCCTATTTCAAGCTCGAAAATGGTATATAACTGCATGTGTACATTATGGTCGGCTTGATTTAAGCTGTAGTTACGAGATTTTATAACAACACCGATGGTTTATCGAAACATAACGGTAAACCTAGTCTATTGTTAGCACAAAATTCTTTGCCATTGGCATGTCAATTGTTGTGATTTTCAGTCGATAAATCGATACAATAACACGTGCAATGAAGAACAATTGGGGCATGACATTTTTCTGATCGTCTATTGGTTAATCGATGTTTTTTGATTGTCAGTCGGCGTTTGGTCAATTTTGATTTGACAAATGTATTTCAAATAATTATCTTACCCCACCCACATATGTATTTGTTTTCACGCGACCTGCACAGGTTTACAACTTGACAACATCGTACATTGTATTCACCATATTCCAAGCTTTCAAATGGTATATAACAACCTTGGTGCATTGGGGGTTAGGGGTGCAGAGATCTCCTTAACACCCTCCCCCTAATATTTGAAATCATTTGACGACGATGTTGTAATATCAGGGAAATAGGAGGTACTATCAAGAAAAGAGTAGAACTATATATTGTTTATAACTGATAAAGTATTTGCTGTAGAAGTTTAACTATGATCCAAATAAGTCGTTTTTAATCTAAAAAACGGCTGTACAAACGTTTCACGGAACAATAATGCGATTATTTGTTTGCGTGGCTAAGTGTTTTACTGTGTACAAATTACCTGACCCACCATATGCAATTTGACGAGATGTCTGAGCTTTATTATCTCGTATAATCGGTTGAAATGTGTTTTGCATGTCTCTTCTGCTTTATTCCATAATAATTTTATGAATTTGAATGAGTACATTCCTAAGTTGTTGGGTTTAAAACGATTTTATATGACAAATGTATTTCAAATATATCATATCTTATCTTACCCCACCCACATGTTTTTGTTTATACGGGACCTGCACAGGTTTACAACTTGGCAACATCGTACATTGTATCCAGCATATTCTAAGCTTTAAAATGGTATATAACAGTCTTTGTACATCGGGGATTAGGGGTGCAGCGATCTCTATACAAATCCGCCTTATTTGAAATCATTTGACGGACGATGTTGTAATTTACTGGGAAATATGGGGTTCTTTCAAGATAAGCCTAGAACCGTTTCTTGTGTATATCCGAATATATTTTGGGTAAATGTGTTTGACTAAGATCCAAATAAGTTGTATTTAATCTAAAAACGGTTGTACAACGTTTCACGGAACAATAATGCGATTATTTGTTTTTGTGACGAAGTGTTTTACTGCGTGAAAATTACCCCACCCACCATATGCAAATTGACGAAATATCTGAGCTTTTTTTCTACGTATAATCGGTTGAAATGTGTTTTGTATGTCTCTTCTGGTTTATTCGATAACAATTGTATGAATTCGAATGGGTGCAATACAATGTTTTTGGGTTTTAGACGACTTTTATTTTACATATGTATTTCAAATATTTTAAATGTTATATTACCCCACCCACATGTTTGTGTGTTTCCACTGGACCTGCACAGGTTTACAACTTGACAACATTGTGCATCGCATCCAGCATATTTCAAGCTTTAGAATGGTATATAACAACCTTGGTACCTAGGGGGGTGCAGCGAACTCCTTAAATAGCCCCCTTATTTGATTTCATCCGACGGACTATGTGTGCTTTTTGAGTCAAATCGAATATTGATTTTCGTCCGACGAGAACTGAAATCAGCCCGACAATAAATAAATACTTCTGACGCAAAAGGTACACCATTCATTTTCACATTTTCAAGCTTGAAGTATTCAGTAAATCATAATATTTCAGCACCATTAGTCAAAGTTATCCATTATTTAGTCTGCATTTCTACAAAACAATTTCTTGCGTCGTCTAGAGAGAGTAGAATAAGATTACTTGATCGCTAACACAACATTAAATCTCCATTTTTACAATTTCTAGGAAACACTTGGTGATTGAATTTCAGTTTGTGTTTAGCCTGCAGCAACTTTATTCATGACTGGAGATTCTTCACCGAATTAGGCATACACGCTTAACCCTTTCCCGAACGACAAAATTTTAGGGTGATCCACTTCAAAAATTGCGACAAATGACATAATGTATGCTATTAAAGATACAATTTGTGTAAAATATGGCTCAGAAAATATTGAGACAAAAGGAGAAACTGCTGGTTATCAGCAGTTTCTTCTTTTGTTTCAATATTTTCACAAGCCATTTCTATTAGGGACGTCAAAACCAGGTCTTGTTTGGGAAAGGGTTAAAAAAAGTTATAATGGCGCTGCAGAATGTGAACGAACACCAAAAGCCGTACAAACAATTTTAAATCGATTGTCAAAATCCAAATTACATTACAAACCATCTGATTGGACGAGACGTATGTCTCGGCCAATCGGATAGGTTGTTATGTAACTTTAAAGGTCATTTTGAATTAGACTGGAAGATTAATACCACCCATGATCTCCGAAATGAATAGAACAAATTTTTAATCGGTCAACTAATATTCTAATTGTCAATTAGGATGCGTCATCTTTCCTTGTGCTGAAGGCTTTGTTTTGCTATTGAAGATTAATCTTATACCTATAGCCTCAGCAAAACCCAACATTATGGTAATGTCTAACAAATTTTCCCAGGATGCTAATAAGATTTTCTCAATTTCAAGCTTCTGATTTGTTTATTATTTTTATTTATTTATTTATTTATTTATTTTTTTTTTTTTTGAAAAAAAAAAATACATGAAGTAACATTGTACATTTTATGCATTTTTTGTAATACATTGTATATATTCAGAGTATCTAACAATAAAATGTTATTATAATTCTTACGCAAGAATTGAATGAACAAATGCATAATACATTAATTATATTCTCATTGCCTTTTATATAAAAAGAAAATGCGATAGTGCCCCAAAGAACACGTGTACGAGACCGAATAATTGTGCAGATGTATTGAACAGTGTGGTATTCTTGATCACTGCTGTAAAGAATTCAAACAAGGTCAATGAACATTATTTACTTTTACCGTTCGAAATGAGTTCAATAATTGCGTAATTGCATTTATAATTATGGATTTCGGATATTCAAATAAACAAATATATTCAAAACCACACTCAGACCGACTTTTTTTAGACATAAAAGTTAGTTTCTTAAAATCCTGAAAAGAAATGGTAGCACCACACTATTGATATGAATCGTATAATACAGAAATTTGATTTTTTTACTATTCATACTTCCATTAATTAAAGTAGAATATCCGTAATGTGGCCATTTTGCAATTCATAAAACATCGGAATTTTTCGAGCTGCGTCGTTAAGTGGTTCGGGCGCGGTCGTAAACATTCAGCGGTGGAAAGTTCCACCGATGAAAGTTTTCGACGTCGCCCGAATAATTCCGATATCGTTCGAATGTCATTAAGGATGGACTACCTTTATGTCTACTCCATCTTCTTTTTCTAAAAAGTTGGTCACAAACCACGTCACTTGTGACATCACGATGCGGTCTGGAGTGGAAGAGGCAAGACCTATCGATTCGGGCAACTTATTTTCCTTACGTTTGTCGCATCGATCGCTACACTACATGACTTGTCAATCGGTTTTAAATTGCATGCAATTGAAACAAGAGGACCCTGAGGGCCCTAAATCGCTCACCTGAGTTATGTTTTAATAATGCCAAATAACTTTGCATATGTTACGCATTGTTGTCCCAGGGAAGAATTTGGCCATGTAGTTTCAGAGGACATGTTGTTTACAGAAAATGATCAGCTTTTATGACATTTCCCATTTTCTGATGCCACAGCAACCAGAGTTTTTCATAGATTTCAATTCTTTTAGCAACTTTTATAAGGGACCACCCAATGAACATTACTGCCAAGTTTGGTTGATTTTGACCCAGAAGTTAAGGAGGAGATGTCGTTAAAAGAAGTTGTTGAGCTTTTGCGAAAATTCCCATTTTCCGATGCCACGGCAACCATAGTTTTCCATGAGTATCAATTCTTTTAGCAATTTTTAAAAGGGACCACCCAAGGAACATCTCTGCCATGTTTGGTTGATTTTAACCCAGAATTTAAGGAGAAGATGTCGTTTAAAGAAATAGTTGAATTTTTGTGAAATTTCCCATTTTCCGATGCCATGGCAACCAGAGTTTTTCATGGATTTCAATTCTTTTAGCAATTTTTATAAGGGACTATCCAAGGAACATTTCTGCCAAGTTTGGTTGATTTTGACCCAGAAGTTAAGGAGGAGATGTCGGTTTAAAGAAATTGTTGAGCTTTTGTGAAATTTCCCATTTTCTGATGCCACGGCAACCAGAGTTTTTCATGGATTTCAATTCTTTTAGCAATTGTTATAAGGGACTACCCAAGGAACATTTTTGCCAAGTTTGGTTGATTTTGACCCAGAAGTTAAGGAGATGTCGTTTAAAGAAATTGTTGCGCTTTTGTGAAATTTCCCATTTTCTGATGCCACGGCAACCAGAGTTTTTCATGGATTCCAATTCTTTTAGCAATTTTTATAAGGGACCACCCAAGGAACATTTCTGCCAAGTTTGGTTGATTTTGACCCAGTAGTTTAGGAGGAGATGTCGTTTAAAGAAATAGTTGAGTTTTTGTGAAATTTCCCATTTTCCGATGCCACGGCAACCAGAGTTTTTCATGGATTTCAATTCTTTTAGCAATTTTTATAAGGGACCACCCAAGGAACATTTCTGCCAAGTTTGGTTGATTTTGACCCAGTAGTTTAGGAGGAGATGTCGTTTAAAGAAATTGTTGAGTTTTTGTGAAATTTCCCATTTTCCGATGCCACGGCAACCAGAGTTTTTCATGGATTTCAATTATTTTAGCAATTTTTATAAGGGACCACCCAAGGAACATTTCTGCCAAGTTTGGTTGATTTGGACCCAGTAGTTTAGGAGGAGATGTCGTTTAAAGAAATTGTTGAGCTTTTGTGAAATTTCCCATTTTCCGATGCCACGGCAACCAGAGTTTTTCATGGATTTCAATTCTTTTAGCAATTTTTATGAAGGACCACCCAAGGAACATTTCTGCCAAGTTTAGTTGATTTTGACCCAGAAGTTAAGGAGGAGATGTCGTTTAAAGAAATTGTTGAGCTTTTGTGAAATTTCCCATTTTCTGATGCCACGGCAACCAGAGTTTTTCATGGATTTCAATTCTTTTAGCAATTGTTATAAGGGACCACCCAAGGAACATTTCTGCCAAGTTTGGTTGATTTTGACCCAGAAGTTAAGGAGATGTCGTTTAAAGAAATTGTTGCGCTTTTGTGAAATTTCCCATTTTCTGATGCCACGGCAACCAGAGTTTTTCATGGATTCCAATTCTTTTAGCAATTTTTATGAAGGACCACCCAAGGAACATTTCTGCCAAGCTTGGTTGATTTTGACCCAGTAGTTTAGGAGGAGATGTCGTTTAAAGAAATTGTTGAGTTTTTGTGAAATTTCCCATTTTCCGATGCCACGGCAACCAGAGTTTTTCATGGATTTCAATTATTTTAGCAATTTTTATAAGGGACTACCCAAGGAACATTTCTGCCAAGTTTGGTTGATTTTGACCCAGTAGTTTAGGAGGAGATGTCGTTTAAAGAAATTGTTGAGCTTTTGTGAAATTTCCCATTTTCCGATGCCACGGCAACCAGAGTTTTTCATGGATTTCAATTATTTTAGCAATTTTTATAAGGGACTACCCAAGGAACATTTCTGCCAAGTTTGGTTGATTTTGACCCAGTAGTTTAGGAGGAGATGTCGTTTAAAGAAATTGTTGAGCTTTTGTGAAATTTCCCATTTTCCGATGCCATGGCAACCAGAGTTTTTCATGGATTTCAATTCTTTTAGCAATTTTTAAAAGGGACCACCCAAGGAACATTTCTGCCAAGTTTGGTTGATTTTGACCCAGAAGTTAAGGAGGAGATGTCGTTTAAAGAAATTGTTGATCTTTTGTGAAATTTCCCATTTTCTGATGCCACGGCAACCAGAGTTTTTCATGGATTTCAATTCTTTTAGCAATTTTTATGAAGGACTACCCAAGGAACATTTCTGCCAAGTTTGGTTGATTTTGACCCAGAAGTTAAGGAGGAGATGTCGTTTAAAGAAATTGTTGCGCTTTTGTGAAATTTCCCATTTTCTGATGCCACGGCAACCAGAGTTTTTCATGGATTCCAATTCTTTTAGCAATTTTTATGAAGGACCACCCAAGGAACATTTCTGCCAAGCTTGGTTGATTTTGACCCAGTAGTTTAGGAGGAGATGTCGTTTAAAGAAATTGTTGAGCTTTTGTGAAATTTCCCATTTTCCGATGCCACGGCAACCAGAGTTTTTCATGGATTTCAATTCTTTTAGCAATTTTTATAAGGGACCACCCAAGGAACATTTCTGCCAAGTTTGGTTGATTTTGACCCAGTAGTTTAGGAGGAGATGTCGTTTAAAGAAATTGTTGAGCTTTTGTGAAATTTCCCATTTTCCGATGCCACGGCAACCAGAGTTTTTCATGGATTTCAATTTTTTAGCAATTTTTATAAGGGACCACCCAAGGAACATTTCTGCCAAGTTTGGTTGATTTTGACCTAGTAGTTTAGGAGGAGATGTCGTTTAAAGAAATTGTTGAGCTTTTGTGAAATTTCCCATTTTCTGATGCCACGGCAACCAGAGTTTTTCATGGATTTCAATTATTTTAGCAATTTTTATAAGGGACCACCCAAGGAACATTTCTGCCAAGTTTGGTTGATTTTGACCCAGTAGTTTAGGAGGAGATGTCGTTTAAAGAAATTGTTGAGCTTTTGTGAAATTTCCCATTTTCCGATGCCACGGCAACCAGAGTTTTTCATGGATTTCAATTATTTTAGCAATTTTTATAAGGGACCACCCAAGGAACATTTCTGCCAAGTTTGGTTGATTTTGACCCAGTAGTTTAGGAGCAGATGTCGTTTAAAGAGATTGTTGACGCCGTGACGGACAGACGGACAGACGGACAGACGGACGCCGGACATTGATAGATCACAATACCTCACCTTGAGCACTTCGTGCTCAGGTGAGCTAGATATTAAAGTAAGTTAGGGCGGTATCATTGAAGTGAGGGGAATACATGTAATTCGGATCGGAAATATCTAAATGAAATCACGCAGCCACCAGTTTCTCAAATGTCTTCGTAAAATGAACCAAAGGTGTGTTTACAGTTAGTCAAGCATTCAACAAGGACGACTGTCGTCCATGGGTTGCTCTACCATACGATAAACGTTAGGAAATTAAGTGACAAAGGTCAAACCGAATAATGCCTATCTTTATCTGCAGTCCAGGTCGATTTGTGACATCACAAATCATGTGGATTGTATATCTTGATAGAACAAGTCATTTTTATAGTGATGAAGAATGAACAGTTTAGCCAAACCACTGTTCTTATTTTTTAAAATATGAAAGCTGTAATAAAATGGATGTTTAAAGTGAGAGTTTGCGTACATTATATTCATAGCACACAGCAATGTGAAAGGTGAGAAAATACCGGTTGTCCACTTTTTTTTTTTTTTTTTTTTTTTTTTTTTTGACTAAAAGTGCTCTTACATGGGACGTCCAAAGCAGCCTTTCTTAAGATAAAAGTACAAATAAAAATCTTGCAATGAAACGAGACATTTTGTAGCGTGAGAATAAGACGATCTTACTTCATTTCTCCTACTCAAAAAGGCGGGTTTTGGTCTCCAAGGAATAGAACGATAAATCTAACGACTTAACTTGTATTACTCGTTTCCCAATTTATTCCCTTAAGGTTTACTTTTCGCGGATTTATCTTTTTGCAATTCTGAGAAATGATATATATTGTCGGTGTTTTTGCGAAACCTCGAAACTACAGTTTTAATTAAGATGGAGTTACTAGGTTTTGAAACAACACCGACGATATATCTGTTTTAGGAGCGTGAATTATGTTCGATATAAATTCTATACGAATTTACTCAAATGATGATTAGACCTTTTGCTTCTACTTCAGTCGACACTCGTTGTGTCGAAGTCGGAGGGACCGTCAAAATACCTCGACATATCCGAGTTCGACTCATCCGATTTTGTTCGGCTTCGATAAAGTTGATATTTGACCGTTTTTTAAACTAATCAAGTACAATTAATATTGAAATACAGTAGGAAAAGGAAAGAAATTGCTCGTTTCGAGCAATTTCTATCCTTTTCCTACTATATTTCAATAGCTATATTCAGTTCGAAATCATTTTATTTGGAAAAAAATATGTCCATTGATGAGGACGGGACCAGATTTGAACTTCGACTTAAGCGATAATTCGACTTATCCGATGTCGACATAACGAGTGTCGACTGTATTATGTTTCGGGTTCAATTTATGTCAACATCCGCGTGTACTGTTATCTTTAAAATTCTAAAAGTCTGATTCGGGAAAAATGGCAAAGCATGGGAATTATGTAGTTTCTTCAAAACTTCGTGTAAGAACGTCCTTAATGATTTACACAAGTCTATGATTGAACATAATCTCATATCAATCTCTTCGATGCATACTGAACACCGTAATAAGTAAATATATCAATTTCAAACGGACCGTAAGCACAAAAACATACCTTATAAACGACATCCTAGTCTAGAATGTTTTTGTCAGCAATGATTATATCGAAATTGGGCTATAGAAGCAAGCTTAAATATGAATGATGTACCTCTGTACACATACAGCTGCAGCAAGCAGAAACGACTGTATCCGATACTATATACTTTCTACAAAACTTAATACCCTTTATGCAAAGTAATATTATCTTCGACACGTCTGACGGGCCTTTTAAACAAAAAAGTTGTATTTTACCCACAAAAGCAAGTAAATCTTTATCCTTCTCGAAATATACATGTAGATGAATGAATAAGACGTATAATCACTATACTCAGATGTGTCACCATTTTCCGAGATAATCATTTCGTAGGCCTACGTCAGGAATCCATGATCAGGTTTTCCAGCCGGTGCGATATGACCATAACAGTTGAAAGAGGCATCTAAACACAATCAATCATTCTCTCTTACCCTTAATGATTTAAGGAGAAATGTGAATTTCTAGTTACTCAAAAAGACATATACGATCCCTAAGGAATAAGACGATAAATCTAACGAATTAACTTATATTGCTCATTTCCTAGTATATCCCCTCGGGTTTTATCTCTTACCATTATCATCGTTATTCGGTGTTATAAATCTAGATGTCATCGGCAGATACAACGACTCTCGTCTCAACAGATATCAATCATAACTCTTCATTCAATTATGAACTACTGTATAAGAGTATACTGTATAAGAGGAAATGTGAATTTCTACTTCTAAAAAAGACATATACGATCCCTAAGGAATAAGACAATAAATCTAACGAATTAACTTATATTGCTCATTTCCGAGTTTATCCCCTCGGGGTTTATCTCTTACCAACGTCCTGTTATTCATTGTTATAAATGGAGACACTCCACAACGGGAAATGCTTCCGGGTCGTAGTATACAAACATAGTTCCGTCAAAAATGGATTCGCTCCTTTTATTGCATTGATTCTGTGTCTATAGAATAGGCAGATGCATGAAATGTGGTTCTGTATACTGGCAGACCATCAGTGTACTGCTAGGATGTGTTTTAATGATTCTTTCGGGAACTAGTTTCTTGCGCGGTCGTGACCTTTCATGGGGGTGTGTCACATGCAGATCCCGAAAGAGATAGCAAATTTCAAGGGTGGCTGTGTTCACGGGTGCGTGATTTTAGCTGATGGTGCTATTGAATTAAAGACAAAGAAATGGTCTGTCAGACAGACTAAGTAAAATGTGCCACAAAGACTTCTGAGAGCAGCTAGAAGCTGCCAAATTGGCCCATTTCACTACTAGTATATATTCAATAGGCCCGTTTCGTTGAGGAGTGACACCAAATGATTCCATACTAAAGACGGTCGAGGAAGATAAAACTACAGTCGACACTCGTTATGTCGACATCGGATAAGTCGAAATTCCACTTAAGTCTAAGTGAGAGTCATGTCCCATCCTCAACATATGGATATCGAAATGTTTAATTAAAATAATTCCGAAACAAATACAGCCATTGAATTTTAGTAGGAAAAGGATAGAAATTGCTCGTTTCGAGCAATTTCTTTCCTTTTTCTACTATATTTCAATAATAGACACATATGATGCCTATCAAAAATGGTTAAAAAACGTTTTCATAGAAATTAATCAAAATTGGATGAGTTGAACTCCGGATATGTCGAGGTATTTTGACGCCCCCATCCGACTTCGACACAACGAGTGTCAACTGTATTTTCGTCTCAACAGATATATCAATAATACTTTATTAGATCTTTATTTAACGCTTTAATAAACAAGACATGGCTTTTGGTGTGTCTAACCAAATAAGTTTCGGAAAACATTGAGACAACAGAAGAAAATGCTGATAACCAGCATTCTTCTTTAATCGCAATATTTTGTGCTAAATTGTACACAAAATCTATCTTTATAAACATCCATATTGTTTTCTGTAGCTGCTTTCAAAATGGATCAGTCCAATTTTCTGTCGTTTTGGAAACGGATGATTACTTAATTATAACCAAAAGAGAGCGAGACAAAGAAAATAATGCGCTAAATTCATACATTTTCAGCATTGCATGTTTTATAAATTTGCTTTCTAATTACTGGAACATGACGAAAATGGCTCAAATGGCTTAAAAATCTAAGAATTAACCAACTTGTATGTTTAACCCATTACCAAACGACAAATTTTGGGCTGGTTCATATTCAAAGATATTGCAGACGATAATTTCAAGTGAATGAAATTTAATATTTTTTGCATTTATTGTGTAGAAAATATTGCGGGAAGTGAAGAAACTGCTTGTCACAAGCAATTTCTCCATTTTCTACTATGCTTTCCAAAACCATTATATTGCAGGGAGTCAAAAAGAGTCACTGTGTGGTATTGGGTTAAGTGATTGTCTCGCGTAAAGGTATATTGTAGGTATCTCATTTAACAAGCCCCATGGAAACAAGGGTTTATAAACTTGTTAAAGCTTACCGGAAATGAAAACCGTGTCTATATTGGAATATAGAGTAAGCCACATGTATACAAAGTCAGAAGTCCGGAGGTTAAAAACCTTGATAAAATTGATTTTGTTCAGCCTGTACAGTTTGTTTTTGTTATTTTGCTACAAAAAATGTCTTGTATGATTAAGACAAAAGAGTTGACGACAATAAAACTTATAGATCATTATCTCCGAATTCAAAGATAATGCAGACAACAATTTCATGTGAATTATTATTATTATTATTATTATTATTATTATTATTATTATTATTATTATTATTATTATTATTTTTTGTCTTTTGGGGTAGAAAATATTGTGGAAAATGAACAAATTGCTTATCACATGTAGTTTCTTCACTTTCCACAATGTTTTCCCAAGCCTTTTCCTGAGAGGGACTGCAGTTATGGGTTTGAAACTTTAATCGATGTTTGAAGAGAATGAATTACCAAAATTAAAAAAAGTCATCGTTGGATCAATTGGGCCTAAACTTTATGATATAAAAAACTGGAATAAAAAGGAAAAAATGTTTCGGAAGCAAAAAAATCAGCATTTTTATTGTAAAAAGATCCCATTTTCTTAAAACGATGATAAAACTCTTCAGAATTTAAAAAAAGTAAGCATAGAATTAAACAATAAATACATTGGATAGAAGAATCTTAGTCACATTTTTATAACATAAATAAAATTGACATACTTATTATTCCGAGAAAGTGTTATCTATTCCGTGATATGTCCACTGTCCATTAAATTACGGACTCGGAATTAATTGTCAGAATTTGGTTGTCAAGAAAGAGCCGCCCAATAAGCTTTCAGCCTTAAGAAGACAATTCGATCACTTGGATATTGGGAATTTCCCGTCTTCGCGGGATCATTGCCATGGCAACGATTTATCTAGTTGTCGTTTGGCTTTAAAACCCGAATAATTGGGCGACGAACAAGTGACGGCATTTCGTATGTCCGTAAATGTAGCGGAAAACTAAATTGCTCACACTATGGGTTAGTAATTAATTTGCAAAAATACAGGATGTCTGAGACAAATGTTTGACTGCGCAAGGTTGGGGGCCGATTATTGTCGTTGCGAATCATGGTAAATTGTACTAGAAACCTATTAAAGACTTCATGAATATTTCCACCTGCGATATAGCCATAACAATGTACGGCTAGAATACCTTGGGGATAAAGTTCACTGATGTCAAAAACTCACGGCTGGCTGTGTTGAATCCTCTTAAATAACCCATTTCCAAGCAATGACACCTTTACACGCCCTACAATATAATGGCACCAAAATAAAATTGTTTTCAAAAAACATTGTGGAAAATGAAGAAATTGCTTGTGACAAGCAATTTCATCAATTCTCACAATGTTTTCTATCCACAGAGACCAAAAGTTGTAAAATGCCATCCAACTCAAAATATCGTCATGAACATTAACCCATTACCACACAGAGATGCCTTTTGACACCCAACAACATAAAGGCTTTGGAAAATATCATTGAAAATGAAGAAATTGCTTGTAACAAGCAATTTCTTCATTTCCCAAGATGTTTTCTATCCAAAAATCGAAATATTTTTAGAATTCTATCTACTCGAAATTGTCGTCTGCAACCCCTTTCAAATTGGAACAGTCATTTTCATAGGCGTAGGAAGAGGGGGGGCAGGGGGGGCCTGCCCCCCCCCAATAATTTGAAAAAGGGGTCCATAAAACAACCATTTTTCCATTTACTAGAACGTTTGCCCCCCCCCCCCCCCCCCCCCCATATTACAAACCTTCCTACGCTACTGATTTTTTTTTTTCTCGTTTGATAGCGGGTAACAGACTGCGGGAATATCACCTGTACGTGACAAGCCTGGTAAATGAACCAAACACTTTGCCCCGAGTCTGACTCCATTGTACGTCATTTTTTTCTAGCTAGTGTCATTCAAATTCATGTTGGTGACTTCCAGAATTTATCCTTTCTCCTAGTCTGACTCCTAGGCCGTGAGAATGAATAAGCCAGTGTATAAATTTACAAAGGTACTTCACTCCTGCTGGAAAAATCATTTACTCAAATTACTGCCCTTCTCGTTATAATCTCACAGATCCACATTTATAGAGAGTATGGCAGTGGGGTAAATTAGATGTACATTACTTACATATATTTTATTAAAAACCAGATCAGCCAGACTGGAGCCAGTCTACCTTTCTCCAAGCATCTCTTGGTTTTGGGTCTCTGTATGTGACCCGTTACGCTAAAATGGGCATCATGGGATCTCAATATATCCAAATTCTGAAAAATAGATCAGACATAGAAGACGTTAACCAGATGTCGCATTCGGAAAATGAACATGTTTTAAGATAGGGAAAACAATCATAATAGTGAATAGTATTCAATCCTAGTCAGCCTGTTCGTACAAACTGACTGGATTCGGTACATACACACAGAATTTCAGAAAATCCTCAATATTTTTTTAGAATAATTGACCATATTTAAGGTTTACAGACCCTGTAAAAATCACCACTTTCTAGCCATACGAAATGCATCAAACTACACACACTTGCAAATAGACTTCACAAAAGTTGATTCACCGTGTCAGATTTCAAGATTATGCTTCAAGAAGCAAATAATATACAAATATTATTTCATGCTATATTCATATGCAAGGGAGGTAATTCTGAATATTTTTGTCAAATATTTCCATAAGTATGCATTAATTCAAAATTCTAAACCGTAAAAATGCGTATGTTTGTATTTAGATTGGAAATGTAACACAGTTTAGGAATTATTTGCACTTTTCAAATTTCGTGTCTGGCTGTTAGGTGCTTTTGAGGGGTTGGATACCTTAATTCGATTTGAAGCAGAAAATGTGAGAAAATGTCAGGAGTAAATCAGACGTAGTGGATTTTTGAACAAAAATCAATGAATAAATATTGTATTGAAGATCAACCAAATGTTTGGTTTGGTTGATCTTCAACAACTTTTTTATCAACTGTTGTTTTTTTTTAAATCCATCATGTTCATCTATTGCGTGACGTCTATCCACCTTCTATGCTTGAACCCGAATTCAAATCGGTTCAGTATTAACAATCTTACTGAATATTTTCTGAAATGGTTGTATCACTTGATTATCCACCGTGACATACACGGTGGATAATCACGTGATGCAATAATTACTGAATATCTTCAATAACTTTGTTAATACGGGACCGATTTTACTTCGGTTTGAGGCAGAGAATGTGGACAGAGGTCACGCATTAGATGGACGTGATTGATTTTTGAATAATCAACTAATAAAAAACTTATTGAAGATAAACCAAAATTTTGGTTTATCTTCAATTACTTTTTTATCGGTTGGTTTTTTAAAAATCTACTACGACCATGTTATTCTTGACATTTTTCCACCTTCTCTGCTTCAAGCCGAATTCAAATTGGTCAAGTATTGACAAAGTTATTGAAGATTATCGGAAATTCTAAGTCACGTGAGTATACACCGTGACATATCACACTTCCGATAAGTCTCTTTTTCGCACGAGTGTTCACATCTGATAGAACTGCGTAAGCTATATTACAAACTCCCGAGAAAAGAGAAGATTTCTGACTATAAGCAAGACTGTATCCTTTTCTGCCAATAATCTCTATATGTAAACTGTATTTTTGTCTTCAGTCATATTTGCGTTGTCTTCAACATATGCTTTAGATATGAACTATTAATTCTCAAATAGTTCTTTTTGGAAAGGGTTAATGGAATGAAAAAATGATTTCACTTTTGTGGAATGAAGCATACATTATTGCCTGTATAATGATGGCTAAACGGGTTTTCCGTTTATTTGTTTCAGGGTTAATCCGTTCCCAAGTGACATAATTCTAAGATGGCTCAAGCTTAAATGGTGCCAAGACGACGCGATAGATGTTGATAAAGATAGACTTTGAATAAAGCAGTGTGTATTTGGGAAATGGTTGAATCACCACAAAATAAAACGCAATGAATACATTAGGCCTACGTCAAGGCATGGATTTTGTATGCCTTTTGATGACTTTAAAATCTACTTCAAAGCAATGTCGCCTTTTCAATATATTAGCTTCCATGTTTGCACTTTGTTTGACCTCAATAAAAACCTCCTGGAAAATGCCTTTAGAGAAACCCGTTCCTGTTTCATGACTTTATTCATCAATATCTAATTTGGTTCTATTATCACGAATTCATTTTGCAGATCCTTTATACTGACACTGTTCTGCATGTCCTTTATACTGACGATTTCCTTCCACAACTTCATAACTACAGCTTTAATCAAGCTGTAGTTATGAGGTTTTTAAGCAAAACGCGACGATTCATTCATATGTCTGGCTAAAATCATTTTATCTAACCATTAAACAAATAATAACAGGGCCCCATTTTACAAACGAACTTTCGAAAAATTTTACGCTGGTTTTACTGTACAATGTAATTACACAACAATCAATCTGATTGGCCCTGATTGGCTTGATGCGTATTTCCTATTCAAGCAGATGCTTTCTTACATAATATTCGCAAGAATAGTTATTAAAGAAGCTCGTTAGTAAAACGAAGTCTTTTGGCTGTATTCATCAACATTTCCAAATCGATTGTATAAAGTAAAACTACACAACAAGCCATCTGATTGGACGAGGCATACGTCTTCGCTAATCGGATGGATTTTTTGAAATGTTTGAAGATGTTAGTTTATTATTCACTCAGGTAAAAGAAAAGATACAAATGACGTCCATCTTCATCCTTCAAAGATAGCCATGCTTTGGAATTTGCTATTTATTTTGATTTTGTCAGTGGCAGTTGTTTTGTTCACTACGAAAGCGTTCATTTCAGACTTGTAGAGATCATTCGTTTGAAAATGGGTTGCATATTTTAAATTTTGATATTTGCTGAAAAATGAAGCAGTTTAGAACTGTAGGAAATAAATCAATGTTACAATAGCGACAGATAACATGTATTGGTGCCAATTAAAATGTAAAATGTTAAGAGTAATGCACCCAAAAACTTTGTTGTTCGTACTCATTGGCATAACATCTTCCAATCGATTCCAGAGGCTTACAAACAATAAAGTTTTATTACGGTTTGTGTTAACATTACTTATTTTAAAATGAAACTTTTCATTGTTTTCTAAATATCTATAATGTAGGTCTTTGTTTGACCATTTTCCAAATGGCAATAATTTGACTGTTGCACACAACAGCATAGATGTTGATAATGACAGGATTTACACAGGCAGTATTGGCGTACGTAAAAAGAGAATAATTATGCTGGTCATTATCATACTATTCTCTTGTTACAATGCGATACTTTCTCTATCCTTTTCTATATTTTGTATTTCTTTTTTAATCTTGTTTGGGAAAAGGTACCAACGTCAACATAAAGCGTATTCAAGGTAAAAATCAATTTTACGTATAGCATTCAAAATTGATCGCTTGATAATTCCACTGAAAGTCGGTCTGTCACCTGATTTAAAGGTATAGTCCCAAGTTAATGCTTATTGCTATTGAATAAACCAATAGAACGATGGACATTAGCCCTTTCCCAAACAAGATCTGGTTTTGACGTCCCTAATAGACACGGTGTATAATCACGTGACTCAGAATTTCCGATAATCTTCAATATCTTTTTAATACTTGACCAATTTAAATTCGGCTTGAAGCAGAGAAGCTGGAAAAATGCCAGGAATAAGATTGACGTGTTGGATTTTTGAAAATCAACTGATAAAAAAGTTATTGAAGATAAACCAAAATTTTGGTTTATCTTCAGAAACTTTTTTATCAGTTGATTTTTCAAAAATCAACCACGTCCATCTAATGCGTGACGACTGTCCACATTCTCTGCTTCAAACCGAATTCAATTCGGTCCCGTATTAACGAAGTTATTGAAGATATTAAGTACATATTGTATCACGTGATTATCCACCGTGAATAGAATTGGCTTGGAAAAACATTGAAACAAAAGGAGAAACGGATGATAACCAGCAGTTTCTCCTCTTGTCTCAATATCTTCCGTGCTAAATAACACACAAATTCTATCTTAATCAAGGTCCAGTTGTCGTCTGCAGCAGCCTTTAAAATAGAAATTTTGAAAATTCACCGTTTTGGAAAGGGTTAAAATATCGATCGACCAATGAAATAACGCCTTTCTGTCACGTGTAGCCTATCTCCACCATCATTGGTGCAGAAATCTGTATGCTTAAGATAGTAGGTTCTACGCAAAATAAACATTCAAATGCGCGCAGCGTACTGAATATCGCGTAGAATCTACCGGTACTATACAGAGTCTATCTGACATAGTGTTCGCTAGCGGTTCATTTGAGATGGGGGCGTGGACATATATAGACGTCACATAAACTAGCAGAGAGTTTCGTTAATGTGAAATATAGCGGCGAAATTTTGAAATATACTGCAATTTCATTGGTCCAAAAAGTAGGTGAAACACATATTGTACTTAAAAACGATTTCGGCGAAACTGTTGGAACATGTTGGATTTAGATAAAGAGACAAAACATAAAAAATACCAGTGAAGCTGCATTCTTTTCAGCCATTCAACGTTGATCTTCATAGAAACTGTCTTGTCATCGGTGTTTTATCTCTTCTCCTTCCCTTATTGTTATCCAACTGTAATATTTTCTGTACACTATTCATTGAATTACTCGTGAAATCATACCCCTATGTGAAACAGCTTCGGAAAGTTCCTAAAAACCTGTGGTATATACATGCATGCGCTGAGGTACACCATAGTCACAAGAATAGACATGCGTCTTTTTGTCACAATATAAAGTTTTCAGCATGAAATCATTTCACACATTTCTATACATATGACCAGTTTTGTAAAGAAGAGAAAATGCTCATTTTAATCTTGATTGCCCTGCACCATAAAGGGCTGGACCTGAATCCTAAGTAAGACTCCAATATTATATAGAATTAGTGTTCGACCTACTTTTTGGACCAATGAAAATGCAGTATATTTCAAAATGTCGCCGCTATATTTCGCATAAACAAGACTGTTTGCAAGTTTATGTGACGTCTATACATAGCCACGCCCCCGTCTCCAATGAACCGCTAGCGAACACTATGTCAGATAGAGTCTGTAGTAGATTCTACGCGAGATAAACATTCAATGCGCTGCGCACATTTGAATGTTTATTTCGCGTATAATCTACTATGCAGCCTCTACTATCTAATACATTTATATAACGGTTGTGCTTTAGTGGCACTGTCGCTTTAAAGTGTCCCGCCAGCTTCTGTATCAATATTTCAATAAAACTTCCATACGTCATTTGATATACCTGAATAATCAGCGGTCTTTGTTAGACCAGTAACGTTAAATCTTGTTAGTTATTTAAACGGCTTTCACAACGTGTGGACACTACCAACATCATGTAGATCTTTGATTTGATATTTTTGTGCTTGACTTTTTTAACTAAGGTAAGAATTTTAACTAATTTCTACGTATAAGAACATAGAGTCTCAAGCATTCTATTTGTTTTCCTCTATTTAGCATATCCGTTTTTTGCATCTTGGTAAGCGCTCAATCTCTAAAACAGAAATCAAAAAATATAATTATATGAGCTGGGCTCTAGATCTTTATTATACGTACAAACTGATCAGTTCCATCTTGTTTTGTATAACGTTTTCAATTACATGTACTATGTTGTTTGACCAGTTACACCTTGTAGGTTGTTTAAAGGGCCTTCAATAGCCACAGAAAGTTACGTACATCATGTAGTCTTTTTTGTAGATCTTTGTTTCAATTTTGTCTTTGAAAAGGGAAAGAAAATGTAACAATAATTGTTACATGTTTTATTCAGAAATCGTTTGTTTTTATTTCTACGTCATACTGTAAGAGTTAGAACCCCACTGAAATGTGAATATTTGAAACATAACCCAACCTTTATCTGCGTACTTATGCTCAATATTGAACAATATTATTAAGGTAGAATACAAGTAACGTGGCCATTTTGAGATTCATAAAACATCGGCTTCTTTCGAGCGCCGTCGATACGCATCCGAACCTATTCGGGCGCGGTCGTAAACATTCGGCGGTGAAAATTTCCACCGCCGAAGGTTTTCGACGTCGCCCAAATAATTCCGACGTCGCGCGAATCTCATCATGGGTAGAATATCTTAACTAAAGCTGACTCGAGTAGTCATATCGCTACTTTTTCCGACATCTCGTTACGTCTGTTGTTGTTGTTGTTGTTGTTGTTTTCCCACAGAAAATCGACGACATATTTTAAAAGTCTTTTGTAATTCTGGTGTGCCATTGTCGCATAATTTAACAATTCCTTATTTTTTTCTAAAGGCGAATGTTATTTTTCAGGCCCTTTAATAACTTCAGACATGTTTCCATTTCGTACCGCGTTAACCCTTTCCAAAACGGCGAAAATATAGACTTTTCCAATTTGAAAGCTGCTTCAGAGGACAAAAATGGTTTAAATTCACATGTATATTGTGTATATTATGGCTCAGAAAATATTGAGGCAAAAGGAGAAAATGCTGATTATCAGCATTTTCTACTTTTGTCTCAATGTTTTCCAAAGTCATTTGTAATAGGGAAGTCAAAACCAGGTCTTGTTTGGGAAAGGGTTAAACTAATCACATATGAAAGGGTTTGTAGGCGGTTGATAGCTTTAAGAAAATTCGTATGACATCGTAAACATTCGGCGGCGGAAAGTGTTGCCTTTTTTAAACACGAAACGTGTTCGTATAGATCGGATACGTTACAAATGTTAACGAATTTTCACGAAGAATTCCGACGTCGCGTGGATCTCGTGATGGGTATACTACCTTAGTAACAAATAGACATGTAAACTATTGAAAACGGTTATGGATAAAATGGAATTCATCAGCATTTTCTTTCTTTTCTTAGATGTTTGATGATCAAACCTCATGTATTGAAGACCTTTCAAATGCGGGATTGTTTGGTAAAAGACTCTCTGTGACTTGTGGAATCATTGGCTTTTTTGTGTTAATCTGCAATGACGAAATTTTCATAGAAAAGCGAAAATATTTCCTGATCAGACTGTGTGTATGCACAGGCTGATCGGGATCCATGATGGTCTCAAATGCTACAAGAACCCCTTTTCCGGGCCCTGGCTCATTTCTCTAAATATTCATTTCGAATTATCAACCAATATTTCACGTTTTCCACTATTCCAGAAGAGTGAGACAAGTTTAACACCACAAGTGTAATTCCCATTACCAATTTACATTAATTACGTGTAATTTCTGCGAAAGTTTTAATTATTTTAATTCATATTAGTGTTAAATTATCCACAATAAATTTGAATTCCAAGGCTTCAAACCGTTCATGTCAGTTTAGCTTCTCCGTTCAGACTCTTGCTAGATAAATGTATTGTTGCCATTGACTTTCAACCCTGCTGTGCGTTCTCGGGTTTTTGTTTTTATTGTATGCTTGAATAGACATTGCAACGTACAAATAACGGTGGTCAAGTTTTGATATGCGTCGTTTAGGTTAAAGTGACATTTCACGATTATTTTTACATGAATTTTACTTTAAAATTTATTCTATCTGAAAGAGCATGTTTTCTTATGAAAATTCTGAAAATTTCAAGCCAAAATATTGAACCATTTTCAAATAAATTTTTATTTTTGTGCTAAAATTAAACAAATCGTTGTGGACAACAGTTCAGATTTATATAGAATTTGATATTTCTGTATCAACTTTGATTGCATATTTTTCGCTTATAAATAACTACTTCAAAAAACTGTTACTAAGCATTACTAAGCATTAGAATAAACAATCTTTGCATCAAGACATACTGTACTTTTACAAAATGAAATAAATGTGAAATATCATTTTAACCGACTAACTCTAGCTAAATAAACCTTAAAAATCGAGAAGCAACAATAATGAAAACGTTAACAACAACAAGTGCCGAAAGAGCAGACATAAAAACCTTGTTTTTCGTGTAACATATATCTATTACTTATTTGGCCTTACATAGGGTGTTGAGTATTGAAATTTTCAGAATAATCATTTTAAATCTCTTTGTTTTTGTAGCCGTTTTTGTTGACGTCGTTCGTGTTATAAAAGATTCACACTTTAACGAGAATGATTACAGATGAATTGCTTTATCAAAACAACTGAAACTATTCTCGTTTAACTTTGAACGTATTATGATGTTATTGTTTTTGATATTGTTGTTATTATTGGTGGTGGCGGCGGTGGTATTGCTGCTGCTGCTGTTGCTGCTATATTTGACGTCTCTATGGTTTTCGTTGATGCTGTACTGTTTTCAATATTAATGAGCCATGAACTGGAAAAACGCCCCTATAGTATTTGAGACAGTCATGCTGCAACATCAGGTTGTGTCTATGTGCAGACTGACCTGGGTCCATGTTACTCTCATATGGTTGCTACAGACAATGACGAAGTTAATGGAGAACAACATGGTTCCAGATCAAACTACGTATATACGTAGGCTGATCTGGTACAATGTTGGGCTCAAAAGTCTTAAGGAGCTTTCTTCAGATCTTGTCACTTTTCTTTTATAATTGTAGGTGCCTTCAGAAAATGGCGATGGCGTTGTACATAGCTGTTATTTCTATAGTTTTAAATGGACTTCATTACATCGAAAGTAAGTGTTTACTCCCTAAAAACTACTTGATTTTTTTTTTTTTTTTTTTTTTTTTTTTTTTTTTTTGAAAACTCAATTATTTGTAATAATGGCATTTGGATACCCTTTCCCAGTACATTTACTATGAATATATTGTTCTGTTACAAGTATAACGGTCAAATATGGACAATTCTGGCCTAAAATACAATCGATGATAATATATTTGTAATGTATAGCATAGGAAATATTGAGGAAATGGAAAAAAAAACTTGCCTCGTTGTTTTCTCAAGGAAAAAGCCACATTGATGCCATGTTGAACACCTTTTGAATATAGAGACCACGGAATGATCGAATTATCATTTTTAGTGAAACGAAATACCCATTCCTCAAAGCGCAAATGTTGCTTCGATATTATGAAATAATAATTCCTTTAACGAAACCTTATTTCAAAATAGCTAAACAGTAGCTCGCCAGAACGAAATATTTGAATATATATTTCTAAAGTGGTTTTGACAGAGAACAGAAATAGACTCCTTTCATTTATCGTTTAAGTCCGTACCCGCAGAACACTTCCGGTAATCCGAGTCTTCTCGGATGAAAATTCGCTCGCTGATAGTTGGATGTCGTTATTTACCACAAAGTGCTGTCCCATTCAAAAACGAAAAAAGGTCCGACACAGCGACATAATTTGTGTCGGAATTTTCTTTTGTTTTAGAATGGGCAGCACTCTGATGTAAATAGCGACATCCAAATATCAAAGAGCGAATTTTCATCAGAGAAGACTCGGATTAGCTTCCGGTGGCAAACAATGTGTTTATGGTAAATTAACATTGTATACATGAGAATTGTTACTAAAATAGTAACAAATCGACATTAACAAAAAGAGGCTCCCCAAAAAATGCGGAGAAAACAATGACGACGCACGTGCATTCAATATACAGCGATAAAGTGCACGTGCATTCAGTGTATACATCGATAAAGCGAAGTTTTAAGTGAAACAAAACTATAAAATTGGATTAATCCGTTAACATCCGGTAAGATGGTTATTTTATTGGATTTATAGCCAGCCGTTCCCCGTTTTTAAAAAAATTCGCCTTTGCCTCCAAGGACGATTTCCGGTGGCTGTTGTGTGTGTGTGTGTGTGTGTGGGGGGGGGGGGGGGGGTCATAGTAGAAACTTGTCCATTATTCGTTCCTAACATATTTATTTCGTTTAACGAATTAGAATTCCGATATGATAATTTAGTATTTTGTTATAACGAAATGACATTTGGTTAAAGATAAAGATTTAACAGCGAACGGATTCCTTTTCTGGCTTAAGGAAGAATACCCGTAATGAGGCCATTTTGAGATTCATAAAACATCGGATTTTTTTTTCGACCGTCGTCGTTACGTATCCGAACTTATTCGGGCACGGTCGTAAACATTCGGCGTTGGAAAGTTCCACCGCCGAATGTTTTCGACGTCGCCCGAATAATTCCCAAGTCTCGCGAATCTCATTATGGGTATTCTACCTTAATCAAAGGGTTCTGGGATTCATCTTGGTCGCAGCAAATTTTCTTGTCGGTATCTAACGAAATAAGTAGGCCTATATCCGGCACACTTGATATTCGTCTACCATAACCATGTGCTCGTTTTAATTTCGAATATATCCTCCGTAAACGGTGCAATACTTTGGCTCGAAATTTTCAGAATTTTCAATATGCTTTTTCAGATAAAAATGAAAGTAAAATTCGTGAGAAAAAAACGTATTCATGGGATGTCTCTTTTTACGAAGGATATATTTTTTTCTTAAAATTAAACCAATTCTGGTAAATCACGATTCAAATGTAAATGGAATTTATCATTTTTATCTCAACTACGTATAGCAGTATTTGGCTTGTAAGCAATAATTAAAAAAAAGAATGGTAGCATTTAAACGCCTAAGAATAACCAATCTTGGCACCATAACATACTTTTAAAATACGAAATGGGAATGTAATATCTCTTTGAAATAAAAGCCACATATATCTAAGTAAAATCATAATGATATATTGATTTTAAAATTGGCAGACAATGAATAATTGAGACTGGTGGCGTATTTCACAAGCCAGCTAATTGTGTAGCTACATTTAGATAGGCGTTCTTCCGTGACTAAATCAATATAGATCATATTTATTGGAAAATATTACAATGGTTAGTGCAATAACCGTGTAAGCACATGTAGAATTATTATGCTCTTACAGAGGTTTTGAGCTTAGTCACCGATTCCATCGGTTTAATTCCCTGGTAGAAAAAGCTTTTCAAGTAAACATTGAGACAAAAGAAGAAAGGGTATTTTGTCTGAATATTTTCTACGCCATATTGTGCACAATTTTCTTAAAAAGTGACACCTAATTCGTAGTCTGCAGAAGTTTTTATCTTTCGATAGTCCATTTTTGCTGTTTGGGAAAGGATTAAAATAGACCAGTATTGACTAGAGTGCGTGTTTTATTAATAATTACGTATTGTTTTTCACAGCAATAAAACTTTATGCTTAAAGTGACATTTCACGATTATTTTTACATAAATTCTACTTTTATTCTATCTGAAAGAGAATGTTTTCTTATGAAAATTCTGAAAATTTCGAGCCAAAATATTGAACCGTTTACGAGAAATATATATTTTTGTGCTAACATTAAACAAATTGTTGTGGACAACAGTTCAGATTGATACAGAATTTGTCATTTCTGTCTCAACTTTGAAGGCGTATTTTTCGCTTATAGATAACAGCTTAAAAAAACTGATATCGTTTCTACGCATTAAAATAAACAATCTTTGCATCAAGACATACTTTTAAAAAATGAAATAAATGTGAAATGTCACTTTAACGGCAGAAGCTTTTATCTAAAACAGCCAGATTATTGTTAGTCATTACATGTCAAACATGCAATGGACCTTTCAGATACATTTACATATCCAAATACCGTAAATATTCGTTTAAAGTGACATTTCAGAATTTTTTTTCTTAAATTTTACTTTAATTTTTTATCTAAAAGAGCATATTTTCTTATGAAAATTCTGAAAATTTCAAGCCAAAATATTGCGCCGTTTACGAGAAATATGTATTTTCGTGTTAAAATTAAACAAATTGTTGTCCACAACAGTTTAGATGTATATTAAAATTGTCGTTTCTGTCTCAACTTAAAGGCGTGTTTATCGATTATCATTAACAACTCCAAAAAATTGATAGCATTTATATCCATTAGAATTACCAATCATTGCATCAAATGGTCTATATTTGATGTTCTATTATGTATGTAATAGAACATCAGATATAGACCATGTTTAAAGTTTTAAAAATTCTGTCAAACTCCAAGGTCAAGGTCAAAATGTAAAATGTTAGGATCACAAATGAAAATTCTTGGTAGGAGGTATACATGTGTGAAATATCAAGGCTGTATCCATAGTAGTATTGATATACTCAGTATGCCGGGTTAAAGTTTTTAAAAGCCCAATCTCCAAGATAAAGGCCACACGCTCTAGGGTCATGGTCCAAAATGAATGATCTTCGTGGAAGGTATCCTTGTGTGAAATATCAAGACTTATGTACAATAACATAGACATATAAGCCAGGATAGAGTTTTTGAAAAGTTGGTGAAAGGTCAAGGTCAAAAGGTCAAAGGTAATGTCACAAATGAAAAATCTTTATGGAGATATATAGGTGTGAAATATCAAGGATGTTACTGCAATAGGGCAAACTATATAGGCACGGTTAAAGTTTTTCTAAGACCAAGATAAACTTATTAAAAGTAGGTCAAATTCCAAGGTCAAGGCCAAAGGGCATTGTCCCATTAAAAGGTATTGTTACAGGTATTTATGTGTGATATCAGGGATGTATCTGAAACAGGGCATAATATATTATCCCTGTTATAGTTTTTAAACGGTCAGAAAGTAGGTCAAACTCCAAGGTCAATGTCATGAAGTCACAGATGATGGTTCCCAATGAAATGTCTGAGACGTATCCTTGTTTGAAATATCAAGGCAGCTGGCTGTGTCTCTTATAGGGCATCATATACGGGACAGCTTTTTAACCCATTACCAAACGACAAAATTTTAGGGTGGTCCAAATTGAAAGATCCTGCAGACGACAATTTCAAGTGAATGGAATTTTTAGTTATTAGGTCTTTTTGTATGTAAAGAATTGTGGGAATTGAAGAAATTGCTTGTCACAAGCAATTTCTTCATTTTCCACAATGTTTTCCATGGCCATAAATTTGAGGGGAGGTAAAAAAGAGTCACTGTGTGGTAATGGGTTAAGTTTTTAGGATGCTGACGCCGACGCCGATATCCGAGGGTATGACAACGGCTCTTCCGAGACTTTCGTATCGGGCTAACTAAAAATGGCGTAGATCCGATATTTAGTGGCAATATTAGCACCGTGTCCAAGTCATAAGTAAAGAGAAAGGGCAGAAATTGTCAATAAAAGGCGTGTTTAACTATTTCCCCCTAACAAGTCGTAATTACAAAACGTGCATTAGAGATTGGTTTGAAAAAATGAGGGTAAAAATAATGATAACCGACCGTTTCTTCTTTATTCACATTGTTTTCCATGCCACAACACACATACGTACAATGTACTTAATTAATAATCAATTATTTTGTTGTCTACTTCGCCATCGAAATAGAACCAACATGGAAGTTGGCATTTATTTGGAAAAGGTTTAACTTTTCCAAAACAAGACCAGGCTTTGAAGTTCCTGGTAAAAAAGGCTAAGGAAGACTTTGGTGCAAAAGAACAAAATGCTGATAACCAGCATTGTCTTTGTATTCTTCAATATTTTCTTTGTGACAAACTATACAAAAATGTCATTCTTTGTAAAAATCCATGTTTGCGTCTGCTGCAGCTTTCAAATTAATATATTCTTTTGTACCGTTTGGAAAAGGGTTAAATAGCCAATATTGGCCGCAAGGTCGGGATTTATTGTCATAACGACGACGACAACACCGGAAATAATCGCAATTTACACCGGGCCTTTGGTGCCAAACTCTTCATGGAATTGTGATATCGATGTCGCTATCGTCTTGTTTGGATTGGTGCGATATAGAAATTTCTAGTCTATGAAATAATCGTCTATATAAAAGGTTGTTATGAAAGATTAAAAAAGATTTTTTAAACGATTTTGGTAAAGAAGAAATTGAGAAAAGAAAATAAAAGAGCTAATAATCAACAGTTTCTCGACCCCCCCCCCCCCACACACACACACACACACACTTCCCCCAGTGCTTCCCACGCCATGATAGCATACAAGTCCTGAGCTCTTTGTAAATTTTCTCGACTGAAACACCCTCAAATTTGGACTATTTTAAACCCACTTAAATATTTTAGAAGGGTTACAAAGCTCAGGCCTAAAATGAAATATATGCTTAGAATTAGCTTTTAGCTTTTGAATATAGATAACAAATAATTCTATGAAAATCCATACAAAACAATGAATATTTGATGCGTCTGTGGGGACACTTTAAGAGAGAAGAAATTCATTTAACCCTTTCCTAAACAAAACCTGGCTTTGACGTCCTTGAGAGAAAAGACTTGGGAAAACATTGAGACATTTGCTATTTTGCCTGAATATTTTTATGCTATATATCAGAATTATATCTTCATAAAACCTTATTTTGTGAAGTCTTCTGCAGAGTCAAGTTAGACCACTCTGTTTTTGCTGTTTGAAAAAGGGTTAAGAGAGAAGGAATTTATTTAACCCTCTCCAAAACAAGACATGGCATTGACGTCCCTGGAGAGAAATGGCTTAGAAAAACATTGAGGTAAAATAAGAATAATATTGATAATTAATTAGCATTTCGCTGCTTTTCTTCAAAAACCTCGTATCTGTAGCTTAAAACAAGCTGCAGATACGAGGTTTTTGCAGAAAAGCGACGATTTTCTCTATTTGTCTCAATATTTAATATAGGGTCAATTCGCGTTTTTGAGGTCGTTAACATTCGCAGAGGCCCAAGAAATACGTTAACGCCCGACTGCGAAGCAGGAGGGTCGTTTCGTATTTTGCGGGCCTCTGCGAATGTTAACGACCGAAAAATACGTGAATTGACGCTATTATTGCATAAAAAGCATAAAATTCCAATGATTACTTACCCCAAACCCCTTGATATGTGCGAAAAATGAACCGAGGTGAGATAAGAAATTGTCCGCCATTGTTGTTTTGTTCTGATAAATCTTCCGAGAATTTTTTGTTATGCGTGACGTCGGTAAAACAACGTTACGTCATAATTTGGCACCAAAAGGCGAACGTCGCTCATTTAACGTAAGACGTTGAGAATTTTGCGGGAAAAGAGACAATTGTTTATTTTGAAGGGTCAACTCGAGGATAGTTGAGTATAAAACCGGTCCGATATCGCACGTGAATCTGCCGATTAATGCACGATTTCTCTGGATATCCGCCCGGTTTCTTCTCGTTATTCAATGTTGATAACGGCCCGAAAACACAAATTTTATGCAATAATGTTTATTATTTTGTCGTCTGCAGCGCAATAAGTGTAAAGATTGTGGCTGTTGGGTGTGGAAAAGGTCGTTTTCAAAAGAGAAAGAACTGTGCGCTGCCTATTTAGATACTAGTACTCCGTCCATCGAAAGATACCAAACACTTCGTGCTATTTCTCTCCCAACTTTAGCATTATTTATGACAACGGCAATTGGTGAGATTATCCGGAAATTAGTCAGTCTCCATTGTCATGTATGTCGCCCATCCTCGGAAACCAAGCGGTCATAGCTTCGTTTCATGTAGCGTAGCTATGACCGCTGGGGTTCCGAGGATGTATGTTACCGAAGTTGTACGAAATGTTTGCTATATCCAATGATTGGAGGAATATCAAGTAAGAAAAGGGAACCGATTAAAACCCAACTTATAGGTCCCGATAAATGACCTGGCAGAGCTTCTCTAAATATCTAGAGATGCTCCACCAGGTAAAATATTGAGACATATAACAACCTATAACCCAAACAAACAAAAAGACACGCAAAACAAAATTCTACTCAATGCTTTGATATGTGCACTGTGTAGGCCTATAAAGGAATGTAAAATCTAACAGATGGAGAGGTTATTTTATTTCCTGGACATCACTATGACGTAGATGGTGGACATCAGCTTGTTAATGCTGTTTTTACGACGTTTTGATCACCAATGACCCCGTAATTAACTATTTACCGCCATTGATATGCTAGGCCATATAGCTCACGATAAATGACTTGACAGAGCAGCTCTAGTTAATAACTAGATGGAGGGATTATTTATTTCCTGGACATCACTATGACGTAGATGGTGGACTACAGCTTGTTAATGCTGTTTTTACGACGTTTTGATCACCAATGACCCCGTAATTAACTATTTACCTCCTTTAATATGCTATAGCTTAAGATAAATGACCTGGTAGAGCATCTCTAGCATATAGCTAGAGATGCTCTACCAGATCATTCATCGAGATCTATAGGCTACTCGCCATGCAAAGGGGCATTCTGAGAATTTATCAAAAACAGACTTTTTGAAACGGTTGTGAAACTAGTGGAAGGTGAAAATGTGCGTTTTTCAAGTCTTTTATTCTGTGGCGTCAGGTGGCGATGGATTTGGCCTTGATCAGACTCTACAGACTGACAGGAAGGGAATCACCCGGCACAACAACAACAACAACAACAACAACAACAACAACAACAACAACTGCAGTCAATCGTCTATAATTTTGTTTTTAACTTGACCAATTTGAAAAGTGTTTGGAGCATTTGTTTGTTCGATCTTTTAAACAACACCAGATAAAGAATAGAATATATCGACAAGCAAAGAGGGTTACCCTATAGGTACCCTATTTGTATGACTGTTTATAATTTCATTTCACGGCCATTTCTAATTTTCGAGTTCACTGGCCCGGAGAAATATGGAAGCAAATGGAAATTCAACCCTTTCTAAACGAGAATTTCTTGTTTTCACGTCTATTTACGAGAAATGTTCTATAAACACTGCAGAAAAAGAAATAATTTTGATAAGCAGCAATTATTTTGCCCCTGAATACTACATGTATTAAAAAGTACTCTTCTCTTACACATACTTTGTTACTTGTATCCACTCGGTGGTATTTTGTGGGTTTCAAATTGGAATTGTCTAAAATTGTGTCATATATGGGAAAGAGATTGAAAGAAACTGGCTTCAAAAGCGGAAAAAATATCAATACATGTACAATAGGCAATTCTGGGCTGTAGAACTGTTTATTAATTGTGTTGACCGGTACTATTTATATGGGGAATTCGCTTTATTGATTGTTTGTTGTGGACATTTTTGTCGCAAGTTTTTGTTACACCCAGAATTTGTCAGAATTTTTTAAAAGGTTTGGAAAAGACAAAAAATGCATCCACATTTGTCAGGAACAACATATTTCAAAGTTTATGAGTTCGAAGTATTAAAGTTTGAGGTTCAATAAATGGTTCCATACGCAAATGCCGTAACTACAGCTTATTCAAGCTGTAGTTACGACATATACGAATTGAATCAACTATAATAAATCTTGTAGTCAATACAGAATTCCACGATTTCTCAAAGAAATTTCGCTTAAATAAGGCGGGTGCATATTTCGATGGGCAATTCAGCACTGTAAAACTGTTTATTAACCCATTACCAAACAACAAAATTTTAGGGCAGTCCAAATTGAAAGATCCTGCAGACGACAATTTCAAGTGAATGGGGTTTTTAAATTTTAAGTCATTTTGAATGGAAAACCCTGTGGGAAATGAAGAAATTGCTTGTCACAAGCAATTTCTTCATTTACCACGATGTTTTCCAAAGCCATTATCTTGATGGGTGTCAAATAGAGTCATTGTGTGGTAATGGGTTAATTGTGTTGACCGGTACTATTTATATGGGGAATTCGCTTTATTGATTCATTTGTTGTTGGCATTATTGTCGCTTTTAACCAAAACATTGAAACTTTTTTTTTCTTTTTCACGGTGCTGTTAAACTAGTATTTGTAAGAATGTTTAAAAAAACTTTTTTCTTTCCGCGTTTACCTGGAATACATCTAATAGATTATTTTTTGAAGTTTGTGAGTTCGAAGTATTCAAGTTTGAGGTTCATAAAATAGTCCCATCGTCGGTGGGAAGTCAAAACCTCGTAATTCCAGCTCATTCAAGCTTTAGTTACGGCATTTACGAATGGAGTCGACTGAAAAGCCTCGTCTGGATGCCTTTATCGCATACGACAGCTTACTCTTTAATTGTTAAGAAGCATGGGCGGATCTAGAGGGGGGTCGGGGGTCCGGACCCCCCCCCCCGGCATTGGCCAAAAATTAAATTTTGACTATATAAATTTAGTGTAACGTTACATATTTATTGCATTTTAAGCCATAATTTGAGCTTGGACCCCCCTGGAAAAAAAATCTTGGTCTTGGACCCCCCCCCCCCCCTGGAAAAAAATTCTGGATCCGCCCTTGAGAAGTATAATCTAGCATATTGAACATAACATCGTAGAACCGGATACTTTTAAAACTTTAAGCTACGGTCATAAATTTGATATCTTTGGAAACTAGAAGCTATTTCTGGTTCAAATCCGATATTCATTTCCTCGTTCATGTCGTGACGACGTTACCACGACGACGTCAACATAGGCACCTCGCACGTTTTTTGCGTCGAAATTCTATAGCCCGGAAATATAGTCTACCTAAATCTTACCCAAAATGTGACTTGTGTAGGAACTTTTTGTTAATGCTCGACATCCATGCCTAAATGAAACTTTGATATGTAAGGAAGATAACTAGGGGGGATGTCACCCTATAGAGGTCATTTTAAGGTCACCACGAGGTCAAAGGTCAACTAGGTGCAAAAATCCATGGTTAAGCATGAAAATCAGCTATAACTCACTTAGTTCTTGGTGTAGACTAACAATATTGGTATCAAAATGAAGCTGAGACATTTATCTTCATTTTGCAGTATAGATATGCAAATCAGCTAATTTGCATATGCATAATTTTGAAGAATTAATTTGAAATTTTGATAATTTTTTGGGTCATTTTTTCAGAATATAGTTAGAAAATGAGCTGTAGCTCGCATAGTTGGCGCTGTACATTCACGTATTGGTACCAAAATAAAGCCTAGACATGTATCCTCAAGTTGCAGTATGAAAATTAGCTGAATTGCATATGTACAATTCTTAATTAATTTTCTAATTAATTAATATAGCCCACCTAAATCGGACCCAAAATATGACTTGTGTAGGAACCTTTTATTGATGCTCCACTTATATGTTTGATATGCTATTTAGGGTATAAGCAATCAACCTAGGGTGGATGTATCATTTTGAAAGGCCTTTTAAGGTCGTAACGAGGTCAAATGTCATAACGAGGTCAAAGGTCAAATGAGTGCAATTTCAGGTATATGCCTTTTACAAAGCTACTTTTATTGCATTTCGAATATAATGTTTAAGCTCAAACCACTTGTAGTTGTATAATATATGTCTGAGTTTGAAATAATGCTGATTTAGACTAATTTCTGTATTTTTTGTGGTGTTTGTCTTAATGATAAACACAAAATTTGCCCCGTTTTAGTGCATTTTTGTAAAACTATATTTTTAAAATGTAAAGAAAGGTCATTGAACCGCTCAAAATGTTGTTTTATGTTGAAACAATCAACCAAAATTACTGGCAAATATAAAATGCAGATTTAGCATATCACATATAATTTACTCAAAATTTAGTAATTCTATAGTGTCTTAAGAAATATAAACATTTGTGCTACTTTATGTGTATGCAACTAGCACAATGTAATTTGTAATTCAGAGAACTCGTGAAAAAATGAAGACATCACCAAAACACTGATGTACAAAACGATTCAGCAACAATGCTGTGTTCCTTGTTTGTACTATAATTATATCCAAACATAATCTGGTGTGACATTCAATCCATGAAATGTCACACAATGATATGTTTTGCAACGATTATATAAGGCAGCGGAACATGTGTCTTTGTGTGTCTAAGATCTTAAACTGTGATAAAATCTGGACAAATCAGATGTTTAGATTTTCCATTCCTAACGGATCTAGTTAAATGTCATTACAACCATTATTTAAAGCTCAAGCATACAACGGTCATAAAAACCTGCGGCTGATGCAATTATTGGCTTAAGTAGACTGGTATTTAACCAATTCGAAAACAAGATATGATTTTGACATTGCGGGTAAAATGATTTTAGAAATCATCGAAGCAAAAAAAAAGTAAATGCTTATTTCAGCATTTTCCTCTTTTGCCTCAATATTTTTCTACTATATCATACACGATTCCTATCTTTGTTAACACCAACTGTTTTGTCTGTAGCAGCTTTCAAATTGACCAACCTTTCAATCTCTCCGTTTGGCAAAGGATTAAACCATAATTATCTTCTTGGTCAATGTCCAGTACAATGACCTTTAATCCAGCGGGATTGGTACAGTCTGTGGCTTCACAAGCAGATTAAAACATGCAAACTTGTCCTGAATGGTAGCATTTGCAACGAGATGAGCTGCACTTTGTTTTGCATCCGCGTGATATGAGCTGTGTACAAGCGTGTGTGTAGGGGGAGGGGGGGGGGGGGGGGGGCAGCGGCCAATCTCATCCATACAGGCTTCAAACATTCGCCATCGTCTTTCCAGCCTTTACAGTGACACACCCTTCAGTATCATCTGCAGCGAAAGTTAGGTTATCTGCTGATATCTATGTCATTGCATGTTTGTTACATCTCGCTATGTGTAGTTGGAGCTGGTAGATCAAGTGCTTTCTTGGCTTTCATAAAGAGTTGATACCTGCAATACCTGCAGACAGCAATGTCTGAATCATGTGCTTCCTCGGAACACTCACAAAGTCTACAAAGAAACTGGTCTATATTCCCATGTTTCCAGACCAACAGCTTTTAACAGATCCGGACATTCAGCATACAATTTCCAGCAGGATTTCTTAACTTATTCCACCCAATGACGACGTTGTATCACAATCTGTCAGCGAATGGAACCCACGCAGGTTGTGAATGACGGCATTTCCAAGTTTCCTAACAAAACTGTGTACATACAAGTATTTCCAAGAATTAGACGTTCCTGACACCATCCATGTTTCAACAGCCAGTGAACCAACATGGTATATAAAGAGCAATAGTACATCTGTGTCTTTACATATCACAAAAATCCTACCATACCATGTTCGCACTCTACGCGTGTATAACGATACGGGTGTCTGCCTCCTCATGGTCAACACACAAGTCGTTTTTGTCAAAATTGTTAGTTTTTGCACATCGGCTGTCAAAACATGCATTATTTTGGATTTAGCAGTGCTACACATTCTTCTTGTCGAATCTGCCGATGACACGGACACAGGTGGCAGTTCATGTTTCAGAACACCGACTATCTGTACAGAGTTTCAAATATCTGTGGAACAAAAGCTTAAGCTCAATGGGTTGGCTTTTAGTTTTGCTAATAAGCGTAATATTGCATATACACAACTTTATTCATTAGTTTTAATAATTGACTGTTAGCACCAAATTTGTGAATATGTGGTACCGACAGTGCTTTGAAGCTTCAAGGAAGAATTTAATGACCTTGTACATGTAATACATCCTGTCAAAAACAGAATTAAGCATTATGTTGTAAATGTATTTCTCCAAAATCAGATTGAATTACAATGTATAACAGTCGCCGCAAGGTCAAAGGTCAACTAGGTGCAAAAACATAAATTCGCCTGGTATTGCAGTTAGCACATGTAACATACCAAAGTATTGTGCAGTTTGGTTTCTTGCAACCGATTCATGAGATGTTATTTTCTGTCATTACTTTGGGAGCAAATCTATAAAGGCTTTCACAAGACCCCCCCCCCCAAAAAAAAAAAACAGGGAACCGACGTCCTATACGCAAGGCTATTGACAGTCCAGATGTCCCACTATCATAATCCTGGGAACAGTTCATGGCCCTAGATTAGAACAAGGCAAACTTGGCATGAAATTTTATTGAGATTTGCATGTTTTCTTGATGACTCTAATTTGGTAGCTGTTGGTGGATTTCAGGACCCTGAAAATGCAATGCTAACAATTTTGACACAAAACACTTTTGTGTTGACCATGAGGATGTAGACACTCGTATCCTTATGCATGCAAAGCGTGCAAACAAATTCAGGGTATGGTAGGATTTTTGTGATATGTAAAGACACGGATGTACTATTGCTTTTTATATACCATGTTTGTTCACTGGATGCTGAAACATGAATGGTGTCAGGAACGTCTTTAGAAGTCAAGGAATTAATTCCTTGTACACAGTTTTGCTAGCAAACTAGGAACTGACATCATCCACAACCTGGTTGGGTTCCTTTCGCTGACAGGTTGTAATACAACGTCGTCTTTGAGTGGAATATGTTAGGAAGTCCTGTTGTAAAGTGTTCCAGAACTCTTAGAAGCTGCAGGCCGTGATGGGAATCCTGAGAATATAGAACTGTATCTTTGCATACTTCATGTTCTTGTCTGCAGATATCGACTCTTTATAAAAGCCAAGAAAGCACTTGAACTACTACCTCCGACGACAGATACTTTGCAATTACACATAGCGAGATGTAACGAACAGGCAGCGATAGGGATATCAGCAGATAACCCAAGTTTTACCGCAGAGGATACTGAAAGGTGTGGAGGCTGGAAAGACAATGGCGAAGGTTTGAAGCAGCCGTTCATTCAACTTGTACACAGCTCATGTCATGTGGATGCAAAACAAAGTATAGCTCATCTCGTTGCAAATGATACCGTTCAGGACAAGTTTTTATGTTTGAATGTGCTTATGAAGCCACATATTGTACCCATTCCGTTGGATAAAAGGTCAGTGTACAGGACTTTGACCTAGACGATATGGTTTTATCCTTTGCCAAACAGAGGAATTGAAAGGTGGGCCAATTTGAAAGCTGCTAAAAACGACACAGTTGGTATTTACAAACTTTAAGACAGAATTCACGTACAAAATACATATAGAGAAATTATTGAGGCAAAAGAAGAAATTTTTGACTTCAGCATTTTCTTCTTTTGTTTCGATTTCCAAAGCATTTTACCAGCGATGTTAAAACTATGACGTTGTTTGCGAATTGGTAAAAAACCAGTTCATTTAAAAGGCCATTAGTATTCCCAAGCATAAATCTCTAATGATCCACAGAAGTTGAATTTTAGCATATGGTCTAACCGTTTACAGACTTGTTAAAACAGAAAACAAGATTCATAAAGTAAATAACATAAATCGATTATCAAGCAGCGGCATAAAAGTATGTAAAATATGTTCATTGATATGATAGTATTTACAAAATTATGTGATATGGGGTTTTATATCTGTCGTAATCGAAGCCATTACAGGTCAGACAAAGCTGAAATGTTGAACAAAGAAATATTAAAGGCCATATTTTAATTACATACAGTTATTTCTCACAGGAAAGTACCCCGAAAATAAGTGAGCATGTACCTATACGTCAAAAGACATGTAATTACATCAGTAGCAGGTTCTAACAACAATTATAAATACGCTTGGACTTTCAATATTAGTTGTAATGACATTAAACTAGATCTGTAAGGAAAAGAAAAATCTAAACATCTGATTTGTCCAGATTTTATCACGGTTTAAGATCTTAGACACACAAAGACACATGTTCCGCTGCCTTATATAATCGTCGCAAAACATAACATTGTGTGACATTTCATGGATTGAATGTCACACCAGATAATGTTTGGATATAATTATAGTACAAACAAGGAACACAGCATTGTTGCTGAATCGTTGTGTACATCAGTGTTTTGGTGATGTCTTCATTTTTTCACGAGTTCTCTGAATTACAAATTACATTGTGCTAGTTGCATACACATAAAGTAGCACAAATGTTTATATTTCTTAAGACACTATAGAATTACTTAATTGTATGTGATATGCTAAATCTGCATTTTATATTTGCCAGTAATTTTGGTTGATTGTTTCAACATAAAACAACATTTTGAGCGGTTCAATGACTTTTCTTTACATTTCAAAAATATAGTTTTACAAAAATGCACTAAAACAGGGCAAATTTTGTGTTTATCATTAACACAAACACCACAAAAAGTACAGAAATTAGTCTAAATCAGCATTATTTCAAACTCAGACATATATTATACAACTACAAGTGGTTTGAGCTTAAACATTATATTCGAAATGCAATAAAAGTAGCTTTGTAAAAGGCATATACCTGAAATTGCACTCATTTGACCTTTGACCTCGTTATGACCTTTGACCTCGTTACGACCTTAAAAGGCCTTTCAAAATGATACATCCACCCTAGGTTGATTGCTTATACCCTAAATAGCATATCAAACATATAAGTGGAGCATTAATAAAAGGTTCCTACACAAGTCATATTTTGGGTCCGATTTAGGCGGGCTATATTAATTAATTAGAAAATTAATTAAAAATAGTACATATCTAATTCAGCTAATTTTCATACCGCAACTTGAGGATACATGTCTAGGCTTTATTTTGGTACCAATACGTGAATGTACAGCGCCAACTATGCGAGCTACAGCTCATTTTCTAACTATATTCTGAAAAAATGACCCAAAAAATTATCAAAATTTCAAATTAATTCTTCAAAATTATGCATATGCAAATTAGCTGATTTGCATATCTATACTGCAAAATGAAGATAAATGTCTCAGCTTCATTTTGATACCAATATTGTTAGTCTACACCAAGAACTAAGTGAGTTATAGCTGATTTTCATGCTTTACCATGGATTTTTGCACCTAGTTGACCTTTGACCTCGTGGTGACCTTAAAATGACCTCTATAGGGTGACATCCCCCTAGTTATCTTCCTTACATATCAAAGTTTCATTTAGGCATGGATGTCGAGCATTAACAAAAAGTTCCTACAAAAGTGTTTTCTAGAGCCTTTTTTCTATAATTTAGGTAGACTAATACACAAAATTGCGTTTTAGTCGGGTAATTTCAACGTCACAACAATGAAAATTACATTGATGGAAAGATCTTTCCAAACCTAATAAAATGATACAAGAATCAATTATTTCGGACTGCCGACACAGAAATAAACGACGAACTTTCATCTTTTTTCCACGTCAGATTTCGAGGAAAAACTAACTTTAGAGCAGAATTTCGTAAAATTGGCTGGAACGATTTTTGCCATTTTTCATTATTTTATTGCACGACCATATTGTAAGCATTTGGCAAGAAATCAGAAAAATTCACCGTACCGATTTGTTATAAAACATATTTAAATATTGTTGGTATGCATCAAAGTTATGCAGTTGGGCGTCGGCAAATTTCGACTAAAAATCACTTTATGAAGCAATTTCGTGAAATTGGTCACAGTGATTTTATGTTATTTTATTTTGGATCCATATTGCAGGTGAAATGCAAAAAATCAGAAAAGGTCATTGTATAGTTTTTAAATACAACGTGTTTGAATGTTTTTAGTATAAATCAAAATTTACACAGTCGGACGTCGACGTCGAAACTACGTACGTTGATGAGCAACAAGGATAAACACACGCCAGAATTTAAAACTGCTCCACGAGAAAAAAAACTTTTATGCAAATTTATTGCATATATACATAGAATTCGCGTGTTTTATTTCATAGAAAGTATTGCAATAAAAAAAGAGAAATTGTGACTGTCGCTATTTTCTTCTTTTCTCTTAACGTTTTCTCAAACAATTTTGGTCGGAACGTCAAAATCACAACGTAATTTGATAATGGTCAATTGTAACATTTGGGTTGAAGTAAAAACATTTATAAATTCTGACTGTGCATATATGATAGAGTCTTTGTTTATTTTTCATCGATGACAACGTTCTAAATGACGAGATATTAAATAGGCTGCATTTACTACTGCGATTTTGATATTAGAAATGAAACAAAAAGTATCCGATAGAAATCGATGCAATGCGAAAGCGATGTTATGTATATATATTCATATAATTTTTTATTTATTTCATTGATTTTATTATTTTTACATTTTCTATTTTGCCACATCATACGGACAGAAGTGGTTTAATATTATTCTATGGCATTTTTTTTACTATTGGTTACCAATATTTTCCGCACATTCTTTTTTAAGGTAGAATACGCCTAATGGCAACTTTAGAAATTGGGGTGACAAACACTTCTGTCTGATAGTACATCATATTGGACATCTATATGTGCAATATGACAGAAATTCGTCCACAGATTACCTAGAAATTTGATTTTCCCTTAACCCACCCCCAACTTACAAAATTCCAATATGGCGGCCACCACTCAAAGCAAAAAAGTATCTGAATTTTGGACATAAACACATTAAATGTGTCTAGATTTTGGTTTTTATTATCAAAAACATGTTTACTCATCGTCTGATGTGAAATGATATGACCCTTGTGCGCATATGAGAGACATTTTGTTAAATTACTGCGTGCTTATTTAAAAATTAAGCCTCTTTATTTCCTAGTTTGAAATTTATGCCTCTGAAACAAATGTTGACAGTGCCAGAAATAAGTTCACGCACTCTCTAAAACCGATATCAAAATTGTTCTTATATGTGTAGGAACACGATAAAATCCACATATGACCATTTTATCCGTCAAAATTTGAATATATATAAAGGTAATTCTTAGTGTCTCATACTTTGGAACGCACTATTTCTTTCACAAAAAAAGTCAATGCCCCAAATGAAGGGAACCATAGCCCATATCTAATTATATGCTTATAACTAAATCCGAAACGTTGTATTAGACTTTCAGAAGTTGGCAAATGATAACATATTAGTTGTGATTTCGTATGACTTTCACCATTTTAACCCTTTACCTAGTAACCAATTGAACATCGCTATTAGTAAAAAGTAATGCAAGTTCTAAAGACAAAATTGTACTTAATCTTTTTTATAGTCTATTACAGCTTCCTTATACCACTTCTTCTTGATTGCATATTGAATCTAAGGACTTAAATGGAAAAAGAATCTAAAAAAAGAGATCGAATCACGCATCAAACCACGTTACAATTAACTGACAACGAGTTTGCACATTTGAATAAGGATCGCCGGCAAAGAAGTGATGAAAATGGAGTACGAATGTCTGAACAATGATGATCTCATCCACGCGTGGTTCTCAAACGATAGGCGTTTAATCACCACATCATAGATTTCATTAGAATACATGTATGTGTCTTCCACGGTAGGGTTTCTCGGTATATTGAGCCAAACAGTACCAAGGGAAGAAACTATTATTATACATACTACAATTTGTTTCCTAAATAGGGAGTTTCATTAAGTAGACTTCTATCAAAGTTTCAAATCACATACAAACTGGTGATATCAATCAAAATCATATAAAATTACACGAAAAATGTCTCTAAAAAAATATGTTAAACGGAGAATCATACCAGAAAAAGATATTCGGGGTGTATTTGGGGAATATTATTTACAAAGGGAAGTAATATTTAGCAATATTGTTGCTAAAAATAGATGAAAAATAGATACGGAAACTGTCGACATTTGTCGAAAATGTACGACAATAGTAAATATGCATTAGATTTATTCTACCTTAAAATGTATCATTTCAATCCCGTTTTCGTTGTCCCCTCGAAAAGGCTTTCGTGAGCGTGTCGACTGTTATCCCGGTGCTGTACTTTTTACTATGTATTTACTTAGACAATACAGATTTACTTTCGCTGTCCGACTAATTGAGTACACAAATGTGGTCTCCTCGAGCAGTCTGGAAACCCCGGCGCGTCTACATCCTTGTTGCTCGTCAACGTACGTAGTTTCAAAATTGACGTCGACGTCCGACTGTGCAAATTTAGATCGATACCTAATATATTCAAACACGTTTTATTAAAAAACGATACAGTAAACTTTTCTGATTTTTTGCATAACACCTACAATATGGATGTAAAATGAAATATTGTAAAGTCCTTCTTGCCAATTTTACGAAAATCCGCCGTAAAGTGCTTTTTCGTCGAAATTTGCCGACGCCCGACTGCATAACTTTGACGTATACCAACAATATTTAAACGCGTTTCATTACAAATCGGTACGGTGATTTTTTCTGATTTCTTGCCAAATGCTTACAATAGGGTCGTGCAATATTATAATGAAAAATGTCAAAAATCGTTCTGGCCAATTTTACGAAATTCTGCTCTACAGTTAATTTTTCCACGAAATCTGACGCGGAAAAAAGATGAAAGTTCGTCGTTTATTTCTGCGTCGTCAGTCCGAAATAATTGATTTTTGTATCATCTTATTAGTTTGAAAAGATCTTTCCATCGATGTAATTTTCATTGTCGTGACGTTGAAATTGCTCGACCAAAACGCCATTTTGTGCATTTCTGGACTATGGAAATTCGACGTAAAAAACGTGCGAGGTGCCTATGTTGACGTCGTCGTGGTAACGTCGTCACGGCATGAACGAAGAAATGAATTTCGGTTTTGAACCAGAAATAGCTTCTAGTTTCCAAAGATGTCACATTTATGACCGTAGCTTAAAGTTTAAATGTATCCGGTTCTACCTTAAACAAAAACCTCGTAAATTCAGCTTGTTTTAAGCTGCAGTTACGACGTGTGTGTGTGTGTGTGTGTGTGTGTGTGGTTTTTTTTTTTTTTTTTTTTTTTTTTTTTTAAGAAAAGCAGCGACAATCTATTTACTTCTTATATTTCTATTGTAGCCCATACATTGATTAATATTTATTGACACAATTCAAGATTCCTCTATGAATTTCATTCTCTCCAAAATAGCAAAATTTACGGTGCTCCAATTAAAAAGCCTTTGAAGACGCCAAAATGGATGTGTACAATATAGCGGAGAGGCAAAAGGAGAAAATACTGATTATCAGCATGTTCGTACATTGCGTCAATGTTTTCACAAGCATTCTCTATAAGTATTGTTTGGTATTGTTTGGGAAAGGGTTGAAAACAGAAAATGATATGCATATTCTGCTAATGACTGCTCGTTGCATTACATTTAGTCGATTTCCATTTTACAAAGGTCGTTCAAGTAAGCTCTCTAACCAGAACATTTTCTTCAGAAATAGGACAAACCTTTACCAAACAATCCCTAATTTGGACGTCCTTAATTGAAAAGGCCTAGAAAACATTGAGACAAAAGAAGAAACTGCTGATGTCCAGCAGTTTCTCCTTTTGCCTCAATATTTTCCTTGCTATATCATACATAAGTTATATTTGTAGCAACATCCCCTTTGTCGTCCATAGAAAATTTCAAATTGGACCATTATAAACTTTTGCCGTTTGGGAAAGGGTTAAACCTGCTTTTATGTACGAACTGAGACCATATTGATCCTGCCATGTTCGACAGAAGTCATTAAAACTTTGTATATAATGCAAACAGAAACCAATTAATGGTATTTGCTTTGCCTGGCATTTGTCGGCTGATAGAATCTTAGACTGGTCCAAAATCAAATGAGTTGCAGTTACTTTCCAAGCCATTTCCGATTTTTTTTTTTTTTGTTAGAAATACAAAATGACAAGACTACACACACACTGATCAAACTGGGGGTTGTTCTCTAATCCGAGTTTTCTCTGATAAAATTCGCTCTATCTTTCAAAAACAAAGGAAAGTTCGACACAAGTCATGGCACTTTGTTCGCCGTCCGATCTTAAACGCTATCCTTAAAACACCCTATGATACCGATCAATGAACCATTTATTGTCATGCCTGATGAAAGATTTAAGACGAATAAGTATTTCTAAAAGTTTTATAGGCAATGTTTTACAACAACCCTCACCTGAACAGCCATTGTTTACAATATCCTACTGTCCTTTGTTTTTGAATGGTAGTGCGCTCTGATGTAAATGGGCGACATAAACAGTATCAAAGAGCGAATTTCATCAGAGAAAACTCGGATTAGTTGTTCTCTAAAGACTTCTTCGTGGTTTTTGGTCGTGATAACTATTGCAAATCCTGATTAGAAAACATGGCTGCATGTTTCACCCCTTATGTTGTACACATATACGTCGTCTGCATCATGTTTCAATTAAGACGTGTCTAAAATTTCACCGTTCGAGAAAGGGTTAACCCATTACCACATAATGACGCTTTATGGCGGCTAACAAGATACATACTTTAAAACATTGTGGAAAATGAAGAGATTGCGTGTGACAAACAATTTCTTCATTTCTCACCTTGTTTTCTACCAAGAAAGACCCAAACATGTAAAAAAATATATTCACTTGAAAATGTATGCAACATCTGTGAATTTGGAATGGTCTGAAATCTTGCCGTCTGGTAGTTGGCTTATAGCTATTTTCTCAGACACTGTTCAACATTTCTCTTCTTCTTTGTTTTTCAGGTCATCCTGCAGAGGCCGCCGTGGACCAGTTTAATCAGAAAAACCCACCGATCGTTGATCCGTCCATCCAACAATACGTCCAAACTATGGAGGGTGAACAGCGTCTTCTCAGTAGACATAAACGTGAATTTACCTGGGATGACGTCGAGACATTTTACGACGACAAGAACAATTTGGCGATGTACTTAGTCCTACCTATTATTGTTATTGTATATGGCGGGTGTGCGGTCATATATTGTATCGCGAGATGTCGCAGGTACATTAAACGAAAGAAGAAAAAATCGAAAGCAGATGATCAAGAATTTCTCGAACACGAACCGCTCGATGGTGAAGACCGTCATCCGTCCATTCCTGTAATTTCGTCCAATCAAAATGGCGGCGCTATGGCCCGTGACGGCGCTCAAACATCCTCGTCTGTGAGTCTGTCGTTGGATCCGGATAGTGGCGCCGAAACGCCGTTACCATGGCAAGTACCCGGGGAGAAACAATTATACCCGGCTATAGGGGCCGCCGCTGCTACGAAGGGCTACTCCAACAGGGCTTACGAAAACGAATGTGTGACACCGCACCTACCACCTCCCAGCTATGACGACCCATATCCAAAACGGCCGAGTTCTAAACCACCACCGTACGAGGAGAAAAGTAACAGGGTCAGACGAGGATCCGTTGAGGAGATCATCACTCTCGAGAAAGCCCCCATGCCAGTCAACGACCGGAAACGACGCCATCCTGGTTCCAGGCCCAGCTCTTCAGCTGCGGAGTCGGACGCCGGAAAGTACGACGAAGAACGGGAACGAGCGAGACAACTCGTGCGGGGAGGAAGAGAACGACGGGAATTACCTCCCCTGGAACACCGGAGTCACCGTGAGCGCACACCGGATATCATATCGCACGCGCGCACGCAGCCGCTCCAGCCTAGTTACCGACCAGCACGTGACGATGCTCAAATGGATGCCTCGCTTATGGCAAAACAGGCCGCACAACTACTGCGTCTTGATCACATGGGTAAAACACAGGGCAAGAAACATAACAAGAGACTCGTGTTTATTGCTGAATAGTTTCATAGCAGAATGTATTAAGTTAAGGATTACAACCCATCATTAGATATCAAACACTTCGTGTATCTTCGGGCGCCATCCGTGACAACGGAAATTAACTACAGATACCATCGTCTAATTCCGTGCGAGAGATATCTTCGTCAAGGTCCGTTGCTACGGATTACGGCCGAAGATGCACGAAGTGTTTTGCGATTAATGATGAGTTATACTCCTTAAAACTACCGTAATTACATATAATATTCATATGTGCTTTCGATTTTTTGCGCTACAAACCCGACTTTTGTACCAGCTAAGCAAATATTTATGACCAAAAACTTTGTATCTTATTAAAGCTCTACATGGTAGACTACATCATAAGTGAAGAAAACGACGACGTGCTTGTTATCACATGAATTGCGCCATCCTCATTTAGAAAAGACATTAACTTAAGACCAACATCAACAATAGGCCTACTACGAATAGAACATCTTCTATCGAAGGAAGCACTATAACCCATCATTATATTATAAAACACTTCGTGCATCTTCGGGTATAATCCGTGGCGACGGAAATTAACGAGTGATACCCTCGTCAATTTCCGTTGCCATGTATTACGGCCGAAGATGTACGAAGTATTTCGTATCTAATGATGGATGTAGTGCCTAAATAGTATCAATGACCACCAGACTAGAAACGCATGTAGGCCTACAAACATATTGATGTAAATATCTCTAGAACACTTTTAAAATGTTCTTTTTGAGCAAAAGTGTATATCAATACGTAAATGACAAGGATGTTAGTTATATGTTCGAGTGGCATCCTGTTTCGTAGACTTTCGTTAAACTTGCATAAGAGATAAGTGCGCGTGTTAAACTATGTACTACCAACGTGAAGATACACACAAACTTCAAGAACTAGATGTTGGAATCTGGACTACAGTGGACACAATTATGAGTCCAATCTATTTCTCCAGTGTTTTTTTTTTAAATTAAGTTAATAGTTGTATATCATTGGTTGTGTTCGAAAATGGCTTATGTTTTTTGAACCTATAAATACATAACCATTGATCAAAAATGCCGTTGCTTGATTGAGCTTGTTGCGGCGTTTTTTATCATATCCGACGAAATGGCGGCCACCTAATGCTGAAATAGCAAGATGGAAATCGAAACCGAAACGTTTCTTTATGTCATCTGTAGTTATTATGTCCTGATATATCGGCTTACATTTGGGCTATGTATAACAATCGAACGATGATAATAACAACTGAAAGCCAGCGCAACAGAAAAGAGGGGAAAATGCATTCTATTTTTGGGAAGCAAAGTTTGCAAAATTTGCTTCTCTATGCAGCCACCTCTCTCTGCACTTTACCTTTCTCTGTACACCATTCAGCATCTTCCGGTCCTCCTCACTATAGATAGTTTTATCGAAAGCAAATATTAATTAGGTAACAGTCATTCGAATATTCAAAATGCGTATCTGAAGTTATGTGTAGATATTGAATTGTGTGACTGAAAATGAAACATTCAGTTAATCATGTCTCTAAGAGAAGAAAAGACCGACGTAGTAATTTGCTTTATTATGGTTCAAAGATCAGTCCAATAGCCTTCCTTGTAAATGGGTCAGTCAAGTTTACTGAACTATGAAATATATTCAAAGCTATAAATACAGTCAAATCTCTTTATGTCGAACCTCCCTTAGCCGAAGTTCTCCCTACGCCGAAGTAATTTTCAAGTCCCGATTCGCTTGCTCTTTATTTCTATATATTTCAACCTCTATACGTCGTTTTCTCTTGCACGAACGTCCTCCTTACGTCGAACCAATTTCGAAGTCCAACCGCCTATATTTGCACACATTCACACCTTTATACTACGAACCTCAAATTTACACGATGATAATTGCAATCAAGTCAGTTTTTCACACCTTTCGACCCGTCAACTCGAGCAATCAAAACAGGTGTTAACCTTTATCGAATATTGATTTTTACCTGATTGTGTTTGAATTTTTGTATTAATTACTGTTGATGACGTCAAAAATGGGTGATTTGATGATTGAAAATAAAAAGGCGCGGGAAATTGTACAGAGCGTTAAATTTCGTCGTTGTAAGTGCGAAACTTCGTATGTAGATTTTTGCGATTTACAAAGTAAAACATTGTGTGCCAGGTTAAGTCAATTCTTGAAGGTTTTGAGATATTTTACTGATCAATATCAATGACACCTTATTAGTGAACAATATGTCCAAATATCAAGTAAACCTTTCAGTTTGGGAAAAGTAATTGCCCTTTTTTCTTTCCCCTTAAAAATCTTCCAAAAACGAGGTACGAGGATTTGCATGTACAACGACGATTTGTTATTCACAATGACTACAGAAGCATCTAACGCTTATTCCACGCGGGGGTTGGGGGGGGGGGGGGGGGGGGTATCCAGCAACTCCGACCGACATGACGTGACGTGCCCATAAAAGCGATGATGGCCGCTTGTCTCCAAACTATCTCTTCGTCGAACATTCTATACGTCGAAGTTTTCTCGTAGGTCCCACAAAGTTCGACATAGAGAGATTTGACTGTAGTTAATTTACACAAACGATAAATATGAATCAAAAAAGTTGTGCTAAAATGGATACAACAACTCCTGCATGGAATCAAAGTATTCAAGGTATTCAAATGAATAATCGAAGTACTTAATCAAAGTACTCTACTTCTGGACAGACCGACATTATTAACAAGTTTGCTTCCCAACAGTTCTTTCAGTACTTTGATTGTTATTCCAATCATAAAAACTCCTTATGATGGGGCAATTCTAATGAGCACGCACAATAATGCTGTTGATTATAATTATTAATAAATAAAATGTTGCATATTGAAAAGGAATTACAGCTCTTTTCTGTAGCTGAGGAAAGCCAAATCAAATAGGGAACGATTTTATCCAGTTAATCATGACGTAATTTCTGACAAACAAACATTTTTCGTAGGTGTTATTATAAAATATCGTAACTTTTTAGCACAAAATTCATTGCCATTCGTTATGAGAGGATGAAAGAGCGATGGGTTGTGTCGAGATTGATTTGTTATTACTCTGTTCAAATATGCCTATAATTGTTTGTTATATAAGAAGTGAGAAAGGAATATATGTTTGTTAAAAAGTTGGAACTCTTGAGTTTTTTCACCCATAGAACCAGTGATCAATAGCAACTTATCATTGCTTTTCAACAAAAACCTCGTAAATGCAGCTTGTTTAAAGCTGCAGTTACGAGGCTTTTGTTGCAAAAATAGTGTAATGTCAGTATGTTACATTTTCGACATGTGTTTGCTTTACTCTTTCATGTACGGTCCCTTGATTTGACGAATCTTATATTGAGTGTTTAGAAACATTGAGGGAAAAACAAAAATACTGATAACCAGATTTTACCATAGATATTTTCTAGACTATGTAATATGTAAATCATTTCTTCTTTTTGGCCAATTCTATTGTTTCTCTGCAACAGCTTTCAAATTAAACCACCCTGGTGACCACCCATTTTTTCAGATCCGCGTAAGACATTTGTCAATAACTCTCCATACGTTTGACTTATCGCACTCATCCATGGAGGAGCAAGGGCGGATCTAGAGGGGGGGTTCGGGGGTCTGGACCTCCCCTGGCATTTGACAAAAATCCAAACTTGACTAAAAATCCTGGATCCGCCCTTGAGGAGGTTCATTCTTATTGAATGTTTGGTCATCTGTTGGTATGTTTTTGTAAAACATATCGTTGGTCACGTGCGAAAATGTCGTAACTACAGCTTGAATAAGCTGTAGTTACAACATTTTCGAACGTGAACGACGATATCCTAGATATGACTAGTAATTATGGGGGGCGCTGGCTTGAAGTGAGCTTTTTGTCTATAATCTGGATAGGAATGAATTAAATGAAATCATGCGGCCCCCAACTTTCTCAAATTCCTCTGGAAAATCGACTCAGGATATTAATCAAGCATTCAATAAAACTCTCATATAGCTCACAAGGTATGAACTGGCAGAACCATTCTAGTTACATGTTTTAGCAAGAGATGCTCCGTTATGTCATTTATTTTGAGCTATACAAGTGTTTTACATATCTATACGACAAACGTAAGAAAATATACTGACAAAAGCATTTCTCGAATTGACGGGTATTTCCCTATTTACTCGGTATTCTCCACCTCAGACCGAATTGTGACTTCAAAAGTCACGCGAGTCATACGCCGTGGATGCAGCATTCTTAATTTTTTATAATTTTTCAAAACTATCTATTGTTATTTACATCGTAAAAATCATGTTTTGTTTGGAAAAAAAATAAATCGTCATTGTTTCTTATCTTGCATTCTGTGATAGATGAAAAATAAAAGCACTTGTTTTCCTTAACTCTACATACAGTTTTGTCTGCCTTATTTTTTACCCGACATATAGGCCTATGTCTGACATCAAAATACAATAAATAGTCAACGGTCTTTCAGATATATACAGATAAAAAAGTCCTCTAGAGATCCGCATGTTTACGGTTGATCTAAATTTTCTAAAGTTAAACTTGCATTAGACGACGGAACGAACAACTACAGTTAACATTTGTCACGTTGAATATTATGGCGTACCAAATGGGTCAAAAGTCTATTTAGAGCGTGCAGGCATAAAATATACGCGTCGACGCATAAAATTTACGCGAGCAGTTGAAAATATATGCGTCGACGCGTATATTTTATGCACGCTCTATACAGACTTTTGACCCATTTAGTACGTCATAGAATATTGTTCTACGGATAAGGGTACCTACTGAATTCTTTGAAGTGAACATGTTAAGACGGACTTAAAATAATAAAAAAAAAAAACACACACACACAAAAAAAACCATCGAATTCTAGCAACAGATCATGCAATGCTTTTGTGGAGCGACAACATCTCATAGAGTCGAAAGATGGTTTAGTCGGCTACGTTCAAAATGTAGTAACTACAGTTGAAACATGCCGCAGTCTTGACGTTTTGGAACGTATCCAACGTTTTACTTTTCACAGAAACATGTAGTGATTACAAAGACACCAAAAGCCTATAATGCCTATGTCACAGGCTTCGTCGATGCAACAATTTAAAAAAAATCGTCAATGCGCCGTAGGCCTACAATTTTAAGACGTTTTGCCCAGGCAGTCATATATCGAGGGGTCGCTGGCCGGCAAGTTTTTTTTGTGTTTTTTTTTTTTTTGGGGGGGGGGGGGGCATGAATGCATTTTTTGTCAAAAAATGCACCGGACGACACATGGATGGACATCTGTCGGTGACTGGATGAACATTGGTTAGCAACCTGACGGGCATCATTCTTCCCGTATTTATTTTGAAATATTAGGTTCTTCGAATACTGCCCGGTGATCTGACGGTTAATATCGAGTGGTACCAGAACTATTATTTGTGACCAAGCAGAACTGTCGCTGTTAAGCCCTTTCCCAAACAACACCTGGTTTTAACGCCTGTAAGAAAATAGGTTTGGGAAAACATTGAAACAAAAGAAGAAAATGCTGATAATCAGCATTTTCTCCTTTTGTCTCAATATTTTTCTGTGCTATATAGTAAACAAATTCCTTGTTTTTTAACATCAATTCTGTTGTCTACAACAGCTTTTGTGTTGGAGCACCCTTGAATTTTGTTGTTTGGGAAAGGGTTAAATTGAGCTGCCACCGGACAATAATCGAACAGAAATCGGAGGATTGTATTAAAAGCTCCAGAAAAAAAAACTCGCTGTCCGGTGGTGGTTTGATATTTGTGACTGAGGTATACAGTCGACACTCGTTGTGTCGATGTCAGAGGGGCCGTCAAAATACCTCGACATATCCGGAGTTCGAGTAAACCGATTTTGACCGGCTTTTGTATGAACATCATTTGACCTATTTGTTGCTAATCGAGTGCGTTTAAAATTGAAATATAGTAGGAAAAGGAAAGAAATTGCTCGAAACGAGCAATTTCTATCCTTTTCCTACTAAATTTCAATGGCCATAATATATTCATTTCAAAATTATTTTGTTTATTTTTTTTTTTAATCCATTGGGGAGGACGGGATTAAACTTCCACTTCGACTTAAGCGGAAATTCGACTTATCCGATGTCGACATAACCAGTGTCGACTGTATATAATTTCGCAGTAGATGTTCATCTTCAAGACAAAGACACATCGCTGTTGCTTCAGAATCAAGCTACGTCTGTTTTTAACTTTCTGTGCTTTATTTATCAAGTACGAATCGTCGGTGAAAATGCAAAACCTTGTATGTCGATTCTTGCTATTTTCAAAGTACAAACTTTTGTGCCTAGTTACAGACAATTCTTGCAGGTTTTGAGATATTTTACGGACCAGTATTAATGACACATTATTTTGTGAACAATATGTCCAAATTTCAAGTAAAACCTTTCAGTTTTTGAAAAGTTATTACACTTTGATCCTACCCCTTTAATTTTTTTCCAAAAAACGGGATACGAGGTTTTGCATTTACAACGACGAAATAATGTAGGCCTAAGGGAAATAACACTTGCTAAATGAATCGCCATTACTTCAATCGTTACTTCCCTTTAATGAAACCGATTATAGAAGTATTATAATTCACGTCTTTGGACGCATCTTTGTCTTTACTCTAGAGAAAATGTTAAAGAAATGGAAGAGACACTGATTTCAAGCATTCTGAGAGTACGATTTATTTCGTCGTCTGTACACAAAACCTTTGAATTTGACCGTTTCTATGTAGTTCTGGAATGGACACACTGGTGGTGAACTCGGCCAAAGCGTGGGACGTTTTTTCGCGATCATAGTATTCCGTCAATGTTGTTATAAAATATTGTAACTACGGCTTCGATAAAGCCATAGTTACGAGATTTTATAACAACACAGACGGTTTGTCAACACATATCGGTATACCCGGTATATTTGTAGAACAAATTCATTGTTATTAGAAAAACTATCCAATCAGATCTTTAAACTCACATTTAAACGCAAAATAGCTATACCTTGTTGGAAAGAAAAACGTCCATCGCTTTGACCGAGTTCACCACCAGTGGGACTAGGGCCTAACATTGACAAAAGTATCCTCTGTAGGCATAATCATAGAACAGCTTGGGAATAAAACGAGAAACCTTTATTTCGGACGAACGGACGGTCAGACGGACGACAGTTAACAAATTAAAATGTCCCGATGTTTAGATACGGGGTCGTGAGACGTAAAAAATTTTATAGCCAAAATTCTGATTGTTGTTGTTGTTGTTTAAAAAAACGATTGTACAATCGATAATCAATCGGTATGACTCTTCGACTATCGATAGTGATTTTGCTGTCCGATATACAACACTAATTCTGATCATACAATAAGTTCATCAATATCAACAGATAAGAGGAGTGAAGACATTCTAAAGGAAGGGTTTTTAATGTTTTTAAAAAATTCGCCGATTATTTACATTTAGATAGAAAATTGATTAATAAGAACCTTGGGTAGCGCCTGAAAAGAATTACCCCACCCACTTTCAATATAGAATGTACACCAAACCAAAGGTCCGTTCGATTCAGACTTTTCCGGAAAACACGTCCCCTTTATGTATCTATTTGTACTAAAAATATCATTGGAAAATCTAGCTCCCATGAAAATGGCCTTATGGAAACCCCTCCTTTGTAAACATTAGCATAATTCAAATCAAAATCCTTTGTTATGGACACTCATTAGAATAGTCTCAATGAGACGATTCCAATGAGTAGGCTGCCGACAATACAGGGTTTGGTGGACAATAAAAGAAATATTGCATTTTCAAAAGCAATTAAGTGAATGGAACCTGACTGAGTGTAGCTTTGAATTCCAAGAAACCATTTCCTGCAAAATACCTGGACCTTTCTTGAAAGAAAATATGGGTGAATTATTGGGGGGGGGGGGCAAAGGATATGCTGCCCCCATTCCAACTTATTGCCCCCCCCCGCCCCTCTTCCTACACCAGCGAAGCTAGAATGTATGCTATAGGTCTTACTTGTCGAAATGTAGAGCTATAGGCTATTTCCTATTTGGTAATGTATTGGTAGGCCTTTATTGTTGTTGTTGTTGTTGTTGTTTTTAAGAAAAAGAAATCATCGATCCAGAGATATTATCTTCGTCAAACTATCGGTTGTATACTAAACAATACACCCAAACACACTTCCAGTTTGTTACTAAAAATAGTAACACTTTTTGATGCCAGATCGAGGCTCTGACCCAATTGAGAGCAAAGCTTCCAACGTGCAATGGCAACGAACGGAGGAAAGAAGAAGTTCAAGAGGAACCACATTCCTCTGAGTGAAGATTCCTCTGTGAATCTCGACGGGATATCATTGACTGACTTCCAATTATGGTCTTTACTGGCTTTTAAGTCATTTTTGACCCTCCGAAAACGTAGTATCCACGGATCTTTTGAGGACCTAGCCGCCAGGTTCAACTGTCATTTTCATGTATTTAACCCTTTCCCAAACGGCAAAATTTTAGGGTGATCCAAAAACTGCTGCAAATGACAACATTGATGTAATTTAAGATATTATTTGTGTAAAATATGGCATAGAAAATATTGAGACAAAAGGAGAAACTGCTGTTATCAGCAGTTTCTTCTTTTGTTTCAATGTTTTCCAAAGCCTGTTCTATTAGGGACGTCAAAACCAGGTCTTGTTTAGGAAAGGGTTAACCCCCTTTCCCCAACCAAAAAAATGTACGAAACATGCCATTTTCAGTGTGAAGATGACACTCTCAGTACCGAAAGGCTTATGTAGATAGATAATTCATTATGGTAGATCAATTTGATAATAAAAGCATTGCTCTTAAAGCCCATTTCCCATACGACAAATTATTTAGACTTTTCAAGTTTGACAGCGGCTTTAAAAACCCTTTTCTAAACGGCGACTGATTCAATTTGGAGGCTCTTGCAGACAACAGACTGGGCATCTTGAAAGTAGGATTTTTGTATGTGCAAGGGTGGAGCTAGAGAGGGGGGGGGGTTCGGGATGTTCGCCCCCGACCCCTAGAATAAGCCGAAAATTGAATGTTGACTATAATCAAAGCGTCATAATTTAACATATTTAAGTCATTATTTGGGCGTGGACCTCCCCCTCCCTGGCAATTGGGCTTGGACCCCCCCCCCCCCGAAAAAATCCTGGACCCACCCTTGCGTGTGTACATAGAAGTATAGAAAACGTTGAGGCAAAAGGGGAAACTGCTGATTAAAAGTATTTCATTAATTTGTCTCTTGAAATGATTTTCGAAACAATCTCTGTAGCACAGTTAAGGGCGGATCTAGAAGGGGGTCCGGACCTCGCCTTGAATTGGCCGAAAATCGAATTTTGACTATACAACGTTAGTACAGTAGGCCTATACATGTATCGTTACACAATTCACAAATTTAAAGCCATCTTCCATCTTATGGGCTAGAACCCCCCCCCCCTGAAAAAATCCTGGATCCGCCCTTGACAGTCAAAACATTAACATTTCTTGTTTGGTAAAGGTTTAAAACATTTTTCTTTTCATTTCTTTTTTAATTTAACACCTCTCAACAATATTTCAGCCATAAGTTTATTTATAATTGTCCACGCTCCGAGACTGGGAATTTCATACATATATCCTGTGACCTGTCCATTATTGGCTCTAATCTAGAGCACAAACACATGCAAAATATTACCGCTCACACTTGGACAGTACTAAGGAGCTCACACGTATGCTTCTGCAAAATTGATTTTATTTGGTTTTCAAAAGCAGTAGCTCATCCTGAACTTGCATGGTGGTAATGGGCGATGGAGACAGGGTACGAATGATTACAAGCCAAAAAATCTCTTTTTTTCAATCAAAGTTGCAAAAATATTTCTGTAACTCAAAACTCTAATAATTAACGTAAATGACTGTATAAAATATTCTTAGTACTAAGGCAGAATAATTGAAAAATGCTCGCGTGAAAATAACGACTCGCTCAATGAATTTTATAGTAAAACGACCACGTGACCTTTTGTTTGCTCTCATGCATACACAGGTCACGGTTAAAAATTCAAAGTGTGTTTGGGTGTATGGTTTCAAAGAACCGACAGGTATTCCAGTATACAAAAATCTGCTTTCCAGTCTACAAGAATATAAGTACGCAATTTTTGATGACGTCAAGTAAATTTTACGCAAGAGAAACAAAATAACATTAACTGGGTCAATAAATTTCTGGTATTTTAAGCTATTTAGCAGACAGTAGCCGCATAATCAAATGGATATTTGATAGAAATGCATTCATTGGGATTTTACATATCGACCTGCAAGTGTGTCATGCAGGCTGAGCCTGACAATCCGGAATCTTGGACTGATTTGTATCGATTGATTCCCTGTTTACGACAGTCGCTTGGCTGCTATGTATGCTTTAACATACTTCAAGATCCGATGGGACCGTCACACAATGTGTGTAAACATACCGTGTGTAGAAAGTGTGTTGGTGGTAAAATGAAGCTGAAGCCGACATGCAGTTGGTGCAAAGATCATTATTTGTTTGAACCAAATGCACTGCAGAAAATTCTAGTGATGTGTTTCAAGAAGCTGTGCATGTACATTCTAAGCTCACCTCTTGCGTCAGAACTTGAAAAGTGTTCTAAAAATGGACAGTCAAATAATCTTGTGAATATTCTTAAAGACGCTGCGAACTTTGTTGAAAATGAAGAAGATGTTGTAGCGACAAACACCATTGATGAAGATCTAGATGTGACCAGTCTACCAAGTAAAGAAGAATGCATCCAGTTTTTTGACAAACCAGGATGTTCATCAGATGATGATCATGGTAGATTTGTTTCTGGTAGCGAGGAGGAAGATAGTGCTCATGAAAGTGTCGACGAAGAGCCGCCGGTGAATAAATTACGCCGCGTTCAACGGTCAACTCATTCGAGCAATGAAATAAATGGAAACAGTGAAACAAATGTTGCGTTGAAAACTAGAGATAAAAGGGTTCCAAAAACAGTGGTTTTCTTTAAAAGGGCATCAGAGAACAAAAAGAGTAGGATCACACAGAATATTAAGAAAAAGGCAATGAAACAGTCATCCGGAAAGAAGAAGTCTTTATTTGCCAAAAGTAGGTCAAAATCAAGACTGGCCAAGAAACAAGAAGAAGCCCCTAATGATTTAGAAAGAGTGGATACATCTGAACTTTCTCTTAAAAGGTTGAAAAAAGAGCTACCTCCGCCAGATTTGAAGCCACTTACTTCATGTAAATGTGGCAAATCTGGAAACTCAAATCAGTTAACATGTTTAGGACAGCGATGTCAGTGCTACAGTATGAAGTTACCTTGTATTGGCTGTAAGTGTAGGGGATGTAGAAACCCCAAAAAGGGCCCCGATAGCAGTGCATATCCAACAAGCGGGATCTATGGCTCCTCATATCTTAGATCTGGCTCCAGGACTGCTCCAGAGACTGTTTGTGTCAACATGTAACCATAATACCGATTGGAAAATAGGAAACTGTTTAGAGTGCAAATGAATTTTATTTGCATTTTGGATACTATTGCACTTAATTGATCAATTATGAATCCATTATAGATGGCAAACTTTTGGGCCAGTTCAAATTGCAAACAATAGTAAAATACCAGAAAAAAAATCTTAGTTATTTCTTTTCTTGATAGTGAATCACTCAGAGTCAGTTTCAACTTTTGATTAGTTTTAATGTTGTCTGTTTTAAAAATAATAGTTAAGTGCTTATGGTATGTTTGAAATTGAAATCAAGATGAATGGAATATGGCATACAGCAAAGATACATTTTATAAGATAAGGTATGACTTGTCATCAAATTTTGCAAAACATTATTTATAGTTCATCAGTCCCGTCAACTTTAATTCTCATGAAATACCATATCTACCGGTGTATTTTTGAATTACAGAATACCATAGAAAATGAAAGAACATGAATACTGTCTGTAATGTATATGTTCATTTTAAACAAGACATACATTATTATGATTAACTAACCCTTTCCCACTCCACAAAATTGTAGAAAATTCCAAATTCAAAATTGATGCAGAGAATAAAATCATTGTTTATGAAGAACACTTTGGGAATAAGTCATTATTTATATGGAAAGTATTTATAGAAAAGAAGAAAATACTGCCTGTTTTCTCTCAATGCTTTTCACAGCTTTCTTGCTGGACACCTTGAACCATTTTTTTAAAGGTTAATATATTAACTCAAAAGTATTTTGAAGGCTTAGTTATGGAATAGATTTTTGAAAACCTACAAGATGAAAGTCGAAAATGAAGAAGTTGCTTATCACAAGCAATTTCTTCATTTCCCACAATGTTTCTTCCCAGAAATACAAAAAAGCAAAATTTCATTTCCTTGTAATTGTTGTCTGCTACATCTTTAAATTTGGACAAGTCTAAAATTTTGCTGTTTGATAGTGGGTTAAGTTGACCCTTCTTTAGGCAAGTCAATAAGGTACCTCAGTACAGACAATTTACATGATGAAACAGCATGCTATAATAGAGACTGTCATGTATTGTAATGTAAGATGTCTAATAGAGTATAATTCTATCCTAAATGTGAAAAATGAACTGTTCAACTTCGAAAGCTTCAGATGACATACATATTTTTGACAAAGAAAAGATTAATTAACAAATAAGTAGAATGAAGGGAAAATATTGAGTCAAAAGAAAAAATGCTATTTATTAGCTTTTTTTCTCCTTTTGCCTCATTGTTTACCACAACTTCTTGTTTTAGGATCATCAAGACCTCGTCTGGTTAAGGAAAGGATCTATTTGTTGTTTTGATTAAAAGATTTAAGACTATTTTGTAAGATCTGCTTTAAATATTTGTGCTAAAGAAATTGTGATTGTAGTATTGAATAAACATGTTATTGTGATTTTCATTTCTTGTAAATTATCACTTAACCCTTGCCCAAACAAAACCTGGCGTTGTCGTCCCTTTTTAGATCTATCTAAGAATAAGAAAAGGCTAGGAAAAATATTGTGGCAAAAGAAAACAAGTGCAGATGATCATGGATTGTGCCGACCGAATCAACAGATAAGAAAGAGGTGGGGTACTGGCTTTTCAAAATTTAAAATACCTTTCAATGTTTGTCAAATCCTATGATGTGGGTACTCATTTGAATCGTCTCGATGAGACAATTTAAATGATTACCCACAACATAGGGTCTGGATTTGAAATTTTATAACAAAATTAGAATTCCCACTGCCGGTTAGATCAATATCTATTCCAAGCCTCCAGCTGCTCTTGACATCTATTGGTCACTGGTGGTGAACTCGGCCAAAGCGTTGGACGTTTTTTTCGCGATCATAGTATTCCGTCGGTGTTGTTATAAAATATCGTAACTACGGCTTCGATAAAGACGGTTTGTCAATACATATCGGTAAACCCGGTGTATTTTTAGAACAAATTCATTGTTATTAGAAAAACTATCCAATCTGATCTTTAAACTCACATTTAAACGCAAAATATCTGTACCTTGTTGTAGCGAAAAACGTCCCTCGCTTTGGCCGAGTTCAATACCAGTGTTGGTGAGAGACAAATGACATTTTGTCAAATGTCTGAAAGAATAATGGCGAAGCTTGGATTAGAAATCTTATCCATGGATTGATAGCCTCCGACGTTACTGACTGAGCTATCGGGACTCGAACGAATATTTGAATAGGCTTGGGAAAACATTGAGACAAAAGAAGAAACTGCTGATAACCAGCAGTTTCTCCTTTTGCTTCAATATTTTCTGTGCTATATTATACACAAATCATGTCTATAACAACATCGATTTTGTAGTTTTCATCAGCTTTCATATACTAGGAAAAGTCCAAATTTTGGTTGTTTGGGAAAGGATTAATCGAGCTTGATTGAATTTATTTGATCAGCCTGGAAAACTATCAATACAAGACGTCGTTGTAAATGCAAAACCTCGTATCTCGTTTTTGGAAACGGGAAAAAAGGTTATAACTTTTCCGGAACTGAAAGGATTTACTTGAAATTTGGACATATTGTTCACCAATGATGTGACAGTGTCATTAATACTGATCAGTAAAAATACCTCAAAACCTGCAAGAATTGTCTTAACTGGGCACACAAGATTTTACTTTGAAAATCGCAAAAATCGACATACGAGGTTTTGCATTTACACCGACGAAGGGTTGATCTTCTTTGGCATCAATCAACCCTTTTTCAAACAATAAATTGTTAGGGTGGTCCATTTTGAAACTTACTGCAGACGACAAAATAGGTGTCACTTAAAGTACAATTTGTGATTATTGTAGCACAGAAAACATCGAGGCAAAAGCAGACAATAGTGATAATCATCAGTTTCTTATTTTGCCTGAATGTTTTCCCAGGACATTCCTAAGATGTCGGAGATGTGGTTTGGGAGAGGCTTAAAGGGACATAACCTATAAAATTATCAATATGTATCTAAATGAGTTGTCTCTCTTTGAATGAAAGGAGATGCTTTATCGCTCGTCTTTGACTGCACAATGCAAACTCTGACTGTCTCCATGTTTTTCTGATCATGAAAAACCTAGCATGGGTCCCTTTAAGGCAAAATGAGAAATGTTGATTATTTTGGCTAAACGTTTGCATGAACTTATTTTCGTAGGGATGTCAAAATCAGGTCTGTAAAGGGTTAATCAACCAAGAGAGAGCTTACTTATGTAGGCGAGCTGCTATATGCTCTGTGTTATGATATGGGAGTCAACCCTTGATATCTTGTTTGTATAATTGTATCAGCCCCTTATGAGTTGTCTCCCTTTACACATTATATACTGCATGTTGTACACTTTGATAGCAGTCTGTAACTAGTCAGCATTGATTAAAGATCGTTCTCAGAATCCACGAGTTACTTAGCCTCTACCCCAAACAACGCATCATAACATGGTGTCAGAAGTGAACGTGCAGAGTTGAACTAAAAAATTGGATTATTGTCTTGGATTATCATCACCACAAAACAGTGATTCGATAACATTTTAACAAAATGGAAAATTCAGGACAATGCCCGAGAACGGATTGGGGGGCAAGAGATTTAGCGAGTGCCTTCAAAAAGTTCAGAGAACATGCGGAGTTTATGTTTGGAGGACCACTGGAGAAGAAATCAGAAGAGGCCAAATGTAACTATTTTATGTTATGGATTGGAGAAAAGGGGAGAGAGATTTTCTCCACATGGAGCGTTACAGCCGAAGAGAAAAAGTGTCTGGACACATACATGAACGGATTTGAGGCATACTGTAAACCGAAATCTAACACAATTTACAGTCGATATCTGTTTAAATCCAGGACACAAAGAGAGAGTGAGACATTTGACGAATTCCTGACAGAATTGAAACTAATATTACGGGACTGTAACTACCCGATCGAATTTGGAGAAGAGATGTTGAGAGATCATATCATTTTTGGAGTGAGATCACCCACCGTGAGAGAAAAGCTGATAAGTGAGGGCTCAGACATGAGTCTTCAGAAATGTCTGGACATTGCCAGGACGAGTGAAATGAGCCGGACTCAGCTACAATCTATGGACAATCCGGGTGCGGTTGAAGCCGTGAGACGAACTAACGACAAACGGACGGGCCACAATCGAGATCAGAGGAACGGACAACAACAATTGAGACGAGAGAAGCAAAAATGCAATAAGTGTGGACTTGTACACACTTCAGACAAACGCTGTCCAGCGTTAGGGCAAAAATGTTTTTATTGTGAAAAATTCGATCACTTTGAGAAAATGTGTAGAAAAAGGATTAATGATGCAAAATCAAAGAAAGTCAATGAGGTAAGGTCAAACCTTTCTGATTCGCATGATTTGGTTGATCCTGATTTTGAAGTCAATGCTGTGCACCATGACAGATTGACAAATGAAGCATTCGTTGATATTGGTATTTGCAACGCAACTCTCAAAATGAAAATTGACACAGGTGCCCAAGTTAACGTTATTCCAGCGTCAAAATACTATAATATGCCAAATTATGCACCGTTAATTCAGACAGATAAATGCTTGAAGAGCTATGACGGTAGTCCGTTAAAGATAGATGGTTTTGTCATGTTGAAATGTAGGTTTAAGGGAAAGGTCACAAATGAAGAGTTTTATATTGTAGACACACCCACAAAACACCCCATTCTTGGTCTTGAGACATGTACGTCACTAGGTATAGTTAAGTTGACATATACAGTGAGTTCTGACAGACCATTGACGAGAGACGACGTTATGGATAAATACAGAGACGTATTTACGGGTATCGGTGAATTGCCAGGTGAATGCGAAATTCGTCTGAGACAGGATGCCAAACCTGTTATTCACCCGCCGCGAAAAGTGCCTTTCGTGATAAGAGACAAATTGAGGACCCAACTTGACGAGATGGAGAGAACAAAGGTTATCTGTAAGGTGACAGAACCTACAGAGTGGGTCAATAGTTTGGTGACGGTACAAAAAAAGTAACGGGTCACTACGGGTATGCCTATGCCCAAAGGACTTAAATGATGCAATTCAAAGACCACATTATCCAAGCAAGACAATTGACGACATATTGCCCGACTTATCAGGAGCGACAGTCTTCTCAAAGCTTGATGCAAGAAGCGGGTATTGGTCAATAAAGCTCACAGAAAAGTCATCAATGTACACGACGTTCAATACACCCTTTGGTAGATACCGCTTTCTGCGTCTACCATACGGTGTAAAATCGGCAAATGACTTATTTACACAGAAAATGGACGAATGCTTGGAAGATCTACCTGGTGTGAAGACCATTGTAGATGACATAGTGGTATATGGCAAGGATCAGGCCACACATGACAGAAACTTAGACTGTCTATTGACTAGATGTAGAGAGAAGGGTATACGGTTAAATCCGGACAAAACAGAGATAGGGAAACGAGAAATTCCATTCTTTGGTCATGTCTTGACAACAACAGGCCTTAAAATGGACCCTTCTAAGGTGAAGGCCATTAGAGAAATGCCTTCCCCAAGGACAAAAGCAGAATTGCAGACAGTATTAGGTATGATTACTTATCTGCAGCGATTTGCCCCGTGCTTAGCAGAAATGACGAGTCCCTTGAGACAATTACTTAAGAAAGAGGTGGAATTTGACTGGAGCGAGGCATGTGAAAATGCTCTAAAGCAGGTCAAAGACGTGATTACGCAAAACCCGGGACCGGTTTTGACGTATTTTGATCCTAAAAAGGACATAACCTTACAGGTTGACGCATCCAAATTTGGACTAGGAGCAGTGTTACTGCAAGACGATAGGCCAGTAAGCTATGCATCAAAGTCGCTGACAGAGACAGAGATTAATTACAGTCAAATAGAAAAAGAGCTATTTGCAATTGTATTTGGATGCACAAGATTTCATCAATATGTCTATGGTAGACGTATTTATGTACAGACAGACCACAAACCATTGATTGCCATTTTCAAGAAAAACATACAGACAGCTCCCCCACGACTGCAACGTATGTTATTGTCACTATCACGATATGACATAGACTTAAGTTATGTACCAGGAAAAGAAATTGTTCTTGCCGACACATTGTCAAGAAAATATCTACCTGACACTTGCCCAAATCTAATTAATGGACTGGACGAGCATGTCCATGGTGTCATGTCATGTTTTCCTGTAAGTGATCAGAAAATGGAGTATCTCAGAGCAGAGACACGGACAGACAGTGACATGCAATCACTAATTAAGGTCATACAAAATGGTTGGCCTGAGACAAGAGCAGAATGTCCTAAAGAGTTGTTAGGATCTTGGAACTATAGGGACGAATTGACCGTAATTGACGGAATTGTTCTTAAAGGGTCAAAGATATTTGTACCAAAAGCATGTAGACAGTTTATGCTAAATAAAATTCATGATGCACATTTGGGTATTGAAAAGTGCACCCAAAGAGCAAGAGAAGTGTTGTTTTGGCCCAGCATGTCCAAAGATATAAAGGAAGTGGTGCAAAAATGCCCCATTTGCCTGGAGCATAGAAATTCTAATGTGCGGGAACCGTTGCAGAGCAGTGACGTTCCCGAGGGACCATGGCAAATAGCTGCCACAGATATATTTCAATGGAATAATGCAAATTATGTTCTACTGGTAGATTACTATAGCAGGTATTTTGAGGTCAGTGTTTTGCCTGATATGAGGTCAACTACAGTCATAGAACGCTTAAAAAGCTACATGAGTAGACATGGTATTGTGCAAAAGCTAATAAGTGACAATGGCACACAATACACATCTCATGAATTCAAGCAATTTGCAGAAAAATGGGATTTCACACATGTTACGTCAAGCCCGGCGTACCCGAAATCTAACGGTCTGGCTGAGAGAACAGTGCAGACGATCAAATCCATTTTCACAAAAGCAAAACAGTCGGGAAAAGAGCCCTATCTTGCCTTGCTTCAATACCGTAATTCCCCACTAGCTTGTGGAAAATCCCCAGCTCAGTTGCTAATGAGCAGACAGTTAAGGTCAGTCCTACCTGTAACTACAGATCAACTTGCCCCAAAGGTACCGTGTCAAGAACAGGTCAAATCCAGCTTGACAGATGTCAGACAGAGGTCAAAGTTCTATTATGACAAAAAGTCTAGGGCATTGCAGCCATTTGATATTGGGGAAAGGATAAGGATAAGATTAGGTAAATTTTGGAAACCTGCAGAAGTAATAGATAAAATAAATAGTAGATCTTACATGGTCAGAACGGACAATGGTGCTGAATATAGGAGAAATAGGTATCATTTATTGAAAACCAATGAGACAAAAGTACAGGAAAATCAATCAAGCACACAAACATTTGAAAATAATTCAAATAGCAATGTACAAAATAACCCTGATGTGGTATTGAGTCAAAATGAGAATAACACAATGCAATCACAGCAAACAGACACACAGACACAGCCTGTAAATACCAATATCCAGAAAAATGATAAGTGTTTAGTAGAGTCTGAATTCAGGACAACTAGATCTGGTCGGAAGGTGAAACCACCACAAAGACTTTCTTATTGATATTGCATTAATGTCCAGAAGAATGCTCATTAATCTGCCACTGTCAAGTTAAGAAAATATTGACCATGTCTAATCAAGAATCTAAATGGCAGACGAAAGGATTTCAAGCGAATTATGTGGATACTTAATAGTGCTATAAAAGCAATTAATCACTGCCCACTGTAATAAAGCCAATTAGCTAGCAGTCTGAATGTTTGACCGCAGTAGTTTAGTATCACTGTGCTGATAAGCCATCCTTAGCTCAATGTTTTCAAAAGAAGGGAGATGTTATGATATGGGAGTCAACCCTTGATATCTTGTTTGTATAATTGTATCAGCCCCTTATGAGTTGTCTCCCTTTACACATTATATACTGCATGTTGTACACTTTGATAGCAGTCTGTAACTAGTCAGCATTGATTAAAGATCGTTCTCAGAATCCACGAGTTACTTAGCCTCTACCCCAAACAACGCATCATAACACTGTATGGACCGACGTCTGATCTACTGGTATGGGAAACGGCTGGAATCCATTGTTAAGTGCTCCAGCTCTCGCGATATGACCATAGCTGTTGAAAGAGGCGTTAAACTCCGATCAAGCGAGCAGGCGAACAATTTATACATGGGGCGGCGCATAGTTTTTGTCCGAGGTCACGCAGATCATGATTAAACATAATTCATGAGTTGGGGTGCATGGAAAAGGGACCTTTACGATGTTTTAGACTGGACTTTACCAGAATGTGCTTAACCCTTTCCCAGACAGATAGCACTTGGACTGTTCCTATTCGAAAGCTGCTGCAGACGACACATTTGATGTTGATATGATATATTTTGGTGTGCAAAATAGCATGGAAAATATTGATGCAAAAGGAGAAAATGCTGGTTATCAGCATTTTCTTCTTTAGCCTCAAAGTTTTCCCCACGCCTCTTCCAATGTGGACGCCAAAACCAAGTATTGTTTGGGAAAGGGTTAAGCTAGGCACTATGTCACAGCCTAATCAAGATCCACGCTGTTCTCCAGTAGGCTTCTACATTACATGTGGATCTAGAACTATACTCTCGAAGGGCAGCAATGTATGATATCGCTGTTTTTCAACGGAAACCTCGTAACTGCAGCTTAAAACAAGCTGCAGTTACGAGGTTTCGTTGAAAAGTGACGATATAGTCTAGTGATAAGACTGTACTCGGCCAGCCCTGGATCCAAGGCGTTCTACAATGCCATAAGCATGTAAGGGTCCATTGTTCAATGGCAACAAATTTTGTGCTAAAAATAGACTCGATTTACCGTTATGTTTTGATAAACCGTCGGTGTTGTTATACAATCTCGTAACTACGGCTTGAATCAAGCCGTAGTTATAAATGGACATCGAGTCGTGAGCCTCGACGAAAGGTAACGGTATATTCCAATACATGTAAATAGGGAGGAGTGCCTATTTTCCACTGAATAAAAGCGAACAATGACAGGTATTGCGTGCTGTCCGCGATGCCGTGTGAGTTCAGTAGCTGTATCCAGATAGTACTTCGTCGATTTATTACAGGGAAACGGGTTCGAGTCATATATTTTAAGAATTCGTAATCCCTCTTCCCCCGTCAATTTAGACTCGCTGATCTTTGATCATTCACAGGTCGTTGTCTATCTATACGAGATGTTATAACAACACCCACGAAATACTATTTGTTTGTACGAAATTACGTCACGGTTAACTATATAAAATCGTTCCCTATTTCCGAAATTTCGTCTTCGATAGTGCTGCGCCCATTTTGACGTCTGCGGCACCTTTCAGACCTGCCCTTAAATTTTGTCGTTCGGCAAAGTTCTTGATTTGCAAAACAAAATGCCAATGAAAGATACCAGTCTGGTATTTCTATAGCCACAAAGATTAAAAAACAAACAAACAAACAAAAATCACAATATTTTTTTGAAAACAGAATCCCAAATGCACCAGTTAGATCAGCTATTATTCCCATTTTGTCGTGAGGTTCCCACTTATTCGCGTGGCGGGATTTAATGCACCGACATTGAGGTTCCGATGGGTAATTTGACTTTTAAACAGTTTCCCCCTTGTGTCCCCCTGGCTATGGATGTTGTTTAGTTATAGTTTTTTTCTTCATGTGAATTAGTTTCTATAGTCTTTATCATGATTTGTGATATTTAACCCTTTCCCAAACGGCAAAATTTTAGGGTGATCCACTTCAAAAATTGCAACAAATGACAAAATGGATGTTATTAAAGATATGATTTGTGTAAAATATGGCACAGAAAATATTGAGACAAAAGGAGAAACTGCTGGTTATCAGCAGTTTCTTCTTTTGTTTCAATATTTTCTAAGGCATCTTCTGATAAGGACGTCAAAACCAGGACTTGTTTGGGAAAGGGTTAAGGAATGCCTCTGTGACACGTGAGCAGTGAAAAGGAATACTGCGATTTCATTGGTTGGCGGCCCACCTACGTTTTACCGCGCACAACCTGGGTCACCCCAAAGTTCACAATGAAACAACCTGACACATGGATTCTGGGTCACGATTTTTATGAGATGGGGGTTTCCTACGGTGGCTATTTCGAAATTATGAGAAAATCGGCCTTTGAAACTACTAAAATTGAAAAATGTGTGTGTTATCATAAACATAGATCTATTAAAATTTCGTTTAAAACGCCGTCAGAGCTTTGATTTGATTAAAATGGACGTTGAAGCACTATTGAACTAAGTGGGAATATAATGTAAATGGACTTACAGCAGTATTGCAGTCCCCTCATAAAATCGTGTCATCTGCTCAATCGATAAAACACCGAGCTGTATTTCTATGCTTTTCAACAAAAACCTCGTAACTACAGTTTGTTTAAGCTGCATTTACGAGGTTTTTTGTTGAAAAGCGACGATTTTACCAGACATAGATAATGACTTGGATAAAACGAGGCGCGAAGTGGGGAATATCGACCGCTCCAGTTTCTAGGACAAACATTGGGGAAACGTAAATAAAAGGCCTAAGTTGCATTTTCTATTTTCTAAAAAGAATCTCACAAAGTTGACTTCCTAACCCCTACCTAGAGATCTACTTCAAAAACGATTGTCTAGAATTAATATTCTACCAATAATTGTTTTTAAGATGATGCAATATCTGTGACCTAGTTTTTTTTTATAAATAGATTTACTGGATCTAAATCTATTCAGTCGACATATACAATGAATGCAGATCTAATATGTTTTTAAGTAAAAAAGAACACGTCCGTAATCTACCAAAGACGTGCCATTGCAATCTAGCCGCCATTTGTTAAGAGTATTAATGTATTCTCCTTTGAGGGTAACGCAGGCCTATTTTCAGTCCAAAATTCCCTATCTGGAACCCTGTGAACAATCGATCGAAGTCTATAGTCTGTTCTAAAAGCTATGTTTAGTTTAGATAAAAATAGATCACCCCGTGGGTGCCCCATAATTCCTATAACCGATTTCAAAATAAATAGTACTGTTAGCAACACAGTACGCTGATAATTTTGAGTTAGGTGAATTAAATATTCTAACCAGCATTTTCTCATCCTATAGGCTAGTTTCTTGTAGAATTTACAATACAGCCTCTATCTAGATCTAATACTAGTACTTAGCGTATTGATTTGAAAAAAATATGCAGTAAAAATCATATTTAAAGACATTCCATTTTAACCTACGATAAATTGAGTTTCAACTCTACTGTTAACAGTCGGCACTACAAGGAAGCCGCAGCACTTTGGCTCTCTCCTGCAGAGAAAATATGTCCAGAGACGAAAGTGGAAAATTATGGTTATCAGCATTTTCTTCTTTTGCCTAAATTTAGATCTATTCCTGTGCCATTTCTCTTAGGCACATCAAAACAGGCCTTGTTTTGGTTGGGTTATTATAATTTCAGTTTGGACCATGGGTTTTAATTTCTGTTGTAGGCCCTAGGCTACTACCAGCATATTTTGCTCATTTTGTCTTGTGTTGCTAGATCTATAATGTAGGCTACACATTCCCAAATCCTGTTTTATCAACACCCATTTTGTTGTTTGCAGCTTCTTAATTGGGGCAGTGTAATTTGTTATCGGTTGAGAAAGGGTAAATCTTTAGTTAATACCAGGAGACAGGCTAACATTTTAAGACCCAGTCACATAGGCCCTACACCATTCCGTCTCTACACTACTGCCGTATCACGTCAAAAATGGGGCCCGTTCAACATATTTTGGGCGTGGTGTGGGCGCGATAGGGATACGCAGATGTATGTGACCGGGCCTTTAGACGACTCCGTTTTCAGCAATTTTGTAGCGTAAAATGGCAAAACGACTATAATATGCACAGTCATGTTTCTAGGATTATTCTATAAATACAGTCGACACTCGTTATGTCGACATCGGATAAATCGATTTTCCGCTTAAATCGAAGTGAAACTTTGGTTCCGTCCTCCCCAATGGATTTAAAAAAGTTTAAACAAAATAATTTCGAAATGAATATGGTAATTGAAATTTAGTATGAAAAGGATAGAAATTGCTCGTTTCGAGCAATTTCTTTCCTTTTCCTACTATATTTCAATTTTAAACGCAATTGATTAGCAACAAATAGGTCAAATTATGTTCATACAAAAACCGGTCAAAATCGGTTTACTCGAACTCCGGATATGTCGATGTATTTTGGCTGTCCCTCCGACTTCGACACAACGAATGTCGACTGTAAATAGAAATTATCATAGTTGTGTAAATCAGACGTCGACGTATGTGTAGACGTCAGGAAGGACAGGATACCGTATACGTCCATCATAGGCGGTGTGATAAAAGGAGAATGTTTTAGATAGAAGCTGTACTAGGCGCAGCGCATTGAATGTTTATTTGGCACAGAATCTACAATCCAGACTCTATATGACTTAGTGTTCGTTAGCGGTTCATTGGAGACGGGGCGTGGCCATGTATAGCAAAGGGATCGACATGGATCACATGGCTGTCAAAAGCCAGGGGAAATACAATTATGCTCTGACAATTTCTTGACATAATTTGGAATTTCATTGGCATGCTATGCCACGGTATTTTTGGCCTTTCCCTGACATTTTGAGTTTTTCAAATGTGATGTCGAAATTCTTCGATATACGGCACTGCATTTCATCTGCTTACAAAATTCTCTAACTTTTTTCTATATCTTCAAATTTCCTCGGTAATTAAAACAAGACGACCATGATGGTCCTATATCGCTCACCTGTACCAAGATGATATGAGCCACAGTTTTGTTAAAATCAAGTAATATTTGCGGGTTTAAGACTGAAAACAAACTTATGGTCAGCAATATTGTGTCCAAGTTTTGTCTTGATTGGTCACTTATAATGTGTGGTTGTTAGAATAAAACAAAGTCAAAAACTTCGTCTTGATTGTTCAATATTAGTAGTTGTTAGATTCGAAAACGGCAATTTGTCAGATCCAAGGGCACATAACTCCCAACTTTCTTATCCGATTAGAACGATTCGAACTCATACAAGGTCTTATGGTCACCAGCATTGTGTCCATGTTTCATCTTGATTTGTCAATAATTGTAGATGCTAGAGAGTAAACAAAGTCGAAAACAGTCGAAAACGACTATTTTGTCAAATTCAAGGGCACTTTTTTCACGACTTTCTAATCTGATCAGACTGAAAATCAAACTCATACAAGATGTTACGATCACCAACATTGTTTTGTCTTGTTTGATCAACAATTGTAGATGCTAGAGTGTAAACAAAGTCAGAAACGGTCAAAAACAGCAATTTTGTAAATTTCAAGGGCACATAACTCCTGACTTTCTTGTCTAATCAAAGTGAAAATCAAAGTCATCCCAGATCTTATGGTCACCAACATTATTCCTAAGTTTTGTCTTGTTTGATCCATAATTGTAGATGCTAGAGTGTAAACAAAGCCGAAAAGCAGTCAAAAATCGAACTCATCTGAGACCTAATGGTCACCAATATTGTGTCCAACTTTCGTCTTGATTGACAAATATTTGTAGATGCCAAAGTGTAAACAAAGTCAAAACTAGCTATTTTTGATGTTCAGGGGCACATAACTAGGAACTTCCTGGTCCGATCAGAACCATAATTAAACTCATGTAGGAACTTATGACCATTCTTGCTTTGACCAAGTTTGGTCAAGATTGGCCAACTTTTGTGGATGCTAGAGTGTAAACACCAAATTGTTGACAGAAAGGCAGACGGACGGACGCACGGACAGACATTGAGTGACCACAATAGCTCACCTTGAGCACTTCATGCTCAGGTGAGCTAAAAATAATCCCTGACAATACCGTGACTTGAAAAAAATTCAATTTCCCTGACTTTTTCCTGGCAAGAGGCAATCCTGAATCCTTATCAACCTGAGATAGTCTTCAACACGTAAAGGGGGGAAGAAATAATAATGTAACACTAAATTCTGTTTCATTGTTCTTTTTTACTTTTTCATTTTTGTTTTCATAGCAAACAATAATAATTTGACATTGACATTATGGCAAATATGACATTTAAACAAAATGATGAATTGATTAATGTTTCTATGATAATCATGATGATAATGAAAATGATAATTAAAGTACACTGTACTAGTATTTTTACAAACAAATTACATTGTATCTTCTTTAAAAGAATTCACTAACCAGTCGGGTTCTGGAAAATAAGATTCCTTATGCTATTTCACACAACTTAAACGTGTTTCCATATACCTGAGGTAAAATGATGTTCAATTATGAATAAAGATCTATGTTGCTAACTTACAGTTGTCGTCTGCAAAATCTTCGAATTTGGACCAGTCTAAAATTTTGTCGTTTGGTAATGGGCTAAGAACAACATGGACCTAGATGAGACTGTGTGTATACACAGGCTGATCTGAATCAATATTCTAAAACGTCATAAGCATGCACACTATGGGTGAACTCGGCCAAAGCGAGGGACGTTTTTCGGTACAACAAGGTACAGATATTTTGCGTTTAAATGTAAGATTAAAGATCGGAATGGATAGTTTTTCTAATAACAATGAATTTGTTCTAAAAATAGACCAGATTTAACAATAAATATTGACAAACCGTCTGAGTTGTTATAAAATCTCGTAACTACGGCTTTATCGAAGCCGTAGTTACGATATTTTACAAGAGGACCAAGATGGTCCTATATCGCTCACCTTAGAGCGCCCTGAGACATACTTTTTAACAAACCTTTTAAATCTCCGAGGATTTTGAAAAGAGGATTTTGAAAAGGAGTCATACGACAATGGTACACACTTAATTTCAAAGCACAATTTGGGAAAAGATTGTCAAAGATTTTTCACTATATCTGTATTTAAAATCAGAAAATCCACAACATATTGCTGAATTTCCATTGCACATAGACAAATTGAAGCATTAATCTTGGAAAAAGGTCATTGGGCTATAATATTTAGAAACCATAGAAAGTTTGGAAATTCTAAGACAATTTTAAACCTGTTCCCGCTTTTTTAAATCTAGAATACCTCATGGTAGAGCTTATTTTCAAAGCAAAATGATAACTTGAACTAATCTGTTTAACAAGACAATATGACACACACAACTTATATGCACTTTTTTCTGTACAAAATGCAAGAGCCTAAAGCATAGGAATAATTCTAAAAGTTCTTAAACGAGGCAAAAAAATTATCTTCAGGCCTTAACAACTTGAAAAGATTGTCAAACATTGCCCTCTATCATTTATATGGAACCCACAACATAGGGGAAATATTCATTGAACAGTAAGGATTTGGTTATGGTAAAACCTTTTCCAAACAACATAACATAAGAGCAGACATAATTAAAAGCTGCTGTAGATGATAAAACAGGTGTTGATAAAGACTGCATTCATGTATAAAAATGCAGAGAAAATGATGAGGCAAAATGAGACAACACAGGCTATCAAGTTATCAACATTTTCTTCTTTTACCATATCATTTACAAGCCTTTTCTGTCGGTGAGGCAAACCTGTGTATGGTAGAGAAAGGGCATAATGCTTTCCCATACAGAAAGGTAAAGAAAGGAAATAGACTGTCCCAATTTGAAAGTTCAGAATACAAAATTGACAGCCGTACAAATAGGATTCGTTTACAATGAACTAGCATATAAAATATTGAATAAAATTAGATAAAATATTGAGGTAAAAGGAGAACCAGCACTTTCTTCATTTGACTCATTAATTTCCAAAGCCTTTTCTAATAGGGACTTCAAAACAAGGTCTTTCCAGGAAAGGGTTAAAGTATTTAGTTGATCCCTAGATCAGTAAACAAACACTGTTTGCTCCATGCATTCTTTATCAGTATTATGATCTGCATAATCTGATTATAGGGATATGATATCGTCGGTGGGGGAGTCAAAACCTCGTAACTCCAGCTTATTCAAGCTGTAGTTACGAGGATTTGACTCCCCACCAATGATATGTGATAAAATCTACCTGGTCAAAACAATTCCTCACTTGAAAATTCCAGAGCCCATAACATAGGGCTTCTTTCCTTGCAATGTGATGATTTTTAGTATTCTGTTAGAGGTTTAGGAGATGTAAAGTCATGCAAAATTTCAAGACTCTAGGCCAAATAGTCCTTGAGAAAACTGTGTTTCAGTGTGAAACCTTAAACCCCACAACATAGGGCCAATTTTTCTATAAGCACAATTATTTGAAGTATTTTGGTAGAAGGCATTGAGACAATACTACAAACAAAATTTCAAGACTCTAGACCTTATAGTTTGGGAGGAGAAGATTTTTTAGTAATTGTGGACAGACAGACGGATGGACGGACAGACGGACGACGGACGGTGAGCGATCACAATAGCTCACCCTCAGCACTTCGTGCTAAGGTGAGCTAATAACAACACCGACGGAATACTATGATCGCGAAAAAACGTCCCACGCTTTGGCCGAGTTGACCACCAGTGATGCATGGATCACATTTTATTCACAGACGGAGCTCTTATTTTCCAAGGGTGCCTGACTACATTGGTGCATAAAGGTTCTTAATGTATTTCCACTTAACGACACTTTTTGACACCCCTAAAGAAAAAGGCTTTGGTAAAAATAAAGGAAAATGAAGAAATTGCTTGTGACAAACAATTTCTTCATTTCCCACATATTTTCTACCCTGAAAGATCAAAACCATAAAATTTCATTTTCATTGTCTGGAAATTGTTGTCTGCAATATCTTTGAATTTTGCTGTCTGATAATAGGTTAAGATTTGCTTCAACATGCCTTTTACAAAAACTGGAGGGGGGGGGTTGGAATCCTGAACCCGCGCATGATAAGGGATCTTTTTCCAGATACCGACTTGGTTGTATTCAAACTGTAAAGCTATTGACCCATTACATGCAACACCCAATTCTAATCTTTCCCCAAAAGCAAAATTTTAGACTTGTCCTAATTAAACAAGAGTGCCATCGTCACAATATACGCCGCCACTTATAAAACTTGAGACAAAAAAAAATAGATTGAAGGGGGCATAATTCAGGCAAAAATCAATGAACCATAAAATCCTTACTTCGTGCACATCTACCAATTAAGGTAATAACATCCACCAAGTTTCAGCCCCAGAGACTAAGTTTTAAGGGGGCATAACTCTGGAAAAAAATCAATGAACCATAAAATCTTTCCTACATGCACATCTACCAATTGAGGTGATAACACTGAACAAGTGACATTAAGATCCAGCCAGAAACTTAGGAGGAGTTGCGTTGACAAGACTGCAATTTCAATAAGCCCCAGAGACTAAGATTGAAGGGGGCATAACTCTGGCAAAAATCAATGAACCATAAAATCCTTCCTTCATGCACATCTACCAATTAAGGTTATAACATTGACCAAGTTTCATTAAGATCAAGCCAGAAACTTAGGAGGAGTTGTGTTGACAAGCCTGCAATTTCAATAAGCCCCAGAGACTAAGTTTTTAAGGGGCATAACTCAGGCAAAAACTGACGAACCATAAAATCCTTCCTTCATGCACATCTACCAATTGAGGTGATAACATTGACCAAGTTTCATTAAGATCCAGCCTGAAACTTAGGAGGAGTTGCATTGACAAGGCTGCAATTTCAATAAGCCCCAGAGACTAAGTTTTTAAGGGGCATAACTCAGGCAAAAATCGACGAACCATAAAATCCTTCCTTCATGCACATCTACCAATTGAGGTGATAACATTGACCAAGTTTCATTAAGATCCAGCCAGAAACTTAGGAGGAGTTGCGTTGACAAGGCTGCAATTTCAATAAGCCCCAGAGACTAAGTTTTTAAGGGGCATAACTCAGGCAAAAATCGACGAACCATAAAATCCTTCCTTCATGCACATCTACCAATTGAGGTGATAACATTGACCAGGTTTCATTAAGATCCAGCCAGAAACTTAGGAGGAGTTGCGTTGACAAGGCTGCAATTTCAATAAGCCCCAGAGACTAAGTTTTTAAGGGGCATAACTTAGGCAAAAATCGATGAACCATAAAATCCTTCCTTCATGCACATCTACCAATTGAGGTGATAACATTGACCAAGTTTCAAGAAGATCCAGCCAGAAACTTAGGAGGAGTTGCATTGACAAGAAAAGTGGACGGACGTACGGACGGACAGACGGACGGACGGACGGACGGAGAAGATGACGCCAATATACGTCCGCCTCCGGCGGCGTATAAAAATTATCATTGCTGAGAACAAATTAGAGTGAATGAATTTTGTCTTTTTTGGTCTTTAATCTCTTTCCGGGTAACAAACATTGTGATAAAAATTGTCTATCAAAAGCAGCTGCTGTTTTGGAAAGAATTGATAGCAAAATGGGTTAATTTTTGTACATTGAAACATTTTACTGAATTTTGATAGTAAAATATACCAGTAGTAGGACAGATAAAGTTTATCATCTGAATTTTTGATGAATATTTCATTGTAACTTCAATTGAAAAACAATTTTCCAACAAAGGCTGTACAAACGCCTAAAATTAACACATACAATATGACAAAAATTTTAGACTAACCCAAATTTAATGACTTCGAAATTAATAAAAGTTTGAGAAAACATTGCTGGAAAAGTTAAACACAATTTTTACATGATGTAACATATTTACTGATGTAAAGCACTTCCTGCTTTTATAGCACTTCTCAAGTGTATCATACTAAAACATATACATGTACTTATAAACTAAAGCTTTCTTATTCCTTTCCCACACAACAGAATTAATTTTATGGTGGCCCTATTTTAAAGCTGCTACGGATGACAAAATGGAAATGGATAAAGGTGGAATTGATCTATGTCTAATAGAGCACAGACAATTTTGAACATGGTGGATAATCATGTGATGCAATAATTACTGAATATCTTCAATAACTTTGTTAATACGGGACCAATTTGAATTCGGTTTGAAGTAGAGAATGTCGACAGACGTCACACATTAGATGGACGTGGTCGATTTTTGAAAAATCAACTGATAAAAAAGTTATTGAAGATAAACCAAAATTTTGGTTTAACTTCAATTACTGTTTTGTCAGTTGATTTTTTTAAAAATCTACCACGTCCATGTTATTCCTGACATTTTCCCACCTTCTCTGCTTCAAACAGAATTCAAATTGATCAAGTATTGACAAAGTTATTGAAGATTATCGGAAGTTCTAAGTCACATGATTATACACCGTGTTGAAGCAAATTGAGAAGGAGAAAATGCTGACTATCAGCATTACCACATGATGACATCTTCTGATGCCCTTCAAGACAAAGGCTTTGGAAAACATTGTTGAAAATGGAGGAATTGTTTGTAATAAGCAATCTGTTCTTCCATTCTGTTAAAATTGTCCTCTGTACCATGATCTTTGAATTTGGACCACCCTAAAATTTTGTATTTTGGAATAGAGTTATATTGCAGCAAATGCAGATGTCCCTGTACATTCTCACATTAGAACAAAAACAACAACATCCACTCACTCTCAGAGTGGATTTGTCCATCAATAATTACTTAATTAACCACCACAGCTTAAAAGTAGATTTTATAAACTTTGGTTAGCATTATCAAAATGGTTAAATACTTGCTTTGGTCAGATTTTCCTATAACAACACTGTAAAATTTAAAGTGACATTTCACATTTATTTCATTTTTTAAAAGTATGTCTTGATGCAAAGATTGTTTATTCTAATGCGTAAAAATGCTATCAGTTTTTTGAAGTTGTAAATTATAAGCAACAAGAGCTGTCACTGTAAGATGACAATGCCCTCGACACCGCTTTGATTTTAAATTATGGCCAATCTATGTTCAAGGTCAAGGTCATCCAGGGGTCAAGGTCACCAAAGTATGTGCCTACAGAAAGGTAATGTACCAAGGAATGTTGTGGTAAAGTATGAAGCAAATATGTTAAGTAATAAGGAAGTTATGGCCAATGTTAAAGTTTTTGGACGGAATGACGGACGGACAGACAGACGGACGGACAGACGGACAAGTCAAATTTATGATGCCTCCCTATCGGGAGCATAAAAAATACGCCTTCAAAGTTGAGACAGAAACGACAAATTCTATATAAATCTGAACTGTTGTCCACAACAATTTGTTTAATTTTAGCACAAAAATATATATTTCTCATAAACGGTTCAATATTTTGTCTTGAAATTTTCAGAATTTTCATAAGAAAACACGCTCTTTCAGATAGAATTAAAGTAAAATTTATATAAAAATAATTCTGAAATGTCACTTTAACCAAAAAGGTAAACTATTTAACCATTTCTTTAATACTAATAAAGTTTATACAATCATCCCTGGTGAGAGACAACTTTCATTGATTGACCCATTTCCACATAATGACATCTTTTGATGCCCTACAAGACAGACTTTGAAAAACTTTTTGGAAAATGAAGAAATTGGTTGAGACAAGCAATTTCTTCATTTCCCACAATGTTTTCTACCAAAAATACCCCTAAAAAAATTTAAATTCATTCACAAAAAAATTGTTGTCTGCAACATCTTCGATTAGTTTTTATAACTTAGTTAGTCAAAACATAATTTCCATAGTCCTAATATAGACATACATGTACTTTAATAATTACGAGTAAGAATAGACGTTTTTTCTTTTTCTATCAATATTTTTAAATGTCCTTGCAGATTATCATTCTATGTCCTTTGTAAAATTATTTTGTCAACAGCAACACTCTTTAATCTGAACTAGTTTAACCCATTCCCTCACAGTGACACTGTCTAATGACACTCAGAACAAGAGGGCCATGATGGCCCTAGATCGCTCACCTGAAATTTCTTGCCTTGTTGAAATAAATATTTTGACCTGTATAGCAGCAAATTAAGAATTTTGCAATAAAGCCCCTTTTCCTTAGTTTTTCAAAAGAATGAAACAAAATTCAGCCTTTTCAAAAGTGTTTGCTCTTTTACCCTTTTTCTGATGCCACTGCACTAAGAGCTTTGATATTAATCAAATTCTTATAACAACTTTGAAAGCCCTTCACCCAAAGATCATTCATGTGAATATTGGCCCACTACATGTAGTAAGCCAGAAGATTTGTAAAAGATTTGGCTATTTTCCCCTTTTCTCATGCCGCGGAAGTCAAAGGCTTTGATGGAATCAAAGTCTCTCAAAAACTTTGAAAGCCCTTCACCAAAGGATCATTCATGGGAAGTTTCAAAAATATTGGCCAACTAGTTGAAGGCAGAAGATTTTTACAAGATTTGGCTATTTTCCCCTTTTCTCATGCCGTGGCAGCCAGAGTCTTTGATGGAATCAAATTCTTTTAACAACTTTGAAAGCCCTTCAGCCAAGGATCATTAATGTGAAGTTTCCAGAATATTGGCTTGCTAATTAAGCAGAAGAAGATTTTTAAAATATTTGGCTATTTTCCCCTTTTCTCATGCCGCGGTAGCCAGAGTCTTTGATGGAATGAAATTCTTTTAACAACTTTGAAAGCCCTACTCTCAAGGATCATTCATGTGAAATTTCAAGAATATTGGCTGACTGGTTAGGCAGAAGAAGTTTTTTAAAAGATTTGGCTATTTTCCGCTTTTCTCATGCCGCGGCAGCCAGAGTCTTTGATGGAATCAAATTCTTTTAACAACTTTGAAAGCCCTTCACTCAAGCATCATTCATGTGAAGTTTCAAGAATATTGGCCCACTGGTTAGGCAGAAGAAGATTTTTAAAAGAGCTGGCTATTTTCCCCTTTTCTCATGCCGCGGCAGCCAGAGTCTTTGATGGAATCAAATCCTTTTAACAACTTTGAAAGCCCTTCACCCAAGGATCATTCCTGCCAAGTTTCAAGAAAATTGGTCTACTGGTTTGGGAGAAGAAGATCTTTAAAGAAATTGTGGACGGACGGACGGCCGGACGGACGGCCGGACGGACGGACGGACGGACGACGGACAACGACCGATCACAATACCTCACCTTGAGCACTTTGTGCTCAGGTGAGCTAAAAAGTGCTTGGGAAAGCATTGTGGAAAACGAAGAAATTACTTGTAACAAGTAATTTCTTCATTTACCACAATGTTTCCTTACTCAAAATTGAAAGATTTTCAAAATTTTATCAGCTTGAATTTGTTGTCTGCAACACCTTTGAAATTCGAACAGTCCAAAATTTTGCCATCTGGTAATGGGTTAAAATTTTAACATTTGAGAAAGGGTTATGGATATATTTGATTTTCAAAAGTGGGACTTAGTAGAGAATGTGAACACATCATCCCAGAGTTCCAGATAACAAAGGGTTCACACTTTTCAAAATGCAATTTTACATTTATTGTTCATGAAACCCTATGTTGTTGGTACTCATTGGAATTGTCTCATCAAGTACCTATAACAACGGATTTTGAATTGATATTACAAAGTTAAAATGTCTTTACCCCCACTTGTTTGTTGCTATGCCATCCCAAAGTTGGTTGGTTGATTGGAGTTTAATGCAGTTTTTAACTGCTATGGTCATATCGTGGCAACTGGACCACCTAACCAAGGATTCCTGATGATTCTCATACCAGTACTACCACAATATCCTAAGGTAGCCTCCAGCTGCTCGCCCACATAGGTAAACGATTTCAAACCATAGATGGGAGACAATTTTGTCTGAAAAGCTTGACTAAGGGGTGAACAAGCTGGTTATACCACTGTAGATGTTAGGAATTGGCTGAAAATTCAATTGAGCCAATTTCAATACTTGTTAAACCACTGTGTTTTACACAACATATTTGACTGTCCTCCGTCTCTTTTTTCATTCATATACGCAAATCTATAACAAGCTGGTTTGACCACTGTATTTTTCTCTACATTCTATTCCGTTCCTTCTTTCATTCTATTCTATCTCTTCTTTCATTTCATTCCTTTTCTTCTTTTATTCATTTCCGCAAGTCTAATACAAACACCTGAAAGAGAAATGGAATATTATCATACTATCATACTGTTCACAGTGGATTACCCACATGACTTTAATACCCATTACCAAACAACAAAATTTTAGCCTAGCCCAAACTCATAGGTGTTGCAGACGACAATTTCCATTGAACAAAATTCAACATTTTTTTGTCTTTCTTGGTAGAAAACATTGTGGGAAATGAAGAAATTGCTTGTCACAAGCAATTTCTTCAATTTCCACAATGTTTTCCAAAGCCTTTATTTTGTGGGGCGTCCAATAGCGTCCAAGTGTGGGAAAGGGTTACGGAAACTGCGGCCAGATAAAAGTGACTATCTTGTCAAAAGCTAGTTCAGTCTGTTACCGCTGGAGTGAATTCACCTCTCTTATCGTGAGCAGATCATCATGTCCCATAATCCATATTTATCAACAGTTACAAATCTTTAAGACCTAGGGTGGTATTCACCAGTCAGTATTATTGTAAATTTACCTTTAAAATTATATAAGAACCCATCCCATTGGCCGAGACATGCTGCTGATGATGCATCTCATCCAATCAGATGGCCTATAATGTAGTTTGTACATAACAACAAATCTGATTGGCCGAGACATGCGCCTCATGCAATCAGATGGCTTATAATGTAATTTGGATTTAGAAAATTCAGTCATTAATGAATACAGCCCCAGTTGATAATGGTAGACAGAAAGGTTATAAGAACTTACTGAACCATCGGACGCGCTGGCCCCTACTTTAACCCCTCGATGATTCCACCCCACTTTAAATATTCTAACATTATCAACTTGTGTGAAAATTTGAGGTCAATTATCAAGTCACATAGTCCATATTTACCAAGCTTATAATGATGGAAAGAAAGTTACTTACTGAACCATCAGACGCGCTGGCCCCTACTTTATCCCCTCGATGATTCCAACACACTTCAAATATTCCGCCTGTACCTCTATAACTATGCACCAATGCTCCACTCTGTAAAAATTGATACAATAAATTAACACTTTCCAAAATATTTCTTTTTACTATGATCCTATTTGAGAGCTGATGCTAACAACAAAATGGATATTGAGAAAGCTACGGCTCGAGTACAATATAGTAATTTTGATCTGCATTTTATTCTTACGCATTGAAGTTTTCCATGAAATGCAAACAAGATGTGTTTGTGAAACATGAATGGCACCAAAATGGCCAAAGATAAGTTTTTGGACAGACAGACAGACATGAGTAAAACAATATATCAAACCCTGTGCTGTGGGTACTCATTGGAATCGTCTCAACGAGCAACATAGGTTTTGAGCTTGAAATAAAAGATTTGGAGTAGAAGACCCACAATGAAAAACAACACTTTCTAGCCATACGAAATGCATCAAATTACACACACTTGAAAATACACTTCACATAAGTTGATTCACCGTGCAGATTACGCTTCAAGAAGAAAATGATTTACAAATATCATTTTACTCTATATTCATAATGCAAGGGAGGTAATTTTGAACATTTTTGTCAAATAGTTTCATAAGTATGCATGAATTCAAAATTCTAAACGGTTCAAAATGCTTAAATGTTTATATTTGGAATGGAAATGTAACACAGTTAACCCTTTCCCAAACAAGACCTGCTTTTGACGTCCCTAATAGAAAATGCTCGGGAAAACATTGAGACAAAAGAAGAAACTGCTGATAACCAGCAGTTTCTCCTTTTGTCTCAATATTTTCTGTGCTATATTTTACACAAATACTGTCTTTATCAACATCCATTTTGACATCTGCAGCCTCTTTCAAATTGGAGTGGTCCAAAATGTTGTCGTTTGGGAAAGGGTTAAGGAATTACTGGCATTTTTCAAAATGTGTTTTTTCTATAATGGGTCTTCTACCTTAAAATGCTGTAAGCCCCTCTAATTTGTTGCTCTGTAAATAATACAGTAACACTTACAGCTACATTCCAAATATGAACACATTTATCAAAAGATCCGCTGGCGAGATATTTCCCGTCTGGACTGAAGGCGACACTGTACACAGGTTCCTGATGTTTAGTGAGCGTATGTATACATGTCCCTCTCTCTACCTCCCATAAACGAACTGTAGAATCAAACGACGCACTGAAAGAGAGAAAATCTTATTTCTAATTATTTTCATTATTTACCAGTTAACCCATTCCCAAACAAGACCTGGTTTTGATGTCCCTAATAGACAGGGCTTAAGAAAACAATGAGACAGAAGAAGAAACTGCTGATAACCAGCAGTTTCTCCTTTAACCTCAGTATTTTCTGCACTTTTTTCTACACATATCCTGTTTTAATCAAAATTCACTTTGATGTCTGCAGCAGCTTGCAATTGGGCCACCCTAAAAGTTGTTTGGGAAAGGGTTTACAATTTTTTTTCAAATGAGTACCCATAACAAAGACTTGAACAACAATAAATGATATTTTGCTTTGAAAAAAGCCAAAAAGCCTTTATCCCCTATTATCTGTAGCTCTGGAGAGCAAAGGCACATAAATGTGCCTTAAAATAAAATGGTGCATTAAAAATGAAAGTAAACTGTCATAGTGCTGCTTCATCCATTATCAGATGGCAAAATTTAAGGCTGGAACATTTTTTTTTTGTCTTTACAAACATCTACTTTTTTGTTGATAGCACCTTTCATAGTGAAACTGTCTGAATTTTGCCATCTAGGAAAAGATTAATTGACATGTGTATATTTACCTAGCTAGAATCAAGTTAGAGTTAGGATTATCTGTCCCTGGACCTGTAGGACTCCATTTTATGGTGTAGATTTCTTTACTATGGGCTTGTAGATCATGGACACACGTGTCTTGTTTCATACTCCATATCTGGTAAAATACACAAAACACATTACATATGAATAACACCTACTGTAAACTTATTGTTTTCCACAATTATTGTTTAAATTAGACAAAGATATCATGATCTTTGTCTACATAGCTTGTCCTCTGTGGATCAACATGGATCCTGATTAGACTGGAGGTAAATTCAGGCTAATCTTGATCCATGTGGAATTCAAATACAACAAGGTGAATTTCCCCCTGTATTTATTTTTGACATGTCAAGCTTAAAGGAACCTTTTGGGAAGTGCGAAAAGAATCAACCCAAGTCAGTCTTCACAGTCCGTGCTGACCAGCTAGGATCGAAACTTCACTCAAAAGTAATTTTCTTGAACTAACTTTTTATCCTATCTCATTATTCATCTATTTTCCAAATTCTACACCTGATTGACGCCTGTTTATTCTGATATGTTTCTTGAACTTTATCTTTGACTTCAAAGAGGGTCTTTTTGAAAGCCACATGTCACATATATAACTGTGCTATTTACCTTTAAAGTCATGTCATCTGAACAAGACGCTAGTAAATTACCCTGTGGATCCCATTTGATGGCATTCACTTCATTCTGTAAGTAAAAACATTCGATAAATGAAAATTTAACCCAAGGGCAAGTTTAAACAAGAGGCCCAGGAGGGCCTGAATCGCTCCACTGGTTAAAGTGGAAGAATTATCCCATGATTTCTTGTAAGCCTTACACAGCGGCAGCCAAATCTTGATATTTGTGAATAAATTTTGAAGAGAGACTCAAAGAACATTCTTGCAAAGTCTGGTTCAAATTGGCCTAATGGTTGATTTTTAAAGAATTTTCTTATGATTTCTCTAAGTCTGATAAGCCCCTTTCTCCCTGCCACGGCCACTTTTCTTTTGACAATTATAAAAATTTGTGAACAAATTTTAAAAAGAACAACTAAAGGCACATTCCTGCAAAGTTTGGTTCAATTGGGCACACTGGTTGATTTTTTAAGAATTTTCTTACGATTTCTTTAAGTCTGATAAGCCCCTTCCTCCCTGCCACGGCCACATTTTTTGACAAATGTAAAAAAAAATGTGAATAAATTTTGAAAAGAGCGACTCAAAGAACATTCCTGCAAAGTCTGGTTCAAATTGGCCATATGGTTGATTTTTAAAGAATTTTCTTATGATTTCTAAGTCTGTTAATCCCCTTTCTCCCCGCCACGGCCCCATTTTTTGACAAATGTAAAAATTTGTGAACAAATTTTGAAAAGAATGACTCAAGGCACATTCCTGCCAGGTTTGGTTCAAATTGGCCCAATGGTTGATTTTTAAAGAATTTTCTTATGATTTCTTTAAGTCTGATTAGCCCCTTTCTCCCTGCCACGGCCACATTTTTTGACAAATGTAAAAATTTATGAACAAATTTTGAAAAGAATGACTCAAGGCACATTCCTGCCAGGTTTGGTTCAAATTGGCCTAATGGTTGATTTTTAAAGAATTTTCTTATGATTTCTCTAAGTCTGATAAGCCCCGCCCTGCCACGCCCACATTTTTTGACGAATCAAAAATTCGCGAACAAGTTTTGAAAAGGGTCACCCAAGGAACATTCCTGCCAAGTTTGGTCAAAGTTGGCCCACTGGTATAAGAGGAGAAGATGTTTAAAGAAAAAGTTAACGGACGCACGCACGCACGCACGACGGACACAACGCCATGACAATAGCCCGCTGGCCTTCGGCCAGTGGAGCTAAAAAAAGTGACCATTCATTTTTTACATGCCACGGCTCTTACAGAGAAACATATTCAACCCAATCAAAGCTAAAAAGATGTGTTAGTGTGTCTTTATACTGGGTACCAAGTTTAAGGAAAATCGCTTCACAAATAAAAAAGATATGTCATTAAAACATGTCAAAAATGTCAGGAGTGAAACGTTTTTGTGTGACACTTAACACTTGTACCAAGTTTCTAAGCTATGGTAAATAAAACACAGCGACAGGATACTACAATAGGCACTTGTAATTCATAAAACAACATGTGCATTATCATCATAAAAACACCTTTTCATCTTATCTTCACTGGTTTAGGATGCGGAGCATGTTTTATACAATACCCCTCTGAATTTTATGTCAAGAGTGAAACACTTTTATTTTTCAAAATATGTTCTCATTTTTGTCTATTCAGCCAGAAATCTACCACTCAAATTTTTTTAGAAAGCCATTAACCTTGTGGGCATTCTGCACTCTACTATTTAGTGATTCATGGGTTACAATTTCTCATATTATGCAATATATATGCTGTCAGGAGTGAAACGCTTTTTTGGTGTCATTTTGCAAGATTGTGCACACAATTTTAGGTAAAAAGTAGTGAACATGAATTTAAAATATAATTTAGGCACTGCTTAACCATTTAGAATAGTTTTTAGCCACCCTAATTAAGAAATCTGGATGATATTCTGTAAAACAAGCATTCTGAAGTATTGCAAAACAATACTAAGTCCCCTACCGGCTTTATATATGTGTTTAGAAAAAGAAGCCCAAAAAATTCTAAGTCCAGCATCCGTATCTTCCTCAAAAATCACTGGACCGGAACGAAACTCAAACTTGTTCTGTAACTCATCAATGCGAGTCTACATACCAAAAATCAGCTCAATAGCTGCCTGCTTATAGAAAAAAAGTCTGGAAAACTGTGATTTCCCAGAATTTTTCTACGTCCAGCACCCGTAGCTTCCTCAAAAATCACTGGACCGGAACGAAACTCAAACTTGTTCTGTATCTCATCAATATGTGTTCATATACCAAAAATCAGCTCAATACCTGCAAGCGTTTAGAAAAAAAGTCAGGAAAACTGTAATTTCCCAGTAATTTTCTTAGTCCAGCATCCGTATCTTCCTCAAAAATCATTGGACCAGAACGAAACTCAAACTCGTTCTGTAACTCATCAATGCGAGTCTACATACCAAAAATCAGCTCAATAGCTGCCAGCATTTAGAAAAAAAGTCTGGAAAACTGTTATTTCCCAGAAATTTTCTAAGTCCAGCATCCATATCTTCCTCAAAAATCATTGGACCGGAACGAAACTCAAACTTGTTCTGTAACTCATCAATGTGAGTCTACATACCAAAAATCAGCTCAATAGCTTCCAGCATTTAGAAAAAAAGTCTGGAAAACTGTTATTTCCCAGAAATTTTCTAAGTCCAGCATCCATATCTTCCTCAAAAATCATTGGACCGGAACGAAACTCAAACTTGTTCTGTAACTCACTTATATGTGTTCATATACCAAAAATCAGCTCAATACCTGCAAGCGTTGAGAAAAAAAACTCTGGAAAACTGTTATTTCCCAGAAATTTTCTAAGTCCAGCATCCGTATCTTCCTCAAAAATCATTGGACCGGAACGAAACTCAAACTTGTTCTGTAACTCACTTATATGTGTTCATATACCAAAAATCAGCTCAATACCTGCAAGCGTTGAGAAAAAAAGTCTGGAAAACTGTAATTTCCCAGTAATTTTCTAAGTCCAGCATCCGTATCTTCCTAAAAAATCACTGGACCGGAACGAACTCAAACTTGTTCTGTAACCCATCAATGCAGGTCTATATACCAAAAATCAGCTCAATAGCTACCCCCGTTTAGAAAAAAAGTCTGGAAAACTGTAATTTCCCAGTAATTTTCTAAGTCCAGCATCCGTATCTTCCTCAAAAATCACTGGACCGGAACGAAACTCAAACTTGTTCTGTAACCCATCAATGCGGGTCTATATACCAAAAATCAGCTCAATAGCTACCCCCGTTTAGAAAAAAGTCTGGAAAACTAATTCATCGGACTGACGGACAGACAGACAGACAGACAGACAGACGGACGGACGGACAGACGGACTGACGGACAGAGTGCAAACCTAAAGTCCCCTTCGGCTTCGCCGGTAGGGGACTAATTAGCTGTTATTCTGAACATTTAAATGTCACACTTTGGTCACATTTTTTTTAAACCTGCCCCCAATAAATTTCAAACTCAGACATATAGAACTAAATATCAGCCTTTACATGTGCACAAATTTTAAATTTGAATTCAACAAATGGTGTTTTTTTTCACATCAAGACACACAATCACAATGTTATGCAGTACACTTGGCCAATTTACATGTTGAATCTATGGTTAAAGAACACTGCAGTTAAAAGATCCTAGTTGTAAACAATATATACTCAATCTTTGTTGCAGGAAAATAAAATAGCTTACTGTATGTCCCTGGAATGTTTTTATTGGCCGTTCACAGCCTAATTTGTTAACTTGTATACATTGATCTCATCTGTATCAAGTCAGCCACTAATTTAAGACTATAGAATAACTTAATAACTCACTGTATGTCCCTGGAATGTTTTTATTGGCCGTTCACAGCCTAATTTGTTAACTTGTATACACTGATCTGTAGAACAGGATGCAAAACTTGTGTTGGTCTGCCAGTCCACGTCCAGCGCAGGGGCTGTAATAACAAGCAAATATTTATTAACCCTTTCCCAAACGGCAAAATTATAGGGTGATGCACTTCAAAAACTGCCACAAATGACAAAATGGATGGTATTAGAGATAATATGTGTGTAAATTATGGCATAGAAAATATTGAGACAAAAGGAGAAACTGCTGATTATCAGCAGTTTCTTCTTTTGTCTCAATGTTTTCCCAAGCCATTTTGATTGGGGACGTCAAAAGCAGGTCTTGTTTGGGAAAGGGTTAACCCTTTCCTAACCCTTTCTGAATTCATTATGAAATTGTCCTATTCTAAACCAATGAAACTTGAAACGAGTTGTACATGAAAACATTATTGATATCAAATGTAGAATATTTATGTCTTTGTAAAGAAAATATTGAGGGAAAAGGAGTAATTGTTGATGACTACCCTTAAATATTTTTGTGCTATAAGCCTATAATGTATTCAATTCCTATTCAAATTTCTTTTGCATTGTAATGTGCAACTCCTTTCAAATAATAGCAACAGTGTAAAACTTTGTTTAAAGAAAGTGTTAAGATTGCGACTTTGTAAGACGAAACTGAAACATGACTCACCAGAATGAAATGAAAATTGTTGAGTACATCTTCCTGAGCTAGCATCCCATATAATAGTAGTCTGAAATTATAAGACATTTAAGGTCATGGTTGAGTTAAAGGAGCAAATACAGACTGAAGTTCTGAGCACTGTCAGGGCAGGGCCATAGAAAAGAGGAGGCCATGGCTTTTCAAAATTGATTTTTTCCTAAAATGTTCATCAAACCCTATGTTGTGAGTACTCAATGGAATAGTCTCATCAAGGTAATTCAAATAAGTACACACAACATAGGATTTGGAATTGAAATTACAATTTCAGGATGCTTTCATCCTCTTTCATCTGTGCTCTGGAATTGTGATTGTAATCAAATCAAATGCTTAATCAAAATAGTATTTATGGTGTTTAAAAACCATTTGATGGTGTTTGAGTATTCATCAAAGATCAAAATAAGTGCTAAACATAAATGCATACTAACAGGCAAGATGACATTTACTAGTGACTACTTGCTTCACGTGCTGAAGAATGAAAAGCATTAATTTTGACCAAGCTAATCAATTAACTCTACCTGCGATAAGACCTAGTTTCTTTTACTCCACTATAAAAGGCTTGGTAAAATATTGAGACAGAAGAAGTAAAATTTATGCTGATATTCAGCAAATTCTCCCTTAGCCTCGATATTTTCTGTGCTATATAGAACAGATTTTTTTATAAACAGCCATTATGTTGTCTGCATAAGCTTTTCAATTGGAGCAGTTATAAATTGTAAGTTTTGTAGTTCAAGAAAGGGTTAAAAGCATGTACTGGCAAGTAACTACTTCCTTGACTAATTCATGACCTACAAATCATAAAGTATGACAAAGCTTTACTTATCAATTAGCCTTTTCCTAAACAGCAAAAGGGCTGACCAATCAAAAAGCATAGCACATGACATAATGAATGTTGATGAAGACAGGATTTGTGCATGATAACGCACAGACAATATTCAACCCTTTCCCAAACGGCAAAATTTGAGGGTGATCCACTTCAAAAACTGCCACAAATGACAAAATGGATGTTATTAAAGATATGATATGTGTAAAATATGACAGAGAAAATATTGAGACAAAAGGAGAAACTGCTGGTTATCAGCAGTTTCTTCTTTTGTTTCAATGTTTTCCCAAGCCATTTCTTTTAGGGACGTCAAAACCAGGTCTTGTTTGGGAAAGGATTAAGCAAAAGTAGAAAGTGCTGCAGAAGCATTTTCTTCTTCTGTCTCAATCTTTTCCTAAGCCATTTCTATTAGTTGGATCAACAGGCATCATTGTTTGGAAAAAGGTTAACCCATTACCACACAGTGACGTTATTTGATGCCCCTCACAGAAAATGCCTGTGAAAATATTGTTGAAAATGAACAAATTGCTTGTTACAAGCAATTTCTTTATTTTCCACAATGTTTTCTAACCCAAAATGGAAAGTTTTTTTTTAAAATTTATCAGCTTGAAATTGTTGTCTGCAACACCTTTCAATTTGGAGCAGGCCAAAATTTTACTATCTGGTAATGGGTTAAGGGATAGCAGAAAGACCTACCTTATCCACTCCAGCACTCAATATATAATTCCCTTGTTTATTCCATTTTAAAGCAAATATTGGGCCTTTATGTTGTCCTAATGTGTTTAATAATTGACCTGAAAAAAAGACAAAATTGTCATCAAGAATGCCACTGACTGCAGCTTCTTTGCTTAATTGGTTGGGGTTTGATGCCTCTTTCAACTGCTATGTTTATATCCCACAGTTGGAGCACCTTTATATGCAGCATCTTTGCATCAAGCCACCTTTTCCAATGACACATCATAGTTTGGCAAATCTGACAAAATGGGCTAGGTAAGGTAACTAGGCATATTCTGTGTTAATGTCATCCAATCCTGTTGATAAATATAGGAGTTGTGTTAACCCTTTCCCAAACAAGACCTGGTTTTGACGTCCCTAATAGAAAAGGCTTGGGAAAACATTGAAACAAAAGAAGAAACTGCTGATAACCAGCAGTTTCTCCTTTTGTCTCAATATTTTCCATGCCATATATTACACAAATCCTATCTTTAATAACATCCATTTTGTCATTTGTGGCAGTTTTTGAAGTGGATCATCCTAATTTTTTGTCGTTTGGGAAAGGGTTAACAAGACGTGGATGAACTACTGGATGAACATACCAATGGACTTACTGGCACAAGAAAGATTGTATAATCTGAATTAAGATTTGTTTTCTTCTCAAAATAAACCATTTTCTTACTCAAAGCTAGCAAATAATTGACATTTAGCAGGATACCTTTGGTTTGGTTGATTGGGGTTTACCAATTTTTTCAACTGCTATGGTCAAATTGCGGCAGCTAGAGTACCTAATCATGGATTCCTAGTATTTCTCTCACCAGAACTACCACAATATCAAAACTGAGCCTTCAGATGCTCTCTCACCCAGTAATGCTCCAGACAAAAATTAGGATTGAAAATCAACAAACGGCAAGACCTCCATTAACATATGTCAGAGTTATGATGCTTGTGCATTGCGTGAGTTTATTGGGGTTTTACGCCGTTTTCAACTACCAGGGTCATATCGCGGCGGCTGGAGCACCTACCCTTGGATTCCTGTTGTTTCTCAAACCAGTACTACCACCACACCCTTACCGAGCCTCCAGCTGCTCGCCCACTTAGGTTAACAATTTCAAACCCATTGGTGGGTGACAATTTTGTCAGAAAGGGTATTGGCCACGGCCGGGTATCGAACCCGGGACCTCTTGAATGAGGGTCAGATGCGCTACCAACTGCGCTAAGGCCGCGGCCTGCTTGTGCATTGCACTTTTCCATATCAAGATCTATCTATTGTACAGTTTCATGATTCTATCTTGCATACTTTTTGAATTATGCTCTGCACAAGCATGGTCTTCTGACTGACCGAAACTTGCCAAACAACATCAAAAGTGGGCATAATAATACTAACCATCTGTACTCCAGAGTCTGGCATAACCATCATATGAACCTGTAGCTAAATATGTACCATCAAACTGAAATGGATAATACAAATCTTTAATAGCTTCCAAAACAGCAACATTTACGGGTGGTTCAATTTGGGAGCTGATGCAGATGAAACAAGAGCTGTCACTGTAAGATGACAATGCCCCCGACACCACTTTAATTTTAAATTATGGCCAATCTATGTTCAAGGTCAAGGTCATCCAGGGGTCAAGGTCACCAAAGTATGTGCCTACAGAAAGGTAATGTACAAAGTAATGTTGTGGTAAAGTATGAAGCGAATATGTTAAGTAATAAGGAAGTTATGGCCAATGTTAAAGTTTTTGGACGGAATGACAGACAGACGGACGGACAGACGGACGGACGGACAAGTCAAATTTATGATGCCTCCCTATCGGGGGCATAAAAATGAGGGTTGTTGAAGATAGAATTTGTGTAGAATATAGCCCAGAAAATATTGAGGCAAAAAAAGAAAGTGCTGATTATCAGCACTTTCTTCTTTTGCCTCAATGTTTTCCTCAGCTTTTCTGTTATTGATGTCAAAAACAGGTCTTATTTGGAATTCTAAACCTTGTTAAGCTGATCCCGGAACATTCAAGTCTATTTGGCAGGTAGAATAGGGCAAGATCAGCATGCACATAAGTGCAGTCTGACCTGCCTGTTTGATTAAATTCAGCATGGCAAGGGTTAAGAAAGGATATCTAATTAAGGATGCAGTCCAATCATAAAGTAATGCAGAAATATTATTCAGCATTGTCTACTTTTCTCTAAGAAATTTCCATGTATACAAATTTGCACAATTTCCTCACACAATATAATCGTAATGCTATCTTTGTCGTGCGAGACAGACTTTATACCCTGTATGTTGGAACAGCCAAGATTGTTGCCAGTTTAGCTAGTCTACCCCTAATGAGATTCATGCGACATTAAAAACATTCGGCAGTGGATCTTTCCACATCGAATGTTTACTTACGCGCCAGAATAAGCTTGGATATGTAATTGAGTTTGAGTTTGAGTTTATTGGGGTTTTACGCCGTTTTCAACTACCAGGGTCATATCGCGGCGGCTGGAGCACCTAACCGTGGGTTCCTGGTATTTCTCGCACCAGTACAACCACAATATCCAAACCGAGCCTCCAGCTGCTCTCTCACATAGATGATTCACACCCATTGGTGAGAGACAAATGACTTTTGTCAAATGTCAGAATGGATACTGGCCGAGCCGGGGTTCGAACTCGAGACCCCTGGATTGACAGACTCCGACGTAACCGACTGAGCTATCCGGGCTCGGCTTTGGATATGTAATATCACCGCTTGGAAAATTCCGATGATTTATGAAAATCAAAATGGCCACATTACCGGTATTCTACCTTAAGCAACAAATACAGAAACCTTGTTAGAACTTACATTCCAATATAATGAAGTAACATCTTTATTACTGGGGACCTCTGCCCCTCTATACCTTGTTAGAACTTACATTCCAATCTAATGAAGTAACATCTTTATTACTGGGGACCTCTGCCCCTCTAAACCTTGTGAGAACTTACATTCCAATCTAATGAAGTAACATCTTTATTACTGGGGACCTCTGCCCCTCTAAACCTTGTTAGAACTTACATTCCAATCTAATGAAGTAACATCTTTATTACTGGGGACCTCTGCCCCTCTAAACCATGTTAGAACTTACATTCCAATCTAATGAAGTAACATCTTTATTACTGGGGACCTCTGCCCCTCTAAACCTTGTTAGAACTTACATTCCAGTCTAATGAAGTAACATCTTTATTACTGGGGACCTCCGCCCCTCTAAACCTTGTTAGAACTTACATTCCAATCTAATGAAGTAACATCTTTATTACTGGGGACCTCTGCCCCTCTAAACCTTGTGAGAACTTACATTCCAGTCTAATGAAGTAACATCTTTATTACTGGGGACCTCTGCCCCTCTAAACCTTGTGAGTACATACATTCCAATCTAATGAAGTAACATCTTTATTACTGGGGACCTCTGCCCCTCTAAACCTTGTGAGTACATACATTCCAATCTAATGAAGTAACATCTTTATTACTGGGGACCTCTGCCCCTCTAAACCTTGTTAGAACTTACATTCCAATCTAATGAAGTAACATCTTTATTACTGGGGACCTCTGCCCCTCTAAACCTTGTTAGAACTTACATTCCAATCTAATGAAGTAACATCTTTATTACTGGGGACCTCTGCCCCTCTATACCTTGTTAGAACTTACATTCCAATCTAATGAAGTAACATCTTTATTACTGGGGACCTCTGCCCCTCTAAACCTTGTTAGAACTTACATTCCAATCTAATGAAGTAACATCTTTATTACTGGGGACCTCTGCCCCTCTAAACCTTGTAAGAACTTACATTCCAATCTAATGAAGTAACATCTTTATTACTGGGGACCTCTGCCCCTCTAAACCTTGTTAGAACTTACATTCCAATCTAATGAAGTAACATCTTTATTACTGGGGACCTCTGCCCCTCTAAACCTTGTGAGAACTTACATTCCAATCTAATGAAGTAACATCTTTATTACTAGGGACCTCTGCCCCTCTAAACCTTGTTAGAACTTACATTCCAATCTAATGAAGTAACATCTTTATTACTGGGGACCTCTGCCCCTCTAAACCTTGTAAGAACTTACATTCCAATCTAATGAAGTAACATCTTTATTACTGGGGACCTCTGCCCCTCTAAACCTTGTTAAAACTTACATTCCAATCTAATGAAGTAACATCTTTATTACTGGAGACCTCTGCCCCTCTATACCTTGTTAGAACTTACATTCCAATCTAATGAAGTAACATCTTTATTACTAGGGACCTCAGCCCCTCTAAACCTTGTTAGAACCTACATTTCAATCTAATGAAGTAACATCTTTATTACTGGGGACCTCTGCCCCTCTAAACCTTGTTAGAACTTACATTCCAATCTAATGAAGTAACATCTTTATTACTGGGGACCTCTGCCCCTCTAAACCTTGTAAGAACTTACATTCCAATCTAATGAAGTAACATCTTTATTACTGGGGACCTCTGCCCCTCTAAACCTTGTTAAAACTTACATTCCAATCTAATGAAGTAACATCTTTATTACTGGAGACCTCTGCCCCTCTATACCTTGTTAGAACTTACATTCCAATCTAATGAAGTAACATCTTTATTACTAGGGACCTCAGCCCCTCTAAACCTTGTTAGAACCTACATTTCAATCTAATGAAGTAACATCTTTATTACTGGGGACCTCTGCCCCTCTAAACCTTGTTAGAACTTACATTCCAATCTAATGAAGTAACATCTTTATTACTGGGGACCTCTGCCCCTCTAAACCTTGTGAGAACTTACATTCCAATCTAATGAAGTAACATCTTTATTACTGGGGACCTCTGCCCCTCTATACCTTGTTAGAACTTACATTCCAATCTAACGAAGTAACATCTTTATTACTGGGGACCTCTGCCCCTCTAAACCTTGTGAGAACTTACATTCCAATCTAATGAAGTAACATCTTTATTACTGGGGACCTCAGCCCCTCTAAACCTTGTTAGAACTTACATTCCAATCTAATGAAGTAACATCTTCATTACTGGGGACCTCTGCCCCTCTATACCTTGTTAGAACTTACATTCCAATCTAATGAAGTAACATCTTTATTACTGGGGACCTCTGCCCCTCTAAACCTTGTGAGTACATACATTCCAATCTAATGAAGTAACATCTTTATTACTGGGGACCTCTGCCCCTCTAAACCTTGTTAGAACCTACATTCCAATCTAATAAAGTAACATCTTTATTACTGGGGACCTCTGCCCCTCTAAACCTTGTTAGAACTTACATTCCAATCTAATGAAGTAACATCTTTATTACTGGGGACCTCTGCCCCTCTATACCTTGTTAGAACTTACATTCCAATGTAATGAAGTAACATCTTTATTACTGGGGACCTCTGCCCCTCTAAACCTTGTTAGAACTTACATTCCAATCTAATGAAGTAACATCTTTATTACTGGGGACCTCAGCCCCTCTAAACCTTGTTAGAACTTACATTCCAATCTAATGAAGTAACATCTTTATTACTGGGGATCTCTGCCCCTCTAAACCTTGTTAGAACTTACATTCCAATCTAATGAAGTAACATCTTTATTACTGGGGATCTCTGCCCCTCTAAACCTTGTTAGAACTTACATTCCAATCTAATGAAGTAACATCTTTATTACTGGGGATCTCTGCCCCTCTAAACCTTGTTAGAACTTACATTCCAATCTAATGAAGTAACATCTTTATTACTGGGGACCTCAGCCCCTCTAAACCTTGTTAGAACTTACATTCCAATCTAATGAAGTAACATCTTTATTACTGGGGACCTCTGCCCCTCTAAACCTTGTTAGAACTTACATTCCAGTCTAATGAAGTAACATCTTTATTACTAGGGACCTCTGCCCCTCTAAACCTTGTTAGAACTTACATTCCAGTCTAATGAAGTAACATCTTTATTACTGGGGACCTCTGCCCCTCTAAACCTTGTTAGAACCTACATTCCAATCTAATGAAGTAACATCTTTATTACTGGGGACCTCTGCCCCTCTAAACCTTGTGAGAACTTACATTCCAATCTAATGAAGTAACATCTTTATTACTGGGGACCTCTGCCCCTCTATACCTTGTTAGAACTTACATTCCAATCTAATGAAGTAACATCTTTATTACTGGGGACCTCTGCCCCTCTAAACCTTGTGAGAACTTACATTCCAATCTAATGAAGTAACATCTTTATTACTGGGGACCTCTGCCCCTCTATACCTTGTTAGAACTTACATTCCAATCTAATGAAGTAACATCTTTATTACTGGGGACCTCTGCCCCTCTAAACCTTGTGAGAACTTACATTCCAATCTAACGAAGTAACATCTTTATTACTGGGGACCTCTGCCCCTCCTCTTTGTATACAGTGACGAAGTACAAGTTGATTAGCGCTACCTCCATTGTTATCATTCATGTTCCAGTTTTTACACATTTCTAGACTAGCCAAAGATTTTCATGTCTTCTGTAATACTTTGGAAAGCATGTAGAGAAAAGAAGAGAATGCTGAAATCCAGCATTTTCTTCTTTTCTCTAAATACTTTCCATACTGATTTGCACAGCATCCAAATACAAAATAATTCTACTTTTGTTGTGTGAAACTTCATACCCTTTTAATGTTGGAACAGCCCAGATTCTCATCATTTTAAGTAACTAATACAGAGACCTTGTGAGAACTTACATTCCAATCTAATGAAGTAACATCTTTATTACTGGGGACCTCTGCCCCTCCTCTCTGTATACAGTGACGAAGTACAAGTTGATTAGCACTACCTCCATTGTTATCATTCATGTTCCAGATTCGAGCAGTAGAGTCACCAGAACTGAAAAACATGGTGGAAACATGAAAACATGGTAGAAACATGAAAACATGGTGGAAACATGAAAACATGATGACTGAAATTATGATTATGATTTAAAACCAAACTAACAGAAGTGCACATTTTGGATTGGAAGCATTGTGGATCTCGAGTGAAGAAATTGCTTATCACAAGCAAATTTCTTCTCTTTCCAGAATGTTTTTCCCAGCATGAACGCGTCAAAAAGCGACTGTGTGGGAATTGGTTAAAGACAACAGCGTGACAGGTGTCAAATGTATGTTATGAATTTGTATACCCGGTATTAAAAAAGCAAAGAAAATATACAGAGAAAAGGATATTTTTTAAGAGCCAATACTATGAGTAGCTCTCAAAACAGTGATTTAGATTCTTTGTTATTTAGTATCTAGGTCTAAAGAAATATTACAGGAAGACGAGAAATGACTAACCCTGATGCTAAGAGATCATTAACCGGATTCCATGCACATATAAACACCTCTGATTCGTGGCCACGTAGAACTGTAGCCTTGTTACTCGGTATTTCTAGGCCCCCGTCAACTTCCATGTTGTCACCGGTGTGATTCGCTGAAAACAGAAAACGGGTTATGCATTACTAGACGGCAATGTTTTGGACTTGTCCAAATTCAAAGATGATGCAAACGACAATTTCAAGTGAAAGGAATTTTTAATTTTTAGGTCTTTTGGATGGAAAACATTGTGGAAAATGAAGAAATTGCTTGTAACAAGCAATTTCTTAATTTTGCACAATGTTTACCATGGCCATTATTTTGTGAGGAGTCAAAAAGAGTCATTGTGTGGTAATGGGTTAAACATCATTTGTCAGTTTTGTTTATAACCATTTAAATTTACTTAGAATTAAGTCTCAATGTTTTCCAAAAAATTCAATTAACCATTTCCCAAAAAACAAAATTTTAAGATAGTCCAATTCCAAAGCTGCTGTAGAAGAATAAATGTTGATAAAGATAGGATTTACTTATTTATATCATAAATATATTGAAGCAAAAGGAGAAAATCTCTGTTTGCCTCAAAGTTTTTAATCAATGTTTCCTCAAACTCTTTCCATCAGGGACATCAAAAGCAGGTAAAGTTTGGGAAAAGTTTAAATTTTGACCCTTCTCCAAGCAAGAGCTGGTTTTCATGTCCCTATTGGAAAAGGTTTGCCATTGAGGCAACTTTTGTGTGTCATTTTGGGAACCCAGTCTTAAGAAATGAATAGGCGTAGATAACAAAAATTCTAGATAGGTATGCATTAACAATGTAACATATTTTATATAATTTACAGTCAATTGAAAATCTTTGATTAGGAAGGTATAGTTTTAAGCAAGTTACTTCAAAATCAGCATCCAGACTAGGTAACAATTTGATTGCTAAGCAATAACAGCAAAGAAAACCGACAATAAATTGATGCAGTATGAGAAAATAATCTGTTGATTTTACCTTATATTTATCCTCCTAGAATGAATGTCACACTGAACAAGCCTAAAACACCCACCCACACAAGCTTCACAACAGATTTATGTAAGGCAGCATTACCTCCCTTTTCCCAGACAACATTTGTTTACCACTTTCCCAAACAAGCAATTCTAGACTGCTTTTACCCATTACAAAAAACGGAAGAATTTTTTACTGTTCCAATATGAAAGGTACAGACTGCAATTTCAACTTCAGGAAAGTCTGAAATCCTTTGGGTTTTTTTTTGTAGGAAAGCATTGTGGATAATGAAGGAATTGCTTGTCACACAAGCAAGCAATTTCTTCATTTTCCACAATGTTTTCCATTGTCTTATCTTGTTGGAGCTTCAAAAAGAGTCATTGTGACAATGAGTCAAAAGCAGAATGTGTGAATGTTATAGCAAAGAAAATACTGATGCAAAAGTAGAAATTGCTAGTTTTTAGCAATTTCCTCTTTTGCTTCAGTGTTTACCCAGACTACTTTACCATGAATTCCCGTCATTTCTTACGACTTAAGTACTACCAAAAGATCTAGTCATGACCTGCATCTGTTTATCCCAATTAGACAATTCATAAACAATTCACCCATTAAATGACAAATTACTTTTGTCAAATGTGAAGATATTGGCCAAGCCAGTGTTCAAACCAATGACCTGTAAATTGATACAATCTAACTTTTCCGATTGAGCCACCAATGCTCAGCGTATCCTCACAAAAAAGATTGGGGGAAAGAATTTTCTTAAACAAAATTTTTTAATAAGGGATTGAAAATTTAAACACAGATTATTCGAGACAGAGAAACAAATATTGTCGCTTTTCAAAGAAAACCTCGTAACTGCAGCTTGCTTTAAGCTGCAGTTACAAGGTTTTCAAATAAAAACCATGATATATACAATCTTCTTGACATTTCAGTGATTTCACGCAATATTATTTCTAGCCACTCCTTTCTATCCAGTGGTCTAATTCTATAACAGGAAAAAAGTTGTGATCTGGCTTATAGCTATCATCAGACATTTCCAAGAAAATCCTGACATTTTCATTGTGCCACTGTAACAGAAATGTAGTTCACAGGATAATAACATTCAAAATCAATTAATTATTTCATCCAAACCCTATGTTGTGGGTACTCATTTGAATCGTCTCGTTGAGACGATTCATATGAGTACCAACAAAATAGAATTTGATCGAATAATAATTTTTTAATGATATTTTTACATATTAGGTATGCTATCATTTCATCTTATCTAGAGCTTTACAGCCTTTAAATATCAAAGTTCATGAATCGGATTGTGGAGGCAAATAGAACAGAATTTAATTGACATGAAATAATTTACTGGATGTGTTCGCCCTCTCTCAGTACAATGCCATAAATTCTTGGTGTGAGATCACAACCTCGTAACTACAGCTTTTTCAAGCTGTAGTTACTAGGTTATGACCTCTCACTAAAAATGTATTGAATCTTATTTAATCCAATGGTTTCTCCGAGGCTGTATAGATGGTAAATTTAGTCCTATGACTTCTCTCCATCAGTTTTAATATTTTTTCATACAGTCACTGTACAATAATTCCATTTACAACATAAACTTTTGCAAGATGACACATCTTTAGAATGGTTGAAATTGTAGTTTGAGACCAATTGCAAAATGGTATAACAATTTACATACTAATGATACTATAGTCTAATATTAGAGTGTGGATAGCCTGACTTCAGGCCCTGCATTTATGTCTCTAGGAAATGCAATTTTTGTCCTAAACCTTTCAAATGACATTTTGCAATCCTGACAAAAATATCGTCGGTGGGGAGTCAAAACCTCGTAACTCCAGCTTATTCAAGCTGTAGTTACGAGGTTTTGACTCCCCACCAGCGATATGCCCTATTTGCTTTGATGGGACCAGCCCCGATTTCATTCCCTTAGTTTTGCCTCTCTAAATTATCATGCCTACTGACAATAGACCATCGACCTTGACCTAAGATAAAGGCCGAGGGAAAATGACTGTTATGTGAACTTCTCCACATTCTATCAAACAATCATCCAATTGTTTACCCCTATGTAAGTTTACCCTTTTCAAAACAAGCCTATTTTTTTTTGTCTTTTTGACATCCCTTATAAGAAAAGCCAGGTATCAAACATTGAGGCGAAAGGAGAAAATGCTGATCACCAGCTTTATCTCTTTAAGCCCCAGTATTTCATGAGCTCTATTGTATACAAATCCTTCCCTTTGATAACATGAATTTTGTCATCTGCAGCATATTGAAAAGTGATAATAACATTTATTATACCTCACGTGACTTTCTATTCAATAATGATAAACTATATATTTCATACTATTAACCGCTCAGAGATCCGAGAGGGTGACATTACGTAATGTCACCCGGTTGACATTATGTAATGTCTACCGCTGCATGTTCTATAAATAGTAATACACTCTTATGACGTCATTAATGACGTCATGTGATATATCAGAGAAATTTTGCTGAATCATAGTAAATTTTTATATGGCTTAATTAAAAGAAATTGTTACGTGGCCTGTCACGCAAAAAGGGACTTTGTGGGAAAATATGAAAAGATCCTAGAGTCAGTCAGCTTGGACTGCACTATAAGCTGATCATGATCAAAGCTTTCCACTCTAAGCTAGGGTTTGTTTTTTTTTTTCGTTTTTTTTTTTTTTAAATTTATTTTTTCCTATCTAAGATCTACTAGATCTAGATTTTAATTGCTTTGTTCGGTATAATAAAATGAATATCACATGCCTCTCAGGGTAATAGTACATATCGTCTACCCTCGACCAGGTTATGTTGACCTCGGCTAACGCCTCAGTCAACATTACCGGTCTCGGGTAGACAATATGTACTATTACCCTGAGAGGCATGTGATATTTATATATTACAAACTAGCTTGATTGCTATACATTTATTTATGAGTAAAGCCTCTCTTACAACCGGTTGTACGTGCTCCTGCGTGCGGTCTGCGTCTAAAACGTATGTTTAGTCGTGCGATGCACGCACGTGCAACGTACGATTTTTGTAGACGCAACCACGACGCAAACTGCACGCAGCAAGGAATTGACAGGACAATTCTTATGAGGCGCTCTTACAACCCGTCGTGCGTCTTTATAAATCGTGCGATTTTGCAGCGTTTAAAAACGTACGATTTAAAAAGACGCACGACGGGTTGTAAGAGAGGCTTAAGAGACCATTTAACCCTTTCTCAAACTGCAATATTTTAACCCTTTCCCAAACAACAAAATTTTGGGTGTTCCAATTCAAAAGATGCTGAAAACAGCAAAGTGGATGTTGATAATGAATTAATTTATGTATGATATAGCAGAGAAAAAATTTAAATAAAAGGAGAAACTGCTGGTTACCAGCAGTTTCTTCTTTTGTCTCAATGTTTTCCCAAGCCTATTCAGTTGGGGACGTCAAAACCAGGTCTTGTTTGGGAAAGGGTTAAGATGGTTGGTCCTATTCAAAAGCTGACACAGATGACAAAAAGATTATTGATAAAGATAGGATTCATGTAGATCTATAATAGTAGTCAAGAAAATTATGAGGAAAATGCTGATAACTGGCATTTTCTTCTTTTGCCTCAAAAGTATTTTCTGTTATGGACATCAATACATGGTCTTGTGTTTGGGGATGGGTTAATCCTTTCTCAACTGACAAAGCACAAGATTAGATTGAATTCAAAGGTACTGCAGAAGACAAAGAAAGTTACTTGAAATAGATAATTCACAATTTAGTTAATAAAGTTGCCAGTTTCCAGCTTGAAAGAGATTTACTGTAGGGTAGAAAACATTGAGAAAAGGGGAGAAAATGCTTTCATATAATCAAATTATCAACCATCAAATCACACCGAGTAAAAGGGTTTGCCACAAATCATCTTGCTCTAGACTGGGACCATTTATCCAATTAGATCTCAAATAATTCTAAAACTGTCTTTAGTCGGACTGTCATTATTTGGAATATTTTCCATTAGCCAGAATGGAAAATTTAAGACTGGTCTAAATTCCAAAGATCTTGCAGATGACAATTTATTGCAAATATAATTTAGCATATTTTTTGTCTTTTTAGGTAGTCATCAATGTGGACAATGAAGAAATTGCTTGTTATTTATTGTTGAGCATTTTTTTCATTTCCCACAAAGTAAATTCCAAGCCCTTATTTTGTGTGGTGTCAAAAAGGGTTAAAACAAATCATCCAATGAGTGAAAGGGTTGGCCACATATCATCTTTCTATTGGCCCAGGTCCTGGATTGAACCAATTAGAGCAAAAATAATGTTTAAAACAGTCTATAGTCTGTTTCAGCATAGATAATGAATCTGCTGGGGGAACAAGACTTTATTGATTCATCAGCTTTATCCACCATTGTAGCTGCTTTGTGCCTTATTCAATTTTAATCCTTAACCCTAGAAAATCCCCCCAAAAATGATAACAGGTCTTGATGACAAATTTTGAAAACTGTAGCAGGACAATGATAATGATTTACTAGTCAACAAATTAATTTGTCCTTTAATATCCTGTCTAACTTTGTTTTTTATACATGACTTATTTCTTTCCCATACAGGACCTGGTTTTGACACCCCTTATATACAAGGCATGGAAAATACTGAGACAAAAGAAGAAACTTTTGATAATCCAAACATTGTCTCAATATTTCTATGTTATTATATTGTACACAAATCTTGTCTTTTAAATATCAACATACAATTTGTCGTCTGCAGCAGCTTTCAAATTGGAGCAGTGCATATTTTTGCCATTTGGGAAAGGGTTAACCCATTACCACACAGTGACTCCTTTTGACTCCCCACAATATTATGGCTTAGGAAAACATTGTGGAAAATAAAGAAATTGCTTGTGACAAGCAATTTCTTCATTTCCCACAATCAGGGATTATTCTGGCTGAAAAAATGTATGAGAGAAAATGTTCCAATTGCTGAAAAACTATGAGAGATTTTAAATTGCTATGAGATTTTTTTCTTACGTTATTTTCAGGAATCTAACTTTATAAAAATATATCCTATATCACACAATAGTATTATTATCAAAAATCAAGCTTTTTAAACAATTGAATAGAGAGCTCTCTAAAATCAGTTACCATAATAAATGGTCACTGTGATTGAAATGTCTTTTCTGTGTAGCAAATTTCCTCTGTCATAGTGAAAATATAAAGATTAGGTGACAAATGGAGCAAAAGTAATTTCTCCTCTCCCAAAACGATTTCTGTCAGAAAAATAATCATAATAGAAGGGTCATGTTTCAATGTCAGGACTGGTTTTCAACTGGGAAAAGATGATGCAATATTATGGTATAGATTTGTAAACTAGACACGAAGAAAAATCTTTGGTTAATTCCAAGTTCTTTTATCGTAATTCTCGAAAGAAATGTAAAAACATTTCATTTTTGCGTACTGTATTGTCCCTCTGAAAAGCGCTGCCATCTTGGACGGACATTATATTAGGCCCTGAACGCTATTGACATGCCGGTGTGCATCGTCTTTTGATTGAAAATTGGTGATTACTACCTAAATAAATGATTTGTTCATCTAATTTTCATTCCTTTGGCTGCATTTTCCTTAAAGAAACTTAAAAGCAGACGCCAGTTCTTTCTATTACTTTTTTGTTCATCTACGCAACTTCTCGGCTCAGAAATGATTAGGAAAAATACCGAGTAGACCAATTGTTACGAATATCCGGTACCCTGCGTTCAATTTTGGAGCTTGTTTTACTTTAAAGAATGCTGAGAACCAATCGAGTTTACTTTTCTGATTTCCGCTTTTTTGACAGCTGAGTTTTCGTTCGTTTTTTCGGTGCTCATCGATTTCAAATTGGTATGCGAGATATTGTTCCAATTGAGAAAGATCTATGCAATATAAGGCATTTATATGCGAGAATCTCGCGATTTCGCGGCCCAAAATGATCCCTGCACAATGTTTTCTAGGCAAAAACACCGAACAAAGGAAAATTTCATTCATTTGAAATTGTCGTCTGCAACATCTTTGAATTTGGTCAGTCTAAAATTTTGCAGTTTGGTAATGGGTTAAGGTAGTCCACCCCTAATGATATTTATGCCACCAAGACATCAGAATTATTAACCATTCAGAGGTGGAAAGTTGTCGATTTTCTAAAACTTGTAATGTGTCCTTATGGGTTTTATGGTTATTTTGGTTAACACGCCAATAGTGAATTGGTCTATTCCCATTTCTTCTACTGTTTTTTTTTTGTCCTAACATTTTTTCCTAGGCAGTCATTTTTGTCCATATTTACAGCTTTCACAGTAAACCAGAATTCAATTATGCTGCATGGTAAAGGGTTCAGCTTGGTGGAAGACTAATGTAAGTCCATATCGATCAATATGAACTTCTTCAGCCTTTGAAATGCCCGTGTGACAAGTCTTTGTTCTTTAGGTAGGTTGGTTTCTATGCACAATGAGTAGTATCTTATAAAGGTAGGTTGGTTTCTATGTCAATAAGTAGTCTCTTATTAACACATTCTCACACAATAACTCTTTTTGACTCCCAACAATGTCATGACTTTGGAAAACATCATGGAAACTGAAGAAACAGCTGGTGACAAGAAATGTAATGCGCAGGAAAATTGGTAAATTTTGAAATAACAATGACCTGTTATCACACAGTATTTCAGAGTACTATGAAGTTTTTATGACACATTGTTTTATCAGTCACATGACTTTAGTCAGGTGACCACTTAGCTAAATAGAGTGGTCTAAATGATATTGAAAAAAATTCCTGCATGAAGTACACTTTTCCACCAATTGTGCTTTCTAGCATTACATCAGTACTACAGGCTTGGACACATACACTTCTGTTTACACATCACTTTCAAAAATTATGTTGTTAAAGTGACTGACCAAAGTGACTGATGTACTCCGGCCGTTTTGTTAATGTGAAATTGGGCATGACCAGGCCTCAAGCTGGTGTACTGATATGCATTGCTGATGAAAACAAGGGCCGTCAGAGACGGACAATGCTCCCCGAATAAGGCATTGTCACAATAAATGTATGCCATGGAGAGAACTTTATTGTCAAGGGCATCTGATTTGCTACTCAAATATGAAATTTCATCAAATTCTGACCATTAGACTAGGAGAAATTAGAGAAAAATTGTATTTTACCATAAGTCCCCTTTTCCCATGATGAGGCCTCAAATCCAAAAACGGGGAAAAGGACATCCGCATTATGTCATAGGGAGTTCACATGGTAAGTTTCATTTGATTTGGCCCAAGGGTTATGGAGAAATCGCTTCGGACGGACGGACGGAATGACGGACGGACAGGACGGACAGACAAAGCGGTGACTATATACTCTCCCTTCGGGGAGCATAAAAACACACTACCCAAACTGCAAAATGTCTCTCAATCCAAAAACCTGACCACTGAGCTCTGACCCGACATTAAAAGTCTAACACAGTACAATCAGTATTGATGATGTCAAACCAATCAATGCTATTTGGACATAGCTTGGGAAAGGGTTGAACTGCGAAAATCCTTAATTTCCTGACAAGGGTAAATACAGATTAATCCAGATACAAAATTTATGTTGACCTTCATATCTTATAATCTGTGCTTTTAATCAACCCTTTCCACATGACTCATTAAATGAAATCTGCTGCATATGACTGGATGCAATGTAAGTGAAAGAAAGTTATAACTTGTGTACAGCTTAGCACAGAAAATATTGTGGCAAAGGAGAAAATGCTGGTTAACAGCATTTTCTTCTTTTGCCTCAATTTTTAGCTGAAGTTTCATTTCTTTTCTCTGACTTCAAAACTAGGTGTACTTTAGAGAAAGGGCTAAGCCTACAGATAAAAGTTGACCTTCATATCTTATAACCTGTAGATCTACTTGATCAAATGTCATATAGAGTACAATATATTTTATGACACTTGATCACTGACCCCGGTCAGCTGACCACTTGCACTTGACCCTCTCCCAGACCACAAATTTCAGCCAGCATTTTTTTTTTTCTTTTTAACCTGTCACTTCCGGTATTTACTGACTGATAACAGGGTGCCTGATTTTTTTTGATATCTGTCAGTTAGTCACATGACCAATAACGTCGGCACTACTTTTATCAAGCAAAGTTCACTTGATATCTAGATTGTGCCTTTACAGTTGTAATATTCATAATAAAAACTCAGAAATACAATGTGTTGACTTAAATTTCACAATAAAAAATACCCTATGATAAATTCACCTACACAGATAGTGAAAGATCGAATAGATCGCTCCAAAAATGTACAACAATGCCAAGTTTGAGTTTTACTCCTAATACGTAATCGGATGCAAGTGGGAAATGTCAAGCATATCTGTCATTTTTCATAAATCAATTAATTTATAAAATACCCCACCATTGACCTAATTATAAAACTCTGTGACGTGTAATCATTAATTGTCACAATCAAGAAAGAGACAGACTACAACAGAAGTTGCAAATAGTTACAACACAGTCCAAATGATAGTGCCAAACAGAATATTGATCAGACTCTGTCATAGCATTTTCTATGACATTTTCAATCTTATCAAACAACCAACAGTAACAGGTAGCAGTTTGGATGATTTCCGTTGTCATTATGCTCTTCACATCATACACGGTGGTGGATAACCCATACAACTACTGGGAAATATTCACACTTTAAAATTGTCAGCTTCAAGTATGTTTTGTTTAAATTTCTCAGCTAATGATGCTGTACAGATTTTGATGAGATAAAGTGCATTGTAAGCATCATTCAAGCGAAAGCATTCATTTTGAATGTTTGAAGAAACCATCAGATTTGTTGAGGAGTGAGTTAGAACTGAGAATGGCCCTCCCAAAGATTTCGAAAGATTTTAATCTGTAAATTTCTTGTAATAATCATTTAACCTCCTTCCAACCAGACAAGCCTAGAATATTTTGTTTGTTGGGAAAGGGTCAACATGATACTTACCTTAACCCTTAAACCTTTCCCAAACAAGACCTTGTTTTGACGTCTCTAATAGAATAGGCTTGGGAAAACATTGAAACAAAAGAAGAAACTGCTGATAACCAGCAGTTTCTCCTTTTGTCTCAATGTTTTCTGTGCCATATTTACACAAATCATATCTTTAATAACATCTTTTTTCGTCATTTGTGGCATTTTTGAAATGGGTCACCCTAAACTTTTGCCGTTAGGGAAAGGGTTTAAAGTTAAACCATTTTCTTCAAGTTGCTCAACCTAGTGAGATATAAGACAAGTATTGAATTACTGGTCTCTGTCATTGATCTTTTGTCTTCATTCTAGGCTAACCTTTTTAACCTTTACATTCTTAGACCCTTATAATGCTTAACCCTTTCCAAAACAACAAAAGTATAGATCAAATTCCAATTGAAACTGTAGGAGGAGTTGGCATACAAGAAATTGCTAATGAAGTTATCTATAGGATGGCAGCCACATTCTAATAGAGCCATACCATACGATCCTTCCAGCACATCTAAAAGGGAGGAAACACTGAACCAGGGATAAAGACTAACAGGGGCCCAGTCGCCCATGGCCCCTAAACTTTGGGCTGGGCCCCTGAAATTCAGGACTGGGCCCCTGATTTTTTGGAGAAAATGCCCATACCCCTCATGTAAAATACTGAATATTAGGCAAGCTGGGTCCCTACATTACAATTATTAGTCTTTATCCCTGCTGAACATCACCATCTTCTTTAGCCACAATGTTTATTTTTTCCAAGCTTTGTTCCATTAGGTATGTGATGTCAAAAATATACCTTACTTGAAAGAGTGTCAATCCTTTTCCAAAGTTGCAGGTGACAAAATTAATAGGGCTGACTATCGGCTTGGAAAATGACTATCGCGATAGTTTTACTATCGTAGGATTGATATCGTGATACTATCAATATCGTCAGAAATATATCGTGATGTATCACGATACTATCAGTAGATGAATTGTTTCGAATATTTTACGAGAACATAAGCAGATTTTTCCAGAATTGGTGGGAAATTAGAATTAAGGTTACATCACCAGTTTAAAGTAAATCTCTTATGAAATGATGATTTCAAAATGGGCCCAAACGCAGGCCTTTCCGACTTTATTCTACATATTTCAAAGTAGCTCGCCATTCCCGATCAGACGAAATAAAATTTATTTAATATGTCAAACAATAACACACGATTAGTGAATCCGAAAAAAGAAATAGAACATATTCTCTAATCGATCATTTTTTTGTTAATTCCAAAATTTCGCATAGTTTTACTATTCTTGAATTACGGCTTCAACTGCATTAATAAAAAAGTTAATTGAGAGAAATACAGATGACTTTGAATAGATATAAAGCTTATTTCATTTTCAAAGCGAACATATTTTCATAATATAATTGGAGTACATAAGATACAATAATCGAACAAGCCTAAAAATGAAAGTTCGCCGAATTCAATGGGAAAGCATTTACTTGCAATTTGTGTTTCCTTTTTTTTTTTTTTTTAGAAATTTACCTCAACAAAAATAAGTGCACTTATACAATCGAAACTATCGATAGTTGAACAAACTATCGGCAATAGTTATCGATATTGGAAACCACAATCGATACATCAATATCGTGACTGTCACTATCACGATACAGCGACCTATCGATCTATCGTTACACCCCTAAAAATTAATATTACTTGGAAGAGAACGTTTTTCCATGATTGATAGACCTACATATACTTAGCAAAAAAAAGAAACTTTACATCTTTTATTGCCTTTTTAAATGGCTTAAACGTTTCTTTATGTCAGTTAAATCGATATGTTCTTATTTGGCAAAGGATAGAGAATATACAGGCACACAAAATTTTGATGTTTTACAGCGCACGGGCTTGCACGCTTTTCATTTCCGGTTTTCATCACCCTACTCGTGTTTAGCAATCCCAAGTTCATTTCGAATGCTTTTTGACATCGAGTGACACGTACTCTTTATCACTAAAACGAAAAAACAAAACTGTTTGCATTTTCTTATGAAAACAAATATGCCACGGTTGTCGGAAAATGACCGAAATCAGGCTGTCGGTATGCTTATTGCCGGTATGTCTGTGAATAACTTTGCCCTTCATTTTGGATGCTCAAGGCAAACAATTCATAACCTAACGACTCGGTATGTAACTACCGGAGAAGTTAGAGACAGGCCGAGATCGGGTGGGCCTCGAGTGACGTCAGATAGAGAGGACCGTTTTATCACCGTAACGCATCTGTGTAACTGATTCATCCCAGCAACAATAACTGCTAGACGGCTATGACTCTCGGCCAAGACCATACGTAATCGTCTTAGGCAAAACAGAGTTGACATTCGAGCACGGCGATCTTGTACGGGACAAATCATCACTGCCCGCCACAGACACGCTCGCTTAGTCTGGGCTTGTCGTCTCAGGCACTGGACAAGAGCTCAAATGCGAAATGTGATTTTTACGGACAAGTCACGCTTTGGGGTGAGCTTTGCGGATGACAGGATGAGGGTTTACAAGCGCGGGAACGAGCGATTTGACCAATGTTGCGTGCAAGAACGAGACAGATTTGGTGGCGGCAAGGTCATGGTTTGGGCGGGTATAATGGACAACCAACGAATAGATAGTCATTGTTCAGGGTAATCTGAATGCAGTAGGGTATGTGAATATTCTGAGGAATACTTTCCTCCCTTTCGTGCATAATCTAGGCCCTGGAGACCATGTGAGACCACACACAGTTCATGTAACGTGCAGCCTTTGGTCCAGAACGGTGTCAGCGTCTTAGAGTGGCCAGCGCTTTCGCTCAACCAAAAACCCTATTGAGCAAATGTGGGATGAGCTGGAGCATCCCTTTCGCAATAACCACCAACTCAATGACGTGAATGACTTAAGACATGCCCTTTTTTGAAATGGCAGAACTTACCAAATCAGGTCATTCGACGGCTCACAAATTCAATAACGAGAATAGCATCCTGTATTTTGGCAAATGGTGGTCACACACGTTATTGAAATAATGGTTTGCGTCTACACATTCAGAAATGATACTCAAAAATCACTTAAAGGTCTTTCGTCATTTTTGTGATTTTTTAAATTGACCCCTCTCTCTTTTGACCTTCAAGTTGACCTTTATCTTTCACACCAATGGTCCAGACCCTTTCTCAAAATTAAGGACAATACTTTCAAGTTTCATTTAACTATAACATATGTATTCTATAGTGCTTCAAAGCAAAGCTACAGTCATCAAAAAACCATGTAAAGTTTCTTTTTTTGCTAAGTATAGAATGCTTTGAATGCAAACAGCAAAATGCTGGTTTACAGCATTTTCTTCAATAACTGCATTGCTTTCAAAAGCATTGTTGATTACTCTTACAGTTTTGCTAATGTTGAAAAGGCTTAAAGAGTAAAGAAACTTACGCATTGTACTTGTGCTCTCTTCACCATTTGTGTTTGTATTTTCTGTTTTAACCTGGGCATTTTTGGACTGTGCTTGTTTCCGACTTTCTACCGCATCTGGCATGACAGCATCAATAAGTGACAATGACTCAATCACCTTCTCTGATCCATCCTGCAATGAAGTAAATATCCGTAATATCATTTGTTTTATTGCAGAGTCTTGTAACTACTGCTTGATTTAAGCTGCTAGTACAAGGTTTTGCAATGTCAATGACAAAATAATGAATTATCAATTGCTATGAAACTAAGGTGTTTCAGTTCATTAATGACACATTTACAGACTTTTCCCATGACTTTTTCTAGAGTGAGTAGTTTTGCACCCCTCTGGCCTTCAAATTAAAGGGCTGTGCCAATTGTAGCATTGTTTCTTTGAACATGTTCCAGAGCGCAGTTAATTTTTAGAGGGTCATTTTTTAGAAAGTCAAAACTGCACCAAAAGCACAACTTTATGCTATAGGGAAATCCTTGCATTTACCTCTCTTTTAAATCATTTCCCAAGCAACAGTTTCAATGTTGTCCAAATCGAAAGATGCTACAGATGCCAATATTGTCAATCAATTTGTCCTATGTTGTGGATACTAATGGTGATCCTCTTGTACATAGACATTCCAATGAGCACCAACAACATAGCCTTTGGTTTGAATAATGGATTTGATAACAAATTTGGAACTCCTCTTATACAACATTGTGCAACATCAGTAAATATGCTATATTCATGCTTAAAATTCATTTCAATTAGGCCTCTTTAGGGGTGAATCTGACTGTTTCAGGGGTGGTTTTCACCACTATCGACAACAAGTAGATTTCAAGTTTACCTTTAAGCCCCGTTCCCACTGTCACGGTGTTGGTCCCGGACACCCACGGTACCTCCCGGTGTGGAAAGAGCGGGTATTCCGGGATGATCCGGGATATTTTCTCTAAAAAATTATTCATATTCCCATATTCCCGACATTGCCCCGGAGTACCCCCGGTTTATTACTAGCAGGATCTTCCCGTTCTACCCCGGACTATCCCGATTTGTTCCTGGTTTGCCACGGTGTATTTACGGTGCAGGGGCCAGCGTGATCCCGGTTGATCCCGGTACGACCCGGTATAACCCCGGTCGTTGCCGGTAGCACACCGGTAGCACACCGGTAGCCGTCGGTATCGCCCTTTCATATCACGGTTGTGCGCCGGTGACAAGCCAATGTTTCCCGCTGGTCACTCGTGGATCAGCATCATTTCTCTTTCGTCTCTTGAAGTTCTGGTTTATGAGATAGTTCATCTTGTTTGCTTGTGCTTGCATCAGAAAATGAAACTACATTGATTAAGCTGAAAATGTCCACGGATCATCAGGGACTATCACGGTTGAGCCAGGGTAGGGAACCGGACTTGCCCCGGAATATGCCGGTGTTTCCCCGGATAAAGCCGATTCTTGACATCCTCCCAGTGAGTCCCGGTGACTGCCGGTTGTATTAAACATTTTAAAACATCCGGGGTCGGTTGCCGGATCAACAAGGTTCATCCCAGATGGTCCAGGATGTTCACAGTGCCGCCATGGTTGTACTCCTGGTTTGTCACGGTTTCCCCCCCCAAACCACTCATCTGGGACTAACCGGGGGTCCAAACCGTGACAGTGGGAACGGGGCCTTAGAATTACACAAACGCTCCATTAATGTTTTTAGGATCAGAGTTCTTACCTCCCCAATGCTGATCTCAGCCTCTGTGTACTGAAGTCCCTTCTGTATAATGCTCAACAGTGCTGCTGGGGGCACCAGCGCTCCATTGATGTTGGACTGGCTGATGTGGGACTCAATACCAAATGTGTACGCTGAATGAAGAAATCCTGAAAATAGTCAAACGAGAAGGTTAGAAATGTAATTGATGATTAGAACTACAGATAACAGGGGATAAATGCTTTTAGCAAAAATATTTTAATTGTTGATCAAACTGGTTACCCTATGTTGTGGGTACTAATTGGAGTATCCACAACATAGGATTTGGATTTGAAATAGCACATATACTGTCATATAGAGTGTCTTCCTCCTCTCTAATCGAGGATCAATTTATTATGATGTTGCTTGTGACAAGCAATTTCTCTATTTCCCACACTATTTTTTATCCAAAGATCAAAAGATTTTAAATATCTTTAACTTTAACATCTTTCAATTTGGAAAAGTCTAAAATTTTGCTGTTTGGTAATTAGTTATCTAGCTTATGCTAGGTCGTAAGTGATCACTTACCAGATTCCTGCAAGTATCTGTATACCAAAAAGTTGACTTCATCACTACCAAAACTCATGATGCTGGATGTTTACAGTTGATGTTCACTCAACACTGTGCACTTTCTCACATCAGGCTTTCAAGGTCCTGTAAAATAAACAGACATTTTATATGATTTACCAGGGCAACTGAACACAAGCGAGGGGTTGAAGACATTGCAAATATGTCATTTGAAATCCAAACCCTGTGTTGTGGGTAAACAATGGTATTGTCTCAATTTTGAGAACCTATAACAAACATAGGGTTCTGAATGATAATAAATGAAATATTGCATTTTGAAAAGCCTTGTCTCCCTGTTATCTGGATCTCTGATTAACCCTATTTCCAAAACAATGTAAAATTTCATTCACTCAAAAATAAACATCTTAGATAAGTCTACAATTTTGTTATCTGGTCATTGATATAATGCAGCACACACGTTTTTTTCTATATAGCACTCACCCAACCAGGTAAAAATAAATTTTAAATGGAAAATTATTGTGTTGATCACCCTCAGTGATGACAACAATATTCCGGGCAAAACATCAAGATTTGTAGTGATCATGATGTGTGGTGCGGGTAATGAAGACCAGTGATAAAGCGCAGTGGAAAATCTCAGTGATTGCAATAATTTTGTCGTCTGCACCACATTCAAATATGGAACAGTCTACAAATATGCACTTGGGGGGAGGATCAAAATATCTTTGAAATTAAACAAAATTTATATAGGCCCATACACGATTGAATATCAATTAGCTGCGAAATCATAGCCACAAACTTGATGGCTATTAGTTTGTATGAGAATAAATGTCAGAAGATTATTCCTAAAAATTTGATTAAAAAACCCTGGATCCCTCTGCATAACAAAAGAAATTCTGTCACGTGACTTTAAATGAAGCAGACTATAGTTTGGTTTCATGCCAGTGTCGGCATAGTGGCTTCTTTGATACAGACTATAACTTCACTTGATTTGTTATTCATTGGATTTTACAAAGACCAAAGTCGTGAATTCTGTTAATCTTAGTGCCAGTATTTCCGTCAATTTCTAAGGAATCGTTTTCACACGATGACATGGTTCTTAAACAGAACGTAGGGCTGTCAGACCGTGTCATTTGTCGCACCTTTCTGTTTTGGGGTCAAATGTGGGATCTCGACTGTCGGAATTTTCGAGCAGAAAACAACTTGTAATTTGTAAAGAAGATTAGTTTGACACGTTGCAATGCTAAGTGATCTAAACACACGAAATATCATAAGTACCCACCTTACGATAGGCTTCGAGTTTCCCAACCTAAATTTTATCTTCCGCCTTCAAAGTGTGCTCGAAACTCCTCTTAGAAATACCAACACGTTGGACACATTGAAATAGAAAACATTTTACAAATTGACAGGATTATTTCGAAGGCAGCGCACTATTAACAAATGAAAACAATAAATAACATATTTGTTGTTACAGTTGGTTAATCAGAGAAATCACAATTGTACACCAAAATGTGAAAAATTATTCCAAGTAGATTCCACACTCCGCTTGTCTGAACTGCAATCCATGTTATGGCGGAAATCAGTTCACGGACTATTTTCTTAAACGAAATTTGTTTTTTTGTCGTTGATCGTTCCATCCACTGACCTCATGTGATGCATTCAAGAGAATTTGCGATTAACATGGCAAAGTGTCGATTGAAATTTTAATCGTAAAAGATCGAAAGAAATGCAAGAAGAAGCATTGGCGGATGAATACGTGAACTATTTACAGTATCAAAATTTTCACATATGACGTCACCATAGACATGAAACAGAAAATATTCGTGTATTGCAACCAAAACATGATCAAAAGTCGTTACGCAAATGTAATTTCTTTTCCCCCCGTTTTAAAACATTTGGGACAATTCAATGCTTTGCCGAAAAAAGAAGAAAATGTTGAGGCCTATGTGAAAATTACCCGACTCAACAAAATCCCAAATACCCCTCTGGAACCTCAAGATAAAAATAAGGTCGGCATGTCTCATTTTTACTTTCCAATCTGGAATTTTACCCAAATAAGCAAAGATGCAAAAGATGTATCAATTTAACAATTTTCATATAGAAACAACTTTCTAGACAGGTACCACCTGCAAATTTACCACGTTTACTTTTATTTGCATTAATTTAATAACATTAGTCGCGTTCTTGACTTGGACTGACCCAGAATCACTGACGTACATAACGTACGCAGATTATCAAAATGTTGAGCAAAATGTCGGTTTAAATGAACACAATCTTTTGTCGGATAATCTAACGAGCAATGATTATTTTCCCCCAAACTGCAAACAGTTTCCTATTTGAAAGCTGCTGCAAAGTAAGTAAGTAAGCAAGTAAGTAAGTAAGTAAGTAAGTTTTATTTAAAGTCGGCAAGACAGTATAACAATAACATAAGCTCACATGAGCTTTTGAACCGACTAGATCTAGCATACATATAAATAGCACATGACATTATAATTATATATAAAAGCACATGACATTAGCACAAACACATAGAAAGCAAGCAATACAAATAGCAAAAAGATAAAATAGATTGACAATATATTTAAGTTTGAAGAATGTTAAGACTGCTTATCCTAGTCTAAAAGACTGCATTGACTATTCTATTTAATAGTCATTTTGAATAAAAGTCAGTTGAACGACTAAGTACTATAACAAGAGCCGTCACAGACGGATTATGCTCCCCGAATAAGTGTTTGTCACAAAATAAAAACTATCATACATTAAGCCCCCTTTTCCCATGACAGCTTTTTTGTACACACATTATTTATAGAATATGGTCTAGAACATCCTATTTCAAATGATTACATGTGCGCAAATTTTCATTAAATTCTGCCCATTAGATGAAGAGAAATAAGAGAAAAACTAATTTTTACACTAAGGCCCTTTTTCCATGACGCAGCCTTAAATTTACAAACGGAGAAAAAAAGTCCCTAGGTATTGACCCAGGGAGTTCACATGTGAAGTTTCATTGAATTTGGTCCAAGGGTTGCTGAGATATGGCTGTGGACGGACGGACGGACGGACACTAGGACACACAGACACACGGACGGACAGCGTGGCGACTATATGCTCCCCCGAAATGTTTTCGGGGAGCATAAAAATACTATGAAAGACAAATGAATAAGGATTATATATTATATCACATAGTACATGTGGTGTAAAAATAAAATCATTTAAAGGGGGGTCTCATTTGCGCCCACGCACAGATTTTCTTGAAACTTAACACATAAAATGCCTCTGACCTATGAACTACAAAAATATATTTCTTTTACTCAAAGAGTGCATATAGGCCTTTACGCGGCACCTTAAAGTGTTCCCAGTTTTCATTGATACCTGTCTTACAAAAACTCAATGTTGGCTATCTAGTTTTGGTATAAATCCACAAGTTTTAATTAAAATAGCAAGAGGAGTCAGTGTTAAAACTTTTGATACCAATATTGTTGGTACCAACACGCGCAAAAAAATCTTAGAAATTAATTTTGTCAGAAATTGTCAGAAAAATAGCCGAAAAATTTTCAAAACCTTAAATTCTATTACATTTTTTTGTATGTTCCCGTCTTTGTCAACCTATGAAATTGATATGAAAGTTGGCCATTTATGTCCCCTGTTGGCATGCAAAATTTGGTGAAAATTTGAAACCGGTAACATTGTCAAATAATGAGAATTGTGAACAACGGCACCTTAAGATGCTCCCGGATTTTAATGGTTCCCGTCCAGCAAAAGCCCAATTTTGCTTACCTAGCTTTGATATCAGTCCCAAATTTTAAATCAGAATAGCAAGAGGAGTCATTGTAGAACATTTTGGTACCACATTGTTGATACCAACATGAACAAAAAAATTCTCAGAAATGTATTTATTCAGAAAAACAGCCGAGAAATTTTCAAAATCTTAAATTCTATCCTTTTTTTGTATGTTCCCGTCTTTGTCAACCTATGAAATCGATAAGAAAATTTGCCAAATATGTCCCCTGTTTGTAAACAATATTTGGTGAAAATTTGAAACCGGTAACGTTGTCAAATAATGAGAATTGTGAACAATGGCACCTAAAGATGCTCCTGGATTTCAATGGTTCCCGTCCAGCAAAAGCCCAATTTTGCTAACCTAGTTTTGATAAAAGTCCCAAATTTTAAATCAGAATAGCAAGAAGAGTTATTGTAGAACATGTAGAACATTTTCAGACCAATATTTTTAATAGCAACATGCCACATAATTTCTCAGAAATCTATTTAGTCAGAAATTGACAGAACCCAGAAAAATTAATAAAATCTAACAGTCAATCAAACTTTTTTGTATGTTCCCGTCTTTGTCAACCTATGGAATTAATAAGAAAGTTGGCCATATATGTTCCCTGTTTGCATGCAAAATTTGGTGAAAATTAGAAACCGGTAACATTGTCAAATTATAAAAATTGTGAACAACAGCACCTTTAAATGCTCCCGGATTTCAATGGTACCCGTCTAGCAAAAGCCTAATTTTGCTTACCTAGTTTTGATATCAGTCCCAAATTTTAAATCAGAATAGCAAGAGGGGTCATTGAAGAACATTTTGGTACCAACAATGTGGCTGCCAACATGCAAAAAAAATTCTCAGAAATTTATTTGGTCAGAAATTGTCAGAAAAACAGCCGAGAAATTTTCAAAACCTTCAATTCAAATAATTTTATTTGTATGTTCCCGTCTTTGTCAACCTATGAAATTGATAAAAAGGTTAGCCATATATGTCTCCTAGTCGTATGCAGAATTTGGTGAACATTTGATACCGGTAACATTGTCAAATAATGAGAATTGTGAACAACGGCACCTTAAAATGCTCCCGGATTTTAATGGCACCCATCTAGCAAAAGCTCAGTATTGCCTACATAGTATTGATATCAGTCCCCAATTTTAAATCAAAATAGTAAGAAGAGTCATCGTACAACATTTTTGTATCAATATTGTTGATACAAACATGCCAAAATGATGCATGTTCTTCTCAAATCTGCGATTATCAAAAAGTTAATATGTCAACAAAGCAGTGGCTAGTTCATCACAACAATGGAAATATTAGCAATTTTGCATTGAAAGGCACAATTAATGTACAATAAAAACCGATTTTGTTTTCTTTTTATTATCTTGAGCAGTGTATTAAAGAAAATAAATGTTTGTATTCTTAATAATTGTGCAAAAATGCTCTTGTAAGGGCCCAGCTCTGTAACCGGAAGAAGAAAGAAGTAGTCTAAGTGCTGATAAGCCACAAAGGAAAGTTAAAAAGGGTGACATAATAGATTAGATATGTAACATTATGCATCTCCTTTATTTTTCATCCCCACATTTCATAATTTACTCCGCTGTTTGAGATGTTTTCTACCTTTATATAATTGGTGGGTGGGGTACGACAATGTGCCAATTATTCTTTAAAATCATGTTTTTGTATGGCAAATACTAAAATTAATGCCATGTATAAGTTGGTTATTTTAAATAAAGATACAACAAAGCATAATGAGCTAATTACAAATGTATATGAAAATAATTAAGTAAAATCTTAGATTTTACATTCTTTGAAATCAGGACCCTCTACACTTAAATTCAAAAACAACACTGTTACCGGTTTTATTTTTTCTTCATATTTTACCATAAGCATGGGCATATATAAGGCCAATTTTATTATAAATTTCATAGGTTGACAAAAACTGGAACTAGGTGAAATTTAGACCTGAATTTGGTCGAAATATTTAAAAACTAAAAAAATTGGCGATGAGGTCATACAAAATCTTTTAGAAAATTGTTTTTTTTTGTCGAGTACTACATACTATTTTGGGTTATACACGATGAGAAATTATTAGACATTATTTTTGGAGACAATTCGGCTCTAATACAACAAAGTTGGGTGTATATGGCCTCTTTAAGTTAGGATACCCCCCATTTTTAAGCAAAAATCTTAAAATTCTTAGAAAAAATATTCCAGAATAGATTTTTTAAAAAAAAATTCGGGAATAACCCCGTAATAAAGAATACTAGCTTCATACCAAATTTCATGAAATTCCGAGCGTGGGCACGACCCTATGGGAATTTCTGATAGGGTGAGACCCCCCCCCCCTTTAGGCCTACATATCACATACTCTGTAAGACAATTAAAGAAAGAAAAAACAAAAAACATCAAATCGAGCACAAGCACATTAAAGCAGATATCACATAGATATAAAGTGAAAAGCATAACAAATACATGTAGCAAACTAAAAGGCATAGCAGAAAATCACATGCAAGCAGAGACAGACAAGGGATATGCATCTCCAGTTCTGAAGGACTCACTAGGACCCACCACAGGCAATACAACTGCAGTCTTTTCCATTCCAAAATGATAACAAATTTTTAAACTGGTTGAAATTTGTTTCTTGCCTGAAGTGGTCCGGTGTAATGAAGTAGAGTGACCCCCTATAGTAGAGTGACTCCCCGGTCATTCTACTATATAGTAGACTGACTCCCCGGTCATAGTGCTATATAGTAGAGTGACTCCCCGGTCATAATACTATATAGCAGAGTGACTCCCCGGTCACTTTACTATAAAAATTCACATTCATGCTATAGTAGAATGACTCCCCTCTATAGTAAACTGACTCCCCTCTTTTTTACATTAAAAAGAATCGTCATCAAGTTAAGTTCGTGATGATATTGTGTAATGATATGTTAGTGTGATATCGCATCTTCCCCCTCTTTTTCATTTTTCAGTTTTTTTGTTTTTGTTTTTTTTTGTTTTTTTTTACATATATATTAACTTATTACTTTTAATAATGATGAATTAAATTTGAAGCCTGTCTGGCTACTAGCTTTAATCATAAATGTTTAAGTAGAAATTGAAATTGGCCGAACCCAGTCAACAAAGAGATGACCATGAAAATGTATCATTTGTAGGTGATTACTATTCCTGTTTTCTACGTACATGCCGAATCAAGCAGGGGGCTCTGTGCCCCACCCTTGAATCTGAAAAAAAATATCGGTGTGATTTTTTTCCGAGTTTTTTTCGTGCGCTTACACAGAGCAACACATCTATGTATCATACTTTAATATTCCTTAACCCATTACCACACAATGACTCTTTTTGACTCCCCAAACGATAATGGCTTTGGAAAACATTGTGGAAAATGAAGATGTTGCTTGTGACAAGCAATTTCTCCATTTCCAATAATAAAGTCTAAAACATTGTCGTTTTGGTAATGGGTTAATGTAAATGATGTTATGCTTCTAAAGACTGACACCAGTCTAGGCCCCCCTGGGAAATGTCTGGATCTGCGCGTGTTGTTGGTCCATCAATATCGTTTATAATCGCGTAACTACATCTGGCTTTAAGCTGTGTTTACGAGGTTTTGAAGAAAAGCGATTGCATACAGATATCGGCCGCGTCACAAAATTTTGGCATTCAAGACCTTTTTGGAATGTTCAAAGGTCTCTGTTTTGTTTTTTAATTCAAACGTATCACCGATTTTCAACAAAAACCTCGCAACTGCAACTTATAAAACAAGCTTCAGTAACGAGGTTTCTGTTGAAAAGCGACAATATGGCTACGTGTTACTAACAATTTTCTTACGGCCAGTGACTGATTTTCTGCATTGGAAAGGGTAGAGCCTGATCACTTAAGGTTTACAGACCCTGAAAAAAGCATCACTTTCTAGCCATAGGAAATGCACCAATTCAGACAAACTTGTAAATACACTTCACATAACATGATAAGTAGATTCACCGTGCCGGATTTCAAGATTATGCTTCAAGAAGAATATAATCTACAAATATTATTTTACTCTATATTCATATGCAAGGGAGGTAATTTCGAACATTTTTGTCAAATATTTCCGTAAGTATGCATTAATTCAAAATTCTAAACCGTTCAAAATGCTTATGTTTGTATTTGGGATGAAAATGTAACACAATTTGGAATTATTTGCACTTTTCAAATTTCGCCTCTGGTTCTTAGGTGCTTTTGAGGGATTGGATACCTTAACCAATTAGATCGCTAATCAGTATCTACACTGTATAAATAAAGCCAAAATCCTTGAACGTCGTAGGCCTTTAGGTCTATTGTCAAGCAAGATTAACCCGGAACATCTGCATATGTAATGACTTGGGCAATGCTTTGTTGATACGCTCAATTAACAGACTTTGCACACGAAAATTTATGTTGTCCCGGGACTTTACTTGTACATAGTTTCGGCTACGTAAAGTTATAACGCACTATGCCAAAAGTGTAGCGTATTCAATCAAACGAAAACCCTTTCCTTTGTTGGAATAAAAGTTATTGTCAAAAGGAGAGGCTTGATTCTTTGAATCGAGATATGATTGGCTTATGAGAAAGAGAGAGCGAATACGGTTCTTCCACTTGCACATTTACGTCTGACATCAAGGTGGGTTGTAAATTCTGACCCCGTGCTGGGTTAGTCTAATTGTTAACACATTAGGGGACTATTTATTACCATACTAACCCATTAGTGTAGAACTTGATGATAAACTGTTATCCAAATACTGCAAAGTGACACCTTTTGACCCCCTCAAAAGAAAATTCCTGGAAAAACATTGAGGAAAATGAAGAAATGGCTTGTGATAAGCAATTTTGTCATTTCACACAATGTTAAATCTACTCAAAAAGACCAAAAGATGTAACATTTCAATCACTTAAACTTGTCGTCTGCAGCGTCTTTGAATTTGGACCAGTCTTAACATGTTCTGCCTGGTAATGGGTTAACCCATCTGTGGCAAAGGTTGTTCTTTGGAAAAGGTTAAAAACAATGACAATAAAAATAAAATGTTGCCCTTAAAGCTAACCCCTGCAAGGGAAGTCCAGAAACCAATGAAATAATTATGGAGAAAAAATGACGCTGTCGTGGCCGATATGATTTCCCAGCTTTAAAATGAAAATACTAGTTGTAGAAAAAAACATTTTAGGTTGACTTAATCATTTTAAGTAACTACTTGCGACCCTAGGTGGCAGTCAGCGCAGACTGACTTGGTTCAAAACTACCCAGATGGTTCCTTTATGCGAGATCGGACAGGCAAAATTATATCATATATATAATATAAGCATACCATTATGTTCCCTATTTGGGGAGTCACGTTGCTATATAGGGGGTCAGTCTGCAATATGAGGGGTCACTTTACTTCACGTAAGAGGGAGTCACTCTGCTATATAGTAGAATGACCGGGGAGTCGTTCTACTATAGGGGGTCACTTTACTTCATTACACCGGCAGCGAGTTCCACAGAACCGGGGCTGCATATCGGAAGCTGTTCTTACAGAAGGTTGTGGATTTCACTCTAGGGACCTGTAAAATATTGGAATATCTGAAATTATATGAATTTTCTCTTTTCTGGACAAGGTTATTCAAAACAGGGGGAGCAATCCGGTTTAGAATCTTGAAAGTTTCAACTGCCATTGTTCTGACTCTTCTGATTTCTAAGGACGGGAGTTTTGCAATTTCAAGCAGTTGACCATATGGGCTATCATAATCATCATAAACAAACATTAGGGCTCTTTCTTGTATTTTCTCTATTTTGGAAGTATTTTTCTTAGTACAGAAGTGCCAGGACGATGGGCAAAAGTTAAAATTTGACAAGATAAAAGAATGAACAATTGTAAGTTTATTTAGTTTTGACAAGTTTCTACCAATCCTTTTAAGAATATTCAGTTGCTGACCAGCCTTTTTACACAAATTTTGGATGTGAAAATCAAATGAAAGATTGAAGTCAATATCTACTCCCAATAGTTTAACAACATCATCACATTCAATTTGGGAATTATTCATATCAAAAACTGGGTGCTTATCATGGGGTTTGTTTCGACAAAGTGTTATCATCTGCATAATTATATAGACTGCATTTATCAATGAAGTAAAATATGTCATTTATAAAGGCATTAAAAAGCAGAGGACCCAGGATAGAGCCCTGAGGTACTCCCTTTTTAATGTCGGTCCAGGTACCTTTCCCTTTATACCATATAACTGATGGATGAAACGAAGGATCTGATTGGTCAATAGATAAAATACGTCGACACGTATATTTACGCGAGCAGATGAAAATTTACGCGTCGACTCGTATATTTTATGCGTGCACGCTAAATAAACTTTTGACTCATTTGGTACGCCATACTACCCGGCGACTTTGATTAACCCACAAAGGCGCATATCTAGGCGGAGGCATGGAAGCCTAGGCTTCAACAAAATTATCTTTTCAAGAGTGTCTAGTGGTCTTTCCAAGCAAAATTGTGAAAAACATACCCCTAGATGCCCAGGAACCCCCACAAGCAATTACATTATGATATAGAGGACCTCTATGGATAAGGCGAGAAATCTCCTTAAAAGGCTCAGCTCGATGTGTCAATTTTCAAAAGTTATAAATTGAGAAACAATATTAAGCTTTATGGTTAGGTAGATAAATAAATGAAATGAATACCGATTTTATGTCATTTAAAAAGTTCTATTAGTGCAGATAACTCTTGATTTTTGTATCCGACTATTTGGTTTCATTTTCTTACACTACCGGTATTCATTGGGGTAAAATGAAGTTTCTTTTCGTTTTATTTGCATTTCATTTTCTACATATACAAGGATAGATGGTGTTGACATCATATGGCAGCTTTGGTTTTGTCCGTATTGCGCATGCGCACAATTGAAACAACTTTAGAAACGCACTTTCGCGCCAAAAACGCGGAATATAGACCTTCCCTGAGCTGGCGAACATCGTCCACCGCCCCCCCCCCCCCACCCCCCAACCCCCACCTTGACTCAGCTTCCCATTGACATATGTTGTGTAACTTGACCATAGTCTTCCTTAGTAAAAAGGATTTCCTGGGTCACGGGGGGGGACATACTTTTATACTAAAAATAGTACTCATATACCAATTGCCATATTTTTGGCGGGAAAATCGCCTTAAAACTCGTATCAATGATGCGCATGCGCATTAAGGACAAAACGAAAACTGGTTTATGATTTCAACACCAACTGTCCTTACATTTACAGGAAAAAATGCTGATAAAACAATAGAAAACTTAATTCTGGTTAAATAAATACCAGTGGGGAAAGAAAATATAATTTTAGGGGTAGGTAAAGAAATCAAGAGTTATCTGTACATGTCGATTGTAATTTTAAAACGCATTTTTCATATGATTTAGGTATACATCTAACAATACAGTTCGAAATAATTATCAATTTGCATGTTTTGAAAATTGGCTTTTCCATTTGAGCCTTTTAGGGAGATTTCTCGCCTTATACATAGAGGTCCTTTGGACTATTCCAAATTCAAAGATGTTGAAGGGTTCATTTGAACCCCCTCCGAAGACTGATTATTTCATTTTAACATAGAACTTCATTTTTAGATTTCAAAATACAAGGAAAACAAGCCCCATCTTTGTATGTTCGAACCTCCTTACCAGAAATCCTAGATCCGCGGCTGAGATTTCAAATTGGGAAATTTTAAAGGAAAGGGTTAAATGGTATTTTATCGACTAAAATTACCGTGATGACAGACAAAAATATTTTTTGGTATAAGGGAAGTAACTATAAGTTCATTCTAGCTAGTGAATCACAAAAGTTACTTCCCGTACCCGGTTTACCGCTTTGTATTGACAAACTGTCGGTGTTGTTATAAAATCTCGTAACTACGGCTTCGATAAAGCCGTAGTTACGATATTTTATAACATCACCGACGGAATACTCTTGTTTGTCCGAATTTACGTCAGTGTAAACTGGATAAAATCGTTCCCTATTACAGATCACATCCCCATTGTTTGTCTTAAATTCTATGTTGGGCAGAGCGATCTGTCGATTTGCGTTTGGTCAATTAACCTGGGACAACTTTGTCGTCGTCGGTAAAGACCATTAGATGCCGTAGCTACAAACACGAGGAGGTAATGCCTTTTCAAAATACAATTTTGCATTTCTTGTTCAACAAGCTCCATGTTGTGGGTACTCATTGGAATCGTCTCATTAATGAATGAGTACACACAACACATTTTGTGGATATGTAATATAAAATTAAGAATATCTTCACCCCTCTTATAGGCTGCAGCAAATTCCCTTACTGACAAAAATGTCACCCATCAATGGTTTGATATCGTGAACCTATGTGGGGGAGTAGCTAGAGGCTCGGTAAGGGTGTTGTAGTAGTACTGGTATGAGAAACGACAAGATTCCATAGTTAGGTGGCCCAGCCGCCGCGATATGACCTTAGTAGTTGAAAACGGCGTAAAACCCCAATAAACCAAACCATTCTTATAATTATGTTGCTCTGTCCCGGACCAGATCTATCTTTTTATTCAGAGATTTTTTTTCGTAAATTCTACTTTTATTGTTATCTGGAAGAGCATAATTATTTTTCTAACGACAAAATTTCTGAAAATATCAAGCCAAAGGATTGTGCCGTTTACGAGAAATATATATTTCTGTGTTAAAGATAAACAAATTGATGTATAAAGCAATTCAGATGTACATGTATATGAAATTTGTGACTGTCATTTATGTCTCAACTGTAAAGTCGTTGTTTCGCTTATCAGTAACGACTTCAAAAAATTGATAGCATTTGAACGGATTAGAATAAACAATCTTGGCATCAAGACATACTTTGAAAGAAATGAAATGAAAATTTGACATCTCTTTAAAGTGACATTTCACGTTTATATCATTTTTTAAAAGTATGTCTTGATGCAAAGATTGTTTATTCTAATGGGTAGAAATACTATCAGTTTTTAGCTCACCTGAGCACGAAGTGCTCAAGGTGAGCTATTGTGGTCGCTTTTTGTCCGTCGTCCGTCTGTCCGTCCGTCTGTCCGTCCGTCTGTCCGTCTGTCCACAATTTGTTGTTACCACTCTAGCATCCACAAATATTGACCAATCTTGACCAAACTTGGTCAAAACATGTATGATTATAAGTTCTCGGATGAGTTCGATTTTGAGTCAGATCGGACCAGGAAGTCCAGAGTTATGTGCCCTTGAACGTCAAAAATGGCTAGTTTTGACTTTGTTACCACTCTAGTATCTACAAATATTGACCAATCTTGACCAAACTTGGTCAAAACATGTATGACTATAAGTTCTCGGATGAGTTTGATTTTGAGTCAGATCGGACCAGGAAGTCCAGAGTTATGTGCCCTTGAACGTCATAAAATGGCTAGTTTTGACTTTGTTACCACTCTAGTATCTACAAATATTGACCAATCTTAATCAAACTTGGTGAAAATATGTATGACCATAAGTTCTTGGATGAGTTTGATTTTGAGTCAGATCGGACTTGGAAGTCCGGAGTTATGTGCCCTTGAACGTCAAAAAAAGGCTAGTTTTGACTTTGTTACCACTCTAGTATCTACAAATATTGACCAATATTAGCCAAACTTGGTCAAATCATGTATGACCATAAGTTCTCGTATGAGTTCGATTTTGAGTCAGATCGGACTTGGAAGTCCGGAGTTATGTGCCCTTGAACATAAAAAATGGCTAGTTTTGACTTTGTTACCACTCTAGCATCTACAAATATTTACCGATGAAGACAAAACTTTGCCACAATGTTGGTAACTATAAGATCTTGGATGAATTTGATTTTCAGTGTAATAGGAGCAGGAAGTCTGGAATTATGTGCCCTTGAATTTGACAAAATTGCTGTTTTCGACTTTGTTTACACTGTAGCATCTACATTTATTGACTAATCAAGGCAAAACTTGGCCACAATGTTGGTGACTATAAGGTCCTTGATGAATTAAATTTTCAGCTTGATTTGGCCAGAAAAACAAGAGTTATTGGCCCTTGAATTTAACAAAATTACTGTTTTCGACTTTATTTTCTTTCTAGCAAACACAAATATGGACCAATCAAGACACAACTTGGTCACAATGTTGGTGACCATAAGATCTTGATTGTTTTAATTTGTTCGATTGATCGGACTAAAAAAACCCAGAGTTGTGCGCCCTTGATGGCTACAAAATTGCCACTTTCGACTTTGTTTTCTCTCAAACAGCAATAAATATTAACCAATAAAAAAACTTGGACATGAGTTATGTGCCCTTGACTGTGACAAAATTGTTGTTTTCTTCCACTTTGTTTTTACTGTAACAGCTACAAATATTGATCATTCAAGATTATGAAAGCAGTTTTCAGCTTGATAAACATCTCACATCTTAAATTATGTGCTCTTGAACTTGACAACCTTATGACTTTCATTCTATCTAGGTGCAGGTGAGCGACCAAGGACCATCATGGTCCCCTTGTTTAAGTTGTTATTTATAAGCGAAAAATATGCCTTTAAAGTTGAGACAGAAATGACAAATTCTATATAAATCTGAACTGTTGTCCACAACAATTTGTTCAATTTTAGCATAAAAAACATATTTCTCGTAAACGGTTCAAAATTTTGGCTCGGAATTTTCAGATTTTCATAAGAAAATAAATTATACTCTTTCAGATAAAGTTAAAGTAAAATTTATGTAAAAATCATTGTGAAATGTCACTTTAAGGGACTTCCCGGATGATTGCTTTTCGCGTGATGGGTCAACGATTTGACCCATCACCTGACAACAAATATTAGGACCAATCCGAATTTAAAAAGAAAAAAATGGCGCAAACGACAATTTCAAGTGAATCAAATTTCACATTTCATTATGTCTCTTTTTGCAGAAAAAAATATGGGAAATCAAGAAATTGCTTGTCACAAGCAATAGGCTATCCTTATTTTCCACAATGTTTTCCAAAGCCTTTATCCTCTCGGGAGTCAAAGACCGTCACTGTGTGGTAATGTGTTAAGTCAGTATAGCTTGTTAACTCTTTATAGATCAACAAACTTTTAGATTGATCCAAATTGAAAGGTGCACCATGCCGAAGACAATAAAATATACTGAACCTCCGAAATAACGCACCGCTGACATTTTTCACTATACACATGTATTTTTTTTATAATGCTCCATTTTCAAACTGTACAACCACAAGCCGAACTGACATTAGTTTATTCATTTCTGGCAAATGTTTCGCTGTCTTAAAGCGATCTAGCGTGACGAGCGCACAAACTTGACTACCCTCTAAAGTGAAAATCACAAAATCGGTACTCCGCATGTCTGTGCTTCGTCGACGCATGGAACTTATCACATTTTGGGATCTGACCTTTAGCGTGCCTCTCCGCTCTCCTTGTATAACGGCACATGATTACCTGTTTTAAGCTGGCGCACACCTTCCCGGACAGTCAAGCAATATCGCCGTTTGTTTGAAACATTCTGTTAGCCGGTCAATATTCTCATGATGAAATCCCATCATGTGTGTTATTGCCCATGACGTCATCACTGCATGCAGCATATCAATAGCACGATTACGTCGTAAGTGGGAAGTCTTGGCATTGTTGAACGTATCGAAAACTTCCGACCGATGATTTGGGGTTTTTTTGTGTTTTGTTTCTGTCACCGACTGCATGTACCCTATGAACCGATAAGCTGGTTTGTGCATGAGATCAATACTGCGGCACTGGCAGAAAATCTGTTTACCAAGTTTGGACGGCTAGCGTCACGGGTGAATGGGTTTTATGCTTAAAAGTGTTTTGTGTGTATTCCTAGAGTCCGACGGATACCAAATAATACTGTGTTAACAAATTGAATTATTTTGTTGAAAAAATATAAAACAAGAAAAAGAGGTGCGTTATTTCTGATGTTCAGTATAGTTCTAATGTTACTTTTGAAAATAAACAATCTAAAGTTATTGCATAAAAAATATTGCACGGAAAAAAACATTACGGGGCATCAGCCTTTTCTTTTTTCTACCAATGTTTTCCGTTGCTTAAAACTGTTCACACTCATCAAAAGCACATTTTGCTTGGGAAAAGATTAAAGTATATTTGATCAAGTATATAGTACATTTTAATGGCCGACAGCTGAAGTGACAAATTTATTATAAAATGAATTGAAAAGTCTAGACTTCCCGCACCTTTATTTCTCATAAGTGAATTGGGCTGTAGATCATTTAACCTTTCCCCAAATATTGGCACCCTTTGACGCACAGATGAATTAAAAATGAGAAAAAATAAAGAAAAATGCCGATGACTAGCATTTTACTTATTATTTATCATCGTAGGCCTATCGTAGAGAGTTTTCATAAAGAAATTCATAGAAAATTTTGTCGTTTGCAACATCCTCGAATAAAGACTGACCCAAATTGTTTCGTTTGGAAAAGGTTTTAATGAGAGAATGTGATAATATTCTTTATAATATTCTTTATCGCTTTCATTTTGTTTTGCAAATTAGATATCATCTGCAGGCCCCTAGGAACGTGGACAGGACAACTTATATTTTCCAGTATAGGTAAAATGTTTTGCCAACATTCAAGTGATAGGATGGATTAAATTAATATTCCCAGAGATACAACTTTCTGTATTCCAAATTTCCATACATCTCTATTTTAACTCATGAAAATCAACGTAATTGATAGTTTTTTTTAAAAGTCTGTTTTTAATATACACTCAGTTCATCGTCTGAAATCGCTCTTAATCTTGGTTGGTTTGGAAGAATTTTATAAACTGGCTACTGACGAAATTACCTCTTTTGAGTAAAAACGTGACTTTTGTTAAAAAACAACAACAAAAAAACACACTAAAAATAAATAAATAAATAAATAAAAATCACTGAGAGAAGACCAGAAGAGGAGAAAAATTGTTTTTCAGGTTAAACAGAGTAAGAATTGATACACCTTCCCATGCGTTAGTCAGACATGAAAGATATTCCATCGACAGTGCACTTTTCGGTAAATCAGTTAATTGAAATGGCGAAAAAAGAAAAGACGGACATCAACCATTCTACTGCTGCGGAAGAAAAAAGAGTTGAAGCGGAAGAAAAAAGAATTGAAGCGGAAGGGATCGAGCTGGATGGGCTTAATGATGAACTTGTTTGTGGAATAGAGGATGTACCACCATGGTATCTAACTTTACTACTGGCCTTACAGGTTTGTGCTCATTTATTAGTCGTCGCTTTTCAACAAAAATCTCGTAACTGCAGCTTAACACAAGCTGCAGTTACGAGGTTTTCGTTGAGGAGCAACGTAATAATTTTATTGTCCGATCACGATATCGTGGATTTTTAACAAAAAACGTCGTAATTGTAGTTTGTTTAGGCTTCAGTTACGATGTTTTTGTTCAAAAGCAGCGATATTATGGTATAGTCCAGCAAGATTAACCCGGGACATCTGCATATGTAATGATCCTAATTGTAAAGACGCTTAACTAACGGACTTTGCAAACGAAATTTAAGTTGTCCCGGGTTAATTTGGTTGGAGTATAGCATTCCAACGATAATGTGACGTTTACAAACAAAGCTATAAATAGAATGAACTCGGCCTACAGGTAAGAAAGACTTGTTATATTCGATTAAAATGTTACATTTTACGCTACATTATATAGACATACTCGATAGCGCAGTGGATAGAACACCGGCGCTTCGTCCATTTTCTTTTAGCAAACGTTGGTTCGAGTCTCATAGAACGATGGGAAATTACATATTTTGTTTTACAAATATATTTTGTTTTATCATTTTAGAAAAAAAAGATGAGAAGAAAGCAGACTCTTTATGATTTTTATATAGATGTATAAGATAATTTCGGAAAATCGCCAATTTCAGTCTAGAAAACTTTAAAGGGGGAATAACACCCTTAGATGTCGACGGATTTAAAACCCCATGATTTTTTGTCCCGGGGATAATATTTACAATAATGGAACATAATTATGGGGTTTTAAATCCGTCGACATCCTAGCCAATACACAAGATAGAAAGCTAAGATTTGGCATAGATGCAATTTAAAGGCCATATTTTCATAATACATATTTATTTTGTACGAAGTTCTCGGAAAATTTGCATGATTTTAAGTGCCATTCCCCCTTTAAAAATTGAGCAGTCTATAAATGTTTGCCGTTTGACGACAGTAAGAGTTCCACAACTTTATTGCTTAATTTATGTTTTGTAATGTATTGCATCTTTATATATTGTGAATAAAAAATATCTAATCCATTTACACATAATGACGCTTTTAGACAGCCCACAAAATAAAAGATCATGACTTTTTTCATTTATTTATTCGAAAAAATGAAACTGCTTGTCAGAAGCATGTTTTGATTTCACAAACTGTTTTCTACATAGAAAAGCATAAAAAATGTGAAGCTCATTTTAAGATCTACTTGCAATTGCAGCATTTTTAAATTTTATTCAGCCTATTTTTACGTTTGACAAAGGTTTACATTGAAAATAAAGAATATATATCTATTTAAAAATGTGAAAGGAACAAAAACAAAAAAAGGGAAACGCAAATAAGGGAAAAATTTAAAAAAAAAAAAAAAAAAAAAAAAAAAAAAAAATACACGGATATGTGTGGAATCGAACCCACACAGTTAAAAAAGAGCTCCTTTCCAATGGTCATGCACCAACTGTTTAACCATTAGACCACAGACACAGGTACTTGGAAAGAGTCATACTTACAATATAGGCTAATCATTGTTTTCATTGCGATAATTGCGATAATTGTGTTTTGATCTGTCTAACCTTTCATTATCAAATGGGTATGGTCTATATTTTTGGCGGGATCCTGATTATCGTTGGAGCACTATAATTATTATACAGGTTTACAAAATTTACCTAATATGTAAACAACACGATATTGAACCCCTAACTACTGTTTATTTTTGCATGATTGTGATAATTGAAATCTTGCAAAATCTTAATAATCCCGTCATTAACGTAACTCTTACATGTTTATGAGCCTGGATCTGGCACACTGGTGGACGCAATCCCAGTTAAAGTGGACAATTGACTAAAATTTTTTCGAAATTTTTCATTTTACCATTCACTCATTCTGGACAAATTTTCTTCATGGATCACATCTTCTGCACAAATTTCTCTTGTTTTGTCAACTGGGCTTGCTTAGTTTTGGATTTATAGACTGTTAATTGATCAAATGTGTGCATAAAAAACTACGTATTTTAAATAGACCCCTTTGTGAAATGTATGTCTAATTTCACATTAAGTAATGCATAAAGAATAATAAACCCGATACATTTTGATGAGTATTTGTTTGTAAAATGTGAATCAATTGACAATATGGGTGAAAATTGCGAATTGTACCTATGCGAATGAAAATACAAAACGGCCATCCTTGTATAATTCCTTTATTTTAGAACGTTGACTACTTCCAACTCTTCTAAAATACACCAAACAACCTTTAATTTTCTCTCGTATTGTTAAACAAAAGCAATGAGTTATTCCCTTAATCGATATACCGAAATGGAAAGTCAACGAGTTGTTACAAATCAACAATAGTTTAAAACTGGTCTGTCCCGAACGTAACTACAGCTTGTCCCGTACGTAATATGCTTTCTTTTCTTTAACATCACAGCCTCTGTGTTATTACCTTTTCGATCAAATCATAATATTATCAGTCAATATCCATTTGCCAGACACTTTGTCAAAAAAAATTGTAATGAAATGAATAAATGAAAATAAATACAACTCTATAAGCCATCTGGGTGTGTTGTTTTACAAATTAAAACTTCCTAGCAAAATTAGTTTCAATTTATAAAAGTTGAGATGTTCATATTGTTTTGACACATGAGGTATGTGTAATAACTTCTTAATTAAGAGAAATGTTATCCAAAATTTGCTTGACATCCTTACCTCTGATGGATCTAATATACGAAGACGTACGGTACACTTTTTATAAAGGTAAAAAACGCTGAAATAGTCTATTTTAATGCACCAATCTAGTGTAATGTATATGGTATGAATATATTCCTATATATATCAACGAAAACCGGCATATTTTGTGGAACTTTCTTCAATATTGTAAAAATAGTATCAATTAAGCGTAATTATAATACCATAATGTTCGAGACTAGTACGAGTACGTGTACAGTCTATTATGTGCATTAAAAGTCTATTTTGCTTAAACTGGTGTCCTTAAGGAACCCAAAACACATAAATTAAGCACAGGAAACGTTCCATTTCAGCAATTTAAAAACTGAAAATTAAAAATTGCCTCGAACGTTATGGACTCGTACGTCACTTTTTAATGTGTACCCAATTTTATTTGGCCTGCTGTATCAATGCTATTATAGTAATCGGCATAATTCTTTTTGTCATATTTGAAGACACTTCGAATGGTGGTGTTACTTGAAGAATTAAACTATTTATAGTTACACATTTTTAACTACAGCTACTTTAGTTCTTGCCTCGTACGTTACGGGGTTAAAATTACGGTAAATTGTTTGAGAATGCGGTTGATTTTTTAGAAATATTGACAAAAGTATATCAAAATACGACTTCATTTTGATTATATATATTTATACTAAAGTAGATTACGCTAGATTAATGCATTAAATGTAGATTTATGTCAGTGTTTCTTAGCTTTAAAGAAAGTGTCCCGTACGTTTTTGGATTTTGGAGACAACGACTCGAGGCTGTTCTACAAATTTTGGATTACATTTTTTACATAAATCTTGGTATCGTTTTGGAGCTCTATGTTTTCTGTACAAGATTGGGACATTTCTGTTAGGATAATTTATTGTTGAAATTGACATTTTTGGTTTGAAAGTTAGAATTTATACCCGGAGACATCGGTTTTTCATACCCCCTAGTTTGATTGTCACATGATTTTCATAAGAAATGGAGTTCTTACGAACGTAAATTATAGATACATTTTTTAGTTATAGGTGTTGGATGAAAATAAATGTGGAGGGCATTTATATAATGTTGACTATTTGCAGCTAGAACATATTGAAGGCCGGAGACATCAATTGTCCCCTTTAACTGGGATTGCGTCTGGTGGTGAACTGAAACAATTTTCGCTACAACAAGGTATAGATATTTTGCGTTTAAATGTGAGTTTATAGAGTTTTTTCTGATGACAATGAACTTGTTCTAAAATAGACTGGGTTTATTGTTTTGTATTGACAAACTGTCGGTGTTGTGATAAAATCTCGTAACTACGGCTTCGATAAAGCCGTAGTTACGATATTTTATGACAACACCGACGGAATACATACACTTCACCACCAGTGAAGCAGGGATCCAAACATTTCTTCAGTGGGCACAAAAATATTTTTACCGGGGGGGGGGGGGGTCTAACCGAGCACGGCGAGTATTTCGTGCCATGTAAACATTCGGCCACAAAATGGCTGATGATCTCCACTTTGAAAATCCCGAAATAGTGTGAAATTAAAAACGAGCACATTACAGACCCTTAGTAATTTCACAATGGTGGTGCTCAAGCCCCTGTGTCTGAATCTAGGGCGACTAAATTGGATTTCCCCTAAATTATGGAAAATTCGGCATTTTTGCCAACTTTAGGGGAGGGGCTAAATCCCATAGCCCTTCCTGTTCTTACGGGCCTGTATTACGGATAGACTACTTTAACTATTTTCAGCATTTTCTGATGATGTACGGCAGCACGATTTCCATTCCGTTTATATTGGTCCCTTTCTTGTGTACTCATGGTGATCAGTCGGTTCTTGTGGGACTAATCAGCACGATGTCCTTTGTGGCGGGGATTGCGACTATTTTACAGACAACCATTGGTATCAGGTATGATTTTTAAAGTACAAGAACTAGTGGTTAATCCTTTCTCATGCCCCTGAATAGAAAAAAAAGCTTAGGTAAACATAGAGATGAAAGAAGAAAAATGCTTAGTAGCCTTTCAGTATTTTCTCATTTGGCTTCAATATTCTCTTTGCTTTATCAGACACCAATAAAAGTAATTAATCATATCTTTTTAAACACCAATTCTGATATCTACAACAATGTTCGATTTTGGCTACCTAAACGTTCGTACTTAACGAAAGGTTGGTTTAAGTAATCGTATGTCCCTTTAGTGTCGTGGTAACTCATTACATTTGTTCGAGTATACATGCATTTGCTAACAAGGCAAACACATTTTCTTCCTTCAATCTCTTATTTATCTGTAAATTAGTTGTGTCAACTGTTTTTTCCCTTTATTTCAAGGTTACCCATCGTACAAGGTGGAACATTTACGTTTCTCGTGCCGACCATCGCTATCCTGTCATTACCAAAGTGGAGTTGTCCTGCGCTAGATGGCGACCAACGTAAGTCAAGTCGTGACCAACGTGACACAAATAACGGTGGATAATTACGTGATACAATATTTTTAGAAAATCTTCAATAATTTTGTAAATACTGGACCGATTTGAATTCGGTTTGAAGCAGAGAATGTGGACAGACGTCACGCCTTAGATGGACGTGGTTCATTTTTTTTAAAAATCTACTGATGAAAAAGCTATTGAAGATAAACCAAAATTTTGGTTTATCGTCAATAACTTTTTTATCAGTTGATTTTTTCAAAAATCCAACACGCCCAGCTTATTCCTGGAATTTCCCACCTTCTCTGCTTTAAACCGAACTCAAATTGGTCAAGTATCAAAAAAGATATTGAAGATTATCGGAAATTCTGTGTCACGTGATTATACACCGTGCAAATACAAGAACGAATAGACGAGTCGCATTTTCTCTGCCATTTGAGACGATTGTTGTATTAGAACAAGGAACGTGACTTGCTGAATACTACCCATACACGAGTCGAAATATTTAAGAAAATATTGCTTTTGAGACAATTATGTACGTAATTTATTTATTAAGATTAGCCTGCACATACAGATCAGCATTCGTGGTATCAGTAGGCTTATTTTCTCCTTTTGCCTCAATATTTGTCATGATATATCATGTACTACTCCTTTCCTTATCATCTTCCAATACGTCATCCGCAGCATCTTTCGAATTGGAATTGAATTCTAACAAAAAGTTCTGGGAGTATTCTTTTTTTTATCCATTTCCAACACATGATATTTTAATTTAACCGAAATCGTTCAATGATGTGGAGATCAAACGTTTTAACCCTTTCCCAAACAAGACCTGCTTTTGATGTCCCTATTAGAAAAGGATTGGGAAAAGCTTGAAACAAAAGAAGAAAAAAGCTGATAATCAGCATTTTCTCCTTTTGCCTCAATATTTTCTGTGCCATATTATACGCAAATACTTTCCTTTTTAACATGAATGTTGTCGTCTATTGCAGCTTTCCAATTGGATCATTCAAAAATTTTGTCCTTTGGGAAAGGGTTAAGTGCTTTGTATCTCGTTCTTTAAATATATATTGGGTAGTTAAATTACGCATGAAGCCATTTGCGTAAATAAATTAGACATGTGTGGAATAGTTGACTTAGTGCACTCAGGTCATCAAGTCAAGTCATTTTCGAAAATAAATAATGCATAAACATGCAGGCATTTATGGTTTGAGAAAGTACTAGTCAATGCCGTAGCTAGCCGAAAATAAAGTGTACGCAAAACGTATGCCCAATGCATCAGGGGAGGCTTGGAGGTTGGTATCCCGATACTACTAGGATGGGCCTTGAGGGCATTTCTTGAGGAAATTTTTGAAATGTAGTATGCATATAAAATACATACCAAATACCCACATGGAGCCACGAATGACTATGGCCATTCGTGGCTCCCAGTGAGTATTTGGTATACCAATGCATATGCATTTTGAATGGGAATTCAGGTGTTAATTTCAAGGCAAACAAAAACAGAAATCTTTATTTAAGAAAAATACAACAAAACCTGTGTACGCAATTGCGTTTTTGTATATATAGGTTGCTAGTAACTTGCTACGCCTATGGTATAGTCTAGGGGCCCGTCCCGCAAAATAAATTTTTATTGGACCAATCGCCCAGAAAAAATCTGTTGGTACCAGGTGATTGTTTGTTCAATGGGACGTTAGAATAAGGTGGATGCCATAATCAAAAGTGGTGCAATTTTTTTTACAAGCACTTTTCTTACCCCACCCACTTGAAATTAAGGTTAAATAGTAGTCGTCAGAAATTGTTTCTATACTACCATTTTTATCTAATTGATAAATCATTTTTATGGAAAGAAATCACATTTGAATAGTCTTCGTGATTGTAATTTTCTTATACCAAAAATCATATTGAATTCTAAGAAATCTACAATTGTCCTTACCCCACCCACCAATTTAAGCTATGTCTACCCCCTTCTACTTCATGATGTCGTTAAGAAGCCAAAAACTCATAGATCTGCTTAAAACTGTGAAAATGCATTTCCAAGTACCCGGAAATGTTTTTAAACTTCTAACATGACATGTCATTTGATAAAAAATATGTCTAATCCATGTCCGCAAGTTGATATATTTTTTGAAAATTTGAAGTTTTCTGTCGGAAATGGCTGGTAGCTTATTTATTGGCAGATAATTCAGATAAGTCACAATTGTGCACCCAAATCATCGAAAAAGACTGATAGAATTAATGTGGAAGGAGACAATTTAGAATATGTTAATGAATTCTACTGTCCATTTTGTCCGTCCGATCGTCTGTACGTCTTTCATCTCCCAAACTTTGTGTGCTTAAACGTAATCAATATTTACCTGTAACTTAACGAATTTCGCGTTTTCAACTGACATTTAACGCAAATCCTTGAAAAAGAGTTTTGATTGCCAGATATTCTTAATAAATAACATGAGGACCATGATGGTCCTAAATCGCTCACCTGAACCAAGATAATATGAGTCCAAGTTTTATTCAAATCAATTAATATTTGTGACCGCAAAACTGAACACTCGTAAACAGCAGTTTTGTCAAGTTCAAGGGAAAGCAATTAAAATTGTTGGATCATAATCAGGCTGAAAACTGAACCATATCTTGTGGTCACTTACATTTTGTCCACGTTTTGTATCGACCGATCAACATGTGTGTCTTTTGCAATGAAAACAAAGTCAGAAATGGTCATTTTGTCAAAATTAAAGGCTTAAAACTCAGGATGTCAGATTCACATTAACCCATTACCAAACGACAAAATTTTAGACTGCTCCAAATTCAAAGATTTTGCAGACGACAATTTCAAGTGAATGAAATTTAAAAAAGATTGGTCATATAGGGTAGAAAACATTGTGGGAAATGAAGAAATTGCTTGTCACAAGCAATTTCTACATTTTCCACAATGATTTCCTGATCCATTAACTTGTAGGGAGTCAAAAAGAGTCATTGTGTGGTAATGGGTTAACACTATAAAATATATCTCACAGTCACATACTGAGATTTATCTAGCTTGGTCAATGTTTGTGGTAGCTAGGATGACAACAGGATCGAAAAAGTCAATTTTACAGAATTCAAGAGCAAATAACTCTAGACTTTCTATCCTGGCTAAATAACTGAATGCCAAACTAATCCAAACTCTCGTAGTCGTTATCTTGGTGTCCAAGTTTTGTCTTGATTGTTCACTATGTGTGGGTTTTAAAGTAAAAACAACGTCGGAAACATTCTAACCATCAAATATCGTCTTGATTTGTCCATCTGGTTATTTGACTGAAAATAAAGTCAAAATGGAAAGTTTGATCAATTCAAAGGAAGATAACTTAACAACTTCTGGTCCAATTATGTCGAAATTTGCATTCACCTTATAAGAATGGTCACCAACATTATGTTTTAGTTTTTTGTCTCGACTGGCCAAAATTTGCGGTTGTTAGAGTAAAACCAAAGTAAAAAAAAAACATCCGTTTTTATCAAATTCAAGGGCACAAAAATACAGCTTTCTGATCCTGCCTGACTGAAATTAAAATCATTCTATATCTTATGGTCACCAAGATTGTGTCCAAGTTTCATTTGGATTGGTCATTAAGTGTAGATGCTAGAGTGTAAACCAAGTCGGAAATAGTCTATAACAGCAATTTTGTAAAATTCAAGGGCATATTTCATGACTTCCAGTCCCGATAATTCTGAAAATTATACTCGTCCTAGATCTTATGGTCACCAACATTGTATAAAAGTTTCATTTGGATTAATTAATAATTGTAAATGCTGGAGTGTAAACCAAGTCAAAATATTCGAAAACGGCAATTTTGTAAAATTCAAGGGCATATAACTCATGACTTAATGTCCCGATCATTCTGAAAATTGTATTCAATCGAGATATTATTCGGTCTTTTCGTAATTCCGGTAATACAGAGTTGTCGTTCCTGCGGGACGGTATGTTTACTTCCATTTGCCTGTTTGACAAGCGGCAACTTTAATATTTTCGTAAATTCAATGAATAATTAAATGAAAATGATTTTTATTGTAACTTAATAATACCTCTGCACCTTCCATCATTTTTAGATCGTTCGGAGATCTATAACAAAAGAAATCTGTCATAATCCGATGATAGGTTATCATTGAAAATATTTTCCCCCGTGGCGTGCCTCAAATCGGGCGAGTGTCGATTTGTGACGTCATGACTTTGCCTTGCTTACTCTAGTCATATGACGTCATAGAAATAAAAAGAGGGGCATCTTTGGGGAAAAAAGATACATGTATATACATGAACGCTGTGAGCGAGTTTTTCCAAACAAATATTTTGTAACTGTTTGTAAGAACATTTCGCTCCACGCGGTTTTCCACTGTCGGAAAACGATTAAAATCGGAAATAGAATAAGTGGATGTTAAAGCACAAATCATTTTGAGGAAAGAGGCGATATTTCTGACTATCGTCAAATTGCTTCCTTTTTCTCAATGTTTTTCCAAACAATCTACTGAGGTCAAATACAGGACTTAAGAAAAAATGTTTAAAAAAATTGAAGAATTCGTTTTTAAATGTGCCGAAAAAATGACGGATTTTTTATTCTGATTTTGCTATTTTGTGGGCATCAAAACAAAGAATTAGATAGGAAAGGGTTAACATAATAAACCACCATTTCAAATTTAATTCAAATTTGAAGCAGGCTGTAGACTATGATACGTAGATCTACTAAGAAGAACAGTTTGGTGTAGATTGTAGAATAGGAACTAGATCTATTGAGGGAAAAGCAGTCAGCATGTTTATCTCTTCTCTCAAAACTTTGCTATTTCGTTCAAGTAGATCTATGTAATTCATTGTTTGTTCGTTAAAGCTTTCCCAAACAAGACCTGGTTTTACTTAACAGAAAATACTTTTTGAAACATTTTGGCAAAATGTAAGAGCACCCTGATAACCAGCATTTTCTCCTTCTGTCTCAATAGACTAGATCTACTTTGATATGTAAGGGTTTAGTGTGTTGGGACTATGTTTCGATGGGATTTCTCTTTCTTCTCTCCGCTGAGGTTCCTTTGTTGGAATCTCCCAACTATCTACGCGTTTCGACTAATAGGCTAACTGTCACTCAGACTCGGGTATGCCTAGGCCAGATACGATGTTTGGTTCTAATTCTTGCGACTTAATACACGAATCCAAGCTCGTCTTGCATTTGCCTCTTTCGATATAGTTTGTGCAGTTCAAAATTTCCAATTTTATCCGCAAAATTATGGCATTTATGAATGCAGTAGCGGTTCTTTCCTACCGATAACGCTTATTTACATTGACACCGGAAGACGGTATACCGTCCCGCATGAACGACAACTCTGTAACGACGGAATTACGAAAATCCGGAATAGTCCCAATCCTTATGTATAAGTTTCATTTGGATTTGTCAATAAGTATACATGCTAGAGTGTAAACGGAGTCGAAAATAGTCGAAAATGGCAGTTTTGTAAAATTCAAGGGCACATAACTCATGACTTTATGTCCCGATCATTCTGAAAATTGTACTCAATCGAGATATCATAGTCCCAATCCTTATGTATGAGTTTCATTTGGATTGTTGAATAATTATACACTCTAGAGTGTAAACGGAGTTGAAAATAGTTGAAAATGGCTATCTTGTAAAATTCAAGGGCATTATGACTCGTGACTTTATGTCGCTAGCATTCTGAAAATTGTACTCAGTCGCGATCTCATGGTCAACAATATTATGACCAAGTTCCAAATTGATTGGTCTCTAGTTGTAGATACTAAAGTGTAAACGAAGTCGTAAATAGTCGTAAAACGGCAATTTTGTAAAATTCAAGGGCAAGTAACTCATGAATTTATGTCCCGATCATTCTGAAAATTGTACTCATCTGAGATATTTTGGTTCCAATCGTTATGCATTTTAAGTTTTATTTGGATTGATCAATACTTGAAGATTCTAGAGTGTAAATCAAGTCGAAAATAGTCGAAAATGGCAAATCTGTTAAATTCAAGGGCATATAACTCGCGATGTTCTATTCTGATCATTCTGAGAATTAAACGACTTAGAGATCTTATAGTCAGCAATATAATGTCCAGGTTTCAATTTGATTGGTCAATATTTATAAATGCTAGAGTGTAAACAAAGTCTAAAACAGTCAAAAACGGCAATTTTGTCAAATTCAAGGGCAAATAACTCATAATTTTCTTGTCCGATCAGGCCGAAAATCACACTCATTTGAGATCTTATAGTCCTTATCATTATGTAGAAGTTTCATTTTCATTGGTCAATATTTGTGGATGCTAGATGGTAAACAAAGTCTAAAATAGCTATTTTTAATGTTCAGGGGCAGATAACTCAGGACTTTCTGGTCCGATCTGGCCAATAATCAAACTCATTGAAGAACCTTTTATCATACTTGTTCTGCTTAAGTTTAATGAATATTGGTTTACTTTTGAGAGAACTAGATTGTAAACATGTTTTGTCATAAAGCCTTTCTTTGAAAATGCCCTTATTGGTGGTAAGAGTTGTCTGCCCCCAGAAAAAAATCACACAGACATTTGTTGCAAAAGTCATCCTGGAACGAAACCTAATTGACTTCAAAATATCCCTATGGTGTCTAAACTTTTCTATCATCAACGTTTAAAAAGATAATAAAGTTTGAAATAACTTTTCTTAATTATTTTAGAGTTATTTTTTTATTTTGGTGAATGAACATTTATTATGGCAATTACGGTAAATGTGTTTTAAAAACCGACTATTCTATTACTAATTATTTTTTGGCATACATAATATTTCAATAAAAAACATAAAGTTTTTGAGGAAAAAAGTCACAGAAAAAAATTTGACGACAATTTCGATTCATGGTCAACTAAAAAACTGTTTATTTCATTTTTGGGTGGGTAGAGTTATCTGCCCCTGGAAAAAATCTGCACCACTTTCAATTCTGGCATCCACCATAAAATAAAGCCCCAATGGTTACCCTAACTCACTGTACCATCGGAATCTTTCTGGACTATTGGTCCAAAGAAAACCACTTTCTAGGCCTCTTTTTGGGGTTGGCCCCTGGACTAGTAGTATAATGACCCTTTTTCCGGACTACGGCTCATACTATATGCATATTCATTGATTTGACATTTCAGAAAATGTCACCCTCGTAAATTCCACGAGCGAGGGCCATGAAGTTTACGAAGACGTAGATTGGAAAGTTAGAATAAGGGAGGTAAGTAAGGATTGACAGTTGACATATAATACCCTTTTGCCTCTGATGTTGATTTTTTCACTGAGTTACTTGTTATTATTGATAAAGACTTGATTTTTTATTATCAGCATTTGCTCATTTTCCTCAATATTTCCAAAAACACTTTCTATCTAAAGGCCTTTTTTAGGAAATGGTGATATCGCTATTATAACGAATCTCTAGGCCCTTGGTCCCCGTCAACACCTGACACTTACACGCATTTAAAATTGTATGAGAATTCAACTTGTTATCGTCGTCTATTATTAGCTCACCTGAGCACGAAGTGCTCAAGGTGAGCTATTGTGGTCGCTTTTTGTCCGTCGTCCGTCCGTCTGTCCGTCCGTCCGTCTGTCCGTCTGTCCACAATTTGTTGTTTCCTCTCTAGCATCCACAAATATTGACCAATCTTTACCAAACTTGGTCAAAACATGTGTGACCATAAGTTCTCGGATGAGTTCGATTTTGAGTCAGATCGGACCAGGAAGTCCAGAGTTATGTGCCCTTGAACGTCAAAAATGGCTAGTTTTGACTTTGTTACCACTCTAGTATCTACAAATATTGACCAATCTTGACCAAACTTAATCAAAACATGCATGACTATAGGTTCTTGAATGAGTTTGATTTTGAGTCAGATCGGATCAGGAAGTCCGGAGTTATGAGCCCTTTCAGAACGTAAAGAAATGGCTAGGTTTGACTTTGTTACCACTCTAGTATCTACAAATATTGACCAATCTTAACCAAACTTGGCCAAAACATGTATGACTATAAGTTATTAGATGAGTTCGATATTGAGTCAAATCGGACAAGGAAGTCCGGAGTTATGTGCCCTTGAACATCAAAAATGGCTAGTTTTGACTTTGTTACCACTCTACTATCTACAAATATTGACCAATCTTAAATATACTTAGTCAAAACATGCATGACTATAGGTTCTTGGATTAGTTTGATTTTGAGTCAGATCGGACCAGGAAGTCCGTAGTTATGTGCCTTTGAACGTCAAAAATGGCTAGTTTTGACTTTGTTACCAATCTAGCATCTACAAATATTGACCAATCAGGACAAAACTTTGCCACAATGTTGGTTACTATAAGATCTTTGATGAGTTTGATTTTCAGTGTGATAGGAGCAGGAAGTCTGGAGTTATGTGCCCTTGAATTTGACAAAATTGCTGTTTTCGACTTTGTTTACACTGTAGCATCTACATTTATTGACTAATCAAGACAAAACTTTGCCACAATTGTGGTGACCATATGATCCTTGATGAGTTAAATTTTCAGCTTGATTTGGCCAGAAAAACAAGAGTTATCGGCCCTTTAATTTCATAAAATTACTGTTCTCGACTTTATTTTCTCTCTAACAAACAAATATGGACCAATCAAGACACAACTTGGTCGCAATGTTGGTGACCATGATATCTTTAATGTTTTAATTTGTCAGATTGACTGGACTTAAAAACAGCGTTGTGTGACCTTGACGGTTACAAAATTGCCGTTTTCTACTTTGTTTTCTCTCAAACAGCAATAAATATTAACCAATAAAAAAACTTTGACTTAATGTTGATGAGAATATCTTTATCAGAACAGAGTTATGTGCCCTTTACTGTGACAAAATTGTTGTTTTCTTCCACTTTGTTTTTACAGTAACAGCTACAAATATTGATCATTCAAGATTATGAAAGCAGTTTTCAGCTGCACCATAATCTCGCATCTTAAATTATGTGCTCTTGAACTTGACAACATTGGGACTTTCGTTCTATCTAGGTGCAGGTGAGCGATTAAGGACCATCATGGTCCTCTTGTAAAGAATAGCTAATCACTCTTTTCCCCATTTTCTCTGAATGTTTTCCGTACTTGAAGATACAGAACGTGTACAAATGATGAATCCATGTACATGTATTGTCTTTCCCCCAATTTGGACTCTTTGTGACGTTGGGAAATAGGTCTATCTGATGCAACAAACTTTCTGTTCATACCACATTTTTCATATTCTTTTGCCCATTTCCTAAACAAGACATTACATAGTTTTGACGTCTTTAATAGTAATGTTATGGGAAAACAACGAGACAAAGGAGAAAATGCTAATAATCATCATTTTCTCCTTTTGTCTCAATAGTTTCCTTACTATTTTGTGTGCTATTTTATTCCAAGTTTGTCATCTGCAGTAGCCTTCAAATTCGACCACCGAAAAAAAAGCTATTTGTGAAAGGGTCAAATTGAGTTCTATTCCTAGATACAAGGTGCCATTATGGTAGCCGCGTGTGCGGAGGTCCTCATTCCATTGACCGGAGTTCTGGGTTTGATACTCCGCTATGTTGGACCATTAACCATTGCTCCGACGCTTACCCTCATCGGAGTGGCTCTGTTCGAGGCGGCGGCCAACTATTCCAGTAAACAGTGGTATATTGCTATCACGTGAGTGTCTTATCGCTGCTTTTTAACATAAACCTCGTAACTGCAGCTTAAAACAAGATGCAGTTACGAGGTTTTGTTAAAAAAAGCGAAATATTCTAGATCACATTCGAAAATGTCATAAACTGCAATATGATTCAGCTGTATTGTAATTGCATTTTGAACATGACCGACGAAATCATATCTAACTATACTGAGCAAAAATGAAAACTTTACACCTACATTGCTTGTCATATTTCTTCTAAATACAACAAGTAAAGAAATCAAATGAATGTACTTCGCATTGTTCATCGACTTGGTTGTGCCAAACACTAAACGTTTTGTTACAGGGATGAAAAACGGACCCTTTAAGTGTGACAGGGGTCCGTTTTTCAGGTGTACAATTTTTACAGAAATTTTACAAAATTTAAACCCTCAGAAATCCGAGCAGAAGAATGCAAACCATACCAGACTGCACGGAGTGGTAGTCTGACAATTTACCTGTCAGAAAATGTAAAGAATCTTGCATAACACTGTTTAAGCTTTTTAAAAAATGATGTTTGAAAAGCAGAATTTTCATTATGTTGCAAAACTTGAAAATGTTATAATGCTACCTCCATAGGAAATTGAAATCGCCATTGCATGGACCTCTGGGAACAATCCTAGTCGAAAAAGGTGTCTAATAATCCCCTCTAAGGTCTGCATGATGTTTACACAAAAACAATCGAAAAGCGTGATAAATTTGTGAATATCAAACATTTTAAATTCCCTATTTGTTTATGTAAAAGGGAGATAATTCACAAAATTGACAGATTAGACCTTTATTTTAGAGTTTGCTACAAGTGATAAGAAAGATTTTTTTGTGTTTTTCTGGCAACCCGGACATGACAAATTCCGAAAAAATAGTGAATCGTTTCCTGCGCATGCGCATATGTGACGTTAGATGTAACTAGCTTTAAACGCATTAAGGGCCGTAACTCTGACATTAAAGGAGACAAGGCAATGAAATTTCAACAAAACGATTGCTGAAAGCCTGGGAATTAACGTCAAAATATATTTCAGGTTTTTAGTTCGATACTTTTCCAGAAACAAGAAATCTTGAAGTGTAAAGTTTTCATTTTTGTTCAGTATATTTCCTGATTGACAAAATTGGTCTAGTTTGGAAGGCCTAGAAGATGGCAGATATCTCACAAACGGAGTATATTTTAGTTTAGAAAAAAATATGTGGAAATGAGCAATTGCTGATTATAGGAAATATATTTATATTGACCGGAGTTTTGGGTTTGATCCTCCGCTTTGTTGGACCATTAACCCATTTGCAAACGACGAAATTTTTGGGTAGTCCAATTTGAAAGAAGTTGCAGACGACATTTCAATGTGATGACATTTCGGAATTTTATTGCTTTTTGGATAGAAAACATTGTGGGAAATGAAGAAATTGCTTGTCACAAGCTATTTCTTTATTTCCCACAATGTTTTCAAAAGCCATTATATTGTGGGGAGTCAAAGGGAGTCACTGTGTAGTAATGGGTTAACCATTGCTCTGACACTTACCCTGTTCGAGGCGGCGGCCAACTATTCCAGTAAACAGTGGTACATTGCTATCCCGTGAGTATTTCTTTAACCCATTTACAAACAACAAAATCTAGGGTGGTGCAATTTGAAAGCTGTTGCAGATGATAAAAAGTATATCACAAAACGATATGTGTACAGAATAGCCCGGAAATAAGAGGAAAATGGCTTGTTATAAAGAATTCTTCATTTCCATTGATGTTCTTTCATTGCCAACGTCAAAACCAGTGTTTATTTGCAAAGGGGTTAGAAGACTAAAATTTCTTTTACAAGAAACAAATTTAATTAATAGGTCGAGAAAGTGATACAGTAGCAAGCCACCAAAATAAGCCTATAACGGAAAGTTATTGACGCAGCTATAGCAACTACGTGCAACAATAGCAAAGAATTTTAAGCTAAAAGTAGATAAGGTTTACCGTCAGTGTTGTTATAAAATCTCGTAACTACGGCCTGATTCAAGCCATAGTTACGAGATTTTAAACCAACACTGATGAAATACTATTGTTTGTCCGAAATTACGTCACGGTCAACGATATAAAATCGTTCCCTATTGCACTTTTTGTGTTTTTCTCTTCGTAAGATAAAACAACTATACAGTATGCACCAATAAAATTAATGCTATGCAATCAAGATTTTAAGATAAATGTTTCAGTTTGCGTAATTCTTCTCGGGTAAATCATCATAAATCATCTCGGGTAATATTTTCTTGATATAATTTTGGACCTGTAAACTGTACTGTACACATTGCAAGCTGCTCCACGTTTAAGGATTACAACCTATCACTAGCTACAAAACACTTCGTACATAATCTTCGGGCGTCATCCGTACCAACGGAAATTGACGAGGGTATCCCTCGTCAATTTCCGTTGGACGGATGACGTCGAGAAATTAACGAGGGTATTTCTCTTTAATTTCCGTTGTCATGGATGACGCCCGAAGATGAACAAAGTGTTTAGTATCTAAATATAGGCTGTAATCCTTAAAAAGCCCCTCCCTCGCTGATAAATGTGTTAACGTAGAAGTTGAATGCTTTTTCAGAACCATGGTGTTAATCACTTTATTCTCGCAATACCTCAAAAACGTCTCGTACACAGCAAAAATGGACAAGCTGATAGACGGACAAAGAGTCAGGGCTGAGACGAAAATCCCCGTGTTTGCTTTATTTCCGGTAAGGAATTAACTTTGCAAAAATGGCGATTGACTAACATTATCACTTTTGAAGAAACTCAATGATTTCATTTAAATTTTAAGAATACGACGGGTAAGACTAGCAAGCAAAACTAATTTTGTGTATCTATTCCAAATCAGAAGTTAATAAGATCAGAATAATTGCTTTCGTTTCCAAATTTAGTCGGCTCTGAACATTTTAATTTATCTTGAAAATTATCTTTATTTCTCACCACATGTATTTCCACCACTATTCTTATTTAAGGTATTCCATCCACCAATCCATCATTGCATACTTCGTTCAACTTCAGGCGTCATCCTTGGTAATGGAAGTTAACAATGAAACCAAGATTCTAAAATCCGAATACCCTTGTCAATTTCCGTTGCCACTGATGACACTCGAACTTGCTTAAAATGTTTGGTATCTATTACGGATTTCATTTGACCTGACTCTTACACAAAATGTGTTCATATTTCGCACATAGCGTAACATTCTTCAAAAAGATCTGTATCATAGTACACAGATATAACATACATACAAGAAAATAGTATTGTTTTTTTAAAGGCCTAGGCGTTTAACTAATGATAATAAAATCTAAAGCTGCACCATGTGATTTGAAATATGTAATATTTATGATGGATGAAATATCTCAACAGATTTTGATAGCGATGATCGCGTCTTGGATTATATGCGTCATACTGACTGAGACCAATGATACCCAGACTCAAAAATCTGAATACCCTCGTCAATTTCCGGGCGTCATCCATGGCAACGGTAATTGACGAGGGGAACCCTCGTCAGTTTCCGTTGTCACGGATGACACCTAAAGTTGCATGATGTGTTTAGTATCTAATGATGTATGAAATGCCTTGCCAGATATTGATAGCGATGATCGCGTCTTGGATTATATGTGTGATCCTGACCGAGACCAATGTTTTCCCTAATGATCCTACTAAATGGGGATACGGCGCACGGACGGACATCAATGCATATCTGATTAGGGAAGCGAGCTGGTTCAGAGTCCCATACCCAGGTAAACATGGTGGTTAACCCTTTCCCAAACAAGACCTAGTATTGACGTCCCAAATAGAGGAAGCTTGGAAAATCATTGAGACAAAAGAAGAAACTGCTGATAACCAGCAGTTTCTCCTTTTGTCTCAATGCTTTCTGTGTCATATTGTACACAAACCCTTTCCTCTTTAACATGAATTGTGTCGTCTGGAGCAGCTTTCCAATTGGATCACCCCAAGATTTTGTCGTTTGGAAAAGGGTTAATCACGTGACTCAGAATTTCAGATCAATGACCTGACTATTAGCTAGAGAGGCTCTGTCAGGACATTTATCGGGGCCCATACATTTTAGAAATAAATAGTGTTGGCATATTTGAACGTTAACATTAAATGGACATACCATTTCCTGTTACATTTGTTTAAGTATTTCTAGATGCCAAGATTGGTTATTCTAATGCGTTTAAATGCTATCATTTTATGAAATTGTTTCTGATAAGCAGCAAAAACGCTTTTAAAGTTGAGACGAAAATGTCACATTCCATTTACATTTTCCCGAACGATCCCACTAAATGGGGATACGGCACACGGGCGGACATCAATGCATATCTGATTAGAGAAGCGAGCTGGTTCAGAATCCCTTATCCAGGTATACATGTAGGCCTATAATTGGACATCGGGGCGCGAGCCGTGACGAAAGGTTACGGTGTATTCCAATACATGTAAACACAGGGAGGAGTGCCTATTTGCCACTGAATAAAAGCGAACAATGACAGGTATTTCGTGCTGTCCGCGATGCTGTGTGAGTTCAGTAACTGTATCCAGATAGTATTTCGTCGATTTATTACAGGGAGACGGGTTCGAGTCATATATTTTTTATAATTCGAAATCCCTCTTCCCCCGTCAATTTAGACTCGCTGATCTTTGATCATTCACATGTCGTTGTCTATCTATACACGTCGGATATTTCTGAGTCACATGATTAACAACCGTGATATAGATCCAAATAAATGACCCGACAGAGCATCTCTAGCTGTTAGCTAGAGACGCTCTGTCCGAACATTTATCGGGACATATGCACTTGAGAAATAAATAATGTTTGGCATATTTGACTATCATAATGTTGATTTAATTAAAGTCGCATCTTTGAATTTTCTTACTCACCGCCATGAAAAAGAAGCCACTTTTCAAATAGCCATAATTTTCTCACAATTCTTTGTGTCTTTTTTAACACATTAAGTTACGTATTCCCAATAGCCCCCTTTTAGACCTCAATAATGAAATGCTTTCAACATGCCCGGAAAGATGTTAAGTTGCGATGTGGGTTCAAAACAGCATTTTTAGATACAAATATCAATTTTGCTCACCTATTGCAGTCATTTTCTGCATAAGTCGGTGCTGTTGAAACTTAAACATAAGTCCCATTTCTACTTTGCAGACAATCATTCCGTTGAAATGACATAGGTTTAGGAAAATTTAGCACTACCAGTATTACGTGTCTCAATGTTAAATGTTTGATAATAACCGGAAATGGTTGGTAGCTTAAGTGAAGGAAAACATGTTTCGAACAAACAGAAACATTTTTCAATGAATAGAGCATTTGATAGGAAATTAGGGGGTTACTCGTAGTTGGGCTAAAACTGGAAACCACCATTTTTAAGGGCCTTGGGTGTAGTGAAAATCACGTATTAGTCACTAAGCATTCCTAATAAAACAGTAAATATAGACACATACATGTATGTTAATTTATTTTTGCCCCTTTTCTAACCTTATATATGGCCAAGGCTTTCAGTAGCGTTTTCTTTCAGTTACGGATTTTCTAGAACTACCACTAAGCTGTCATAGCTAATGGGGGGGGGGGGGGGCAATTCGACTGTTTTCGTTACTTTCGCGAAAGCATTTTTACTCGCCATGATGAAATATTTCGTATTTTTTCGGTGCGTTTTTGAAAAATCCTAACATTGCCGATCATTTTCATTAGGCAAGTGGCTAATTTTTTATGAAGGGGAGTATAAAAGTATTTAGCTCTTTCAAAACCGACAAACACATCAGCTTGGTGCAAAACTATTGTAACTGCATTTTGTATAATTTTACAGGAGAGAGAAAAAACTTACTGACTTTCTCAAAATTAAAGAGGAAAAATGTTTTGAAAATTCTAAATATCTTTTTAAGTATACAGAATTGAAACCTAATATTTGAACACATGATGTATTCCTTCCTAATAATTCAGAAAATGCAAAAAAGTGAATTTCTGAAAAATATGTAGTTACAATAGTTTTGCACTGAGCCCTCGATCTCCTTTTGTCTAAATATAGGTATTTCATCTTTTTTATTGTGCCCTGTTTTCATTGACATCCATTGTGTTGTCAGCGGAAGCTTCCAAATCGATACAGTCTATTTTTGCTGTTTGTGCGTCAGGTCGTCATCATACGGGCACACTGTCGACTTTTCTTGGGAAAGGGTTTAAATGCCAATTTAGATAGAATACCCTTAATAGGGTTTCACACGACGTCGCCGATACTTCGTAATCATTCGGAAGTTTTTCCTATTCGTAACATAATATCCGAACATAGATCGGATACCACCGCAATTCTGATGGCATATGAATACCGTATCTAAATGGCCACATACATAAATGGTTGTTTACGTCGTATCATAAAGATGTAGATCTACAAATCGATTCGTCTTAAGAATTCTATTATTTTTCTTTTCATTAATTCATGAACCCTCCCCCCCCCCCAAAAAAAAACAACAACAACAACAACAACAACAACAAACTGATATGTTATTTCAATTCCCATTTTCCCATTTAGGTCAGTGGGGACGGCCGACAGTCAGTGTTGGTGCTGTATTTGGTATGTTGGCGGGGGTTCTAGCTTCAATGATTGAATCAGTCGGTGATTACTACGCATGCGCCGAACTTTGTGAACTTCCGCCACCACCACCGCATGCTATAAATAGAGGTAAGAGTTACATTATGAGCCTTGGGTCCGTAATATCAAGGATCTTAGGACCACGTTTTTGTATAAGAAGATATCTGATTGAACGATGAATAAGATTGGGCCTATCAGGTTTGCTGTTACAAGTAATTACGAACAAATCTTATGATCGTTGATAATAGGCTACCTACGGGCCCCTGGATCTGGAAAAGTGTCATTTAAGGCTTTTGAGCCCAACAAGCTGCAGTTACGAGGTTTTCGTTGAAAAACAGACAGACAGACAGGCAGACAGACAATATCATTATTAGTTAAAATTTAGTAAGAGACGGTATGCTATTTTCACTGTTCATGGTCACACGCAAGACGTTGCTTTGATTTCATTGTGCCTCTTTTGCATACATGTATATAGTTATTTATAAATCTGATTTCAGTTTTACAAGGGTATATATACACAGTGTAGGAGCGGAAGTGTGTGAACGCTTGTCTTTGAGTGATAGCTTGTGTGTCTGTACATCGAGGAAATGCAACTTGGTAAACACCAGCGGTTGACATAGATAAGAAAAAGTTTATGATTGATAATTATTTCAACATATATCTTATATTTTGTTGTAATGTCGTAATCTTGAATAAACATGGAAGGCATCGCCCTCATATGCGCCCGGTCTGAGCTGTTTAAACCATACAAAATGCCTTGATCATTTGGATGGGAAAATTGGAGCATGATTTTCACCACATAAAATTGCCATTTTTATCGCTTTTTAAACATTCATCGTATTGTTTATTCCCAAAATTAAATGCCTTTATGTATGTATTTTTTCACTAAGAACATGATTCAAACGAAATGATGTCCATTCCAATAAAATTCCCGATTTAAGTGTCCGCGTTTTGACAGTTTTTATGTACAATCGTTTGGCTAATGACAATTCCCTTATGAATTCATTGTACAATCGCTTACAAGCAGTTTGTAATGTCACTTGCCTATATTTCACACGGATTAAAATATTGTTGCGAGCCAGCGGTCGGTCGAAGATGTACAGATGGGGAAAAGGGGTGGGGTTGGACTCCAGATAATTAAATTAATTTGAATAAAGAAAACAAAAATCAAAGTGTTTGAGTTCTTAATATAATCTAGACCTTTGTAGATCTGATGATAATGTTACATGAAAATAATACAAAAATCCCTAACAATGAATAATTGCCTTAAAAGATGACACGAGTAAAAGACTATGTTCGGAAACGTATTATAAATCTACAATTTGTCAAAGAATGAAGTTCCAAAAATGTCAGGTTTGAAGCCGTTAAAGAAATGAGTGGTGTGACACCACTGCCTTAAAACGTAAATAAAATTACCTTAATTAATGAATTAAACAAACGTAAAATTTCCTATTTAATCCTATATTGTCAACAAAAGCAAAAATAAAGAATCTTAACTAAAAATAAAATAGAAAATAAAGAAAAATTAATAACGGAAGTGCTTCCGATAAAAATCAAGTCTGGAGTCCAATTTCCGAAAAGTCCGAACATGGGCTTTTATACTGTAGTTTCCAACAATTTTTCTTGTGGGATTTTCAACAGATTTCCAACAAAATAATTTGTTGGAAATTCGTCACACAAAAAATCTTGTTGGAAAATATTACTACGCGAAGTGCTGTAGGTACTATAACGAGTTTTGACGACTTATAACCTACGTAAGACAAACTATGATCAATATCGAACAATAATATGTGTCATCTTTACCTAAAATAAGGATTATAAAATGCAGTTGTTTAGTATTCGTTTTCGAATATGGCGCTATTTTTGTGAGGGAGATAGAATCGATGAGTCGGTACGTGACGTCATCAATTCTATCCCACGAGGCAAATGCAAAATCAAAACAAACATGGCTGCCGCGCGTGACAGAAAAATTATGTCGACTCTTCGAAAACCAATACTACACAAATTGTCCGCTACACAGTTATAACATAAATACAAGGTGAGTGAGTAACGAATGCGTAAGCTTCGCAGACTGTAATAAAAAGACTCGGATCCGCTTTTAGACTGAATATAAGCATTTATTATCTAGACTAATCAAGATCGAATGCACTCGAGGTCTGGCTCGTTACATTATCAACACAAACACGAAATTTCGGTTTATCTTCTTTGATTTGTTATCCAATGTTCCACTGGATAGGCTTCTTTCTTTACCTATATTTCAAAATTCATTTTAAAGCGATGAATGAGTTTATATAATAGCAACGAATTTTGTGCTAAACATGAAGACTTGGTTTGCCAAACGTTATGTTTTGATAAACCGTCGGTGCCTTTTTGAAAACTCTTGACTACGGCTAGAATCAAGTCGTAGTTACGAGATTATGTAACAATAACTTCGAAATAATATTGTTTGTCCGAAATTATGTCACTGTTTACTAAATATAACTGTGCCCTATTCTACATCGAACCATGTGCCGTGACGAAAGGTTACTGAATATTCCAATATATGTACATTGGCAGAGAAGCATAATTCTTACTGAAAGATGGCGAATAATAACACATTTGCTGTCCGCGGTGGCCGTGATAGTACAGTAGCTGTCTACAGATAGTATTACGTCGATTTATTTAAGGATAGTGGGTTCGAAACACATATTTCTATAAATCGAAATCCCTCTTTTCCCCGCCAATTTAGACTCGCTAATTTTCTATTATTCACAGGTCGTTGTCATATTACACCACAAAAGACACTACTCTTAACTCAGTTTGCTGTCCATGGAAAATGTCACGTGACTATACCGCGTGTATACTCAACGGATTTGGTGGGATAAAGTGTACAGTACGCGCATTTGATTGTGCCATTCGCCATGCTACGCACTTTTAAAAACTGTTAGGAATGCCTCGAAGAAATCACTTTTCAGTGCAAAATTGTGTGTTTACAATTGTGTTTTGTAAAATTATATATAACAAGAGATCCAAACAGGATATCTGTTTGGTTACAGTAAAATAATCTTGGATTTCCCAGGGTCATGGATGATGACTATTAATTGGTCCCTGTCAAATGTTGATATCGGTTAAAGTCGAATTTTAGCAGATTGACAAAGATTGAGACTTCAATTATACTTAAGTATAGTATTTCGTCAGTGTAAATCAAATACTAGATTAGTTATGGAAGATTTTATAAAATTATGTCACGTGATTCTTCATCATGCAAAAATTTCTTATTTTCCCGACATTTTTTCTCTGTATCTTTTACGGGCGAGCATAATATCATGAAAATATCAGTCGAATATAATGCAAAAAGAGGTAAATACGCATTTATTACAATCAATATGTCACATATGGAACTCAAGCCGTTGTACAAAAGTAAGTATTTCTTGTCAGGCTATTGTACAGGACTTGACAAACGATTGTACAAAAATTTATTTTTTTAAACGGCAAAAATGGGAAGTTTTATACGGTTTCCTAACAAAATAATTATATAAGTCTCAACATACACATATGCACGAGCTGTGAATGAAAATTTTGTCACGAAATACCCTACAGTATGCATCTATTCGAGTGAAAACTGCGATTCGTAACAGCTAAATCACCCGCTTTAGTTCATGCCCAAGTGAATCGGGCCTAAAATGACTTAAATCTAGAGCCAATAGCTCCGATTGCTCTATAAATGTTACAAGGAATAATAAATAAAGAGATTGGTACAATGATCTGACAAAAGTGTTGTGTTTATCCAGAAAAAAACCCATAAATTCTTACCAATGTCAACCGCTGATGTTTACCAAGTTGCATTTCCTCGATGTACAGACACACAAGTTATCACTCAAAGACAAGTGTTCACACACTTCCGCTCCTACACTGTGATATATCTGCTGTATTATTTATTACTCTGATTTCACTGTGCATGTTTTACAGGGTTATTTATAGAAGGATGTGCCTCTATCCTCGCCGGCGCCTGGGGGACTGGCAACTCTACAACGTCGTATAGTCAGAATGTGGGATCCATAGGACTTACAAAGGTACGCCAACTTGTGGATCATAACGGATCTGTCTTGTAGCGGATACTTTGTGATTTTTTTCTGGCATTGTTATTTGCGTGTTAAACCAACGTCGAACAGTCAGAATGTTGGTTCCATAGGACTTACAAAGGTAGGCCTAAATCAGAGCAACAGATACGAAGGGGTGAAGACATTCTAGATAAATTTGTTATTTCAAATCCAAACCCAGTGTTGTGGGTACTCATTTGAATCGTTTCGATCAGACATAGGGTTTGATGGATGATGAATGAAATGTTGCATTTGTAAAGCCATTACCCTCTCTGATCTCTAGCCCTACCTAAACTGTACTCGCCAACTTGCTATCGCAATGGATCTGTAGGCCACACGCAGTAACTCACAGGCGGCAATCTCGTGACTTTGTTATGATATGCATTCCTAACTTATATAAACAAGAACACTCGGTACAATAGTACCGGCCGAAAATTACAGTGACGTAGGCTAATGTTTACTACTTGACAACCAATCAACTCTGTTCGTATTTGTAACGGTGCAAATCAGACGAATTGATTGGTTTTGCAGCAGTAAACATCAGCCTACGTCACTGTCAATTTCGGCTGGGACTATTGTAAGTACACATTTTTCTCAAATTTTAAATCAAGTACTTAACTCTCAATATTGAGAAACGTGCCATTCGATACGCCGTACTCTCCGGTTTATTTTGATACCAAGATATTCCCTCAAGTCCCTGTTAAAGCTGAGAACATTCGTTTTCTTGGTGGGTGTGGTGGGTGGTAAAATGTTGACTATTATAGATCACGTTTCTTCTCCCACCAATGGTTTAACCTATGCTGGTAAGCAGCTGGAGGCTAGGCTAGGATGTTGTGGTAGTACTGATATGGGAAAAACAGGAATCCATGGTTAGACGCCGCAGCTGTCGCGATATGACCATAGCTTCGAGATACGCCTTTGGTTATATTTAGTCTGATATGGATTCAATCTAATAACTTACACTTGCCACTGGTCATAAACAAACTATTGAAGAGCAATATGGATCTGTACCAGACTGGGCGTATGCACAGGCTGATCTGGATCCATATTGTTCTCAAATGCCTTGAGAGACCCTTTTCCAGATCCCGGTTCAAATAATGACTTCACTTCAGGTTGCCAGTCGACGGGTCATACAAGTATGTGGGTTCAAACAATCTGATTTAAACTGGATATTACATTGTATTTCAAAATGTAGCCAAACATCTGAGAACCACCCATTCGGGGTCATCTTCAGGGACCTTGGAAATTTCGTAATTTCTATTTTTACGGTATTTCTACGTTTCACTTCAGGTTGCGAGTCGACGTGTTGTACAAGTTTGTGGGTTCCTATTGCTCGTGTCCGGCTGTATACTAAAATTTAGCGCGCTTTTTGCTTGTTTGCCTGAACCAGTTCTGGGCGGAGCTCTTATGATATTATTTGGTAAATTCAATTTTTTGGCGATTATTCCAAAACGTTGTTTGCAATTTCTTTTTTCTTTTACTAGATTCGCGATTGCACGGCGTTTTGGATTCAGAATTAGACTAAAAGATAACGTACACATTACGACATATAACAATCTGAATTCGCTGTTCTTAAAAAAAGTATAAATAAGACCACCAAATCCAGACATTCACATGTATTTTTCGCCTTCTCTGTTTCAAAAATTTTCCAAATCAGAATCTTTTAAGATTTGCTTGATATTTGTTGTTACGCCACATGATACTCTGCCGTATTAAAAGATGCGCCTGAATAACTATGTTATTGTTTTTGAAAGCAATAGATATATCTTCCTCATTTTCTCCTTTTCAATCAATATTTATTCGCCATAAGTTCTAAATCATGCTTGGTCATATCTTGATTGAATATTGACCTACTGATGTAAGAATGGTATCAAATGAAAGCTAATGACTTATTCTTTAATATGCCGATATTTTATGCAAATTAGCTCATTTGCATAAGCATGCATATTAATGATTTGTCTAAAATTTTGATTGTTTAGCAAGGTTTTTTATTTTGAATATGTACCAAAAGGTCCGATTGTTTCTTTCTCGCGAGTCTTCAACCATTTAATATCCATTTTCACTCTTTTAACTATATCTAAGCCTTGTTTGAAATCTATTCAATGTTTTGTTCGGAAGTAACAGTAATTTTAAAGTGTGCAGCCCATTATATTTTGTTCCTATAAATCTTATTTTCAATGTATGTATTTAGTTTCCATTTGATCTTTTTAATCTTAATTGTTTTAAGTGCAAATAAGTTAAATTGATTTATTTTATTGTATTGGTGTTCTTGCTTATAACTAGTTTAGTTGAAAGAATGTTATCCTTTGTAAAACTGCTACATGAATCCAAAATTGACGCAAAATAGGACTTTAAACATAAACATTTTATCATATGCCATAGAATGATACAAAATGGCGGACTTTATTCTAATACACATATAAAATTAATCATTCCAATTATTTTTTAAGTTTTATGGCTGAACAGAGATCCTGGAATGTAGACAAATTGCATACATATAGCAAAATAACATTGTTAAGCAATTATCAACGCCTTACTTCTGCCATTCACATGGAGAAAACAGCATGTTTTTTCTCCATCTGGAGAGCCCTTCCTTGTGTTTTCCTCATAGACAAGTCAATTTGTTGGCCTTAAGGGTATTTGACTGACAGATCAGGGACACTGGTGTTACCATTTCTTTATGCTCTATTAAGGCATTTTCAATTCAGATAATTTAAGCTTGGGGTGTCATGTGTAAAGCCTATGTATTAGATGCATAAAATCAAGAGATGTACGCGATGTATGTATGTAGCTAGAGTACAGACAATTATTGGTTGTGATCAAAAGATTATTGCATTTATTACGATGCATTTATTTGTCTGTATCAGATCAGAACAGATGTGAACTGATCCATACTACCGACAGCCCATGCTGAATGTATATTCATATTCTTCCTTATCTACACATATTTCTTATATGTGCTTTCAGCATAGTACCACCTCACAATAAATTGAAAATAGTTCCCGTGCGATACACATACAATCTATTTCAATATGGCATACGTTTTCCAGGATGGCATTCGATGGCCATAGATATCTTCAGATCAATATTTTCCTGAAATTTAAATGCTACAACTATGCTACCAGGTTTAGATCAGCATGTGAAATTCCATATTAAGACACTTACTTATTGCACTGTTCTACATTAGAACAATTTGACCAAAATTGATTCACATCGCACTTGGTGGCAATCTTGGAATTACTCAAACTGTGGGAGTTGGGCAAGTTTATCATGATGGAAACCGACATAGATCAATTACTAAACATAACAGGGTTACTATGTACATAACATAACAGGATTACTATATAACATATAGCACTGTCAAATGGAATACATTTTATGGATTTTCCACAATAAATGTGTTTTTGTCCCAAACATTTAAGAATCAATAATATTTATGAATATGTAAATGAGCAAATCGACATGAAGTAATTGCAAATATACAAGCAATTCACTAGCTTTCATTTGATACCATTTTGACGTTTGTAGATCAATATTTAATCAAGATATGACCAAAAACGTTTTGAAAATTTGAATGAACAATTTAATAGGGTTGAGGGTTTAGATAAGGGATTTGGGTAAAAGACCCAAATGCCACAGTGTGAACATTGCTTAAAGTGTTATTCATGTAATGTTCTTTAAGATAAATTATGTTTGCATAATGCCTCTGAACAGAGACACCTTGTTTCTGATAGTATTTAACACATTTTCGCTGAAAAATCACAATTTTAAGGAAAATCACTAATATAATGGCAATGCAACTGAACTAATATGCATGAAAAATAATAGCACATGGAAGAGCCAGCCATAAGCTTTAATTTGATACCATTCTGATATCAGTAGGTCAATACTTAATCAAGATATGACCAAAAACGTTTTGAAAATTTGAATGAACAATTTGATGGGGCTAAGGGTTTAGATAAGGGTCACTGCCAAAAGCCCCCATCGCCAGAGTGCAAACATTGCTCAAAATGTTTCTTATAAACTGTTTTTTTTTAATTTAAACCATGTTTACATGATTCCCCCTGAGAAGAAACACAATGTTTTTGAAAGTGTTTACCAAATATTCGGAAAAAAGGTAACAGTTTTAAGTAATCTCATTAATATTCATAAATATGCAAATGAGCTAATTTGCATAAAATTTATAGCACATTATTGAGCAAGTCATAAGCTTTCATTCGATACCATTCTAACATCTGTAGGTCAATATTCAACCAAGATATAACCAGTTTGAAATGAATGAACAATTTTATAGGGTTAAGGATTTAGATAAGGAATTTGGCCAAAAGCCTAAATGTTCAAAGTGCAAACATCGCTCAAAATGTTTCTTATATAATTTTCTTGAATATTTACTATGTTTACATAATTTCCCTGCACAAAAATGCTCTGTTTTGGAAAGTATTTACCACATTTTTGTCGAAAATCGCAATTTTAGGGAAAAAAATCATTAATATTCATGAATAAGCAAATGAGCTAATTTGCATAACATTACTGAAAATGAAAGAGCAAGTCATAAGCTTTCATTTGATACCATTCTGACACCTGTGTGTCAATATTCAATCAAGATATGACCAAATTCATTTTCAAAATTTAAATGAACAATTTGGTAGGGTTAAGGGTTTGGATAAGGGTTACGGCGAAAAGCCCCAACCGCAAGAGTGCAAACAAGGCTCAAAATGTTTCTAATGTTTCAAAATTCCCCCTGGACAGAAACGCCTTCATTTGGAAAGTATTAACCATATTTTCATCAAAAATTAGCAATTTTAAGGAAAATCATTAATATTCATGAACATGCAAATGAGCTAATTTGAATAAAATAACTACAAATTAAAGAGCAAGTCATAAGCTTTCATTTGATACCATTTTGACATATGTAGATTAAAATTCAATCAAGATATGACCAAATGATTTTCTGTATATTTAAATGAAAAAGGATGGGTTGCAATAAGGGGTCAAAAAATAGATTTTCTTTAAATTTCGTGGATTGATAGGGTTACATAATATCTTTAATTTGTATGTGTAAAAAATCTGGTTTCGGCTTATTTTTTGAGATATGGGTAAATAAAGTGGGTGGGGTAAGATGGACTGAAACACAGTAGGGGTTATTCTAAGTCGCATATCTTTTTTATTTTTAGCCCAAGATGCGTGAAAATTTGTATGCATGTTTTGTGATATATGCATTAAACATTTATGGGCTTATATTTGATATTCCATGTATATCTTTTCCGAAATACTCATTCTTCTTTCTTTCGAAGAATTTCGCTATTTTTTAACGACTTTACCAAACTATCTCCACACGTTTTATTTGAAACACGATTTCTATGAAACTTTACAGATATATTGTCCAGATATTAATGTGTATTTGTGTGAAATTTGAAAGAAAAGCGTTGGCCCGTTGTTGAGATATTTGACCTTGACCTTCAAAATGACTTCAAAACTCGGGAAATGCCAAAATGTGATAGTTAAAGCGCCAATTTTATTCATAAGGATTGGAAACATGGTTTCTTTTTATTGTTCCTAATGAGTTTCGTAGCAATATTTACTTTTTTGTATCGTACAACCCATTCGGAAGAATGGGAAAGAAAAGAAATTATTTTTACTTCTCAGTTTTCTTATCAAACTAAATATTGCACATGAAACATGTCTACGCGGAAAGAGCTGTGATTAATATTACTACCAGAGGTGAGTGAAATTAAATATTAGCATTATGTTAAGACTGCTAGAACTACCAAAGCTTTATATGCAACTTGAATTGTCTAAGAGTTTATATTTACCCATTTTATGATGGACAAGAATTATCAATTTGCTAGGAGAAAACTAATCATTTTCAGATTGTATTATGTGGTTATAAAGAAGACGCATTGTGAATGATTTTACTAAAAGACCAAATGTGCTTACAATTAATTAACTTAAGCTAAATATTTATATAACGTTATATAATATCAACAAAAAGAAAATAATGTTAAATGTATAGACATGCCTTAAACAAATATCTGTCTATCAATGATTTCATTACATGAAATGACCGGGTAACTCTGAGAGGTGACCAAGTTTATTATATTGATTAGATCTATATCAATTTTAACGGTAAAATCATACAATAAAAACCCCAATCATGTGTGAAATGCATTCTTTTATGAATGGGCTGTCACATGCCATTCAACCCTAACCATTTTCCCAACAATGCGTAGTTTTAACGGACATTACCGAATTTGATGTTATTTTGAAGGTCAAGGTCAAATATCTCAACAACGGGCCAACGCTTTTCTTTCAAATTTCACACAAAGTTACATTAATATCTGGATAATACATCTATAAAGTTTCATAAAAATCGTGTTTCAAATAAAACGTGTGGAGATAGTTTGGTAAAGTTGGTCGTTAAAAAATAGCGAAATTTGGCGAAAGAAAGAAGAATGAATATTACGGATAAGATATAAATGGAATATCTAATGTAAGCCCATTAATGTTTAACGCATATATCACAAGACACGCATACAAATTTTCACGCATCTGGGGCTAAAAATAAGAAAGATAAGTGACTTAGAATTACCCCTACTGTGTTTCAGTCCATCTTACCCCACCCACTTCATTTACCCATATCTCGGAAAATAAGCCGAAACCAGATTTTTTACACAAACAAATTAAAGATATTATGTAACCCTATCAATCCACAAAATTTAAAGAAAATCTATTTTTTGACCCCTTATTGCAACCCATCCTTTGAAAGGGTAAAGGGTTTTAGATAAGGTTACAGCCAAAAGCCCCAACGTCCAAAGTGCAAACAACGCTCATCTTGTAGCGTTTGTTATAAGCTTTCAGAAAATTATACCCTTCAAAATTTCCTCGGGGGGGGGGGGGAAGCAGGGGTTATTGGTGGCTCAAGGTCTATAAGTTCTAAATCGCTTCTTTTCATCGAAAACTCAGTAACTGCAGCTTTAAACAAGCTGCAGTTACGTGGCTTTCGATGAAAAGCGACAAAATGTTCTATTTCACAGGGATGCTCGTGACGGTAGGATTGTCTAACCTACAACACGTGAATATATCGTCATCTCGTACCTCGTTTATTGTGGGCACTTCATCTTTCTTCGGTCTTAGTTTTCCATCCGTCCTATTAAAAGATGCATCAGAAAAAGCAAGTTATTGTTTGTGAAAGCAATAAATATCTCACTCATCCTTTTCTCCTTTTCCCTCATTACTAATATGCCATTTTGTAAATCGCTGCTTTTCATCGAAAACCTCGTAACTGCAGCTTTTAACAAGCTGCAGTAACGGGGTTTTCGATGAAAAGCGACGAAATGTTCTATTTCATAGGGATGATCGTGACTGTTGGGTTGTCTAACCTACAACACGTGAACATTGCTTCATCTCGTACCTCGTTTATTGTGGGCACTTCATTTTTCTTCGGTCTTAGTTTTCCATCCGTCCTATTAAAAGATGCATCAGAAAAAACAAGTTATTGTTTGTGAAAGCAATAAATATCTCACTCATCATTTTCTCCTTTTCCCTCGTTACTAATATGCCATTTTGTAAATCCCTGCTTTTCATCGAAAACCTCGTAACTGCAGCTTTTAACAAGCTGCAGTTACGAGGTTTTCAATGAGAAGCGACGAAATGTTCTGTTTTTAGGGATGATCGTAACTGTTGGTTTGTCTAACCTACAACACGTGAACATTGCTTCATCCCGGACCTCCTTTATTGTGGGCACTTCATTCTTCTTCTCTATGTTATAAATCGCTGCGTTTCATCGAAAACCTCGTAACTGCAGCTTTTAACAAGCTGCAGTTACGTGGTTTACGATGAAAAGCGACGAAATGTTCTGTTTTTAGGGATGATCGTAACTGTTGGGTTGTCTAACCTACAACACGTGAATATTGCTTCATCCCGGACCTCCTTTATTGTGGGCACTTCATTTTTCTTCGGTCTTAGTTTTCCATCCGTCCTATTAAAAGATGCATCAGAAAAAACAAGTTATTGTTTGTGAAAGCAATAAATATCTCACTCATCATTTTCTCCTTTTCCCTCATTATTAATATGCCATTTTGTAAATCGCTGATTTTCATCGAAAACCTCGTAACTGCAGCTTTTAACAAGCTGCAGTTGCGTGGTTTACGATGAAAAGCGACAAAACATTCTGTGTTTACAGGTATGATCGTGACAGTGGGTTTGTCTAACTTACATTGTACAACACGTGAACATTTCGTCATCTCGTACATCCTTTATTGTGGGCACTTCGTTCTTCTTCTTTATGTTATAAATCGCTGCGTTTCATCGAAAACATCGTAACTGCAGCTTTTAACAAGCTGCAGTTACGAGGTTTTCGATGAGAAGCGACAAAATATTCTGTGTTTACAGGTATGATCGTGACAGTGGGCCTGTCTAACTTACAACACGTGAATATATCGTCATCACGTACATCCTTTATTGTGGGGACTTCATTTTTCTTCGGTCTTAGCTTTCCGTTCTGGATGGGCAAATATGGCAACATTGATACAGGTGAGATAACCAATTTCCAGACGACAAGATTTTGGGTTGGCCCAAATTCAAAGGGTGTGGCAGACGACAATTTCAAATGACTGAAATTAATTGGTTGTTTTTGGGTTTTGGAGTAGAAAACATTGTAGGAAATGAAGAAATTTCTTGTCACAAACAATTTCATCTTTTTCCAAATTAACTTTCCAAAGCCGAACTATTTTGACGGGTTAAAATGAGTTTACGTGGAGTAATAGGTTAACGTATTCCATCCGTCATTAAATACAAAACACTTCGTGTGATTTCGCCCCCAAATATGCCGTATTCCGTGGAAACGGATATTGACGAAGGTATCCGGATTCTAAAATCCGGATAACCATGTCTCTTACTGTTGCCACGGATGACGCCGAACCTGCAGAAATTATGTGGTATCTAAATGTAATGATTGATGTTTTTCCATTCATTCATACTATACTTTTATTCATTTTTTCAGCATCTTTCTTCGTACAAAGGAATATTCAAACATCAAAGTGAATGTTACAAAAACAGAGTGTACAAGATATTTAGGGATAAATATAAAACGATTTGATTGTTCTTTAATTATATTTGCAATGACACAATCCTAGTGTAGACTCTTGTCACCATTTCACATTTACACGACACCAAAGGCGTGCGTGTATTGGCGTCATCATCGAATTGCCACACCCATCTGCTTACAGGAGTTGCAGTTCTTGATCAGATCTTCACGGTAATTTGTTCTACCAACATGTTTGTGGGCGGATTGATTGGCTTTATACTCGATAATACGATTCCAGGTAGGCCAATCTATGTCTTTCTTTTCAGTCATAGACCAGACATACATGTCGCTGCTTTTCAATAAAAAACCCGTATCTAAAGCTTGCTTAAAGCTGTAGAGACGCGTTTTTTGTTTAAAGCGAAGATGTAAAACGATTATGTATAGACATGTAAAACCATGCCCTTCTGAACAGTCATATACCTATTATATGTAGGGACTATGTCGAACCGCAGTGGCATTATGGAAACGGAAAGCGAGGAAGAAAGCACCAATCTTTAATTGGATATATCGTCGCTTTTCTACATAAGCTTCGTAACTGCAGCTTGATTTAAGCTGCAGTTACGAGGCCTTTGTTGGAAAGCGACGATATCTATACTATTTAACTCTTTCCCAAACAAGACTTTGTTTTGATTGATAGAGCATTTTTATGGTGTCATACCGTACGTCCAGAAGAGTATTGATAACTCGTATCTACGATTCATTCCAGTATTGTCGAATCGAAGAGATCGCAAGAAAATGGAAAGTTGTGAAGATAGCACCAATATTTTACTTGATATATCGTCCATTGTCTACACAAAAACCGTGACTGCAGCTTAAAACAAGCTGCAGTAACGAGGTTTTTGTTTAAAAGCGACGATATCTATACTATCCAACCCTTTCCCAAACAAGACGTTGTTTTCGATTGATAGAGTATAATTGTTTTATGATGTCATTTATATTTCGTTAGGTACGCCAGCCGAGCGCGGGCTAGTATCATGGCACAGCGGCGGTGAAGAAGGGTCGACGGATGCGGGGGCCTTCGACATACCGTACGTCCAAGAAAGCATTGATAACTCGTGTTTACGATTCCTTCCAATCTTGTCGAATCGTAGAGATCGCAAGAAAACGGAAAGCGACGAAGAAAGCATTAATCCTTGATTTATCCCTATATCTTGTCGAACCGTGCTGGCAAAAAGGAAACGGAAAGTGGCGAAGAAAGCACCAATCTTTAATTTGTCTTTTCATTTTCAAAACTATTCAACGTTTTCCAAAACAAGATCTTATTTTGGCTTCCCTTACAGATATGTTTTGCAAAACATTGAGACATAAGACGAGTATGCTGAAAACCAGCATTTTCTCCTTTTGTCTCAATATTTTCTATTCTATTTTATTATTAACTTATATGTTTATCTTTGTTCATTGTGTTGCCTGTAGTAGCTTTCAAAAATCGGCCCAAATACGTATTTGCTCTCAGGCGATAACGCATTTTTTGGGCCTTTTACAATGTTAACGACCTCAAATTAACCTTATATTAAAATCCCATGTATAGAGTTACATCTGACAGACATCGACAAAAGGTGATCTTCAATGCCCCCGGAAAATCCAATATCATTATTAAAAAGTAACTTAACCATTACCCAAAGCAAGACCTAGTCTTGACGTCTCTAATATAAAAGGCTTTGGAAAACATTGAGACAAAAGGAGAAACTGCTGATAACCAGCAGTTTCTCCATTTGCCCCAATATTTTCCATGTAATATTTTACACAAATTTTTAACTTTATCAGCACTTATTTTGTCGTTTATAACAGCTTTAGAATTGGGCCACCCTAAAATATTGTCGTTTGGAAATGGGTTAAATCTCTTGTCACGTAAGTATGACTTTCAATGACTAACATGTGCTTTTGTACTGATGTACTTATGACTAGGTTTTCGGTTTCAATCGCTTTCAGAATCTTGTAAGCTTGCATGCATATTTCATTGGTCAAAAGAAAATGTCAAAGAGGATATCCCCTACAAGCGCGGATCCAGGATTTTTTTCCAGGAGGGATCAAAGCCCATATGACAGCTTTTAATAAGAAGTTATATAGTCAAAATTCAATTTTCGGCCAATTCCAGGGGGTCATGACCCCCTGACCCAACCCCTAGATCCGCCCTTGCCCTAATTGGTGCCTATCAGATGTTCCTTTAAAGTTGTTTTCGAATTTCAATTTGATTACTGAAGGTTGTTTTTCATCTGTGCAAAATAACTGAGGCTTAACATTAAAATGTTGTACATTACTTTTGTCCTCTTTTTGTTTTCATGTTCCTCATTTTTCCATCTACTGGACCTATTCAAATGATTACACCAGTCCATTTCAGGGGAAAACTAAGGAAAACGAAAAAGAGTAGAGGATGGTAATCCCGACACTTTAAGGGAAAATCAATATACAATCGACACTCGTTATCTCGACATCAGATAAGTCGAAATTCCGCTTAAGTCGAAGTGAAAGTCATGTCCCGTCCTCAACATATGGATATCAACATGAATTCCGAACCAAATACAGCCATTGAAATTTAGTAGGAAAAGGATAGAAATTGCTCGTTTCGAGCAATTTCTTTCCTTTTCCTACCATATTTCAATTATGGACACATATGATGCCCATCAAAAATGGTCAGATATCGTTTTCATCGAAAATAATCAAAATCGGATTAGTCGAACTCCGGATATGTCGAGGTATTTTGACGGCCCTCTGCCTTCGACACAACGAGTGTCGACTGTATTTCTTTTTCTACTCATATGACTCCATATTTCATGTCGGGCTTACATACAGCTTATGCAACAAATTCGTATACTAGATTGGCGACACCTAAAGGATGTCACATGAAAGAATGAGTGAAATGAATAGAACTTTTGGCCTCTGGAGTGTACACAAGGTTTTTATAAGACTTGACCCCGTGACCTAGTTTATGAGCCCAGATGACCCAATTTTGAAATTGTGCCAGACTTTATTAAGATAATTACTCTGACATATTTTAAGTTTTTTGGGGCATTAAATGTGGCATCTAGAGTGCACACTGGGTTTTTCTAAGACTCGATCCCATGACCTAGTTTATTACCCCAGATGACCCAGTTTTGAAGTTGTCCGAGATTTGATCAAGACATTCATTCTGAGCCAACTTAAGCTTTATTTGGGTAAAAAAATGTGGCCTCTAGAGTGCACACAAGATTTTTCTCAGACTTGACCCCTTGACCTAGTTAATGACCCCAGATGATCCAGTTTTAAACTTGTTTGATATTTCATCGAAGACAATCATTCCGATTAATTTCTAGGCCGATTGGTTGTAAAATGTAGCCTCTAAAGTGCACATAAGTTTTTCTTAAATTTGACCTAATGACCTAGTTTTTGACTTATTTGAGATTTTATCAAGACAATCATTCTGACCATTTTCACTTACGGTAATTGGACATATAAACTGTTGCATCTAGATCGCACACAACACATAGTTTGACACACGACACACGACACAGGACGGACACAGCAATATCACAATAGCTCACCATGAGTACTTTCATGCTCGGGTAAGCTAAAAACGGGAATTTGTCAAATTCAAGGACATATAACTCACTAATTTCCGGTCTGATCAGAATGAAAAACAAACTCATCTGTCATGAAAAATCACACTAGTATGAGATCATACGAGATCTTATGGTCCCAACCTTGTGTCCAAGTTTTGTCTTAATTGGTCAATAATTGTAGAAGTTCAGTGTAAACAAAGTGTGAAAATAGTAAAAAAAAACTGCAATTTTGTCAAATTCAAGGGCACATAACTCAAGACTTCCTAGTCCGATCAGACTGAAGAGATACATATTCGAGATCTTATTAATACCAACATCCTTGTCAAGATTTACTTTGATTGGTCCATATTTGTAGAAACTAGAGTGTTAACAAAGTCAAGTCAAAAGTAGGTATTTTTGACTTTCAAGGGCAGTTAACTCCCTACCTCCTAGTCTGATCTGACCTAAAATATAATTCATGTGAGAACTTATGGTCATACATGTTTTGATAAAGTTTGGTCAAGATTGTTCAATACTTGTGGATGCTAGAGTGTTCACAACATATTGTGGACAGACGGACAGGCAGACGGACGAACAAAAAACGACCACAATAGCTCACCTTGAGTACTTTGTGCTTAGGTGAGCTAATAATGAAAATATGATAAATTCATTCAAATTATAGTTACTTTGGTTTTATAATAAACCAATCCTAAACAGAGAAATTCTAGATCTGGTCAATTTGAAATCAGTTGCAGATGATAAATTATTTGATTTCAAAAGTGAAAAATAAATTAGTTATGACATAGAAAACATTGATGGTATAGGAGAACATGGTGATTATCCGCCATTTCTTCTTTTCTCTCAATGTTTATGATAGTCCTTTCTCTGATTTGCAAAGAAATGCTGTGACAATGGTTTTGATTTAAGGTTGAACATAGTGCATGGGCACTATCAAACATAAATAAATAGACACGAGACCTAATAGTATAGTGTTTTTCAAATTATCATGTATTAAAACTTTATGGGGAAAACAAGAAAGTGCTCAAAAAGGGGAAATTATCCTTTCACTACAGTTTATTTTATCCTTTAACCCTTTCCCAAACAAGACCTGGTTTTGACGTCCCTAGAAGAAATGGCTTGGGAAAACATTGAAACAAAAGAAGAAACTGCTGATAACCAGCAGTTTCTCCTTTTGTCTCAATATTTTCTGTACTATATTTCATCAAAGAAATGTAGCAAAAAAAAAAAGATGATAAATTGCTCAATCAGAGCAATTTCTCACTTTTGTCAACAATATTTCAACTATTCATAACTGCATTCAACAAAGATACAGATCTAGTGAATGTTGATTTTCAAAAAAAAATGGATGTGTCAAATTTTTCATGTCTCCTTTGACTTTGACATAACAAGTGTCAACTTCATAGTGGATAAATGTGATGGAAGTACATTTTGACCTCAAGATAGCTGCCAGAAAATCCAACCAAGACTCGAACCTGCCGGATCATGCCATAATACAAGCATCGTGCCAGTTACTCTACCAATTAAGCTATATGAGTTTGTAAAATCTAGAACCTCAGCTTTCAAGAGTAACTTCAGTCAACACTGGATATGTCAAAGTCAATGGGCCCTTCAAAATATCCCAAGCCATCAAAACTTTAAAGCATCTAATAATCTTAACCCCTTCCCCAAACAACAAAATAAAGACCATTTCCATTTGAAAGCCATTGCAAATAATAAATTTGAAATAATCAAGAATAGGATTCATATATATATATATTATGGCAGCCGCACAGAAAATATTTGGGCAAAAGGGAAAAATGTTGGTTATCAGTATTTTCTTCTTTTGCCTCAAACTTTTCACAAGCCTTATTTACTGGGATGTCAAAAAAGGTCTTGTTTGGGAAATGGTTAAGTCGGACAAGATTTTCACTCTGACATTACCAGTCATTTTGATTTAACCGGTGCAGAGTGTCAGCTATATGAGTAATTATTTCACACATGAAAAAACAAATCCAAAACTTCTCTCTACACCACAGACATATTGATTGATTGATTGGGGTTAGATGCCACATTCAATTACCTCTTTTAGTTTCGACAGAAAATGTCATAATATACTTAGTACATTTAAAAACGCAGAGTTTTCAAAACGTTAAATCAAGATGTGATAAGATGTTATAAGAAATAAAAATAATTGGTATGAATCTCCCACAAGTTTTTAAACGAGAATAGAAAAGATTAGAGTTAGTAATTTTGGACCATTTTACGGCATCATAGCCGAAGCGTTAAACACGTTGGCGCTGCGTAAATTTGATTCACGTGAGACTCGAGTTAAATTGCAACATGTTTATAAAGTTTTTCTATAGGGACATTATAAAAACACGTTTCTTCGAAATATTCTCAATTCTATCAGTGTGACCCGTCTTCTTAAAAATATGAGGAACCAAGTTTTTGGAACGCATTTGCTTGGTTTTTCAAACTCCGACATTTCACGACACTTAGGATGCCATAACGTATTAATATCACGACTAACGACACGATGACTTGGCCACATACTGTGGTTACACACTACTGGCCTGTTATGTACCCTAAAGAACATGCTTTGAATGACCTGAAGAGATGCGTGTATTCACGTACCCCATCACCCAAAACATTGCAAAAATTTCGTATTCCTGTTATTCAAGAGCGGAACAAAATGCCACAAGATGTTTCATTACGAGAAAAGTCCTTTCTATGCCACGACGATGTAAGGCTTTAATTCAAGCTTTAGGTGGGCACACTTGTTATTAATTGATTTGACATATCTCAATAAAAAATAATCAAATTTTATTCCGACGTGTATTTAAAGCATATTCTACCTTTTGAGTTGATGGGATTAGATCAATCACCGAAAATAAACCCTCATTACTTAGCCTTTGCTTTGTCATTTCCATCCTATAAGCGAACGAAGTACCTCTGCGGAATTAAATATACTCAGTATAGAAGTATAGAAAAGGAGGAGGTAGTGCTCAGTTTAAGCAATTTCTCTCCTTTTTCTACCATATTTCGTCAAATCACAACAATAACTACATTCAAATAGACTATAATGAATATCAATTGTCCAAGGAGACAACCAACAACCTGATGTGTCAAACTTTGCATATCTCAAAGTAATTCCACACCCCAAGTGACTTTGACATAACCAGTGTCAACTGCATAGTGCATAAATTTGTTGCTATAACATTTCGACCTCAAGATAGCTGCGAGACTCCCACCAGGACTCAACCTGGAACCTGCCGGATCATGCCATAATACAAGCATCGTGCCAATCGCCCTACCAATTGAATTATATGAGTTTGTAAAAATCTGGAACCTCAGCTTTCCAGAGGTGTCATAGACACTTAAAGATAACTACATGTACAGTCAATACTGGATATATGTCAAAGTCAATGGGTTCTATAAAATATCTTGAGGCATTCAAAGTTCAACATAGCCTCTTACCTACTTAGCGACATCGTTTTCATAATTTGTTCTTATTTCATATACCGATGTGTTGACAAAATGTGACCCAAAACATGTCACTCACACAACCAAAAGTTTCAAATTAAGAGTCATCTGTCATTGTCCTTTAGGAACTATTCTTTGAAGTCTGAATTTACCCTTCTCACCAATTGACTGTTAACATTAATACTCAAAACGACTTTGTTTACAGAGAAAACACATTTGACTTTTCAAATGCTTGTCTTTGATATAGATCTAAAACACACGTGACTGATATCAGAAACCATAAGCAAAATGTCATTTTACAAGAAAATGACTTGGTCAGCCTTAAGAATTCAGTCAAAAGTTGAATTAATTTCAGGAAGAGATTTACTAAAACGAAAAACTCTCAAATGTTTACGTCAAACGGGCTAATATAAACAATGGCGGAACAATAATTCTGAATTATCAAATCAAATCTGTCAACTAGACCTGTCAAAAACTAGAAATCTATCACTGAAGGTGATAAAAATACCCCCGCCACCACCTTCGGACCTGTTCGGACAAGCGTTTTTGTTGAATCAGGAGCCATACTCAGAAATTTGTCAATCCGATTTTCTTAAAATTTGGTCCAATCAGGGGCCATAACTCAGAAAGTATCAGTCTGATTTCCGTCAATTTTGCATCTTGCATATATACTGGTCGTAATGCATACCTGTGCCAATTATGAAGCAAATCGTTCAGTAAATGTAGGAGGAATTGTCCGGACATGCATTTTTGTCAAATCAGGGGCCATAACTCAGAAAGTGTCGTTCTGATTCACGTGAAATGTGCGTCTTCCACGTTTACAGAAGTTAATGCACACATGTGCCAAGTACGAAACAAATCAGACAGTAACTAAAGGAGGAGTTGTCCGGACAATTATTTTTTGGTAAAATCAAGGGCTTTAACTTAGAAAGTAATTGTCAGATTTTCAGGAAATTTGCGTCATGCACATCTACAGGTCCTAATGCACTCCTATGCCAAGTAAAAAGCAAATCGGACAGTAAGTGTAGGAGAAGTTATCCGGACAAACATTTTTGGGTCATATCAGGGGCCATAACTCAAAAAGTATTGGTCCGATTTCCTTGAAATTTGCGTCTTGCACATCTACAGGTCACAATGAACACTTGTGCCAAGTATGAACTAAATCGGTCCACAAGTGTAGGAGGAATTATCCGTACAAGCATTTTTTGGTCAAATCAGGGGCCAAAACTCAGAAAGTATCGGTTCGATTATCGAGAAATGTGCGTTTTGCATATCTACAGGTCCTAATACACACCTGTGCCAAGTATGAAGCAAATCGGACAGTAGCTGTAGGAGGAGTTAGCCGGACAAGCATTTTTGGGTCAAATCAGGGGCCATAACTCAAAAAGTATTGGTCCGATTTCCTTGAAATTTGCGTCTTGCACATCTACAGGTCACAATGAACACTTGTGCCAAGTATGAACTAAATCGGTCCACAAGTGTAGGAGGAATTATCCGTACAAGCATTTTTTGGTCAAATCAGGGGCCAAAACTCAGAAAGTATCGGTTCGATTTTCGAGAAATGTGCGTTTTGCATATCTACAGGTCCTAATACACATCTGTGCCAAGTATGAAGCAAATCGGACAGTAACTGTAGGAGAAGTTGGCCGGACAAGCATTTTTGTGTCAAATCAGGGGCCATAACTCAAAAAGTATTGGTCCGATTTCCTTGAAATTTCCGTCTTGCACATCTACAGGTCACAATGAACACTTGTGCCAAGTATGAACTAAATCGGTCCACAAGTGTAGGAGGAATTATCCGTACAAGCATTTTTTGGTCAAATCAGGGGCCAAAACTCAGAAAGTATCGGTTCGATTTTCGAGAAATGTGCGTTTTGCATATCTACAGGTCCTAATACACACCTGTGCCAAGTATGAAGCAAATCGGACAGTAACTGTAGGAGGAGTTGGCCGGACAAGCATTTTTGGGTCAAATCAGGGGCCATAACTCAAAAAGTATTGGTAATGAACTAAATCGGTCCACAAGTATAGGAGGAGTTATCCGGACAAGCATTTTTTGTCAAATCAGGGCCATAACTGAGAAAGTATCGGTCCCATTTTCGTGAAATTTGCGTCATGCACATCTACAGGTCCTAATGCACACCTGTGCCAAGTATGCAGCAAATCGGACAGTAACTGTAGGAGAAGTTGGCCAGACAAGCATTTTTGGGTCAAATCAGGGGCCATAACTCAAAAAGTATTGGTCCGATTTCCATGAAATTTCCGTCTTGCACATCTACAGGTCACAATGAACACTTGTGCCAAGTATGAACTAAATCGGTCCACAAGTGTAGGAGGAGTTATCCGGACAAGCATTTTTTGGTCAAATCAGGGGCCATAACTCAAAAAGTATTGGTCCGATTTCCATGAAATTTGCGTCTTGCACATCTACAGGTCACAATGAACACTTGTGCCAAGTATGAACTAAATCGGTCCACCAGTGTAGGAGGAGTTGTCCGGACAAAGTTTTGGAGACAGACCAACAAACAAACCAACCATCCAACCATCCAACCAACCACTGGACCGACAGGCTGATTCCAGTATACCCCCTCCAAACTTCGTTTGCGGGGGTATAAATAAGAAGCATGCAATATGAACTTTTGACAATTTCCCCAATAAGAGGCAAAATGTCGCTAAATACTAAAAAAAAACCACAAAAAACAGCACCAGATTTTCACATTGTCATTTAGCAGCAATTCGACTTAACCAATGTTGACAAAAACAAGTGTCAAGTGGATGAATTATTGCATGAATGTACAAACAAGTTCAAACTTCTTCTCTCTCCACCACAGAAATATTGACTAATTGCGAGTTAACACCACATTCAACAATTTCCAGTTTTATTTCAGCAGCTGGTGCACCTAACCATGAGTTCCTGACATTTCTTGTACCAGTAAATACAACATCTAATCCAAGCAACCAGTTGCTCCTCCCATTTAGATGATTCTTAAACCATAACCAGACATCAAATTTGTAGACTGATCAAAATTCAAAGATGTTGCAGATGACAATTTACAGTCATACGTGAACGAAATTTAGACTTGTTTGGTCTTTTTGAGTTGAAAACATTGGGGGAAAAAAGATATTGCTTGTTACAAGCAATTTCTTCATTTTCCACCATGTTTTTCAAAGTCTGTATTTTTTGGGGAGTCAAAAAAAAAAGAGTCAATGTGTAGGAATGGGTTAAACAATTCATCCATTGGGAGAGATGATTGACTACTTTTGTCAAATGTCAGAAAAAAGATCAAAAGAACTGGTTTCAAACAGACAACCGCTTAGATTTATAAAATCTGATGCTTCCAGCAAAGCTATCCGGGCATGGCCAACCAAGGAAAGATGTCTTGCCATTTCTCAATCATCACTGTCAGTCAGAGACTTCATCATTCTGTAAAATAGACAGACAGACAATGTGATTGACTCTATCTCAAACAAGACCCTCATAGATTTTTGGAAAACATTGAGTGGAAAGAAGAAATTGCTGATGATCAGCAATTTCTCCTTTGCTCTAAATATTTTCTATGCAGTAACATAATACATTTTCTACTTTTAGCAGTTAATATGTAGAGTTTGCAGCTCTTTTCAATTTGGACCACAGGACCAGCCAAAATTATTGTCCTTTGAAAAAAGATTAACTTTTATCAACCATTGACACAACACTGAATATAATGGCTTAGCAGTTAGCATCATGAACAAAAGACTTGCATTTTAATTTCATGAACCCTTTTCAAAAAGGTAAAGTTTGGACTGTTCCAACAGGGAAGTTGACTGCAGGAATGGCTGTTAATAGAAGTTATGTACATCAACCTGTCCTTTTCTATTAATCTTTTTTCCAACACTTTTCTACAAGGGACATCAAAACTCTGTCTTATTTAGGAAAAGGTGAATTTTAAGACAGTAAATGTAGGAAACAGGTCGACTGTTTCAGGCAAATGTTTGTTAACAATCAAATTGTCTTATTCTCACAGGAATATAAAACAGTAAGTTTTACATGTATCTCTGGCCCAAACAAGATCTGATATCGATATCTACAACCAACACTTTCCTTTTTTCCCTGAAAATTTTCTGTATTATATTGTTAACAAACAATACCTTTAGAATTAATCCATTTTGTCATCTGCAGAATGTTTGAATTTGGACCACCTCTAAAGGAATTTCTAGTGAATGTACAGCTATATAGAGTATAGTACATGTTTATAATTATGGTCTATACGTTTTGATTAACCCTTTCCTAAACACAGCCTGATTTTACATCAGAAAAAGGCAGACTGAACAGCCTGGTTTTTACACCAGAAAAAGGCAATGGAAAACATTGAGACACATGAAGAGAATGCTGATAACCAAGATTTTTTTGTCTCAATATTTTCTGTTCTATACTGCACAAAAAATCCCATCTATATCATTACCAATTTTGTTGTATGCAGCAGCCTTTTTTGAGTACTCTACATGTTTGCAGTTTTGGAAAGATTTAAATTGATCAAAATGCTCTTACTTTCTTATTAAACCTGTATTGAAGAACCAGCTTAGGAATTCATGGGGCAACTTGCTTTTAACCCTGGAACACTTCATATTTACTGTGCTGATTGATGTAGTTTGTGCCATTCTGCTCTAATCATCTCCCCCTTTTCAGTAGCTTCTATTCAGGAGCAGTAATACTATTCTAAAACATAAACATATGACATATTCCTAAAAAAATGAAAAGCTTGCCATCACAAGGTACATCTGAGGCTTTAAACTAATGCAGTCAATGTATATAAGGTCCTTAACTTGTTAACATTTGCATAGGCCTAAATGTAAAATGTGTTAACATTTGAGTAAAAAGTTCATTTTCTGCCTTAATATTTGCAAGAAAGCTTATTGTTCTATTTCGGACTTAAGGCGCATTCCCATTGCCGACCAAATCAACTCAATCAACTCAATCGCCTATATTCCCCAATCAAACTTGATCAAATGAATTTACACCACTTCTTCTTTATTTTTTGTCGATTAATTCCTGATCATTTTTGTCGACCACGTCAGATCACTCTAGCCGACCAAGATCGATCAGTACTCGATCGCTTGATCGAGTTGATTTGGTCGACAATGGGAATGCGGCTTTAAGTCAAATGTAAGAAAGGATATTGGCCGTGCCAGGTTCCAATCGACAGCCCATGGGTTGTCGATAGACACCAACTGCACAGTGTTATCTATCCGGACTTGCATACGGTACCCTACAAATTGTCTAAATAAATAGTAATTCGGTTCTCAATGAGAAGTCAAGTTCTGTCTATTGCATATTATTTAGCATATAATAGACTTGTCACTTTTCAATCATGTGTATACAGTGTATATACACAAAGGGTATTAAATACAGCATATCGTTCTATTTTCTAAGACTATACATGTACTAACCTTCCCTGGTTTTAGTTTAATACAACACCCATTTGTTTTCAAACTCCTAATTAACCTTCAGTGTTGGCTTGAAGATGACATAATCCTCTGCAGTAGGTAAGTATAACTAGTGTTTACAGATATGTAAATAAAGGCTATTTGTGAGAACGTTTCATATATATAGAACACAAACAATACAAACAAACTACATTTGATATACATTTCAAATGTTTAGATTTAATCTCTTTTCTTAAGGTAGTCCATCTGGTACCCCAAATGAGATTCACGAATGCAAATGCCGCCAGGGGCAGAATTCTTTGTATGATGTTGTTAACATTTCGTATGTATCCGAACCCTTTTGGGCAACATTGTAAACATTCTGCGGAGGAACATTCCACTGCCTAATTCTCATGTCGTGTGAATCTCATTGCTGGTGGAATACCTTTATAACCAATACCTTATGTAAAGGGCTATTAGTATTCCTAGGCCCAAATCCCTAATGAATTATGATCCACAGAAGTTGTCTTTTAGCATGTTGTCACATTGTTTATAGACTTTTTATAACAGAAAACAAGATTCATACAGTTGAATCGACAATAATGCAGCGGTGTAAAACTAAAATATGTTCAGTAGTGTGATAGTTTTTGTATTTAGGAAATCATGTGATATGGGGTTTTATATCACTCGGTCGTAATCTAAGCCAATATAGGTCAGACAAAGCTGAAATTTTGCACAGAGAAACATAAAAGGCCATATTTTTATTATGTACAGTTATTTTTACAGAAAATTACCCTGAGAATAACCCCTGGGAAAAAGTTCATTTAAGTTCAAGAACTGTTCCTAGTCTTCTAGAATGTTAAATTGGACTTCTAGAACAATGGGTTCTGGTTGTGAGTCTAAACACCGGTTGGGCCAATATCCTTTCTGACATGTGACAAAAGTAATTTTCCTTTCACCGAAGATTTGCATTGTGACTCCATCATGGATTCCTGGTATATTTCTCACAGTACAACCACAAAATCCAATCTGAGCCTAGAGCTGCTCTGAGTCATGTTACAAATCCATTGCTGACAGAAAAATTTAACATTCAATGTTGAAAAATTGAGAAAAAGACAGAAAGCACTCTTGCCAGTATTCTAGGAACTGTTTATCCAATTGATGGTTGTGGAGAATTTGCTTGACAGACCCTGTCTGACAGAAATAGACACAAAACTATCATACAAATTTGAAAAGATAACTGCATGTTTATTATACACATCAAATTTATAGGGTCTGATTGTTTTGGCTTATGGGACACTCACTTCTAAAATAAATGCACAATACCTCTCCATTCGGATTCCCCACTCATGATGCCGGGAGTCTAACAGAGATGGGTCTACTGTAATCATTAGTCTAACTAGCAGGCGGCTCACCAACTGGTTGCTAAATAATTCTAACGGTAACCAGGCAGACCAGCTTCCACTGGGATTCAAACCTTCGACCTCCCGCTTCCAAGATCGCTGGATTGACAGACTTTGATGTTAGGTACAACCAGGCTCAGTGGAAAATATCTGGATCTGCAGATATAATGGCATAGATAAAATAAGATTTGTTGCTTATATGCTAAGAATCTTAGATATTGCAGAAAAGTGTCAGACTACGTAAATATTGCATTCTGATCTTGATCCTTACTGCCTGCCATAACTCAGAATAATTCACTCTCTAGCTTCTGAAATATTTAGAAAATGAACTTTTAACTCTTTCCTAATCAAGACCTGGTTTTGATGTCACTATCAGAAAGGCATTCAGAAAATAGAGTAACAAAGTAAATGCTGCTAAATCAGTATTTTCTTCTTTTGCCTAAATATTTTCTCGTTGATATTATTCACAAATCTGACCTATCTTTATCAACATTCATTTTTTGTTCTGCAGCAGCTTTTGAATTCGACCACCCTATTTTTTCTGTTTGGAAAAGGGTTAAACCCTATCAGTTTGTTAAAAGTCTTATGTCGGGGGCTGCGCCCCCGAACCCCTGCTGCTAATAAAGATTTAAATGGCCACAAACATCACCATGACATGCGTCAAGAATTTCTGTGCAGGAGGTTCAAAAATACAACAAGGAGATGTGGCATAATTTGCCATTTTCTTGGTATTACACAATTTAGAGTTAATTTCTATGAAACTGTTCAAAATAACAACACTCCCCAAGACCCATACCCCCTCTGGATCTGCCACTGTATAGTCTAGTAGCAAGGGTGGATCCAGGATTTTTTTCCAGGGGGGTCCAAGCCCAAGATTTTTTCCAGGGGGAGGGGGGGGGGGTAGGGGGGTCTAAGCTCAAATTATGGCTTAAAATGTAATAAATATGTAACGTTACACTAAATTTATAATAAATATAGTCAAAATTTAATTTTCGGCCAATGCCGGGGGGGCGGGTCAGGACCCCCGGACCCCCCCCCCCCCTTTAGATCCGTCCATGAGTAGACTAGCAGACTTCTTTATTACCGTGACATTTACAGTACGGTGGTAATCCAAAGCCACTAAGTGAAACATATGCTCATTTCCAGAAGAATTGCTACAGAACGAATGTGTATGAACTTGATCAGTCAAACTAGATTTATTTTAGCAAACTAAATCTCTCAAAACTTCAGATTCAGAAGGGGATCAAATTCTGGTGGGTTCAAACATACACTGGGCATGCTACGCTGTGATCCCATCGTTGTTATCATTTAGAATTTCATCTTCAAAAATGAACGTCTACTTACATCAGGGGGCTGCGCCCCCCGAACCCCCTGCCATCTAAAACATTATATTATCCTAATCAAGTCTCCATGCTATATCTATAGATATAATTTTCTCAGCATCACAATATGTAATGACATACAGACTTGTAATTTGAGGGGTTTGGATTGGGGGAGGGGGAGAATATTTTTCCATTGTCTTCATTGAACTAGAAGACACAGTAAAAATTCTAATTTTACACAGCACAAGCAACAAATTGAAACATGACTTACCTTCTAAAATATGCTCGTTTGGATTTACAATCAGATTCTAAATTTCTAATGAACCTGTATGGTGATTTGCCCAGTTTTCGTGGAGGAGCCCAAATTCGTGGTATTCCGAATAATCTTATGCCATTCTAAACATGCGACGTCTACACGCTTGAATTTTTTCAACATACACCCCACCCCCCATCTTAACTCGCTTCAAACAAAGTAAACAAAGAAAATGTTTATTCAAGGGGGATAACCTATGACTATTCTTATGAGGGTTGTTCTATACATTTTAACACAATGAATCAAATAGGCAGATGTACTTGTGATGCTCCTATCATTACATCAGCCAGTGTATTTTTTTAAAAACAACTTTTAATTATTTACAAGGAATCCTAGATTGATGAAGTGCCCAGTTTTGGGAGGAAAATTTGGAAACAAAGAATGTGTCACTGATTTATTGAATGACCCACGAATTCTGGAGCCTCAATGCCGGTGACGTCAGAGATCAACAGCTTATACAAAATGGCTTCAAATGTAAAAAATAACACACAACTGACGTAAATGTAGGGAATTTACAAAATTACAAATATTTTCAAATGTTATTTAGTAATTGTTGTAGCAATGACTTGTTCTTGTCGTCCGGGAGTTTCCTGTGATTTATTAATACCACGAAAACTGGACCAACCATCATACATATTTCGCCTCCACCATTGGCACTGGCCCATGTTTGGGTTCGAAAACGAAAACTAGTGACATTTCGTCAATATTCGTTGATCATACACTGAAGATAATTCGATGCAAGTCACAATAAATTTTATGTCTACCAAAATGTCAAACCAAACACACACATTTTTTTTCCTATCGTCAAAATATCATTTCCCTACGATAAACGCAAAAAAATCACATCTGTCACCTTGAACGAACTTTAGGGCGTACTTGATTGGGCCACTTTGTTGACACGTAGTCCCCCCTTTTTAGAACTGAAAAGACACTAGGTTTTAATGAAGATTCTAAACAACTGTGTTTGGAATGTTATCTAACGATTTTGCAATAGAAAACTCGTCAATAGTTATCTTGGTTTATACCCAACACACATAATTGGGCCGCACAGTTCGGGCGAAAACGGAGTAAGTCCAATCAAATCCGACCGTACTTAGCAACGCCGCTATTTATCAGACAGTTCAAGCATGACAACTATCTCAAGCCGTATGTTTCATGTTTTGTTTATAATTTCCTTCTATGCACCAGATACTTAAATTTCTCCGCGGTAGATCATAGAATCTGGAAAAAATGGATTTTGGTTACATTTTGGGTACTGGTTTATGCAAGTGTTCAACAACGTGACAAAGAATGATATTGGGGGCGGTACTTGTAACGCAGACTTTGTAATACAAGAACGGGTTACAAAAAGTGAGATCCTGCAAAGCTGGCGACCGTCTGTTCTTGCTTTTTAGCAATTAAAATCCAATCTCGCCTTTAAAGAAACAAATTATGTGACTTCTTTTGTGAAACCATATGGATTCAACAATTTTCATGACATTTTTTGAGTGGGAAAGCCTGCAAACCCGTGGTTTTTTTACGTATCTAGGGTCGGTATCTATAGCAAGTCCGGTAATAGGTGCAGTTGCATTCTGCACTTTGTGTGTTTAATATCTAGATAAATAGATTTTTCCTAGATATAACACCTATTTGGAGACCTAGATGGAGGTTGCGGGAAGAGTTACTTATATGTTCAAGAAAATCCCCCGAACAGTTTTGGAGCGCATCAAATCGCGGTTTATAGCGGCAGAACGGTGACTTTTGGCCCTGTTATATCATTCATTCCATGAATCGAACAAGTTCTTTTCATTTCACTCATTCTTTATTCTACGGCATCTTTTGGTCATAAACAATGATGGTACAACCAATTTTCTACCACATATAAAGCATCTCAAATCCGACACTTTTCGGTCAACCCCGACACCAAACATATTGAAGCAAACTGAGCTATGTGGTGCAATGTCACAGAGAAGTTAGGATAGAAAATGGATTAAAATATTACTTTCTTTTCTTAGACATATACTGTAGACCTTTATCTGAATTATAAATTGAGTTATAGAACGGAATATACCTTGGCTCATAAATCACACGCTGAGAGTTCTGTTAAACCCGACACCTGAGAAAAAGGTTGCGAACATATGGAAAAATATATTCAAATCTATATGTTAGGATGTCGCAATAAGCTCTTATAAGCTGGTTTTACACATTTCTGTAACGTACCGTCGGTGTATTATAGAGTAAGTAAGCGAGAAAGGGAAATTCCCTCTTTATTTACACTTATGGTGTCGGAATTGAACTCTCTGACCGAAAAAGACGGTTGACCCCGACACCATGATGATTTAAGAATAAATATCACTCTGATACTGTTTTTAGACGTCTAGGATAATAGAGAATTGTCTATATGTTTATCTTATACAAAATTAAATCGAGGAAGATACCCTGAACATGAATTTATTTTTACCTTTTTAGGACACCCCTCTTACAGAATTCTATAAGACTACATTTTTGAGAATTCCGCAAACAGGGTGGTCTATCTTTAACCTCAACTAAGAAAGCAAGCCTTTATATGTCAATGATCATTACATAACTTCGGAAAATTGTTTGTTGTAATGTTTAAAACAGAATGTTGTTGATTTTGTCAAAAGATAATGCAATACAAATGACATTTTTTCAAAAAAAGTGTCGGAATTGGGCGCATGTCGGGATTACCCTCCTCTTCATCTACATGTATCAGCCATGTCCCCTCATTTTTAAGCTGGCTCGGGTGGCTCGCCTGCCCCGGTCGAATCTAGGCTGGGTGGCTTGCCATGGGTTGACGTGGCATGGTCTCATTTTTGCCTGTGCCACATGGGCTATTGTGTATTTGTGGAATGGCGTTAACGTGAGTTACCTAATGTCACAGATGAGCCGCTTACGCCATTCATTGTTATGTAAGATGACTCACCCTGACGCCATCCTACGGTTACGATAGGTGACTCACGTTGACGTTATTCCAATTTTGCGCCGTTTACTATATGAGCCAATATTTTATTTCGTGGAAATCGCTGTCCCGGCTCATTTTCTCAGAAATGGCTTTTCATAAACATGTCATTTTAGGTACACCGTGTAACGACCATCACTACCACCAATAGAGACAATTTATTTGGCCTGGCAGATGGAATGTTTCTGAAAATATTGCACTTTTGTACCGAAAAATGACCATTTTCTCCCCTGACCCTGTCCCTGGACAAAATTATCAATTTCCAACATGATTTTCGATATAAAATAATCGGTGAAGATCAGAATTTTCTTCATTTCATTAATGTTTTATATCTCACATTATTAATAGTGTCAGGCCTTTTTTATAAAATATAAATACGACGAAGATTTTTGGCCATATATGTCTGTCCCCGGGTTTTTGATACGAAATGTCCTCGCAATAACTTCCATGTGCGTAATCAAAGTCTTTTTGGTTAGATTTCCTTTAAATACAACCCAAACGGAGGTGGAAATACTCATTAAAACCACGATGTTTAAATGAAGACAAAGCAATACTTGGTTTCGAAGTTGCGAGGCAAATTAGGTAAGCCGTTGGCTGCGTAGACTTATTTTTTCGTTTTCTATGCAACGCGATCAACCACACCATATTGCTCAGATCTTAAAATCGTATAGCTTTACTTATTCAGATATAGAATCATGTCGTTTACATCATGCAACATATTTTCTCCCTAGTTATTCTTGTGTGTAATTTGGAGCGAATGGTCGCGGAATTCCTCGCAATAACTGTCCTCGCAATAACGACAGTTTTGTTACTGGGAGTACTAAAATCGTTACCGCAAAGACATAATAAGTTTTCTCATGTAGTATGGACTTTTTGCCAAAGAGAAAAAGGTCTTGATGCATAATTGTCTCAAACTATAATAGGAAAGCGAAGTATTTCAGATGAAAAGAATATAATTACTGTTGCCAAACATGTGTACCGATCAGTTGTTACGGAGCGGACTTGGAATCGTTATTGCAAGGACTCCTTACACATTTATGGATTCTTGGTGCCACAAATGAACGAATTTTATCACTAGTCTAATTGAGATATTTTGCCAATCACATTGGAATGTTGTATTAAGAATATAATTCTAGATTAATTGACAACATTAATTCTAAATGATCGTTCTGAAATGACCTTTCCTCAATATCGGAGAGACATTATACACTATTTCTTTTTAAGGTATGAATCTGTATATCTTTGTTCCATGGGTTTTGAAGAAATTACTTAGTCATTTTTGAAAGTGGTCATGGCAAAGTAGTTCCTGATGCTATAGGGGTGCCGTGGAAAGACATGTAGATTTTTTCATTTTCAAGGCAATTTACATATATTGGTTCGAATCGTGCATGTAATCTTGCAATCACAACATTTCATCCCGAAAAAAAAAAGTTTTTTTTTGTCAAATATTATCTTATCTAGGTAAAGAAGAAGTGAAGAAGAAAACACTTTCAAATTACTTTATTTCTTTTTGTTTTGTTTTCTTGGACAATCAGTTTTAGGACAGTCAACGTCTTACAACCGTGTATCTAAATTATTATGTGAGCTATCTTCCAAAAAAAAAAAAATAAATAACAACAACAAATCATCTGCGTATATTGCTAAAAGGGTCGAACTCAATCAGTATGCCAAGACTGTACAGTCAGACTATGGTCGAGATTTTTCGCTCCTAAACGATCTACTATACCTTGAATGTTTTTTTACCTGAATTTTCATATGTTATTATTTTCCCAATGTAATATTTTATGGTTTGACGAGAATATTTAAGACATTCCATTTTTTTCTTTTTTTCGTCATATTTGTAATTGCTTAACTTTCTTCGGGTCTTCTCATTTATTTTTATAAAGAAGACTTAGTTTTTACTTCCTAATTTACGAAAACTAAGGTAAGAGAAGTAAATGCTGATTACCAGCTCTGACTCCGTTTCCCTTGATATCCATTCATCTATATTGTACACACAAGTTAGATTTTCATAAACTTCATTTTTGTAGTCTTCAACAGCTTTCAAGTTGTATAATTTTTATGCTAGGTATCCACAGCCGATAAAATCAACTGAGCCAAGCTGAATCAAGCGATCGAGTACAGATCGAACTCGATCGCCATTTGTGATCGGGAATGGTCGTGGTAATCGAGCTTTATCCGCACCACTTTGTCATCTTTCTCTATTTGTTAAGATATACAAGAAATATTTGTGTAAGATTGGGTAGAAAGCTGATCGAAAAGCAATCGTGTATTGATCGAATAGGTGATCGACCAGATCAGGAATCAATCAAATCTGGAGATCGAGTGTGATCGGATTAACATCTTTATATCAATCACATGGCCTTTTACTCAAGTGGCTCCCAACCACATCTCGATCAACTCGATTTGTGCTTTATCTGTTCATTCGATCAAATAGACGGTAGATGTCGGGTTGATCGGGTAGAGATCGAGAAAATTCTTTAAGTCGGGAAAAATGAGCGAATTTGAGCAGTCAGTGCGATCGATTTGACTTGATCAGCAGTTGTAACATAGCATAAAATTTAACGTTTTTGAAAGGGTTTTACAAAGTGACTTTTACATTTAAATGTATATATTTTTTACAATTGCATTGATTTTGATATTTAATGACCATAAATAGGTCAATACAATGTAAGAATTGGAAAAATATTTAAATATAAGTCCTCACAATAATGGTAAATGTCATTTCAATAACAAAGACTTTTTTTATTACAAACTGCAGCATGGTTCAATAAAAATTATGTGTTTTGATGGTAAAATTGGTATGTTTTTGAACCTAATTATTTGAAGTTTGAATAAAATAGTGAAATTAATTTCTTTCTGTTTATTCCATAAAATAGCGAATGTTATCCTTGCAATAACTAATATGTCCTCGATGTAACGATGCACTTTTAGCAAATTATTTCACCAAAAAGGTGTTACGCTAACTTTATTGTGCCTGAAATACAAAGAGAATAACATTTTCTAGAGTCTTAAGTACATGTACATACATTTTTTCTTAGATAGAAGCTTTATTACATTTGATACAGACAAAATTCTCTATCTAATTATGAAAATACAATACTACATTGAAAAAAAGCCAAGCGAATCATTTTTGGAAATAGACTTGAACATAAGTCTTTCAGTCTGGCTTCTTATTCTCAAAACACATACTTTGAAATAATCTTGTAACTTGCAAATCGAATTTCTGAGAGAAAATGTGGTTGTTACAGCGAGGACATTTTTTTGAGACCATAGATTTATGAAAGGCGATCTCGAGTATTTCCATGTGCATCGGAATGTTCCTGTTAACGTTATTCATTACTTTAAATGTAGTACTTTCATCCTGAACAAAAATTCACAGAATAAATTGGAAATAAAAATTGAACTTTTTTTGTCAGATTTCCACGAAAATAAATATTGGCTCATATACTGTAATACACTTGCAAAAACATGATCGCAGTTTTACGCCGAGACCAGCATTTCACGACCTTATCCGGATATAGGAAGTTAGATTAATGATTTTACTTACGAGGCAGCCGAAATTTGTGTGTTGATAACCCGTATATTAACCAAAATCATGGTCCCCAGCATTGTTTTCCTTTGGATATGCTCCCACCATTTCCGGCCTATTTGTTGCTAAGAACGCTGGCATAAGAATTATTATATGTCAACTTCGCAGCAAGCAATATTTTAGCATTTGTTAGTGTCCAAAAGGATAATATACACCCAAATACACTTCCAATTTGTTACTAAAAATAGTAACACTTTTTGATGCCAGATCGAGGCTCTGACCCAAATGAGAGTAAAGCATCCAACGTGCAATGGAAATGAACGAAGGAAAGAAGAAGTTGAAGAGGAATCACACACCGTTTAGTGATGATTCCTCTGTGAATCTCGACGGGATATCATTGACTGACTTCCATTTATGGCCTTTATCGGCCTTTAAGTCATTATTGACCCTCCGAAAAAGTAGTATCCTCGGATCTTTTGAGGACCTAGCCGCAAGGTTAAACTGTCATATTCACGTAACCCCCCCCCCCTTCCCCAACAAAAAAAAAGTACGAAACATGCCATTTTCAGTGTGAAGATGAGTATGTCAGTACCGAAAGGTTTATGAAGAAAGATAATTCATTATGGTAGATCAATTTGATAATAAAAACATAGCTGTTAAAGCCCATTTCCCAAACGACAAATTATTTAGACTTTTCAAGTTTGACAGCGGCTTAACCCTTTCCTAAACGACACCTGATTCAATTTGGAAGCTCTTGCAGATAACAGAATGGGTATCATGAAAGTAGTTTTTTTCAAGTGCAAGGGCGGATCTAGAGTGGGGGGGTCGGGATGTCCGCACTCTCCTCCCCCTCCCCTGGAATCAGCCATAAATTGAATGTTGACTATAATTAAAGCGTCAATATAGGCCTAACGTTATATATAATTTAACACATTTAAGTCATCATTTTGGCGTGGACCCCCCCCCCCCCGGCAATTGGGCTTGGACCCCCATGAAAAATATAGTAATATAGTAACGAAAACCTTGAGGCAAAAGGAGAAAATGCTGATTAAAAGTATTTCATTATTTTGCCCCTTGAAATGCTTTTTGAAACAATCTCTGTAAGACAGTCAAAGACGGATCTAAAAGGGGGTCGGGGGTCCGGACCCCGCCTTGAATAGGTCGAAAATCGAATTTAAACTACACAGCGTTAGTATGGTATCTAACATTACAACATTCACAAATTTAAAGCCATCTTTTGGGCTAGACCTCACCCCCATCCCTTGAAAAAAAATCCTGGATCCGCCCTTGACAGTCAAAACATTAACATTTCTTGTTTGGTAAAAGTTTAAAACATTTTTCTTTTCATTTCTTTTTTTTAATTTAACGCCTCTCAACAATATTTCAGCAATAAGTTAATTTATAATTGTCCACGCTCCGCGGCTGGGAATCCATCCTGTGACCTGTCCATTATTGGCTCTAATCTATAGCACAAACACATGCAAAGTATTACCGCTCACACTTGGACAGTACTAAGGAGCTCACTTGCTCCTGCAAAATTCTTTTTATATGGTTTTCAAAAGCAGTAGCCCATCCTGAACTTGCATGGTGGTAATGGGCGATGGAGACAGGGTACGAATGATTACAAGCCAAAAAATCTCTTTTTTCAATCAAAGTTGCAAAAATATTCCTGTAACTGAAAACTCTAATAATTAACGCAAATGACTGTATACAATATTCTTAATACTTAGGCAGAATAAATGAAAAATGCTCGCGCGAAAATAACGACTCGCACAATGAATTATATAGTAAAAAGACCACGTGACCTTTTGTTTGCTCTCTTCATGCGCAGGTCACGGTTAAAAATTTGGAACTGTATCAGGGTGTATTAGGTTTGATAATTGATTTTATGTACATGTATATTTTATGCCATGTTTTAATTGTTTTGATATGTAATTGTAGAACTATTTTGTTGCATAACGATGCGAGATGCTGGAGATAAGTTTTGGTCGTTTTACTCAGATAATCGGTTCATGCGTTTTGCATGATTTAGGACGTTAAAACCCAGAGATTGTTTTCCTGCACATCCCTTTCGTGTTACTTTAAGGGATTTCCGTCAAAACCCTGTGGTGTTGACCTTGACCAAATCACCCATCCCGGCCGGCTCAGCTGAAACGGAATGGAGGAATCAGATTGACTAAGGACTTCGTCAGCATTCACCAGCATCCTATCAGCTATAAAAGTTCTAGCCTAGAGCTTTCCGCATCAATTGCTCGGACTTGTATCGATATTAACAAATTAATGAAATGTGGGAAATTATACAGTACAATTGTTGTGAAAAGAATAAAAATGCATTCTGGATTGATGTTCTACAGTCTTTTATAGAATACATTGAAAAGTTTAGATTCCAAAATGGGAACCAAATACTAAATTTGCCAATTTTTTACAATGAAGGAATAAAAACCGATTCTAAATATATTTTCAATAAAAATCTATTTCAACGTGGAATATTTCTAATTAAAGATATGTTCACGGAAAATGGTGATTTTAAATCATTTGACTACTTTAAACATTTAGTTGACGGTAAATTAAACTTTCTCGAATATTATAGCATTCGTAACGCGATTAAATCATTTTTACAAAAGCTACAGGTTCATATTGAGTTTAAAGGGACATTTCATTCCAATTTCAATTTTTTAAAGTATGTCTTGATGCCAGGATTGATTATTCTAATGAGTATAAATACTATTTGTTTTTTAAGTTGTTGCCAATAACCGAGAAACACGCATTTAAAATTGAGACATAATCGATAAATTGCATATAAATCCGAACTGTTGTCCACAACAATTTGTTCAATTTTAACCCAAAAATATAAATTTCTCGTAAACGGCGCAATATTTTGGCTTGAAATTTTCAGAATTTTCATAAGGAAATATGCTCTTTCGGATAAAAATAAAAGTAAAATTTATTACAAAAAATTCTGAAATGTCACTTTAAATCGTTGAATCAATGTCACAATCCTTCTATCAATAGCTATATATTTCCCATTATAACGAAAGCTAACTTTAACAAATACACTTACTCAACATTGATATATTATAACGAAACTCCGACAAGTCAAAATAAATGGCTATCAGAGTACATTAATCTAAACAAAGACTGGAAAAAAGTTTACTCAAACGTTTTCAAAATAACCAATGATTCGTTTATTCAATGGCTACAAATTAGAATCGTCCATAGAATATTTCCTACCAACTTACTTCTACAAAAAATGAATATTACGAATGACAACAATTGTACCTTCTGTCTCATAAATGAAGAAAGCATTACACATTTATTTTTCGAATGCAATAAAATCAAACCACTTATTAATTTCTTGAATCACAAGTTAAACGAATTTAATCACACTAATCAACTAAACAGTAAAGATTTGTTGCTTGGTTTCGAAACCAATCCTCAATTAGATATTGTTGCGAGCCAGCGGTCGGTCGAAGATGTACAGATGGGGAAAAGGGGTGGGGTTGGACTCCAGATAATTAAATTAATCTGAATAAAGAAAACAAAAATCAAAGTTTTTGAGTTCTTAATATAATTTAGACCTTTGTAGATCTAATGATAATGTTATATGAAAACAATACAACAATCCCTAACAATGAATAATTTCCTTAAAGATGACACAAATAAAAGCCGATGTTCGGAAAACACTTAATTAATAAATCTAGAATTTTGTCTAAGAATTAAGTTCCAAAAATTTGTCAGGTGTGAGGCCGTTAAAGAAATGAGTGGTGTGCCACCACTGCCTTAAAAAACGTAAATAAAAATACCTTAATCAATGAATTAAACAAACGTAAAAATTCCTATTTAGTCCGACTCAAAATAAAAGCAAAAATAAAGAATTCTAACTAAAAAAAATAAAAAAATAAAATAATTACGGAAGTGCTTCCGAAAAAATCAAGTCTGGAGTCAAATTTCTAAGTCCGAACATGGGCTTTTATACTGTGGTTTCCAACAATTTTTCTTGTGGGATTTCCAACAAAATAATTTGTTGGAAATTCGTCACACAAAAAAACTTGTTGGAAAATATTACTACGCGAAGTGCTGTAGGTACTTGATAACATGTTTTGACGACTAAAAACCTACGTAAGACAAACTATGATAAATATCGAACAATAATATATGTCATCTTTACCTAAAATAAGGATTATAAAATGAAGTTGTGTAATATTTGTTTTTCGAATGTGGCGCTATTTTCTCGGGTGAGATAGAATCGATGAGTCGGTAAATGACGTCATCAATTCTATCACGTGGAGCAATGAAAAATCAAAACAAACATGGCTGCCGCGCGTGACAAAAATATGTCAAATCTTCGAAGAGCCAATATTACACAAATTATACGCTACACAGTTCTAATATGACGACAAGGTGAGTGAGTAACGAATGCGTAAGCCTAGCAGACTGATACAAAAGGACTCGTATCGGCATCTAGACTGGAAATAAGCATTTATTCAATGAAAAATCGAGATCAAAATGCACTCAAGGTTTGGCTCGTTACAATATCTTATGTTTAGAGTTCAAACGTTATATTTACAATAGCAAATTAAAAAAGATAGTACCTACACGAAACGGCTTCATTCGACATCTTAAATTGGCTTTTGAAATTATTGATCAAACAACGAGAAATGAAAACAAAAAAGATAATTGGGCAATTGTTGGCAGACTGGTGCAGGATCATTAAAGAGACATTTCAGAATTTTTTGTCATAAATTTTACTTTTATTTTTATTTGAAAGAGCATATTTCCTTATGAAAATTCTGAAAATTTCAAGCCAAAAAATTGCACCGTTTTCGAGATATTTATATGTTTGTGTTAAAATTGAACAAATTGTTGTGGACAACAGTTCAGATTTATATGCAATTTATCGATTATGTCTCAACTTTACACGCGTGTTTCTCGCTTATTGGCAACAACTTAAAAAAACTGATAGTATTTATACTCATTAGAATAACCAATCTTGGCATCTAGACATACTTTAGAAAATTGAAATCGGAATGAAATGTCCCTTTAAGTGTTAAAAGTGAAAACTATTAATTTATAACATGCTTTAAAAGTTTCTACTTTTTCTTTGGTTCATTTCATTTTCTTTCAATGAACTTTATTTTTTGAATTTTACATAAACTCTTGAATTGTTTGATACATATACATGTGCATGATGTAATCTATGAATTTACAGATGACTGTATATTTCGAGTATAACACACAACTCCAAAAGCTCAAAATCAAAGAGAACGTAGAGATAATGAAAGAAAACAACGTTTAACAGTTTTAAACATTTGTTTTTATCTGTGATTGACAATGTAGCACCTGTGAAACAAATTAGAATCAAACAAAGGACTGAACCATGGATGGACTCTGATATTTTTGAAACTATGAAGGAAAGAGACAAAGCTTTTCATAAATTTAGAAACCAGAAATCTGAGGATAACTTTAACACTTTTAAATTGTTGAGAAATAAAGTTCAGATTCTTGTTGAATGTGCTAAGAAGGAATATTTTTCTAATACAGTTGAACAGAACAAAAATGATTCTAAGTATCTTTGGAAAACTTTGAAAAATCTTGGTCTACCTTCTAAGAAAGGATCTTCTATGTCTAGTGGAAATGTTTGTTTAAATATTGATGGTGAAGTTTGCTTTGATAAGAAAGTAATTGCTGAAACTTTTAATAATTTCTACACAACTGTAGCATGCAAACTTGTTGAAAAGTTACCTGTAGGTCTTAACAAATATGGAAAGAATTTTGTTGATTCTTTTTACAGAAACAAACATATTTTTCCTGATAGTTGCTCCTTTTCATTAGTGTCTGAGAGTAAAGTACTTAAATATATAAATTCATTGGGTATTAATAAGGCAACTGGCTTAGATGGTATACCTTCCAGGTTTGTCAAGGATGGGTCTCTGGTAATTGTTGGTCCCCTTACTCACATCATTAATCTGTCACTTGTACAAGGTATTGTACCTGATGACCTTAAGTCAGCAAGAGTTGTACCCCTATTTAAGAAAAATGATAAGCTAGCTGTTGGTAATTACAGGCCCGTCTCCATTCTAAATATAGTATCTAAAATTCTTGAGAGGGTTGTGTACGACCAGGTCGAGTCCTATTTCAAAAACAGAAACTTGATATATGAATTTCAATCCGGTTTCAGGAAAGGTTTTTCTACAGATACTTGTTTGATACATTTGACAGATTACATCAAAAGGGAGAATGATAGAGGTAATGTGGTTGGCATGGTACTTTTAGATTTACAGAAGGCCTTTGATACCGTCGACCATGCAATCCTTTTAATGAAACTTCACTCGTCCGGTCTTAGTAAAGACATCATTAGATGGTTCAGGTCTTACCTGTCTGATAGACAACAACTGGTCGATGTCTCAGGCACTTATTCATCCACAGCAAATGTGACATGCGGTGTGCCCCAGGGGTCTATTCTTGGTCCTTTGCTTTTTTTAGCATATGTTAATGACATGTCAGGTGTAGTACACAATAAGTTACTTTTATATGCTGATGATTCAGCCATATTAGTCTCTGGCAAAGATATTGTTACTGTCGAAAAGACCTTGTCAGATGATCTTCAAACTGTTAGTCACTGGCTTGTAGACAACAAGCTCTCCCTTCATTTAGGAAAGACTGAATCCATAGTGTTTGGGTCAAAACATAGGCTAAGGTCACATTCCAGTCTTAATATATCCTGTAATGATACTCAAATCACACCTGCATCTTCAGTCAAGTACCTTGGTATAACCATCGACCAATTTTTGTCTTTTAACTGTATGGCTGAGTCAATTATTAAGAAAGCCAATGCAAGGCTAAAATTTTTGTATCGCAAGAAAGATTACCTTACCCAGCATACTAAGAAATTACTTGTTATGTCCCTTATCCAATGTCATTATGATTATGCATGCTCCGTTTGGTACAGTGGTCTTACCCAGTCTTTAAAACACAAATTGCAGGTCACTCAGAACAAGTTGGTCAGATTTATACTGAACCTTGATCCAAGAGCTCATGTTGGTAAACAACAGTTTGAAACCCTTAATTGGCTACCTGTTAACAAAAGAGTTGAACAAATTATGCTGTGTCATGTCTTTAAGGTTAAGCATAACCTTGCCCCGGATTATATGGACTATTTTCTTACTCCACAAATCACTGTACACTCATACAACACAAGGCTTAGCCGGAAAGGTGGTTTTAGTCTTCCCAAGGTCAAAGGGGCTGGAAGTAAGTCCTTTAGTTTTATAGGTGCTAAGTTGTGGAACGATCTGCCCGCTAACCTTACTAATATCACCAAGTATCAGTCTTTCAAGGTTGCCATCAAAGGCCATTTTCTTAGCAGTATGTCCTCTTAAACATATTTTTTTATGTTTGTTTAAATCATTTGCTGATTCTTTATTAGGCATAGGTTACATAATGAAATTTGTTTTAATAAATATAGCATATATGATAGTAGGAGATTAGAACATGTACGTTCATTTTACTAACTATAACATGGTAAAGACTGTCTTTCAATTATTATTGTGATTCTAATGTGATAATTCGTCTTTCAGCAAGCAATCTGTGATAATACATAACATTGTGTCTGTTAAATTATGTGCTGTACTGTGATATTTATTGTTATAGGTTACTTAAAGTTGATTAAACTGTAATTGCCTCTCTGGTTCATGCCACCTGCAGCAAGGACCGCAATGGAAATAAGAGCTTGCTCTTTATTGTGTCATCCTTGGTGTATGGAGCATGTCATGGTTCTTTTAAGTAATCTATAATATCTTATCTTTAAACTGTGTATATGAATATGACCTTTTTTACCTCATGATCCATTATATGTGACTTATGCCGAAATAAAATTATTATTATTATTATTATTATTATTATTACCGTTTTTTCTTGTGCTATTTCTATGATTTCTAAGATGGTTTCATGTGTCCTTATAACCAAAATACATGTATGTTCTATACAGTCATCTGAGATCAAACGAAAATATATTTACAATAATGATCTTGTTAAAGTATTATGTATAACCATGCATATGATGTAATAATTTGAATAATAAAGTTAAAAAAAAATGCTCGGACGTCATCAACAAGTCAACATGAGTACTTATAGAATAGAAAACCCGTCGACTGTAGCGATTGGTCATGTCTTCCCCCTTTTTAAGCTATCTGTTGGTTTGCTTTACAAGAAGAAACTATAGAAAAGAGATAATGTAATAATGATTCCAAAACTTTAATTCATTTTTGTATTTATAAAATCCCCTCCCTTTTTAACCAGATGATTTGATTGAGCTCAAAAACCTCGTTTCTACATCTTGCTTAAGCTGTAGTAACGGAGTTTTGGACGAAAAGCATTGAGAAAAAATGTATACCACGCCCCTCTCAGAGGCATAAGGCCAGGATTGGCGGACAGAAAAATATTACCAGGTAGTCTTTTAACCCTTTTCCAAAATGAGACATTTTTTTCAATTACAAAGTTGATACAGACCACTAAATCTATGCTGATAAAACTGCAAAGCGTGTACATTTCAGCACATAACATTCTCGTGGAAAAAGAAAGAATCGTCAGCACTTCCTCTATTTCTCGAGATAATTTCTCAATTTGATTTTGGTAAAAAGAATGTCAGGTTTGGGAAAACGTATGGGAGAAGGGTTCACGGCAAAATCATTTACAATATCGTATGTTATGATAATTCTATCTATCAATTATATACTGCCTAACTCCCCTTTCGGGTTTTACTGGCAGGTTGAACAGAACAATGAAGATATAATATCGTTGCTTTTCTGGAATAAGAGTAATTTTGACAGAGAGGGAAAGTGCTTGAAAATAACTAGATAAGCTAAGAGGTATGCCATTTTAATTTAACCTTTTCCCTGAAATATCTCTTTTATGGCGTACAAAACCAAAATATATGTATGAGAATGCATTGAGAAAAAAGGAATAACATGTACTAGAATTATTTTGACCGAAGGTACAATTCAGTCAAGATATTATGGCATATATTTTCAAGTTTTACCCATGTAAATAATAAAAAAAGGTTTTCATAATCTAAAAACAAGTTTGCATGTTTTATTTCGAATCTTTAAAGTGTTTCTTCACATACAAAATTGAAGTTGTTATGGTTTGATATGGTGTTGTTTACATGAGTATTTGTTTTAACCCATTCCTACATATTGACGCTTTTTGACGCCCCACAAGATGAAGACTTTTGAAAACATGGTGGGAAATGAAGAAATTGCTCGTGAAAAGCAATTTCTTCATTTCCCACCATGTTTTCTACCAAAAAGACAAAAAAGTAAAAATTCATGCTCTTGAAATTGTCGTCTGCTTCTTGTTTGCATTAGGACACGTCTAAAATTTTACCGTCTGGTAATGGGTTCAATATGTGCCATACAATAATAATATCCTGACAAAAATACTTATAACGAAATGGATTTTTATCGAATGCTTAGATTTGCCCCTTTGCAAAAACCAGGCTCTACACCTACAAGAATTTAAAGCTGTTTCACAAATACGATAGGGCAGCGGCGGATCCAGGATTTCTTTGAGGGGGGTTCGTTTTTACAAAAAGGGGGGTTCGTTTTACAAGTATTACACACTTTTGACTGGATTCCTGCATGAAAATGAAAGAATCAGGCTACAGAGGGGGGTTCGTTTGACCCCCCGAACCCCCCCCCCCTGGATCCGCCACTGTAGGGTATCAAAAGTATTGAGCGTCGCATAGTAAGAACCACACATCGTTATTTAAACTACTGTATGTGTATATTTTCGCGGAGTGGAATTTTTGCAGAAGGGCCTCATTTGAGAGTTTAGAAAATGATATTCGCGCAACTTTGAATTCGTGGGGAGTCAAAATAAGAATTCTTAAATTCGCGCACAACAAAATAAAAGTAAACACGGGAGAAAAAACTCTTCCTTTTTTAGTATCTTAAACACACACTATAAATAGAATAGATAAAATGCAGATTGTTCGGTTTTAGTTCAGTTGATACCCAATATACACGTATATCTCATAGGTTTACAGGTATTGTGATACAAATAGCTGGCTCTACTTATAAAAACATCTATTTCTACCAGAAAGTCTTGGCACTATCATGTCTCTTTGTTTCTTGAAATATATGGTAGGAAACATATAACGCTGGTGGGGAGTCAAAACCTCGTAACTACAGCTTGAATAAGCTGGAGTTACGAGGTTTTGACTCCCCACCGACGATAAGATCATATTAACAGTTAATAAAAATGATTGCTATATAAAATCTTTTGGTTCTTTTTGTTTTAAAAAAGGGAGGAGAAAAGGAAAACACTAACAGTAAGGTAGAGATTTCCAATATATTCCTCCTCTCAGCAAATTGTAAGCATTTTCATGCATGGTTATCATTGTCTTTTTTTCTTTTTTTAACAACATGATCACGGTGGGTAGCCCACGTGACTTTTGGAAAGCGTCCACACGGAAAAACCGTCCGCTTCAAGGTATGTTTTGTCTAATTTCTCGATGTTTGTCTATTATTTGTCGATCTTTTTTTAGATGTTTTGTCCAGTCGAATTCTTGTCCTGTCGGTAATTAGTCGTGTCGATGATTTGTCTGTCGATGATCTGTCGCGCTCCCTTGATTTTGATGAGATTAAGTGCATGGAACGCGCCTTTGAGAGGGCTATTCCCGGCTCCAGCTCACCTTGCTTCAAATCCAGTGGTTTCTTCAAACGTTCGAGCCAAAGTATTTGTAAGAGCAAAACGAAAGTGGGAAGCGTTCACGTGCACCGACAAAAACTTTCGCTTGAATGTTTGAAGAAACCACGCGATTCGGAGCAGAGTGAGTTACAAACGGGGATAGCCCTCTCAAAAGCGCGCTCCGTGCACTTTATCTCGTCAAAATTAATAGAGTATAAGCTGAGAAATTAAACAAAACATACCTTGAAGCGGACGATTTTTTTCGGTGTTAACGCTTCTCAAAAGTCACGTGGGTTATCCACCGTGATGATATTAAAATTCAAAAGCTACAAATTAAATTCGGAAATGGTGATCAATACATGTCTGCTCTCAACTTCATACAAATGCAAGTTGAAAAAATAGCCAAGCATTGAAAACTAAAAATACACAATGACTTGAAAACATTGGGAGAATAGAAAAATCTGCTGATAGTCAGCAATTTCTAATTTTCCCTCAATTACCTGTTTAATGCCATATTCATATCTGATTTGTCATCAATCAAACAATGCGATGTCCGATGTAGTGTTAATTTGTTAGAATGGTTTCACAGTTTTATTGCTTAATTAGCCAAGATCTCTCGCCACCTTGTTTGTTCGACAAGTCACACATTTATACATAACATAACATAATTTTATTGGCATATATAACAAATTACATGTTTTTGCCAAACACAAAATTATACAAACATAGAATGTGGTCCCTTAACATTCATACATTTGCAAGGAGGTGCATAATATAGAAAACGTTTTAACCATAATCTGGTAAAACGGGAACAGGTTATCAATTTCCCCTCTGTAGAAATAGTGAAAGGAAAAATGAAAAGCGTGAAGCTTTTCGTTTTTTCATACGCTATCTCTTACTTTAAAACACGTGTGAAATTATTTCTTTGGAGTAACAAATAAACAAAGAACATTCTAAGAGGTATATAGTACCTTTCAAAAGATATTGAATCTATTTTCAAGATTTCGTCGCTTTTCTACCAAAACCCCGCATCCGCAGTTTGTTTAAAGCTGCAGATACGTGGTTTTCGAGGAAAAGCAGCGACATATAAAACTGAAAAGAATGTAACACGGCTGAACAAAAGCTGTTGAGAACATCGAATTTGACATATTGTCGATACTAAGAAGCTTTGAAACACTTATTTAAAACTATTATCCATTGCTCAGAAATTGTTGTCTCAACCTGACAGCTTCATATAAGTATTTACTCAATTTGTTCTGCAAAGTGTTTGAGTTATTTTGCATCAGTGCAAAAAATTTATTTATAGTTGGCCACTGGCAGTAATACTTAGGAAGATGTTTTAATCTTATATCCCTGTACGCTGGACAAACTAAGATGAAATGATATTCTGATTCAGTTTTCTTCATGTTACATGCTATACAAACTCTATCATTAACTTCAATGTTAGAATGTCTACCCGTTTCTATTGCCAACGAGTGGCCGGATATTCTAAATTGTGTATAAAGTATTCTGTATTTCGGGTTGACAATATTTCCTTGAGTTATTTATAGAAGCAAACCACGATTGTTTAAAATTATCAAGGATTCTTCGTTTTATACTTTCATAGTGTATCGGTGCTGTCAGTTGATTTATCCAGATATGAGATAAGCCTAAATTTTCTAATTCTATTTTAAGTAGATATGCCCAATTTCTCCTACGATATGAATTATTTGCGTCACAGTCTTGTTTCAATAAGGAATAGATTTTATATTGCAGGGATGATCTATGTGATAAAAGCTTTATCCAATACTTGAAGATAATTAACTTTCTATAGATAAATAGGGGAAAACGACCAAGCTCACCATAGAGACCATCTAGACTTGTAGACTTTCTTACGCATAAAACTTGACGACAGAACTTAGTGTGAATGTATTCCACATCTTTAGCCTCGTGAAAACCCCATACGGCTCCGGCATAATTCAATACAGATCCTACTAGCGAATCAAATAATTTACACTTGGTGCATATTGGTAGAGTAACATTATGAAAAATTCTAAAAAGTTTATGTAGGGAGAATGATGCATATTCTGAAATGTTTTTCTGTGTACGGACCCAATTACCGTTTTTATACAAAATTATCCCTAGATAACAAAATGATGAAACGTTTTCAAGACGTTCACCTTTAAGAAAGATATCTGGACATTGTGAAGCTTTATTCTCAAACACCATTAGTTTTGTCTTCGTTGCATTAATCTTAAGTTTCCATGTATCACAGTAGTTACTTATCTGATCTAATAAAGACTGCAGTATTTCTGGACTCAACGCGAAAACACAAGCATCATCAGCATAGAGCAATATAAAAAGTTTGACGTCATCGATCGTTAGAATGTAATCATCACCTGGATTTATGCTTCTAGTCAAATCATTAATAAACAACATGAACATCAAAGGTGAGCAAGGGTCCCCTTGTTTCAAACCGCTCGACGAGTCGATGAATTCTGAAAAGTTGTTATTGAAACGAATACAAGATTTAACATTCATGTACATAGCTTTTAATATGTCAACCATCTTAGTAGAGACGTCTTCATTTATAAGTTTAAGCCATAATAAGTTTCTGTCGATTTTATCGAAAGCTTTTTCGAAATCTATAAAAACGCAATAGAGCTTTTTATTTGAACTTAATAATTTTGAGATTATTCCATGTAATGTGAATATACAATCAACAGTCGATTTTCCTTTTTGAAAGCCAAATTGTTCGTGCGAAATCTTAGAATGTTTACATGACCACTTATTTATTCGATTCAGTAAAACGTGTGAAAATATTTTAGACATAATATTAATAAGAGTAATTCCCCTGTAGTTGTTAGTGTTTTTTCTATCACCTTTACCTTTATAAATTGGCACTATCATGCCCTCTGCCCATTGCTGTGGGTAGTTTCCAGATTCAAAGATTTGATTAAATAAAGAAACGATGATAGGCAATAAAGTATCATGCAACAATTTGAAAATTTCAGGCAATAGTTTATCAATCCCTGCGCTTTTATTGTTTTTTAAACAACTTTGTATAACAAAGCTTACTTCTACAGGGCTAATGTCTGCATCTAAATCGGGATCTACATTATAAGTGTCATTACAAACAGGCGAATCATCCAAAGTTTGGCTTGAATCAAACAATCCTGAAAAATGTTGATAAAATTCATCTATATTTAATTCTGTTTCCGAGTTATCGGTTGTTTTATGTTTAGAGTTAATTTCCCGCCAAAAATCTTTCGGTTTGCTCTTTGCTAAACGACAAATACGTTTCCCTTCTTGTATTCTAAATGATCTTATTGCGGCCTTTTTTACCTTGTTGTATTTCGTCCGTTGATTTACATAATTTAAACGGTTTACTTCTGTTTTACATTTTATGTATTTATTTCTTAATTGTGAAAAAATCTTTTTCTCTTTTTTACATGTTGCATTGAACCATGGCTGATAGTTTATCATATTTTTGTCCCGTCGAGGTTTAACATTTTTGTTCATAATTTGTTCTAATTTACTTTGTAAAAATAGCGTTAAATCATTCGTCGTATTCTCAATGTTGGCATCGCATAGATTGGATTGCAAATTATTCAAATAGTCTCTCTCGTTTTCGATTAAATTTTTAAGCAAAAATGATTTTTCTGTGTCCCAAACAATTTTATTGTTTGTGCTACCTTTTTCAGTTTTCGTAGATTTATTTTGAGTGTATTTTTTGGTTAAATTGATTTCTAATGGTGCATGATCTGAAAATTCATTAAAAGGCAATATACAATCAAAGTACTGAAAGTACTGTTGGAAAGCAAATTTGCTGGTTATGTCTAAAGGCCTTTCTAGTTGTTAGCAACATGAATTACACGGAGTTGGATAAAAGTAATTAATTGAATTTGATTCTTTAGAAAGTTACAAAATACAAATTATGAAAGGATAATGTCTGTTCCATATCAGCACAATATACTGAAAAAAAGAGAAAACTTTACGCTGCAAGATTTCTTGTTTCTGAAAAAGTATCGAACTAAAAGCCTGATTTTATTTTTACAATATTTCCATGGCATTCGGCAATCGTTTTGTCGAAGTTTCATTGCCTTGTCTCCTTTAATGTCAGAGTTACGGCCCTTAATGCATTTACAGCTAATTTCATCTGATGCCACATACGCGCGATAAACGATTCATTATTTTTACGGAATTGGTCATATCCGGGTTGCCAAAAAACCCACAAAACATCTCTCTTATCACTTGTAGCAAGCTCTAAAATAAAGGTCTAATCTGTCAATTTTGTGAATTACCCCCCTTTGACATAAACAAATAGGGAATTTAAAATGTTTGATATTCATAAATTGCACACATGAAAAACGGACCCCTGTCACACTTAAAGGGTCCGTTTTTCATCCCCATAATTAAGATCAACAAAACGTTTAGTGTTTGGCACAACCAAGTCAATGAACGATGCGAAGCACATTCATTTGATTTCTTTACTTGTTGAATTTAGAAGAAATATGACAAGCAATGTATGTGTAAAGTTTTAACTTTTGTTCAGTATACTATGGTAGGTTCTATAAAGTTTCTATGGAAAATCCAATTGCCGAAAACATAGTGCTGTTTTAATTCATTTCGGGCACTAATTTTCAATAAAATGTTATAAGGAAATGATGTAGAAAGCAAGAAATTGGAAGGCATGTGGTCTTGGGTCCTCTCCAAACAGGGACTGGGAAAGCAGAGCCTCCTATCCGGGGGCCGAATTCTCCCAGCCGAAAACGACTATAAGGCATTCTAGCACTCTATATGTTCTCCTATACCCAATGTCATGTTCTGAAGTAGGTTTTCTTGTATAATAGACTAGTGCGACAGGTCACGGTTCATAAATCTATTTGATGTATGACGTGAACTTTTGCAAAATTCGGTACAATGGACAAGTTTCCACTAAGACCCCCCCCCCCCCACACACACACACAACAGCCTCCGGAAGTCGTCCTTACAGGCAAAAGGCGAAATTTTTAAACTGGGAACGGTTGACTGTAAATCAAATAAAATAACCGGCTATCCGGCTATCAACGAATTCATTCAATTTCATAGTTTTTGTTCCACTTAAAACTTCTCTTTATCACTGTATATTGAATGCACGTGCGCTTAATCGCTGTATATTGAATGCACGTGCGTCGTCATCGATTTCTCCGCATTTTTTGGGAGCCTCGTTTTGAAAATGTCGATTTGTTACTATTTTTAGTAACAATTCACATGTATACAATGTTAATTTCCCATAAACCCATTGTTTGCCTCCGGAAGTTAATGAGAGTCTTCTCTGATGAAAATTCGCTCTTCGATTTTGAGATGTCGCTATTTACATCAGAGCGCTGTCCAATTCAAAAACAAAAGAAAATTCCGACACAAGTTATGTCGCTGTGTCGGAATTTTCTTTTGTGTTTGACTGGGACAGCGTTCCGTTGTAAATAGCGACATCCAAGTATCATCGAGCGAATTTTCATCAGAGAAGTCTCGGATTACCGGAAGTGTTCTGCGGGTACGGACTAAAACATAAATGAAAGGAGTCTATACCCTAATTAGAATGCATTTGATCTCTGAAAACTACATGTCTTACTTGCTAAAACATGTGTTCCGTAACTACTTTATCCCTTTCCCAAATAAGACCGGGTTTGACAGCCCGTAAAGAAAATGTTCGGGGGAATATTGGGATGAAAGAAGAAACTGCTGATAATCAGAATTTTCTACTTTAACCTTGATATTGTCTTTGGTATTATCTACAAATAGTTCTAATTTTATCTAGGTATATACCAATTTTGTCGTCTGCTACGGCTTTTTTTTTATTTTGACCAATCTGAAATGTTTCTATTTGGGAAATGGTTAACATACCAACAATGTAAATTGATTTGATTCTATGCCTATTCATCTAGATCTATATCTATAGATTAAAAAGTTAACACCGTTTTTTAAACCAAGTGGTGAAAGGATTGCTAGTCTGATTTCTATGCATTTTGAGCATATCATCACATATTCTGGTTTCCCAGATTTCTACTTTCGCTTTGAAATGCCTAGCTACACGCGAATACTAGCAAGGCCTATTAGACAAGATGTCTATGTCATTAACCTTAAAATGCCCACTTAGTTGATCAATCAATTATTGTGAACGCGATTAAATGCATGGCTTATCGAAAATCATTGTTTAGTTTCGGACATCAAAACGTGTAAGAATTTGGGCATAGAAAGATTCTAAAAATAGACGTGTCCTAGTTCCTATTTTTAGCGCTTGAAGTGGGTCGCATATTTCATAGTTCAGTAAACTTGACTGACCCATTTTCAACGAAAGATATTGGACTGGCTATTGAACCGTAATGAAAGCAAATTACTACGTGATCGTTTCTCCTCTTTTAACACATGTTTAATTGAATGTTTTATCATCGGTCACACAATTGAATATCTTATGTACAACTATAGAATTCAGTATTGAATATTCGAAAGGTTGTTCTTGTCATTGATCTTTGCTTTTGATAGAACTATTTATAGTGAGGAGGACCGGGAGATGTTGTGTGGTATGCAGAGAATGTAAAAGTGCAGAGAATCACGACTGCAATGAAAAGCAAATTTTGCAAATTTGCTTTCCAAAAACCCTCTAGTACATCAGTACTCAATCCCTCAATCAACAAATAATCTACAACACTTTGGCCCTGGAATGAGGCGTAAGTAAAATCACCCGGTTCTAATCTCCCATTGGCTATAAAAAGGCCCGCGCTTTGACACAGCTGAATGAGTTTACGACCGTGGGAATCAATTACGTCATCACTACTACTACGATCGCGCGACACGTGGAAAACCGGGCTAGTGACCGAGTCATCTATAAATACAGGGTTCATTAAAATATCGGAATTTGAATTTCCGCAGCGACTATTAAAGTCTCCCGCTACAAAAACCTTACCCCTTTGCTGGTAACGGCCTATTTGACTTTCTAGTTCTTCGAAATGATCAAAATGCGGTAAACTTTGATGGCGTTTTTTTGAATTAACATCCGGTAAATAGACAAAACATATATAGACATCTTCGTCATGCCCCGTATATTGTTTACAAATTTTGACCCATATAAAGCTGTCATTTGCTGAGTCATCAATTTTTACATACTTTTCTAAGCCTGATTTGACATAAAGAGACATCCTCCACTTTGACGACCCCTTTTTGATTTGCTTAGTTTTTTGCCATAAATATGATAATCGACAAAACCATTTACTTGTAGATTATAAACGTCATCCTTTTTTAACCATGTTTCACAAAATAGGAGCACATCATATTGATCAATTAAATCAAAAAAATCAAGATCGCCAAGTTTACGTTTCAGGCCAAAAACGTTCCAGCAAAGTACATCTAAACTACTCTCCTCCTGACATCCCTAGCCTTTATATTCCTCGCCCTCGATGTACAGTTTATCCCTTACTAACTTCACAGTTTTTCCCTTTTCCTCCTCTTGTTTCATAATGGGATAGAGTTTCTTCCTTCTCTCCATCACTTCTCGAGGCCACTGTTGTCTGACAGACTGGTTACCTGCCTTTAGCTCCTTACTTAATTCAAACCCTTTTTGCCTAATTGTCTCTCTATCTTGGTATTTATGAAATTTCACCACAACTGGTCTCGTTGTACCAACCTTTTTCGGCCCCATCCTATGAGCCCTGTCGATCTGCAACTCGTCTGTGAATGTGTCATCTAGATGTAGCTTCTCTCTACAGAAATCTTTGACCAGATCGTGACAATTTTCATGCTCGTTTTCATCTAAGCCCATAAATAGCAAGTTTTCCCTCATAGACCTACTTTCTAAATCAATGATTTTGCTGTTCAATTTTTCCTTTTCTTCATTTAATTGCTTTGTCATGTTTTCTAGATTATCACAATGTTTTGCCATATAGTCTAGCTTCTTCTGTGCACCTTTGATCTCACCTTTACTCTTTTCTACCTCACTTTTTATGAAATCACAGGAATTTTCAACATCTTGTACCCTTTTGTCCATGGATTTCAATTTACCTTCTAGTTGGCTCATTCTGCTGTCAATTCTGTCTATCTTTGTATCCATACTAGTTATAGTCAATTTCATGCCTTTTATCTCGTTAATTAATTCTTCTGCCCATTCTGGTTTTGAGGAGAAATTCTGGTTATATGAAGGATAATTCTGCATAACGGGTGTTTGACACATGTACATTGGCGATATTTGACCCTGTTGACCCGGATTGTGGACATTCGCCGGCGAGTTCATTTGAGCATTCATAGGGGTGTTGGTAAATTGTGCATTAGCCATCATTTGTGCATTCTGTCGTTGCTGCATTGTAATGTCACTGTAGAACTGACCTGTTTTTTGTACAGCTTCCTTACACTTGGACTTCTTATTGACCACGCCCCCTTTGTTGTCCTTCTTCAAACCGGTTTTACCACTATTATCTAGAGGTGAATTTGCCTTTCTTTTACCTTTCTTCTTTTCCTGGTAAGTTTTACCCTTGTCATCCTCCTTCGGCGGCATTTAAGCATTGTTGTTTGCATTCCACCCTTCAGAAGTCCATTCTAATCGAGGTTTATGTCGTATTTTCGAAAAAAAACTCGAGAGGTAAACAAACGACACGTCTCATATCAAGGGAGACCACCACTAACCACCTTATACATGTACGAACTGACAGTATATTCAGGTAGGCCTATGGTTAATTAACCCTTTCGCTGCCAGAGCATTATTGGAAAATAGCAATGAACTTTGTACTAAAAATAAACATGGTTTACTGTTATGTATTGGTAATCCGTCGCCGCTGTTATAAAATCTTGTAACTACGGCTTGAATCAATGATTAATACGAAAATATTATTGAATGTCCGAATTTACGTCACAGTTTACTTGACAAAATCGTTCCCTATTGATCCGTATTTGCTGAGATTTTTTTCAAGAAATAATACAATGACACTTCCGTTAGAAAACAAATTATGGGTAAAATACTGTTCAATAAAAGCATATAAAACCTAATAGTTTCTGAAAGATAATTGAAAATGTTATTCAGTGAAAGTATGTTTTAGTAAATTTTGAGTCACATAATGTTACATTTTGATATCTTGAACTTTGACAACTAAAAAATGACCGAATTTTGAAAACCATACTATCAGCTCAAACTTTTTTTTTACTTTCTCCATCTAAATCCAACTAAATTTCCCTGTTAAAACCACTACAATCGTCCGTCGACACATCTAATAATGTCAATACAACCCCCTCAATTGTACATAATATGTAATTTGAGCTTTCTAGACGCATTTTCACTTTTTACAACACTCTTGAGTGTGATCGCAGTCCGCCATCTTGTTTGAATTTCAGTAAATAAAGTCAAAATCCCAATTTTGAAGCTGTATTAAGGTGATTTGAATACATATTTTGTATTTTTAGATGATGTAGATCAAAGATAAATTATCATTGGTCAAACATTCAGTCACGTGACGACTCCATCTACACTGGTGGTGAACTAAAACAATTTTCGCTACAACAAGGTATAAATATTTCGCATTTAAATGTGAGTTTATAGATTTCTTTTCTAATGACAATTAACTTGTTCTAAAAACAGACCGGGTTTGCCGTTTTATATGAACAAACTGTCGGTGTTGTTATAAAATCTCGTAACTACGGCTTCGATAAAGCCGTAGTTACGAGATTTTACAACAACACCGACGGAATATATTGATCGCGAAAAAACGTCCCTCGCTTTGGCCGAGTTCCCCACCAGTGATCTTAGTATACAAAAAAATATCGTAGGTTTTCCGGGTGACCTCTCGTGACGGGTATATCTATATCATTTTTATATGACATGTTTATATGACGGGAATACCCGTCATGGTGCAGCAAAAGGGTAATAAACATACATTTTCCATTTATGCAAAAAAAAAAAAAAAAAAAAAAAAACACTGTTAATGAAACACACGGTGGGTAACCCACGTGACTTTTGGGAAGCGTTAACACCGAAAAAATCGTCCGCTTCAAGGTATGTTTTGTTTAATTTCTCAGCTTATACTCTATTGTTTTGGATGAGATAAAGTGCACGGAACGCGCCTTTGAGAGGGCTATTCCCGGCTCTAACTCACTCTGCTCCAAATCCAGTGGTTTCTTCAAACATTCGAGCCAAACTATTTGTAAGTGCAAAACGAAAGTGGGAAGCGTTCACATACACCGAAAAAAAACTTTCGCTTGAATGTTTGAAGAAACCACGGGATTCGGAGGAGCAGAGTGAGTTACAAACGGGAATAGCCCAATCAAATGCGCGTTCCGTGCACTTTATCTTGTCAAAATCAACAGAGGATATGCTGAGAAATTAAACAAAACATACAGTCGAAATTGTTGTATGCAGCCAGCCAAGGGACACACCAAAATTGGCTGCATACGACAGCTGGCTGCTTAACACAGAAAAAAATATTCTGAAGGCTGAATGTAAATGTCTACTTGTATGACTGGCCATATTAATATGAAGAAGAAGCAAGTGTTGTAAAGGAAAAAGGGTACAATTTTATATGACATTTAACTGTTTATCACACCTTTTCATGGTTTATGCACATAATTAGGCAAATTGCCAGATGTGTTATCATTATTTCACACATTGCCTGCCACAAATTAGCTGTGCATGGCTGCTCAAGGGGATGTAGGTAAAGACGAGGGGTTAGTGCAAAACTATTGTAACAACATTTTGGAAAATTTTACAGGAGAGGGAAAAAACTTCATAACTTTTTTAAAATTTAATGTAATTACTAAATATTTCTACAGGAAGTGTATTGGAACATAAGAATTTCAATCAATATATTTATTTCAACAAAACTTTTGAAAATTTGCTTTTGTTGAACTTTTTTGACTTACAATAGTTTTGCACCAAAAATGTTAATAGTATGCACAAAATGTTGGTGCAAAACTATTGTGACATTCGATTTCAGCTATTTGCTGTAAATACATAAGTGCAAAACTGATGAAATACGACTTATATTTAACACCTTATTATGTGAAGCATAAAAAGGTGAAGAGAATATTGTTGTCTGTATGTCTGTTCATCTGTCTGTCTGTGGACTTAATCATAAAAACTTAACAAATTGTTTTTTCTTTGTCAATCTTTGAAAGTATTAAACTTGTAAAATTTTAATCTATATACGGGTAGTTTTTATGCTCCCTGAAAAAATCAGGGAGCATGTAGTCGTCACCCTGTCATTCAGTGCTGTCTGTCTGTCCGTCCGTCCGTCCGTCCTTCTGTTCATGCGTTCTTCCGTTAATTTGTCCATCCTTCTGCAACTAGATCTCTGCAACCCTTTGACCAAATTTGATGAAACTTCATTTATGAACTCCCTGGAATATTTTCAGGAAAGCATAAATTTTCATTTATCAATTTAAAACTGCATCATGGAAAAAGGGGCCTTAACCCTTTCCCAAACAAGACCTGGTTTTGACGTCCCAAACAGAAAAGGCTTGGGAAAACATTGAAACAAAAGAAGAAACTGCTGACAACCAGCAGTTTCTCCTTTTGTCTCAATATTTTCTGTGCCATATTTTACACAAATCCTATCTTTAATAACATCCATTTTATCATTTGTGGCAATTATGGAAGTGGATCATCCTAAAATTTTGACGTTTGGGAAAGGGTTAATGTAGAAATTAATTTTTCTCTAATTTCTTTCATCTAGTGATCAGAAGTCAATGGAAATTTGTATTTAAGTGACAAATGAGATGTTCTAGACCATACATTATTCTAATCTAAAGACAAAAAACTTTTCATGGAAAAAGGGGGCTCATGCAATGTATGAAAGTTTTGCATCTTTTTCTGTCAGTCTGCCCGAAGCAAATTCTCCACAACCCTTCGACCACATTGGATGAAACTTCAATACAAGAGGACCATGATGGTCCTTAATCTCTCACCTGAACTGAGATTCACAAGGTGAGAAATGATAGCATCCTGTCCCATGATATCCAAAAGAGCATTATATTTTTCAATAGTCTTCATCCTTGTGACTACACAAACATTTTGAACATGTTTCATGAAGATAGGACAAAAATTGCATCTACATTACCAACAAGGATTTTGTCTTTAAGGCCCCTTTTCCATGACATCCAAAAGAACATTCCCATTGTCAATGGGCTTAATCCTTGTGACTAGAGAAATAATCTGACTAAATTTCATGAATATTGAGCCAAAATTATTGTCTCTATAGCGCTAACAGGGATTTTGTCATTAAGGCCCCTTTTCCCAAGCTATCCCATAGATCATTCCTATTTTCCTCAGAGTTCATTGGTGTGACTAGACAAACACAAGTTTCATGAAGATTGGACCAAAATTTTTGCCTCTAGAGTGCTAACAAGGATTTTGTCATTAAGGCCCCTTTTCCCATGATATCGACTGGAATATTCCAATTTCTTATAGGGTTTATCCTTGTGACTAAAACAAACATTCTTTTAGTTTCATGAAGACTATGCCAAAACTGTTACTTCTAGAGTGTTAACAAGATTTTGTCATAAAGGCCCCTTTTCCCATGATGTCAAAATGGAACATTTAGATTGTTGATAAGCTTTATCCTTGTGATTTGACAAATATTCTGATCAATCTTAACAAAGATTAGGCCAAAATTATGGCCTCTAAAGTGCCTACACCGATTTTGTCATTATGGCCCCTTTTCCCGTGGTATCCAAAGGAATATTCAATATTCCAATTCTCTGTGACTACACAAACATTCTGATCAATTTTTATGAACATTGGGCCAAAATTGTAGCCTGTACAATGCTAACAAGAATTTTGTCTTTTAGGCCCCTTTTCCCATGATATCAATGAGAAGGTTCCAATTATCAACAGAGTTCAACCCATATAAACCCCAAGAATCAACAACATGGGCCCTATTAAAAAATACCGTTTTGAGATGAAAAGGTTTTCCAAGTCAAAGATCAAAATGTTAGAGATCTAACTCTTAACCCCTATATAAACCCCAAGAATCAACAACACAGGGCCCTTTTTTCATTGCAAAATAATTAATTTTATAATGATTTGGTAAAGAGTTAAAGAGAATATATTAGTTGCAAAATAGAAGCAAGTCTGATTATAAATCCAAAGACTAGAGATTCAAATAGGAGAGGTTAAAGGATTTCTAAATTTCAAAATACATGTATCTTTCAATGTTTATCAAACCCTGTGATGTGGGTATTCATTTGAATGATCTAATCAAAACTATTTAAATGAGTACCAACAACAAAGGATAGCTTAAATAACAAATAGAATGTATTTACCCCCTTTTACATGCAGCTCCCAATTCTGGCCGAGTTTGTATAAACAATTCCGGCCTTTTGTTTATTTAATAGGATTAGACATTTCCCCAGTGGGGGATCAAAACCTAATAACTCCAGCTTTGTCAAGCTGTAGTTACGAGGTTTTGACTCCCACTAACCATATGTTACCTGTTTGATTTTTTAAAGAATTTTCTTAGGATTTCTAAAGTCTGACACTGCCACACCCACATTTTTTGACAAATCTTAAAATTTGTGGACAAATTACCAAAAGAGTCACTAAAAGAACATTCCTGCCAAGTTTGGTTCAAATTGGCCAAATGGTTGAATTTTAAAGAATTTTCTTACGATTTATATGCCCCGCCCTGCCACGCCCACATTCTTTGACGAATCAAAAATTTGCGAACAAGTTTTGAAAAGGGTCACCTCAGGAACATTCCTGCCAAGTTTGGCCACAATTGGCCAAATGGTTCTGGAGGAGAAGATGTTTAAAGAAATTGTGGACGAACGGATGGACGGACGGACGGACAGACGGACGGACGGACGACGGACGGTGAGCGACCACAATAGCTCACCTTGAGCACTTTGTGCTCAGGTGAGCTAATAAAATTCCTGGATACTGTCAAGAACCCCTTCTCTCTGATTCTGAATTTGAAACTGTGTCACGGGAATAAGGGCCTTAATGTAGAATTTAGTTTTTCTTTGATTTCTTTTAATCTGATAACTAGAAATAAATAAACTTCTATACTTGAGTATAGCTCATGATAAATGACCTGGCAGAGCATCTCTAGTTAACCCCCCGGTCCCACTGGCCCCAATTTGATCCCGATTGCAAAAATTTCAAAATCGGCACGAAATCAGATTACTTCGGGAGACTCGTAGTACATCCTGATTTAAATCGGCACTAAATCGGGATCAAAAATAAATCGGGACAAAAATTTCAACATGCGCAAATTTTTCTCCCAATTTTGAAAATCGCGATAAAATCGGTGCACCTCGTACTAAGTCGTAGTTGTTCGGGTTAGTTAATCAGTGTTATTCGGCGAAAGATTTGGCCTATTTGGCTATACATATTTTGGCGATAAACAACGAATAACGACGATGCACTATGAATACTCGCATTTCACGTCGATGAATTACGGCGACGGAACAAACTGGTGTTACAGGAAAATACGCCCCATCTATGGATGGGCCGAAAAAGTCGGCTCTAATTCATAGTAAATCGGCGACCCCGCTTTCTCGGCGACGCCACACACTATAATATATGTAGGCCTACAAAAAATTGTCATAGAAAAAGGGAATTATGTATGATAGTTTATTCTGATTTTGAAGGTCAAGTGAATTTTTTATGTGACAAACATTTATTCGGGGAGCATAACCTGCCTAAATGTCTGCTTTTGTAATTGATGTGCATCTTTTGATTCTAAGTCAAGGACGTATTTCATTAAATTCAAGGTCATTTCAAAGTATTTTTTTTATCGAAAACCAACAAATGACATTTCTGAATATTATCCTTTATACACCCTTTTCAACACTTAATGTACAATTTAATAACTGAACTTCCCAGAAAATACTTATATTTTCCTCTAAATTTAATTTTATATATTTAATGCAGACTAGGGCTGAAACAAGCACCTGAGTACCCGCGGGTAGGGTACAAAATTGCCACTACACGGTTACAGATTTATTATCCATTACCCAATGGTTAATTTTGTCATTAATTTTGTAATGATAATTTAATATATCTAGACAGTCAATAACTTAAGGAATTACAAAAATAGTGCACATTGTGTTGCCAAGGGTCACATTAGATAGGGGCCGGGACTCATTCTGAAATCCCCCAATGGGAACATGCAGGCAAGTTGACTCGGCCGATGTGAGTTGTTCTTTTCCTATAAAGGGATTCAGCTATCCAAATTCATGAATTATACATTTGTGCAGGTACCTGCAGTTGTTGGAATAATTATGATCTAAAAAAGCAATTTATGGAATTGCTTGAGTTTTCCGAACATAGTAACAAACATTTCATGCTTGCACAGCGACATAGAAATTATTGATATTCCAATGCTGTAATTAATTGTCTATTTTGTTCCTGATTTTCAAACACTTTGGCTGATAAAAGTATGATATATGTACTTTGATTTCTTTTTCAACTTTTATGCCATTGAAATGGAATGCTGATATAATCTTAATGCCTGAAAACTTTAAAACTATAAAGCTGTCTTTCCAGGGACAATTGATGGAACACTTTCAAATATTTTCAAAAAATGCTATGACATTGGCAAGTTGATAAGTTGCATTGGCTTAATTTGATTTCAAAAGCTGCAAACTGATGATATGTAGGCTGACATACATGTACAATATACCATTTCATATTACAAGAAGACCATGCTGGATCTTAATCGTTCACCTGAACCAAGATTATATAATCCATAGTTTCGGATCAATAAATATTTTTGACATAAAAAATTAAGACTGAAACAAACTTATGGTCACCACTCACCAACATTGTTTCTAAGTTTTTTCTTTATTGGTCACTATTTGTGATTATTTTAGTAAAAACAACAAAGTCGAAAACAGCAAATGTGTTAAATTCAAGAGCAGATAACTCAGTATGTTTTTGTCCAATTATGCTGAAATTCTGATCTCTTCAAGATATTGTAGTCTTCAACACTTTGTCCAATTTTTGTCTTGATTTGTCATATATAATCTGGTTGATAATGGTGGAGTGAAAAAAAGTCAAAAACGACAATTTTGTCAAATTCAAGGGCATATTACTGAGCAACTTCTTGTTTTGTTATGCTGAAAATCATATTCATCCAGAATCATGTGATAAGCATTATTATTTATTGTGGTTAGACTTAAAACAAAGTGGAAAACAACAAATTTGTCAAATTCAAGGGCGCATAACTCAAGACTTTCTGGCTGGATCAAGCTGAAAATCAATTTTATACGATAACCTATAGTCATCAAGATTGTAAAGAAGTTTTGTCTTGATTGGTCTATAATTGTAGATGTGACAGTGTAAATAAAGTCAAAAACAGTCAAATACGGCCATCTATCAAATTCAAGGGCACATAACTCATGACTTCCTTTTTTGATCAGTATGAAAATCAAATTCATACGAGTTCTTATAGTCACCTACATTTTGTCCAAGTTTTGTCTTGATTGGTCAAAAATTGTAGAAACTAGACAAAGACGAAAACAGTCAAAAGCGGCGTTTTGTCTAATTCAAGGGCACATAACTCATGACTTTTTGTTTTGATCAGACTGAAAATTATAATCATTCGAGATCTTATGGTCCCCAATATAGTGTCCAAGTTTTGTCTTGATTGGTTGATAATTGTAGATGCTAGAGTGTAAACAAAGTCGAAAACAGATGAGTTACAATAGTTTTGCACAAACAAATTTCTTTCAATTGAGATACAATATTTTTGAAATTCTAAATATCTTTTTAATTATACAGAATTGAAACCTAATGTTAGAACATATGATGTATTCCTTCCTAAAGATTCAGAAAATGCAAAAAAGTGAATTTCTCAAAAATAGGTAGTTACAATAGTTTTGCACTGGGCCCTCGAAGAGCAATTGGGACAATTAAAGGTGGCCACTGACCACATTAGACAGTATATTGCTATTCACAGTTACTTTAAAGAGTAAAATTGCATGGGAGGACCTGGATTGGCTGCATACGGCAGTTTGGCTGCTATACACAGGTGACCGCTAACACAGTTTTGACTGTACCTTGAAGCGGACGATTTTTAGGTGTTAACGCTTCCCAAAAGTCATGTGGGTTATCCACCGTGAAACATTGGGAGTACAAATATTTGCGCAATCATGAATTCGTAGTCGGAATGGTCTCCCGCGAGTAGGCCTATTGCGAAAATTAGAATCCCGCGAATGTTTATACACATACAGTACAACTACACATTGCTGCTCAATCTAGTTTGGCAAACACTGGTACCAGATCTATAGAAGTCAACGTCTTGGTACCCTCACTAGCCCCCCCCCCCCACACACACACCAGCAGTAGCAGTCATTTCGTCATTTCTGTGTTCTTGACTCTTTCTGCATCGTCGCGTGAATCTCATAATTCATACTTTATTTCAGGATTTAGGACTACAAGATGTCTACGAGTGTATTCGGCACACAGTGCGTACAGACTGATAATGTCCTTTGTAAGGTTACTACCTGGATCTGGAGGATTGCTCCCGTCATCTGCATCGCCGTTGGGACTTTTGGGAATACGACCAACATCGTCATTCTTCTTCGTAAAAACCTGAGATCCAAGCCTTGCTTTATCCTTATATTTGTTGCTATAGCAGATCTTATTGCCCTTTGGACAATACCTTTGGCAGACCTTTTAAAGTTTGGCTATGGTATTCGATTAGAGACGATATCTAACTTTCTATGTGTGGCTAATATTTCTGTAGGGCTAGTCTTTTCTGGCATCTCTCTCTGGATGGTTGCTATCTTTTCAATTGGCCGAATGCTGTTTATAGTCTTACCACATCAGTCCAACATCCACCTCAACCGGAGAACAAGTACTTTGGCATTTCTCGGCGTTTGTGTTGGTATAAGCATTCTAATTGGTGTACCTCTGACACAGAAAATATCTGAAGACATCACAGCAAACCAAACAACCGCAATGGATCTTGAAAATTCGACTTCATGCCTGACTCTTTCTAGTGACGACGATTCACTGGCAGGGGTCTTTCTTCCAATTGCGATCATAATAGCCACATTGGTTCCGGTGTTGATAATCGTGATCGGAAACTGTGTCCTCGTATTTAAACTCTGTCGACGACCCAACCAATCCGATGCTGATAACGCCCAGATAAACTTGCTGTTTGCTGTTTCTGGCCTCCTGCTTGCTACAATGTTACCATATGGGGTATTCTATATTACCATACAGGTCATCGAAGGACAGACGGATATAAAGGCGCCAATATTCGGATTGATACATGCTATCGTGGAAATCCTGGTAACCTGCAACTATTCTCTGAACTTTTTCATTTATCTATGGAAGAGCAGCATGTTCAAGGTGGAATTCTACAAGTTCGTCGAGGAAATTAAACCAAGAATATGTAGATGTAGATGTAGACTGGAATAAGACTACAAGTATGACTTTTCATTAGATCTAACACTTTTCCTAAAAGACAACATTTTAACTAGTCGCACTGAAAGTAGAAGACCTTTGAAATGTGACAAAAAGTTTCCCCCCGTTCATTCATAAGGCTTGATAATTAATGATTTGAAAATAAGATAACTTGCATTGCTTCTTTTATCTTTGCCTTGAGTATTGGCAAGTCTAAATAAGAAAACACTTGAGAAAGGCTTAACTTTGAACTATTGCTACAATTTAACGTGTGTACATGCTATTCATGGTTGTGACAAGACTTTTACTAGGAGAAGTAATCTGAAGGACCATTGGAAGCGTAAGCACACGTTATTTTCCTGTGATGCAGTTGAATTGACCCTCAAGTCAGTCAGAGTGCACGATGCCACAGCCGGAGTATAGCGATATAAGTGTTCTGGACATGCTTGCTGAGCTGGATGAATATAAACACGATATTGACTCTCCAGAAATAGAATACGACATAGTAGAGGAATTAGGTGTGGATGATACTTCGAACGAAAGTGTGGACCTTATTGTGGAAAACGAGGAAATGGCAAAAGAACTCTCTGAAGTAAAGACTAAATACGAAGTTCACACTGTTACTTTGACAACTACAGTATCTAAATGGAGAACTTATAGAACATAAAGACACTTACGTAATGGGGGACCAGGACTATTTCGAGTTATAAGTGATGACAAAACGTTAGATTTGGAAACATATTTTGTTGTTTTACTTGTATTTAGGGAGTGTCGTGAAGATCACAAATATTATTGTTGTTGTTGTTGTCTTTGTTAATTATAAAGTTCCTTGTTCCTGCTCCTTGTCTTTCCCACTCCTTGTCATCTCCTTACCAGTCTAAATCTACTCCTGAATATTTTTTCTCCTTGTTTACGATATGTCACAATAATCATGATATCTGTGATGTACATGATATGTATGATTATCATGACATACCATTTAGGCGGGAAAAATGTCATATTATATAAGCAAAGGTCGCCATAAACCAGAGCAGAGCTAGATTATGGTTTGAACAGTTAGTAGTTGAATTTGTACATTGTTAATAAACGATAAAACGGAGTTTAAATTGCATTGTTTTATTTCGCCGACGTAGCATGCCGTCTTCGCTGCATTACATCCACGATCTACCTAGCTAAGATTTGTAAACATTCCATTTGTCTGGCTGTGATGTTTTGGACCACGCCAGGTCAAAAGATAATGTATCCGTAGATAAATCCGTGACCGAACCATATTCCGTATTTCCGATAATGTACAAAGTAACGCGTTTCATACTTCCTTATAGACAATAAATAATGAACCCTTGAAAAATTCAAATAGATGCATTTAAGCACACACAGTACCACTCTGTCATCGAGTGTTGTTAAGTAAGATTACTCGAGTTGACGTCATGATATGGTTACGTTTGGTGAATCACGATCGTGTGACAGATGAGCCGCTTACGTCATTTAGTGTTCGTCCTAGTTTTTGGACCAAGGAAATTGCAGTATATTTGAAAGTATCGGCGCTATATTTCACATAAACGCACTGCCGGTCAGTTTATGTCACGGATATACATAGCCACGCCCCCGTTTCCTGTGCAGTTATGAACATTTTTTTGGAAAATGATGTAATTTTTGGAAAATGATGTAATTCCAGTAAGACCCGCTCGATAGTAGCTCCGGTCGAAGGCGTGGTTTGAAGAATGACAACAGAAGCGACGTTTTAATTGGTTGACGAACACTTAGTCAGATAGAGTCTGTATAGTAGATTCTACGCGACATAAACGTTCAAAGGCTACGTTTATATATCGCGTAGAATCTACTATACAGCCTCTATCTAATACTTATCCTTATGTAAGATGGCTCACATTGACGTCATCCTACGGTTACGTTAGGTTGACGTTATTCCACGATTACACATAATCCCTTTCAATATTGCCTTGGGCAAAAATGAGACTATGCCACGTCAACCCACGGCACGCCACCCGAGCCAGCTTAGATTCCACTGTGGCAGGCGAGCCAGCTTAGATTCGAGCCAGACAGCCAGATTTGGTGCGAAAATGAGCAGCCATTACATGTACTACTCGAAATGAGCCAGGATCTGGAGAAAACCGCCCGTAAAGCATTTGAGATAACCATGCTTCCATATATACTAGCCAAAAGTTGTAACCGGCCACTTCAAAAATGACGATAACTTTCTTGAAAATTATTACATTTTAACAAAATTTGATATGTGAATTTTTAAGCATAATGTACGTTGATTTCGATGATTTACCAAGTGTAATAAAGTTAAAGCTCTAAAAGCTCTAAATCTTAACAAAGCTCGAGATATTACATTTTCAACAATTCAAAGTCCACAAATGGTTAGCTGCAAACAAGACCAAGAAAAAAATGGATTATACTGTCGATTCCGTGTGTGACTTTTGACTAGAGAAGAAACAGAAATTATATGAAGCATGGTTAAATGGTGTTTAAATTCAACCGGCACAACATTTTATCTAGCAAATATGCTAGAGTATGGTCTGGTGAGGAAAACGATGCAACAAATTCTATTTTTACACATATCCAATATTTTATAGCTCGCCGACAATCCTCAGTCTATATTTAAAGCATTTTCGAAGAAAAACGTGTCTTGGATGTTGCTTTTAAGAACCATTTTTATGCATACGTAAGCTCTTTCATTTTCTTCTAGGGCCATATGCCGCGCACAATTGTCAAACATTTTCATTTTTTTCTTTGTCTATGTTGCAGCCATCCTCGGAAACCACAGCGGTCATAGCTCACGCTACATGACCCCTGGGGCACTTGGCGAGGAAAACTTTGTATTAGCCGCTCCCAAATGCCACCGTTTCATTGGTTCCATCATCATTTCATGATGGGTGAGTAGACCAATCAAACTGGCCGATACAAATCGCCAACCTCTAAACAGTGGTTACGTCAGAGGTAGGCCTACGTAATTTAATCCTGATTCAGGGTAGATAACTGCGTAGGAGATTGATAAATCCCTTCGGGTAAGTTGTCAATATGGAGGATTACTATCGTTTAGCGTGTGAAAAATTTAATGTTTCAAGTTTAAAAGACTTCAAAAGAGAAACTTTCCCTATCTTTCTATTTCAAAGCTGAATGACATATCAGCGATCTGTAATTTTTTATCTCGTTGTCGCACAAATTACATCTTATCATGAGCGCAGCCATCTTGGTTGTAATTTACAACGCATTGACTTACTTCCGGTTCCGGTTTGATGGAAGGACGTGGTTTTCTGGACAGCTGAGAAGAAAAATAGAAATCCGGTGTTATCGTGTTCAATATCTAGCGAATTCAAAAAATTTTTGTGCTAAAACTGAAATGAAATGCTATATTATCTATAGGACAAGATAATTTTTGGCAAAATTATTTTTTGGATCGTATTTTTCTGATTTTTGGATCTCAGAAATTTCGACTGATATTTCATCATATGTCGCCATATTGAAATTTTTGAAAAATCTTTTTCAAAGTTTTTTCTAAGTTTCTTTTGCAAGTGGAAATAATAAAAAACAAATATGCATAGGAATTAAATAATCAGAAACCACACGACCGTTTTTTGGTGTTAGACTGTTTCAATTTTTCTCAAATTATTAGCAAAAATATCTTGATTTTTTCTCATTTAGAGTCAAAATGTAAAAGCCGGAGGGAAGTCACGACCGTATCTGTTGCATTTTCTCTCATTTGATATTCAAGTTTCCATATTTTTTTCAGAATTTTGACTATAAATTAATCTAAAGTTTGGGAAAATGTCCAATTAGCATAATAGGTGATTTCTTTTTGAAGTCTATTTTTCAATCTTGACTGGTATTGCTTGGAGTTGGGAAGAGGGACGAGACCAAGTGCAGAATCTCAGAATACACAGATCTATACAGACAAAGGGAAGTATTCAAACCCTTTCCCATCCCTCCTGTGAAAATGTAATTGGCACTTGTTTGGTCCCCGAACCCTATTTACACTAATTACGGTGTTCCAATTATCCTATAGAATTAAGATATATCCATTATTCATATAAATTACTGAATAAAAATAAAATGTTCTCAGCATCAATAACACTAATCTTCTATGTTTCGTAAATTATCAGCGTAGTTTGATTGACTGCAATATTCTACGTCTGTAACCAAGACAGCAGATAATAAATACTCCTACAATATATTCCTATTACCGTCCTATTACCGTCCAAATCATGAATTGACACAAGGCTCACCAACAAAAAAAAAAAAAAAAAAAAAAAAAAAATAAGGAATATTGGGTAAATCCGATTGGCAACTGGTCTTCTCTGCGCACCCAATATAACCCAAAATAACCCAAAATATCCATAATAAATTTTCATATGTAAGGCTCATTTCTTTAAATATACGTCAAATAATGTGAAAAAATCCACATCTTTCTAGGAATATATAGCTTAACTGCTCTAGGAATATATAGCTTAACTATTAGGTAAAATATAAGTATGTAACTTGTTTCAATTAATTCTAATTCAGTAATTTGATGAAATTTGCTCTGATTTGACTGACTGCAGTATTTCAGAGTGAAAATCATAAATCTTAGGAATTAAAATAATCAAAAAATATGTAAAAATGTAATCTTTTACTGAAACCTGATTTTAAGGCATGGATAGTCTGGAAATAAAGAAACTAGAAGAGTTTATTGATAAACAAAGTCGTATAGCCAGAATACCAAATTACAAGCGTGTTGTCTTGTTAACAGATAGTAAAGGAAAATACCTTAAGAATCTAGAAGATAAATTGAAGCATTTTGATGCGCAGTTCATATGGTGGTGCCAGAGTGGCCGTGAGACAAGAGACGGAGTGAGATTTCTGGTAGATAATATCCATAAAATCCGTGACAACACTAGAACACTAGTGTTATTCTGGCACTTCACGTGTGACCTGACATACAAGGAGGATCAGTTTATCTACCAACGGTATCAGCACTACAGTGATGTAGAAGACCGTATAAGACCCCACCTAAACGTCTTGCGAGAAATACATCTAACGGAGGACAAAATTGATATCGGTCTACTAGAAGTACCGCCAGTGTTCACACAAGTGTGGAACAGCACTAAGGGTAGAATCACCCCTACTAACCCCAACTTGGACGCACCACTACACGAACAAGTTCAGGCCATAAATAACCTTATTCAGGAAATTAACACTGAACTTAATTACGCCTCTCCAAAATTCTATTGCGACTTTATTCATCGTAGTAGGAAAAGAAAAAGTGAGGAAGGCACAACCAAAACAAAAGAAACACTAAAGTCACTTCTTACTAAAGACGGTGTACACCCCCTTGAAGTTGTTGCACACAAGTGGCTAATTAAAATAACCCAATCCTTTTCGGAAATAGACCCACACCAATAAACAAAACCCAAAATACAACACTTATTGAATACTAATCAGTGAATCACTGTTATGATTAATTCCACAACTTTTAAAAAGTAACTTAAGTATGAAAGTTGCATAAGTGGACGTAAGATTTGATGGACTGCCATATTTCTTATCGAAACTTACTGCTAGACTTAAATTCAAAGTAAACATACATCTAAATATACTTTTAAATATTAAAAGAAAAGAAACTAAAGACACTGTTGCTCTTCAAAACTTATCAAAATGGCTGAAAAACCAAACAGAGTTATCTTTCCAACTGCACAAAGCACACCACTGCGACAAACGGTACTAGAAAGAAGAATAACTCAAGAACTTAAGCGAAAATGTACAGGAAGCCCAGATGGTAATGATAAAAACTGCTCTAAATGCTCTGAGGATTTGGAAGATAAATTTATCAACTGTTTTTCCTGTAACCAGAAATTTTGCTTAAAATGTACAGGTCTATCAACTAGAGCATATGAGATGGTCATCAATGGAGAATTGGATGGTTTCAATTTTACTTGCAAAAGTTGCAAATATATCACCCCTACTCTAACAAATATTGATAGGAAACTAACAGAAATAAACAAACAACAAAACAGTAGAATTTCTGATCTAGAACATAAAATGAGTAATGTGAATATCCAGACTAAGCAAACTGTCAGACAAGAAGTGAAAATAATGAAGAAAGAGGTAGAGTCAGACCTGGAGAAGAAAATAAGTAAAATGATAGAAGCCAAAAGCAACGAAATGGAAGACAGAAGGCGTAGAGAATTAAATATTGTTGTATTTAATCTTCAAGAGGGGAGTAACACCATAAATTATGAGAATAAGGAATTTGATGAGGAAAGGGTAACAAGGATAGCTGAGAAGTTAGGCATTCATAACCTAGAAATTGAAACCTCCTACCGTTTAGGTAAAAAGAACAAAGACACAACTAGAGTCCTAAAAGTAATCCTTAAAGACAGAAGACAACGGAAAGACCTACTAATAAAAGCCAAAGATATAAAAGATATAGCAGAACAACACTTTTCAAGAGTCATTGTCTCTAAAGACTTAACAGAGGAACAGAGATGCCAAAAAAGAGAGCAGATTAAGAATAGGAAAGAGAGTAAGAACATCCTCGTTGACCCTCCAAACATGGAAAGTATGGATCAGAGTGTTAGAATATCACCACAAAGACTATCACAAGAAATAGAAGATCCGTTCCTTTCACAAACACTAACTAATTATGTTACTATCATTGAAAACCTGATAGGGGAGAGTGATATTACAGTACCTGGAGGACTATCACAATTAAGTAAGACCGTAGTAAACAGTACAGACTACATACCTGTAGAGCAGCGAGAATAAGGCGTGTTTTAGCCCTAAAGAGGGAAACAGTTTTAATGTCAAAAACAGTACAGGGGATAAACAGAAGTGTGAACGTAAAGAATTATACTGCACTAATAATCTAGAGATACTATATACAAACGCAGACTGTCTCACCCAAAACAAATTTTCAGAGTTAAAAACATTAGTCAATAGTAAAAATATAGACATTATAGCCATAACAGAATCCAATACCAAAAATACCAAATCAGGACTAAAGGCACATGAAATATACCATCTCCAAGAATATGACAGCTTCTACAACGAAAAAAACAAACGAGGTATCCTGATATTTATAAAGAAAGCCTATAAAGCAAAGAAAATCCGTCCAGAAACCAAGTTCGATGAGATGCTGTGGTTAGAAATAAGTATTAGTAAACAAGAAAGCCTCAAAATAGGATGCATCTACAGAAGCCCAAACTCGCCTAAAGATAATACAGAAAAAACCATACATATGCTGAAAGAAATGGTCAACTTAACCAAACAAAAAATCCTAATAATGGGAGACTTCAATTTCAACAAGATCAACTGGTCAGATTTAACCACAACTGTAGGTGAGCAGCACATTGAATATCGATTTATAGAATGTATCAGGGATCTGTATCTAACACAGCATGTCAATGAACCAACCCGTTATAGATATAACGAAAATGCCAATGTACTCGACTTGGTACTCAGCAATGACGAAAATATGGTACAAGACATACAATTTAATCCAGGATTGGGAAAAAGTGACCACCTCATCCTAAATTTCAAACTAAATCTGAATGTAGAAGTCAAAATGTCAACTACAGAGAAGCTAAACTATAACAGAGTAGACTGGGAGAAAGTAAACAATTTTTTGAAAGATAAACCAGCCATGGACCAGAATGATGTGGGAATCCAGGCTTCCTGGGAGGACTTTGAAAGAAACATATCAATTATAAAAGAAAAATTTATTCAAAAGTATAAGAAGTCATCCGGGGGAAGAAGGGACATCCAAATCAATAAGGACACTATGGAGGCTCTATCTGAAAAAAGAAAAAAATGGATTAAATACAGCAAGTGCCCAAATCTCATTACTTACAACAAGTATAAGGAAGCTAGAAATAAAACAACCCATCTAATAAAGAAGAACAAATATGATATAGAAAAAAACATTGCAGAAAAAGTAGCTGATAACCCAAAAATGTTTTGGAAACATGTTCGCGACAAGACGAAAACATTCTCGGGTATCAGTGTCATAGAAGAAAACAACCAAACTATAGTGGATGATTCTAGAATTGCTGAAATAATGAACAACCACTTCGTATCAGTTTTTACAAATGAACCGGAAAACATACCGGAACAAGAAGACATACAAGTACCAATAATCGATAACCTCGACATAAATGAAACACTTATTCTGAAGGCAATTGATGAATTAAACCCAAACAAGGCCCAAGGTCCAGATGACATTAACCCAAAACTCATAGTAGAATGTAAAGAACAATTATCCAAGTCGCTTACGATTATCTTTAGAAAATCCTTATCAGAAGGCAAATTACCCAAAGAATGGAAAAATGCTAACGTTACACCTATCCATAAATCCGGACCTAGAACAAAACCAGAGAATTACAGACCAATCAGCGTGACCTCTATCTGTTGCAGATTATTAGAAAAGCTAATAAGGAATAAAATTATGACTCATCTGGAAAGTAACAACTTACTAAATGAACACCAACATGGTTTTAGGAAAGGCCGCTCGTGTACAACCCAACTACTTGAATGTATCGAAGAATGGACGAAAGCGATAGATAACAATGAACATGTTGATATCATTTACCTCGATTTCAAGGCAGCGTTCGACAAGGTCCCACACAAAAGACTACTGTCAAAAATCCATGCGTTGGGAGTCAGGGGTAAAATCTATGACTGGTTGAAGGACTTTCTTAGCAATAGACAGCAACGAGTTATAGTGAATGGTGCAGAGTCCAGATGGCAACAGGTTACAAGCGGAGTCCCTCAGGGAAGTGTTCTAGGGCCAGTACTATTTTTAATGTACATCAACGACCTACCAGATACCCTAAAGTGCCCATGTAAACTTTTCGCAGACGACACAAAAATCTACAATACATGTAAAACATATGATGATGAAAACCTACTACAAGATGACATTTTCAACGCCTGCGAATGGTCAAACAAATGGGAAATGACGTTTAATGTAAAGAAATGTAAATCCCTACACATTGGTTCTGGTGAGGAAAACGAGTACTTCATGAAAAACAAAGAAGGAGAAATATGTAAAATCCAGGAAGTAAAAACAGAGAAAGATCTAGGTGTAACCTTTGACACTAAAATGAAGTTTGACCAACATATCAGTAATAAAGTAAACCAAGCTAACAGAAGTTTAGGTTTAATAAAGAAAACTTTCACTTTTATGAACAAAAATATGTTTCTCAATCTATATAACACCCATTCTCATTTTTTGGGCCGAAAACGTGTCACAAGCATTCTAACCACTGGCAAGGGACATTGTTAGTGTAAAAAATACTTGTTCTGCATGCCATATTTTTGTTTAACCATATATCTGATAAATTTATATCAAACAACGGCGATCTAAACTTCCGTTTGATCATAACCAGCGATTATATAACACGACCCCCCGTAAAAATCAGTGTCACAACCCATTTTTCCGAATTTCAAAGGGTTGGTAAGTCTCTGTCCAGCAAGCAATATACGCAGAATATGCTTCATTCAACACGTGGTGTATAAGAATATGATAAAATTACCCGGAATCATAGAATAAATTTGCTGCTTTGAAAAAAATGTCTTTTCTTGCTCTGTCACAACTCAGGCGAATTCTACGTGACTATTTTTTTTGTATGCGCACTAAATTAACAACAGAAGCAAAATCATACCACTTACCGCTTTTTTAAATCAATTATCCATATAGCTATTGTCCCAGATCTTGTGTATCCAAATAATGGAAGTATTTACTTCATGGTCGCCATTTGAAATAGCTCCACCAAGTGTCGGACTTTTTCGCTTGAATATGTACGTGATTGGATTGGATTGTATGGAGTTTTACGTCCCACTCAACTACTAAGGTCATATGGAGACGGGACCTCGGTTTAAAGTCTCATCCGAATGACTAGAGAAGCGGGGGGTCGAACCAGCGACCCCTGTGTTTCAAGTCCAGCGCGTTACCACTGCACCACCTCCGCCCCTGAATATGTACGTGACAGCGATTTTTCATTTATGGTAAAGACCATGTCTAAATCTTTTTAAATATATCAAAGCCTTTAGTATATACACACTATTTACACTCAGTACGACAATATATTTTGAAACCACGTTAAGTCATCCTGATTTTAAAAGTAAGTTTTAATTTTACGTGACTGAATACAACGTGACACTGAAAAACAAAAGTGACCATAACTTCGTTTGACAACAACCTTAGTATTATTCATGACCTGTACTTGTACTATGGCGTCAAGTTTAAGGTTTTTTCCATTCATTTTGAAATTCAACGACAGTAATCCGAATACGAAGGAAGGTTTTGCTGGATTTACAGCCATGTACATTACTGGTTCAATATCACAATCTCCTGACAGGTGTGATATTTAAAGCTTGCACTAAGACTCAAAAATAGTATTTCTCTCATACACTTGCGTGTTCTGAATGTTTATCCCTTTAAATAGGCCTTTACCTGCAATCAGGATCGTCACGTAATATTCACTGTTTCGTCAATTTAAATTATACACCCACTTCTCAACTTTTCAGACATTGAAACAAAGTTCACTATTCTTTCCATGAATTCCTTGACATATCTATAGAAAATAAGAATTTGGACAGCTTTAAAGAAAGAAATGAGACACAAGAAGCACCAGAGACGGACAGTATACTCCTTCTAATAACGTATTTGCTTGTCACAAAACCACATTTCTATTAGCAGTGACCTTTGATAGAGCCAGTGGTCCACGCTACATGCAAAATTCAAATACATTAACCCAAATGCAGATAGAAGATTCCTGAAGGATCTATATCTTAAGAAATCGAATAGTGATAGACAGTGAATATTACGATAGTAACGCGGGTAACAGACAAAATATCTTTTTATTTATATCTTGGTATCTATGCCTTTGTTTCTATTAAAAAAACGAGAACCCGTACCATTATGTAAGTTTTCATTGCATAGTGAATGATAAACTGAGATATTATTGTAGGAAGAGGCGATATCGCACACTGAAATCCAAATGGTTTTATGCTTTAGGAGAAGATTGAATTTGATTTCTTTCTTAACTTCTATGTAAATATCAATAACCCACAATGTAGGGGTAATTTTCATTTCATGGTGATAGTATGTATTTAAAATGAAACAAATACTTGTCTTTTTATTTTTAACTAATTGCACTTTCAAATAATACTACTCAATTAAAAAACAGGACTTGTTTCTAAATCAGTTACTTTCACTGAATATTACGTGACAAAGGATCAAATTTCGTTAGGTCGACATATTGTTTTTATTCTTACCAAATACATGCTTATTTGTTTTGAGTTTGATAGAACATATATTGCTTAATGAAATAATTAGTCTTGAAAACTAATTTGTTGCCATCATAAGTCACGAGAGGAATTAGAAGCAAGTGTTTTAAATATTGACTGTTTTTGAACATTAGTTCTAATAAATCCCATACTCGCGGTGCTTCTTGTTCTTACATGTCTCGAGTTTATGCAAGTTACTTGAATTTCTAATATACAGCTATATATCGCCTGTTGAATTACCAAAACATTACGTCCTTTGTAACTTACTTGAATTGTTTTTTACAAGATTTGATATAATACAGTCGTGTCACGTAAAATTAAATGGTAGTTTTAGGGGTTCTTCAAATCATTGATGCAGGTAAAGACAGACACCTTTAAAGGAGTGGCCAATATTTATTTTCTACCGTATAGATGTTATACTATCATATTGTAATGAAAATAATGTAATTCTGTAAAGTCGGAATTTTGGAATTTTGCTGGTGGTTTTCGGCCGAAAAAATGAGAATGGGTGATAAGTCCATGGTTAGACCCCACTTAGAATACTGTTCAGTTATATGGAGCCCATTAAGAAAAAAGGACAAAATAATGATTGAAAACGTACAAAGACGCGCGACTAAAATGTTAAGATATCTGAAAAATAAAAGCTATTCTGAAAGACTAAAATCACTAGGGCTACCTTCTCTAGAATATAGAAGACAAAGATCAGACCTTATACAGGTGTATCGCCTAATTAATAATATTGACAAAACAAGTACTCCTTTACTTAACATAAGGGGCGCAGGGGTGACCAGGGGCAATAATCAAAAGCTCGAAAAAGATCATTGCCGAACAGACATAAGGAGGTTTAGTTTCAGTCAGAGGGTAGTGAACATGTGGAATAAGCTTCCAAATGATGTGATTATGGCTCAATCAGTAAATGCATTCAAGGCAAGACTCAACAAAAAATGGGTCAATGAATGCAAATTTGAGCCAAACTGCTATAAATAAAATACTCCAAGCAAATAACCTACTGAAAACTGTTGAAAAATATCAAATGTATAAGACAAAAAGTAAAATAATTGATATTATAACAGTTAATGCATAGGAGGTAATGTTAAGCTGTACTCTGTCTCAAAATCATATTAACCATACTTATAAACTTGTGTCTGCATACTCCTAAGAATCAAAATTTCAAATTAGACAGAAAAGAAATGGACATAGGATACCTATAAATTAAGTATATTAGTAGATAAATAGTAAAACTAAACAGTGGTGTGATGATTTTAGACAGGGTATTGATTGGCATTCTCTATACACATCCTTCATGTTTCACTACATGTACATAGTGTAGAAAAATAGGGATAAATTTTTGTCTTTTTGTGGTTCAAAAAAATATGTATTTTATTAAATTGACAAGGCAAGATAAAACTAGCAATGCTTAACACAAGGCTTTTGTATTGACATAGAAGTAATAGTAAAAGTGTGATGTATCAAATAATGAATCATAGTTTATTATGCTTGTAATGCATAAAAGAATGGCATATAAGTAATAGTAAAAGTGTGGTGTATTCAAAATATATCATAGTTTATTGTTCTTAACACATGAATGCAAAGTCAGACTTTTAATGTCAGTGCTAAGGTTTATAGTGAAATGTCAATTTAAATGTGTTTAAATGTGTTATGTGTAAATAATCAATGTGCTTATAAGAAATAAGCGATAGAAGTGACAGTGATTAGGACTAAGATTAGGACTTTTGTGGTATGAAACCGGAAGTCCACACAGTGCAAATAACCAGTGTTAGTGCGAATACAACAAAACGGGCCGTAAAAAGCTATAATTAGCTTATGCAACTTGTTGCATCTGGTCTCGACTACTGTATAAACTGTATAAACTTATGAGAGCCGTTATATGATTGGGCATTGCCACTCACGCGTTTCGTATCGATTTTCGGCGGCTAATTCAAAGTTTAAGTGGCCAAGTGCCCCAGGGGTCATGTAGCGTAGCTATGACCGCGGGGTTTCCGAGGATGTGTTGCAGCTAGGGATCCATTGATCAAAATCACTACATTGACAATGTTTTGAGCTTTTTGTGAATTTAGAGCTTTTTGAATTTTTCTGATGTGCTTTAAATGTAATAAAACAAGGGTAACTTTTCACCAAAATCATCTGGAAAATTGCTTAAAGATGTACATGTATAGCAAATTTCATGAAAATCCAATCACAACAGAAAAAGATATCTTTCTTTTAAAAGTGGCCGGTTAGAAGTTTTGTCTAGTATATGTCTGTGCCTAAGTGTAGTCTGACTGAGATCTATGATGCTGTCTGACTGTAGCTATAGGTCACTAAGAAGCTATTGGAGAACAACATGGTTCATGAACAGACTGCGTGTATACGCAGGCTGATCTTGAACTATGTTGGGCTCAAAAGCTTTAAGGGACATTTTTCCAGATCCTGGCTCAAATAGTTTTATACGACAGATGAAATTGATAAAATTGGATCTGGAAAAAGGGCCACCAAAGCACTTACTTAACAGACACTGGTTTTGTTGGCGTATTTTAAGTATGTGTACTGGAAACACAGGAAAACATTAAAAGGAAATAATGAAATACCGATTTTCAACAAATTCTTCTTTTCCTCAACAAACTGCAATATTCCACATTTATTTACTTCTGTTTTGTCGTCTGAAGTACACTTGACTTTGGTCTGGGTCATAAGCATTTTTTTTTTCATTTTCCCACAATGTTTTCCAAGCCGTTATCTTTTGATGCATAAAAAGATGTTATTATATATGGGAATGGATTAGGAAAACTGGCTTCCATTCTTCTTATATACTGAGAGGCAAAAGAAAGTATACACTTTTGTTTTTCGACATCTTTCTTAAATTTCCGTCATATCGACTCAAAATTTTGAACGATCTGTTTCTACCTTTAAACCAATAATACAGAGTAGTTAAATTTCACCTGAAAATGATTGACTACCCATACTCTTGCTACATGTCGAGTTTGCAAATTTTGCACGTGAGATTTAGTGGATCACCAAATATTGCTGTTAATCCGTATTTGATTTCTGTAGTCTTTATCACAATAAATCACAACGTTAAATTTTCTCTAACATTTTAACACACTTCTCGGTGGCTGGTAGAAATCGATCAATATGCACCCTTTTGCAATTAAGGCCCATTTTTCTATGACGCAGCACAATACAAAAGAAACATGATACTACATACACTTAGTCAGGTAGCATAGGGACATTCTCTGCAAATTTCATCAAAATCCGTACATAAATTTTGAAAGAGTTATGTCAGATAACTTATTTGCATAAAGCCCCCTTTTGCCATGACGCATCGTAATATGGAAAAGCACTATCAATGTTCGCATGGGACTATGTGACTATGCATTTTTATGAAAAATTTATCTGCGTCCGTTTATAAATGTAGGGATCGTGTCAACGTGAATTCTTCCATTAATTAATTGAGTAAATCCCCTTTTTCGACGACGCTATGCACTATTACAAAACCTTCGCAACGGAAGGAAGGACATATAGACAGGTAGGTCAAGAAGTTGACATCAAACAAACGACAAATATCGTTGGCGTTTAAATTTGTAATAATCTATGCATCATTTTCACAGAAAACGTGGAAGAACTAAGGTGTATACTTATTTTTGCCTCTCAGTATATTTCAGAAATTATTTCCCCTACGAAGACATAAAAACCGAGGTTTATTTTGAAAAAGCTCAAACGAGAAATTTTTGCTCCACATTGGGAAATAAATATGCGACATAGATTTCGATTGAAATATACAACATGACCGGATTCGTACAACTTTAGTAGTTATTCCTATTGTCTAAATTGAATAAAATAAATATGACACACCACATTATATTACGTGAAGCCCATTAAACATGGTCTTGAGAAAGTGACCGGACTTTGAAGGCGTCAATTAGATGTCGTATTTGGAAATGAAACTGCAGTAAAAAAAATATAGATCCGGAAAAGTGTCTTATACTGAAAAGTTTAGACGCTAGTCTGCCTATGCAGTCATTGCAGACTGACTAGGGTCGATTCTTTACACACTTTCCAGAAGTTTCATTTTAGCGTGATGGATCACATGTTATGCAAACCATGCTATTGTAAAACGAACGCTTTTAAATAACCGAAGAATTTAAAGGATCTCTATGGATAAGGCGAGAAATCTCCCTAAAAGGCTCAAATGGAAAAGCCAATTTTCTAAACATGCAAATTGATGATTATTTCGAGCTTTATTGTTAGATGTATAGATCTACCTAAATCATATAAAAACTGACTTTGTACAATCAAAACGATTCGACATGTACAGATAACGCTTAGTTTCTGTACCTACCCCCAAAATTACATTTTCTTAACCCACCGGTATTCATTTAACCAGAATTAAGTTTTCTATGTTTTTTTATCAAGAATTTTTTAGTAAATGTAAGGACAATTGGTGTCGAAATCATAATCCAGTTTTTGTTTTGTCCTTAATGCGCATGCGCATCATTGAAGCGCGTTTAAAGGCGAAATCTTCCCGCCAAAAATATGGCAATTGGTATACGCGTAGGGCCTACAATTTTAAATATAAAAGTACGCCCTCAGGAAATCCTTTTTACGAAGGAAGCTTATGGTCAAGTGACACAACATATATCAATGGGAAGCTGGGTCAAGGGGGGACGATGTTCGCCAGCCCAGGGAAGGTAGGTATTTCTAGGATTTTGGCGAGAAAGTGCTCTTTTAAAGTTCTTTCAAAGATGCACATGCGCAATTTGGACAAAACCAAAGTTGCCATATGATGTCAACACCATTTATCCTTTTATCTGTAGAAAATAAATTGCAAATAAAACAAAAAAGAAACTTTATTTTACCTCTGTGAATACCGGTAGTGTAGGAAAATAAAACCATTTAGGCGGGTACAAAAATCAAGAGATATCTGCACCTATAGAACTTTTTAAATGGCATAAAATCGGTATTCGTTTCATTTGTTCATCTACCTAACGATATAGCTTAATTTTGTTTCTCAATTTGTAAGTTTTGAAAATTGACCCATCTAGCTTAACCTTTTATGGAGATTTCTCGCCTTATCCATAGAGGTCCTTTACATTTACATACATCGATTCGTATTAAAGGCAGAATAACACTTAAAGTGACATTTCAGATTTTTTTTGTCATAAATATTACTTTTATTTTTATCTGAAAGAGCATATATCCTTATGAAAATTCTGAAAATTTCAAGCCAAAATATTGCGCCGTTTAAGAGAAATCCATATTTTTGTGTCAGAATTGAACAAATTGTTGTGGACAACAGTTCGAATTTATATGCAATTTATCGATTATGTCTCAACTTTAAATGCGTGTTTCTCGCTTATTGGCAACAACTTAAAAAAACTAATAGTATTTATACTCATTAGAATAACCAATCTTGGCATCAAGACATACTTTAAAAAATTGAAAATGGAATGAAATGTCCCTTTAACATCTTGCAAATTTTCCGAGAACTTCGTACAAAAAAATAAATATATATTATTAAACTATGGTCTTTAAATTGCATATATGCCAAATCTTAGCTTTCTACCTTGTGTATTGGCTTAGATGTCGACGGATTTAAAACCCCATGATTTGTTGTCCCGGGGATAATATTTACAATAATGGAACATATGGGGTTTTAAATCCGTCGACATCCTAGCCAATACACAAGATAGAAAGCTAAGATTTGGCATAGATGCAATTTAAAGGCCATATTTTCATAATATATATTCATTTTGTACGAAGTATTCGGAAAATTTGCATGATTTTAAGTGCCATTCCCCCTTTAATATAGCTATTGTGAATTATAGACTAGTAATGATGTAGACAATATGAAAATAGACCAAAGTCGGGAGAGAATGGAGAGTGCCATTAAAGATGAAAATTCTTCTTTTTGAGATTTCCTTATTTCCCCTTTTCCAAACAGACCCCGATCGTAGGTATTCTCAGTATAGAAACCCTTGGTTGAGAGACGAAAATGCTGAGAACAAACATTTTCTACTGTTTCCGTACTGTTTTCTATGCCATGAATTGTAGCGTGATATCTCTCGCCAATATTGCGATTGTTTGTTAGGTTTTTTCTTTTGTTTGTTTGTTTTCTAATATCATCGACCTGTATCCATCCGTAAGTTTATATCGGGATATTTTACAAACGTTTGTCTAACCCATTACCAAACGAAATAAATAGACTTATCCAAATTCAAAGATGTTCCAGATAAATGTTTCAAATGAATGTAATTCAACATTTTTGGTTTGAGTAGAAAACATTGTGGGAATGAAGAAATTGTTTGTGACAAGCAATTTCTTCATTTTCCACAATATTTTTCAAAGCCTTTATTTTATGTAGCGTCAAAAAGCGCAAATGTGTGGGAAAGGGATTAATTATCAGAAAATACAGATAATTAATTAGATGCAATCTCACTTCTCATGAAATCGTCAAGGTTGTGAAATACCAAGTAAAATAACCATTTTCTTTCAATTCATTTTCGAAATATAAAATCAATGGACAAAAATTGGTTACTATTAATTAAATGATCACATAATTACTTTAGAATTTAGCCTTTTGTGATTTTTGTGCAGAATTTAGTATTAATCATAATTTGGTGTTTGGATAAATGTTAGATTGATAAAACTATGATAAAATGATAACATACTATCCTCTTAATGAAGTTAGTAGATATTATCTAGTGGCAATGTGCATTGGATATATATTCACTTCAGATTTAACCCTTTCCCAAACAAGCCTGGCGGAAAAAGCTTTGGAATACACAGGTGCAAATGATTAAAGTGCTGATAGCAAAAGTTTCTTCTTTTTGCCTCCACATTTTTGTGCTATATTTTCAGAAATTCTTACCTTTGTCGGCATACCTTAATTTTGTCTTCTGCACAAACATTTGACAATTAATAATTTGACCACAATCAAAAATCGTATTGTTTGATAAAGAGTTGAATTGTGTGCATTCTAAACAATCTTGGATTGTTGTTCAAAGGCCATTTAGAATTTTTTTTAAACATTTCGTACGAGGACAGATAAGAATTTCGCTTCGACTTAAAAAGTAATCTTACTTAACCAATGACGAGATAGCGAGAGACATCTGTATACCTAAGTGGAAATTAAGTTATAAATATTTTACACTATACACAAGGAAAACACCAAAGGAAAAGAAAACTCATCTAGAACGGACAAATTTCAGAAAGAAAAAAATGGATGGTACAATGGTAGCTAGATTTTTGTGCTTTAGTATATTATTCCATGGAGGTAAGTGTTATTGTTTGTCTTATGAATAGCCCATCGTCTAAATCACTGTAATGCTCATTTTGAAATGCGAAATCAGGATTATCTCTGCCAAGTCCTATCTGTTGTTATATACTGGTTTCAAGTAACGCTAAAGCAAGTAGCTGTCAAGTTACCCCAAAATTAAAAAGTTACAGATTGCATCTTTTTGGTGACGGAAGCAAAGAATCCTCCTTGATATCGAATCGTAAAAAAAGTAAAAAAAAAATGTTCTGTTAGATTTTATCGATCCGAATGTTTACTGTTATTTAAAATATCTCATTGGCGTACATTTAATGTAGGCCTATGATTTTCATATAATTGTCGGAGGAGATCCGAATGTGGTATGGCGCTGTGTACGTACTTAAAATTATCTGTAGCCATTTCAGTGCTGGGCATTGTAAGGAAAATCTGTTGAATTTACATTTTCGGATTTCCTTTTGCGTTTTTACTCAAATTGCGCAAATTATATGGGATTTCTCTTTTTCAAGAGGACATGGCTATAAACTTCTCTATTATAGGCCTATCTAAATATCACAGAAATATGAGCAGTTGAGTACGAGTGTATTTGGGCCTATTATCCCTCTTGTTTCAGTATTTACAACAAAGCACATCAGATGGGGCGACGACCCATGTATTCTGATCGACATTGATGCTTACAACAATCTGGAGTGGATAGAGAGGAATGGAACAGTTTCGGTAATTATCACGTGTTTAACCCATTCCCACACAGTGACACATTTGGCGCACTGCAAGATAAATGCTTTGGAAAACATTGTGGAAAATGAAGAAATTGCTTTTGACAAGCAATTTCTTCATTTCCCACTATGTTTTCGGCCAAACATGTAAGCATTCGTGTATTTGAAATTATCACCTGCAACAACTTTCAGTTGAAACCAGTCTAAAATTGTGCCGTCTGGTAATGGGTTAATGTATATAGTTGGATTGCAAAAATTTGCATTGACCTTCATTGCTGACCTTGTGGTTGGTGTCATTTGGATATACCGTTTCACTACGACTTTCCTTAAACAAATATTATAAACAAGGGATTTGTTCATTCAGTCTAATCATCTACCCATATTTACGATCTAAATTTATATCAAGAAATGGTGTATCTTTTATATAAATCGAGATAATCATATACACTTGTCGGACCGTATTTGGTACAAAAACGAATATGGTACAAATTTGTACCATTTTCGGCCGAATATGGTACAACTGTCTAATTGTACCATATACGTATCTGCAGTTTTGGGGTAAAATGCCTGACCAAATATGGTACAAACTTGTACCATATTCGGATGAAAAATGTACCACATTCGTTCCGAATATGGTACACACTCATCATCGTCATCATCACCATCGTTATATCATCATCATCATCATCATCATCATCATCATCATCATCATCATCATCATCATCATCATCATCATCATCATCATCATCATCATCATCATCATCATCATCATCATCATCATCATCATCATCACTACAATTTGCATCAACGTCATCAATACAATCATGAAAATCATCATCATCATCATCATCATCATCATCATCATCATCATCATCATCATCATCATCATCATCATCATCATCATCATCATCATCATCATCATCATCATCATCACTACAATTTGCATCAACGTCATCAATACAATCATGAAAATCATCATCATCATCATCATCATCATCATCATCATCATCATCATCATCATCATCATCATCATCATCATCATCATCATCATCATCATCATCATCATCATCATCATCATCATCATCATCATCGGCGGCCGGTAATCATTGGCGTCAACATAATAAAAAACTTTTTTCATCATCATCATTATAATCATAGCAACACCGTAAAAAACAGCAACAACAACAACAACAACAACAACAACAACAACAACAACAACAGCAATATCAACAGGAACAACAGAAACAACAACAACAGCAATAACAACGACGACAATATTAGCAGCAGCAAGAACAACAACAGTAACAATAATACCAACGACGACAACAACAATAACAACAGCAACTTAACAGCAACAATAATAAAACAACAACAACAGCAGCAAAACATTAACAACAGCAACAACATCGACGACAACAACAACCACAATAACAACGACAAAACGACAACAATTCCAACAACACCATCAACAACAACATCAATAACAGCAACATCAGCCACAATAACAACGACAACAACATCAACAGCAACAACAGCAGGAACAACAACAACAGAAGCAAAAACAACAACAGCAGCAGCAACAGCTTAACTGTGGTGACCAACGAGAACCAGTGTATTCTGACGAATATGGCTGGACTCATAGTTATTAATAACACAAATTAGTAATTATTGTGTCACGCGATTCCCCGCCGCGAACAAGGAATTTTGTTCAAAAGCCTGTACCTGCTGTGCAATATATTTCCTCATGTATGAATGGAGCTCAGTAAAGTAGCAATTTTCTCTACATTTAGCTTGATGTTAAGTTTTAACAAAACAACGGCAGACTATTTCATTTATTAAGAAATACATAATTTATGTACCATATGCGTAGGCCATTTTCATTTTATGAGTTTTTTAGTATGTACCAAATACGTTTTGGTGAGCATAGAAAAACTTATTCCAACCCGAATATGGTACAATGTTTGTACCATATTCGGTCGAAATTTGTACCGTATTCGGTCCGAATATGGTACAAATGTACCATATTCGGTCGAATAAAGTACAAATGTACCATATTCGTTTTTGTACCAAATACGGTCCGACATACCATCAAATATTCATTACTGAAAACAAAGTAAATAAAAAATGTTTGGGGTAGATAGTGCATTGTAAACTTCTGCAATAATTTCAGACAGATGTTATTATCATTATTATTTTGTTAAAACTCTGTTCCATGTAATCAATGATGTTCGTTCAATTTCAAGATACCAGGGCATATATGTTTTCATAGATTTCACTATTGTTGAACAGAAAAGGGAATTTCAATAGTAATCTTGTCATTACGGTATTCCAGATAGCCACAAATTTCACGTTTGACGACGTGGACATAACCGAGGGTGGATGTGATCTTCCTAACCCGTGGGTCGGGGGTTTGTGGCAAGACGGTAAAAGTTTCGAACTTGTGTTTTACAACAACAGCGGTATTGCAGATGTACAGATGAACATATATTATAACCCTAGTGAAGTTTTTAAACACAATTTGTCAGGTAGGTACGACTAATGTACCGGTATGTCACTCTATTATAAAATTTTAGACAGGTCGAAATCGTAAGATGTTGTAGACGGTAATTATTAGAAATATCTTTTTCGTCTTTCTGAATGGACAGCATTATGGAAAATGAAGAAATTACTTGTCATAAGCAAATTCTTCATTTTCCACAATGGTTTCCAAAGCCTTCCCTATGCGGGGCGCCAAAAATCGTCAATGTGGGAATGGGTTAAGCCCGTCAAATGTCAACCAATTCTTCATTTGAAGTACAAAAATACCAACATTGACTTCCTCAAGACTCTATGATCCCAATACATGATATCGTTGCTTTTCAACGGAAACATTGTAACTGCAGCTTAAAACAAGCTGCAGTTACAAGGTTTTTATTAAAAAGGAGCAATATAAAATTTGACTTCAAAATCTATTATTTTCAGAGAACGTCAGGAATATAGTCTCATTTCCGACAAGCAAGATCGGGAAGGCGTACAGATGTCAGACCCCAGTATCGCACATGACTAAAGTTCACGTTGGTAAACAGGCTTATAGATACTCGTTCGGGATCAACTCCGTATTGATACAGGGATTTGGCGTGAACGGACAAAAATACAGTACAGGTATACAATTCCAGATTTAATCCTTTTCCAAATAGTGACACCGATTGACAACGCCATCGGGTGAGGGTTTAGAAAAACTTATAAAAAAGGATGAAATGTTGATACTAAGCATTTTCTCGATTTTCTTTGTAATGTAGATCACTGCCATTACGCACGTCAGTGCATACCGACTATTGGATACATTACATGACTTCTAGTGTAACACGGCTTATGTGTTGTAGGCCTAAATATATTACTTCCCAGCCTTGTGGTGAGTTTACTTTTCATTTAGTTCTGCCAAATTTTTACGTGGATATAATGGGCCATAACTTCACTTATTATTCCCTTATTTTCTTTCTCCTTCTCAAAATTGCGCTCACATTTCTTCGCTCTAAATATATTTTTTTCATGTGATTATCTACTAGTTTTGTTTCAATGTTTTCTGTTCTATTGTGTTCACAAAGAATATCTAAACCAACGACAATCATCAAATTTGCAGCCACCTTTATCTTTAATCAGCATTTTAAATTTAAGGTTTTTGTTTGAAAATGGTCATTAGATCTATTTGGATTCTAAATTACTATTCTGTATCGTATCTCTCCAGTTGAGGAATGTCCACAAGATATGACATCCAGCAGACAATCAACACACAGTACAAAATCTACACATAGAACCCACCATACAACTAAACCATCTTCTCACAGTAGTTCGCATTCTACTAAACCCAGCTCACACTCAACTCATTCAATCACACATTCAACGCACTCAAGTACCCATTCGACGCACCCGAGTACTCATTCAACAAAACCGAGCACACATTCAACGCATCCGAGTACCCATTCAACCAAATCGAGTACCCATTCAACACATTCGAGTACCCACTCGACGCATCCGAGTACCCATTCAACCAATGCGAGTACTCATTCAACGCATCCGAGTACCCATTCAACGCACCGGAGTACCCATTCAACGCATTCAGGTACCCACTCAACACATCCGAGTACTCGTCCAACCCAGCCCCCTATACCGGACGACCCATCAATACCTTCGAGTGTGAGTTTCGACACGGTGTGTATGAAGATGGTGGGAAACTTTCAGTTGAATATATCATACCCAACATCAACGCCAGGAACGGTAAGTCTGATATCATTAGTGTTATTGCAAAACCTCGTAACTCCAGCTTAATTAAAGCTGGAGTTACGAGGTTTTGCAATAACACTGATGATATGTTGAGGTTGTAAAATATTTTTGACAATGTTTTTAGAACAAAAAAACTGACAGGATGTCTTTCTAGCACGCTACATGGCATTACCAGTACAACGCTTAGTTGATGGTGTAATGGTCTTTCATGTCCGAAAAATGCTATTAACTTATCAACGCTCAAATTCTATTTCCATATGGATGTGGAAAAGGTCCATTTAGGTTTAAGAGCCCAACATAGTTTCAGATAAGCCTGCCTATATACCCAGTCTGATCAAGAATCGTGTTATTTGTCAATCTTTAACAGCTTCTCTGCAACCATAAAATAGCAACATGGATCATGGCACAGTCTGGTCTTAAAACATGGCTGGTTAGAACGCTATTAACCATTTCCCAAACAAGACCTAGTTTGAATATCCCTTTCAGAAATGTTTGAGAAAACATTGAGGCAAAAGAAGAAAATGCTGATAATAATCTTTTCCCAATTTGCCCCATTGTTTTCTTAGCCACATTACTAATAATTATATTTCCTTTACTTACACCCGTTTATTCGTCTGCAGCAGCTTTCAAATCGGACCACCATAAACTTTTGTCGTTTTGAAAAGGTTTAAGGGCCATTTCCAGATCATGGCTCTTCCATTTGAAGTTTTAAGTATGCCTACAGCTGATTCGCAGAACCGACTAATTGTTCTGGAATAGAATTTTGCATGAAAATATAAACAGACTGAAAACGCCGTGTATTGTCCACCCAAATTAACCCGGGACAACTTATGCTACGGTCACAAATCACTAAATGCCACCGCCCGGCGTCATAACTGCCAGTTTTTGTATAAATTCGGCCGGTGGCAGCCCTGCGGCCGCCCTGCGGCAGGCAACATCGGCAGGCGGCAGTTGGCATTTAGGACGCCGCTAGGTGGCAGTTACAATTTTAACAAAAAGTTAAAATTCTAACTGCCACCGCCCGATTTTTTTTTTTCAATTTTGCAAGTCGCCCTGCCACCGGCCGGGTGCATTTCGAAGTCGCGCGGTGGCTGTCAAGTGGCAGGCGGGCCGCAGCGCGATTTTTACTCGGTCTTGGTGCTTGAAGGTCTTTGAAAATCGTAACTGCCACTTTCCTTCACCTGGCCTGCCGCCGTTATGCCATTGGCATGCCACCGTCCGATTTCTAAATGTCTGCCGGTGGCAGGGCGGAGATCGAAAGGCAGCAGGGAGGCGGCCGTTGGTATTGGAAGGTGGCAGGACGGCGATCTACCGAGTGCAGACTCGGACCCTGAATATAAATTCATCCTCCATATCCTCGTCCTCACTGCTGTTACTGTTTTCTTGGGGATATTGTCTAGGGCGCTTTTGGGCTGGCGCCTTGCTTTTGACCTTTCCGTTGCATTTATTAGGCGGCATTTTCACAATTCCTACTGTAGGCTTTAGCTATTTTGAGACCAATGTTAACTTTTGAGAGCAGTCAAGATTTTAAATTCCTCGGAAACTAGCCTGCCGCCGTCAGATTATCGGGCGGGCGCCGGGCGGTGGCAGTAAGAACGCGTGATTGCCGGCCGGTGGCACGTGAAATATTGAAGGTCGCCCGGCGGTGGCAGTTTAAAGCTGACAGGGGCAGGCCTGCCACCTGCCTGCCACCTGACTGCCACTGGCCGACATCCTGATGACGACACGCGCACCTTGTACCTTTGAAACCGCCTGCCGCCGTCAGGCGACATTTTAGTGGCAGTTATTTATGACCACTCGCAGCGATTCGTAAAAAAATCGCCCGGTGGCATTCGAGTTTAGGAATTCGCCGAAGTAAAAAAATCGCGCGGTGGCAGTTTCACATTTAGTGATTTTCCCGGGTTAATCTTGCTGGACAATATTATCTCTCTCCCCTCTATGTAATCTATATAGAACTCTTGTGTTTGAGTTAACATTTAAGGTTTTTTTTTCGTTTTGTGTTTATCTCATAATTCAGAATAGAAGGATAACGAACACATTCAAAGGTAAGCGTGCCATTTCATCTATTTTACAGGGATTGTTTTTAACTATACTGAACAAAAGTGAAAACGCTACACTGCAAGATTTCTTATTTCTGGAAAAGTATCGAACTAATAGCATGAACAATATTTTGCCGTTATTTCCCAGGCTTTCAGCAATCGTTTTGTCGAAATTTCATTGCATTGTCTCATTTAATCTCAGAGTTACAGCCCTTAATGCGTTTAGAGCTAATTTCATCGAATGCCGCATATGCGCATGCGCAGAAAACGCTTCATTATTTTTTCGGAAGGGGTCATATCTGGGTTGCTTGAAAAGCACTTAAAATCTCACTTATCACTTGTAGCAAGCTCTAAAGTCGATGTCTAATTTGTCAATTTTTCGAATTACCTCCCTTTTACATAAACAAATAGGGAATTTAAAATGTTTGGTATTCACAAATTTATCACGGTTTTCGATTGGGTTCTTTTGCAACATCGTGCAGGCCTTACAGGGGATTTTTAACCCTTTCTTCGACTAGGATTGTTCCCAGATGTCCATGTAATAGTGATTTCAATTTTCTATGGAGATTACATTGTAAAGTTTTCAAGCTTTGGAACATAAGGAAAATTCTGCTTTTCAAACATCATTTTCTAAATTCTGAAACAATGTTATGCAAGCTTCTTTACATTTCCTGACTGGTAATTTGTCAGACTACCATTCCGTATAGTCCGGCGTGGTTTCCATTCTTCTGCTTTGATTTCTGAAGGTTTAAATTGTGTAAAATTTCCGTTCAAATTGTACACCTGAAAAACGGACCCCAATCACATTAAAAGGGCCCGCTTTTCATCCCCGTAATTAAGATCCGCAAAACGTTTAGTGCTTGGCACAACCAAGTCAATGAACAATGTGAAACACTTTCATTTGATTTGTTTACTTGTTGTATTTAGAAGAACTATGACAAGCAAAGTATGTGTAGCGTTTTCACTTTTGTTCAGTATATTTCGTGTTTCATATGACTATATAATTATACTAATGGACAAAAGTCTTGTCCATGTCAAAAAGTGTAAATAATTCGGTAACGGCCGAAAATGACAGTGACGTAGGCTAATGTTTACTACTTGACAACTAATCAACTCTGTTCGTATTTGTAACGGTGCAAATCAGACAAATTGATTGGTTTTGCAGCAGTAAACATCAGCCTACGTCACTGTAATTTTCGGCTGGGACTATTGTATATTCTGATTTTTTTCGAGAGAAAGGGCGGAGCCTAGTAAACGGTTATTACATTGAAGATTGCGGAGAAACAGCGTTTTCAATTAGCGGTAAATCGTCGGTGTTATTGCAAATTATTGTAACTGCAGCTTGAATCAGGCTGTATTTACGAGGTTTTTTAATAACACGTTTTACAATCGCACAGTCTTTCAATTTCGAAATGTTTTCATGCTCGTGCCGCACGTTTTTCCCTTATGTTAACCAAGGTATCGAGAAGTAAACTCGTCGAATAACCTTTTGGCTTAGCCACACCCTTTCAGGTGAATAAAAACGCAATATAAGTCGATCAAAATTTACATGCATCATGTGCATATATATTCTGTTTTTATTCGGGAGAAAGGGCGGAGCCTAGTAAACGGTTCATTCAATTTAAGCTTGGGGGAAACAGCCTTCTCGATTAGCGGTAAATCGTCGGTATTGTTGCAAAACATTATAACTACAGCGTGAATCAATCTGTAGTTACGAGGTTTTATGACAACACATTTTACAATCGCGAATTCTTTCAATTTCGAAATATGTTCATGCACGTGCCGCACGTTCTTTCTCTTCTATCAACCAAGGTATTGAGAAGTAAATTCTTCGAATAACCTCATTACTTAGCCACACCCTGTCAGGTGAATAAAAACGGAATATACTGCTACACATGTCACAGCAAAAATTTCAGTAATTTCTTATTGGTAGCCCACATATACAAGACTTTTGTCCATAAGTATAATTATATAAAATATAAACATGCAGAGTTTGGGATGCGATTATTGTACAAAATGTTCGACTGGTTAAATTGTACGTTGATAATAATTGTTACATGTTTGTTTTACATGCATGCACCATTTACGCGGAAATACAATGCATAAAACATGCATTTGTATATTATTTTAATTCCCTCCAGATGCGAATTACTACCCGCTCAATCACGTGACCGGATCGGTCCATATAAATACCGAAACAAACGGAGAACTAAAACGCATCATATCTTTAAAAGTTGCTCTACCTCAATATTTCGGCTAAGAAGCCTTTTTCGAGAGATAAAAATGTACAAATGTTAACGCTACATAATGATAACATGTAATTGTTTATATTAAAGGTACACCTCCGAGACGTACGTTTAGGGAGGGATAAGCCTATTAATGTGCACTTTGGGAAAAATCACACGCATGAAGATATGCGGTTTGTATGCCTAGAAAGGCTATATGGTTCGGAAAAGATTGAGAGACAATTACGGGAAAGCATTTGGATTAATAAACTTGCTACGGGACGTCCACAGGGCTGTAACGTCAAAGATACGAACAACGCTTTGACGTAGTATTGTTTAACGCGGGAATGACGTCGTGTTGATTTGGCGGCGACGTCGTGACGTCAACGCTTAACGCCGCCATTACTGTAAGCGTTAATATAAACAATTACATGTTATCATTATGTAGCGTTAACATTTGTACATTTTTATCTCTCGAAAAAGGCTTCTTAGCCGAAATATTGAGGTAGAGCAACTTTTAAAGATATTTTATATTTGTTCCCTTAGGAATACCATTTAAATAAAATAAAACGCATCATGTTAACTATTCTTGTTTATGCTAAATAATAGCAAGAAGAGAATTTTGTATGGAGAGTTGAATAAAAAACGATAATATATCTTCGCTATGAACTAATCCGTTCTAAAATCGATACTGTGTAGTGTAAACATGTTTTGGTAATTACTAATGCGTTTTGGTATTTCTATGGACCAACTAACTGATTTCAGGGGCGGTAACCAATCTAATCTGATAAATACTACTATAATTTAATTGTTACTTTTAGTGTGGCATCTTACAGGTGGCGTTGTGGCCTAATGATTAGAGGGGTTGGCAAGACATGTGTACATCACTTTTGTGTCATAGGTTCGAAACCCACTCACGCTAGATTTGTTTTGTTGTTGTTCTTGCTTTGTTTGTATATTTTTAAATCAATAAGAAAGTTTTCATGAATTCTTCTAGTACGCTTTACTTTTTCATTGGTAGTCGAACCCTGAGCTATGAGATATGCCCGTCTAGAGTTTGTGAGGCGATCATTAAACAAAATGTTCGACCTTTTGTTGAAAATGGTTGAATTGTATGTCGATAAGGAATATTGAATAAAAAGCATATTTATTTTGACATGTTTGCAACATTCACGGAGAAATATACCGTATAAAATAAGAATTTGTATATTGGTTCATATTCTTTAAATTTCGAAAGGGACAAAGTTCAATTTGTTTAAATACTTTAATAAGCTATTAAGTAGTCAAGAAAGTTTAAGTGGTACAGTGGTTACGTCACCGGTCTTAGAGCTCAACATATCTTATAAGTCATGGGTTCAAATCTCGTTAGCGCTCGATTTTTTTTTATAATTTTTTACATTTTTTCAATTATTTTTGAAACAAACTTTTAGTTCAGCTGCTGAACATGAGAAATTCATTGAGCATTCAAAGAATGTTCAAATGCATAGTTAGAACATAAGCTATAACTTACTAAGTGTGTGGTTTACATTAACGAATTAGGTACTTAAAAAAGCCTAGACATCTATCCTCAGGTATTAGTTATGCACATTAATTCCGTATGTATGATTTTTAAATATTTTTTTCAATTCATCGACGAAAATGTCGCTAATTTGTGAATAATTGATACACACGGTGATCAATCTTAGAGAAATCATAAGAAAAGTCTTTAAAAACCAACCATCGGGCTAATTTGATGCAAATTTGGCGTGAACGTTCTTTGAGTGACCCTTTTTATCATTTGTTATCAAAATTTTGATCTTTCAAAAATGTGGGCGTGGCAGGTCGGGACTTAGAGAAATCACAAGAAATTCTTAAAAAGTCAACCATTGGGGCAATTTGAACCAAATATGGAATGAATATTCTTTGAGTGGCCCTTTTAAACTTTTGTTAACACATTTTTTTATTCATCAAAAAATATGGATGTGGCAGTGTAGGGACATTTTTAACTTGACGAAATCATGAAATATTTATTTTAAAAAACTACCATTGTGCCAAATTATATCTAACTATGCTAGATCGACTTTGACAAAATTATAACTAAATTGATTATGCAAGAAAAGTTTTAGTTTTAGCCTGATTGGAACAGAAATTTCTTAGTTACAAGTCTTTGTGTTAAACAAAATTGCCTTTTCGCTCATGTCTTTGGAAATCTTGATGTTTGTTTTTGTTGTTGTTGCTGTTGTTATTTTTATAATATATTTGAAACAAAAGCTATATAGCTCACTGAGTTTCTGAAGCACATTCACAAGTTGGGTACCAAAATAAAGACTATACATCTGTTCTCAAGTTCAATTATGCAAATTAGCTAAATTGTGTATGTATGACGTTTTATTAATTTTCTAATTAATTGGTGCAAATATTGTCAAGTTGAATATTTGCTTCGCATAGTGCTTTGAAGCTTTTTGGATTGATTTTATCATGTTTTATATGTAAAGCGTCCAATCAAAAATATTATTACGCATTTTGAGGTATTTCAGATCCGATTGAACTACAGTACCGTAGACCCAGCAAGCAATTTGTATGGGTCCCATATGGGTCCGTTATGGGCACCTTTATGGGTCCCATAAGGGTAACCCATATGGGACCCATTTAGGATGTGCAACCGGGGGCCATATGGGTCCTATCTGGGCAGCCCATATACATGCAATCTGGGACCCATATGGGTCCCAAATGGGCAGACCCATATAGACAGCCCTGATCTAACCCATTTCAATTGGCTTTCGTTTGGTGTCGATCGAAGATGAAAACCTTCCAGAGCTTCTCGCTCAGAAGGGGTAATTATTCCCCACCATAGAGGATTAAGGTCTCGCCAGGTATGTCTGACGACCTTGACACGTTTTCTAAGGTTTGATACCTAGGAATTTGGTGTTAACTGTCATATCATTTTCGAGGCTTTCTATAACTATCTATATGTTTTTTGATATATTTTTATGTCTAGATTTATTTCTATCTTTTTTTGAAAATGTGTACACAATTTAATTTCTTTTAACAGAATCATATATAGGATTATCAAGCCAAATGCTTTCTTTACATAAACGCTTTGTAAAAACATGATTTATTGTCAAGATTTTAAATTATTTCCCTTTAATATACATAAAACTCCTTGTAACACACTAATTGATAAGATTATGTTAGTGATTTGAACAGACTAATTACAGTTTAAACACCGTTAAAACGACAAAATAATTCGGATGATCAAACATGAAGCCCATGTTTAAAAAGCGATATTGACAAAGAATGTATTTCTGTACAATATAGCGCAGAAAAAACGTATGCCAAAGAAGAAAATGCCGATTATCAACTTTTGCTATCTCTAGGCCTATGTTTTTTGGCAATTTAGGCCTACCTTTCTATTAGAGAAGTCAATACCAGGTTTTGTTCGAGAAAGGATTAGACATGTCTTATTGATGTTGCCTTAGGCTACTTGTCTTGCTGAATCTAATGTTGTTGTTTTTTCAATTTGTATTGATTTGATGGTCATTAATTTTGATGGATATAAATATGATCGTCATTCAAATTGAAAACTTATAATTCTATAGGCTACATGATTCAGATCATGGATATTTTAGATATGCTCATGTATACATAATTATTCTGTTGTACTTGAATGGGCGCAAGCCGATTATTGTAACTGGGACCCCCATAGTCAAAACAACATGGGCTTTCCTACATAGGTCCTATATGGGCATACCCATATGGGCTTGCCCATACACAGCCCATATGCTGGGAATATGGGACCAATCTGGGTCCCTTATGATCAAACCCACATGGGCTTACCTACATAGGTCCTATTTGGGTCCAATATGGGCCTACCCACATGGGCTTACCCATACACATTCCATATAGGACCCATATAAGCATGTTTGCTGGGGAGGGTGCGGTTTCCACGGTAACATATCTTATATTAGTGTTTTTGGTATATAGAATGAATGAATGAATGAATGAATGGTATAGATTAACTATTTTGGTATCAATTTATAGCTTAGGCATTAACTTTATTTTTCGGTAAAAATGTGCAAATTAGTTTGTTATGTAAATTAAGTAATTTGCAAATGCATAATTTACAAGAGTAAATGGGAAATTTCGATGGAATTTTAATCGTTTGTGTTTCCTATATAGCGTGAAAAAAGCTTACGTTCAATAACTTGGCGGTGTACTCAAACAATTTCGGTATTGAAATATATCCTAGACATCCATACTTAGGCCTTACTTCAAGTTTGCATATAAGCTTATCTGTGTGTCCACGATTTTAATTTTTTATGGATTTTTATAATTAAAATGAACATATCTCAAATTTGTGAATATTGGGTACATACAGTGCTTTAAAGCGTATTGGAAATACTAAATTGCGTGATACAATGTATATGCACAACTTTCTGTCCAACACAAATATAAGCATTTTGGCGTCTTTTTTCTCGGAATTAGAAGATAGAGCTTAATATAAATGCTTGAGAGTGTGTTTTCCATAGAAAAATATCTTTGAAAAAGTCGTTACAGGGGCTTTAGCTAGAGAAGCAGATATAACTCACTGGGTTGTCAGTGTAGGTTAATAGTTGTTATAGTATCAAAATGAAGTTTAGGCACCCATCTTAATTTTCCAGCATAGCTATATTCATTTTTCTTATGTATGACTTGAAATATAACTGGAATAATTGATGAAATTATTGTCATTTTTAGGAATGCAAAAGAAAAATTAGATAAAGCTGATTTAAAGTTCTGTGTATCGACTAAAAAGCATCGTCGGCATTAAAATTGAGACACCAATCTGCAATTCCAAGCCTATTTGTGCTAATTAGCTTTTTACATATCCATTTTTGAAGATTCATTAAAAAAAATCGCCGATATTATAACTAATTTTGAGAATGCAGCAAGAAATCAGCTGTATCTCACAAAGTACCGTGTGTAAATTAATAGTTCGATGTCAAAATGAAACTTAGTTTTCCATGTTTTAACATGTTTGTAGATTAACCTTTTTGCCTACAATTAACCAAATAATAATTAAGTTGAAAACAAAACAAAAATATATATTTTTCATAAAGTTATTTTATGTGTCTTGGAAATACTTTATCACATTGTATAATCATTTTAAACTTCCCTAAATCAGACTTTGGTAGATTTTTACTTTATATCTGCCCATCTGTCTGCACAATTTCATGTGAAAAATTACAATTGTCTTTAGTTTCTCATCTTTTGGGATTAACATGCTAAGGTATGGTATGTTGGTAATTCAAACCACATACCCGTTCGGAGTAAAAAAGAATGTTAATCCAGATTAATGCAAGGTGGACTATAATTTATCCGTTAAGAGTATGGACTTTCTTCAAAATCTAGTATGAGTGAGGCTAGATGTGGATGTAAGAAAAAAATCAATCAAAATTCAAACATCAAGGAAGAACTTCGATTAATAACGACTGTCCATACAAACATGGTCAAAACACAGGCTGGAATACAAAATTAATGCATTTTTCCTTTGAAAGACAAGAGGCCAGCCCTTAAAATGACAAGGAACCAGCCCCTGCGACAATCAATGGTTCAATAAGATGAGGTAAGAGCAGATAGGCTAAAATAATAGTGAGTATCAATATTCATTCTGTCGGCTGTAGTTTTACAGAGAAAATCTTTTCAGAAAAAAGACAAACCTTTCTTTGCCGAGATAGGTACTTTCCGTGACTAGTGAGTTTAAGAGAGACAAGTAGTTGAGGCATGCCAAACATCTCAGATGAATCCATGTTGGCAAAATCCATGATCACATAATTCGTCAGTTTGACAGCTAAATGCCATGAAATCGTGAAAAAAATGGATTTAGACATCAAAAGGGAAAGAAAGGTCAAGAAATTAATATGGAAATTTGCAGGAGGAGAATGATTTCAAAATTGCATTATGTGTCGTTTTCCTTTGTAAGAAAAATGAGCACAGTTAGCAGCTTTCTCTACTGTTTTAGGAGGCCACATATCAACTGTATAATAATGGAACAAACGTGTACTCTAGGGATATCTATATGACCCTGATATTTGACCTTAAAAATATGAATGACACTCATTCTGATACGAAAAGATATGTATAAATTGAGATATTTACTTACATAAAAAATTTAAGCTATAGATAATAGTCTGTGATGGTATGTCCGGAAATCACGTCCCGTATGCATCAGAGTATTAAGCATGCCAACAACTGCAGTTGTGTGCTCCAATATCTTTACTTTCATGATCCACTTGTTGGCATATCTGAAAACGCGTCATTACGTCGTATTCCGCCGATTACGTAACGCTGTCAATTTGCTTCATTTAAAACTAAGTTTAGCGATACATATGAAAATGATGTTGTTTTTTGTTTATTTGTGTTTCTATTGACTGATATCTTAAGTAAATATAAAAAGTTTTGAAATGGACAACCCATATGATGCATGGATATGCCGTCGTTAACAATATTGAGACAAATACTGACGTGTTCAACGTTCTTTACTTTTGCACTACTTGACATCTATTTTGACATTTAATTCTAATCGTGTGGGTGTTGTAGTTGCTATAACCTTATTGATCGGATGTCTTCGACGATATACCGGGTAGATAAATACCGATTTCATATATTTCACGAGCCGCACATGCACTTGACCCATGTGTGTGTGTGCTCTACTGATCGAAAGTTCTAAAGCGACACATTACAAATGACTATAACTATTTAAATGATTACCATATCTTTACAAAAGTTTATAATGTGAATTCATATAATGATTTAAATCAATTTTTACGATCTGTTGTCAATTATCATTGAATGTCAGGATGTTATACGGGTAAAGCTTTAAAAAGCTCTAAATTGTCGTAGAGCTTCAGATAATGCATTAATACTGATTTTAAGTTACATGTATCTTTAGCAGAACCCAATCAATGGAGAAAATCAAAAAAATGAATGACACGTTTGTATTGCTGACGACTACAGCAAAAAGAGAAAAGTGGTGGATGGGGTAAATCATGGTATCATGATTTTCCAAACAGACTTCTTTTTATTGACAACTGTCGCATTAATTTTAAATAACGTAATGAATTAACACAATCAAAAGAATTTTGAACATATTGTGTAATTTTGTGTCGTCGGGAATCACGAGGGCTAATTTCAATCATTTTTCTGAGAAGACCAGTATATATGGTAATTTTGTCAGTTTGATATTAATCCCAAATATTGTGTATCTAGTGTATATATTTGTGCGTTAAGTATTCAATTACATAAGTATTTAGTTCTTACATTCAAAATAATTTACGAGGAAATGGTTGTTGTACAAAGACGTGCATTGCGTACGTTATTGTCGGCGAAATTTATACGCGTGTGCATTAGTTGTTTGTATTGTAAATATAATGCCGACCACATTGTCTGTCAAAGAAGCCAATGATATCTACACAATGGAGCCACTGTACCATGTCAAATTCTAGATGGAACTCTAGTCAGTGAACCAACAAAAGATTCCTATGAAATATTTTAGGATGTAGATATCACACCAATATGGGGACAAAACCTGAAATTGCTCAACGTTTCAGCATGTTTGAGATAGCTATTTATGTCAAAAGAATAACGCTTCTTGACAAAGTCAGTAATACAGTAGTGCTACAAAAAGACTGCAAGAATGAACAAAGAAACACCATGAAACAATACTAATTGTCATACTCAGAGAAAAGGCAATATCGAGAATGGTACTGGTGTCTTTTTGACCTTGAAACAGAGACATTACAGTTCTTGATGCAATGATTTGATTTTGTTGCAGTGCCTTCAAAAAACTAGTATTAATAAATCAGGCAGAGATAAACCTTGGCACTCTGTATCTGTAAGACAATCGAAATTTGAAGGTTACAAAGAGGTTCCTTACATATTTGACAGATATGCACTCTGGTAACTTGTAATGTGTGGTTGCATCAAGTTAATGTGTCGCACATCTAGGCGTAAATTTATGCCAAACGGGCTGGTCTGTACTGAATTATGGTAAAAAGGAGCGGACAAAGATGCTTGTTTGAATCCAGAACAACTTATAGATGAATAATTGTTTGCAGTCTTCTATCGTACTTCAGCTAATTGTGGTGTGCCTTTATAAGTAGAGATCTATTTTTTTCGATTTTGTACACCGTGTATCATACTTTAATTTCTTTTAAGAATCGTTGTCTAATCTCTTCTTACTCGATAGGTATTCTATTTTTATTCACAGTTGTATGCCACAATTCATTTATTCCAGAAAAATGAAAGTTCAACCTTGACATTTATCGAAATCTACCAATCTAGTGTATAGTTTAAGGATATTTATTTTTTTGAAAAGCAGTAACAAGTAGAGAAACGACTTTTAAAATAAAGTATAATGCATTTTCCCACACAACTTTAAAGTTATAAAGGAAAATCAATTAAATAAAATGAAATAGTAACAAGCCCTATAAACTTAAACTTATTAATGTTTATGTATTGGTTTCACAAATATTAATCTTCAGAATGTTGGGATGTACATTTTTATGATTATTAGTAACGACGTTATAATGACGTTGTTGGCGTTAGGGCGTCAGAGCAAAAATATCGAAGGGAAATCACATAATGGAACAGTAAAAAGTAAAAGTTCAAGGGTTTTTCACTTTGCAAACGTAATGCAGTGCAATGTATTAAATAAAATTGACCTATCATCGACGTTATTTATCTTTTGACGTAATTATCAGTTGTGACTCTTGATATAATATTTTGATGATTTTACCTTTATTGTTGGTGATCATGAACAGAAAATTGCTAAAACTATTCATATAAGCAATAGGCACGTATGTTTGTAATTTGACGTCAGTGTGACGTCTGAATACTAAAACGCATTTAATATGTTTTACAATATGACGCGTTTTCTCTAAAACAATTATATCAAAGGATTTGAGTTATTTTCTTGTACACTTTCTGTACAATATCCATGTAATCGACTGTTTATCTCAATTTTGTTGTTTATTAATGTTGTTTTTGACGTGACGTCACATGAATACGACGCATCTACAGATATGCCAACAAGCTGTTTCATCATTACCAAGGAATTGTTTCTCTGATTTGCGCTGTTGGCATTCTTAATACTCAAATGCACACGAATTACCGATTATCACAGACTATAAGACGTTTTAAGCGGTCTTAAGCTTTCGCAATAAGTTATACAGACAAACATAAAGACATACAGTCTTGAAATATTATAAAAAAACCCCACAAAATTCTGGTTTTTGCTGCATAATATCTACAATGTGACTGAGTTCTACAGGATCCTTTTTTCAAAATCCGCTGTAGACATATACAGGTAATTCACAAACGGAGCATAATTTGAATCAAAATTATATATGAACTATTAAAACCCAAATTCGGTTTAGCTATTGCAAGTCCGATACTTTGATTAAATGTTCCCAAAAAATAAAGACGGGTGTCTAAACATAATTGTTAGTCTACACTTACATCGCAGTGAGCTATAGCTGTTTCTCCAGATATACCCCTCAACGAGCTTTTTTAAAGATACTTTTCCATGGAAAACGCACTCTCTAGTATACGAGGGGCGTTCAATTAATTTTGGATCCGGGGTTCTACAAGCCATAGTTAAGTAGCAATTCAGTTTTGAGTTTCTTCAATTCTTCGAAGTAATCCTTTTTGACAACCACACACCTCTGAAGTTTTGAGATCCATTACTTATATGCCAATAAATGGGACTCTTTTGGAACACCCCACAGACACTGGTAAATTGAAATGCATATGGAACACGAAGGCCTATACCGACGACCAGAGGCTTTTTTCGTCATCATGGGGAACACAAAAAAAGCCATACGGGCTTAAGCCCGGCTATAAAGGTGGATGAAGACACTGTGCAGCATATGTCTCTTTCATGAAGTCTTGGACAAGAGGTCACCTGTTGACAGCTCCGTTGTCATGGATTTGGCACATGCCGCTTTAGTCGGTCCTAGACCTGCTCTTCTCGTAATATTTCTTTAATTGCGCCGACATACATTTCTTGTATGAATGACCGGCGATAGTGGTACTATTTGAAACAGTAATATGAACAATACACCCGTTACATTTGAAAATTACCGCGTACAAAACTTTTGCAGCGCTTTTTTGGCTATTACGGACCTTGTCTGATCTTTTCGCAACCATTGCTTGCTAATGACACGCCATTGGTGCTCATAATAGTAGATTACGGTTGAATCACATGTATAAAGCCAACAAATCACACATTTGTTGCAATTATTGCATTATTTCAAAATATATTTTGCCACCTGGCTCTCTGTCCCCTAGGCAGCAGCTGGTGGACCCAACGGGCATAAACCTGTCTGTGTTTCAACCCTTTGGTCATAATCGTATAACATGGCCCCGATAAAAAAAAACAACTTTATCTGCTATTTCTTGCACATTGAACCATGCATCTTGTTCGGTCATCTCGGAATCTACAGCAACATTTGCTTTGGTACTAGCTCTGCCAGGGTTGCCTGAGAGGGGGGCATCATTCAGGCCAGTTTAACCAATTTTAATTTTTATTAACCTCCTAATAACTGACGTATGTTTAACGTTCAAATGTCCATAAATCTGATATAGTCCATTATATACACGTGAAGCAGATATGTCAAAGCCTTTGCGACCTTAAATGTAGACCCTTACATCAAACTCCAGTTCGTTTTCCATTTTGCGCATCGCGAAATAGCCAGTGTATATGACTGAATCAACTTAAAAGTTCAATAACTCTTGAAAGAGTGAACGAATTTGCCTCAAATTTTGACAAAATATAGACAGTATGTGTCCCGTCAAACAGCCACAAGCATCACTAGTTCTATAGAACAATGAGGTATTGTGGTCCATGAGTACCACTTTTAATTGAACGTCCCTCGTACTGTAGTTCAATCTGATTCTTTAAAAAACCTAAATGCTTAATTTTCAATGTGACGGGAAAACAATATGGTTTAACCCTTCCAAGAATCTTAAAAGCAATAATTTTTGTATGGAATATATTTGTGATATGTCATCATGATTTTTAAAAAAGACAAGAGAAATCTTGGTAATAAAGGTAAGCTAAATTACAAGCAAAGATTTAATTAGGTATGGAAATCTAGCCTTTATTTTGAAACTACAATTTTCACTTATTAGTGTACACCACCAACTTAGTGAACTAAAGCTTCTTTCTTGCTATATTCTAAATAAGAAGACAATGATGGTCATAAATCGCTCATCTGAACCAAAATGACATGAGCGAAAAATGGCAATTTTGTCAAATGCAAAGGCTTATAACTAAGGGCTTTCTGTTCCAATCAGGCTAAAAGTAAAACTGTTCTTGCATAATCAATTTTGTTACAATTTTGTTCAAATCCATCCATTAAAGTTGGGTATGAATTAGCATAATGTTTGACTTTTAAAGAACTATTTCATGATTTCACCAAGTTGAAAATGCCCCCCACCCACCCTGCCATGTCCTTAATTATTTTAGTCAAATTGAAGTTTTGTTAACAACTGTTCAAAAGCTATGGTCTCTCAAAGAACATTCACGTCATTTCTGGTTCAAATTGGCCCAATGGTTGATTTTTAAAGAATTTTCTTGTGATTTGTCTAAGTCCAATAAGCCCCGCCCCGCCCCGCCCCGCCCCGCCCTGCCAACAGTTTTTAAAAGAACAAAATTTTGATGACGACTGTTCAAAAGGGTCACTCAAAGAACATTTATGTCAAGTTTGGTTAAAATTTCTCCAATTGTTGATTTTTTAAAGAATTTTCTTGTAATTTTTCCAACTCCGATAAGCCCCGCCCTGCCACGCCCACTTTTTAAGTCAAGTCAAAATTTTATAGACAAATGTCCAAGTAGGTCACTTGAAGAATATTCACACTAAGTTTGCTTTAAATTGGCCCAATGATTGAATTTAAAAGACTTTTCTCGCCATTTCTCTAAGCCTGATCACTGTGTGTATCAAATATTAACAAAATAGAAATATTTTCATCAATGAATTAAAAAATGATCAAAAATCACACATACGCTATTTACCTAATGTGCTTAGCTATACTTGAGGACAGATGTCTAGATAGGCTTTATTTTGGTACCCAATTCGTTAATGTACGCCACAAACTTAGTGAGTTATCGCTTATGTTCCAACTATATTCTATACAAAATGACACAAAATCTTCAAAATTTCTAATAAAATCTTAAAAATATAGTGTATGCAAAATAACCGATTTGTTTATCTATACTGCAAAATAAAGGTGGATGTCCCGGCTTCATTTTGATACTAAAGTTGTTAGTCTACATCTAGAACTAGGTGAGTTATGGCGGATTTTCTTGCTATACCATTGGTTTTTGCACTTAGTTTACCTTTGACCTTCTGGTGACCTTAAAATGACCTCTATCATGTGACCTCCACCCTAGTGATCTTCCATACATATCAAAGTTTCAATTAAGCATGAAGGTCGAGCATTAACAAAGAGTTCATACACAGGTCACATTTTGGGTGAGATTTAGGTAGACTATTTGTCCATTAGTATAGATCTACCTCGTATAATATTCACATGAAACACTAAGAAATGCATGTTGTGTTTCAGAACAAATCTGCGGTATTCTCGGTAAACGACATCAACTCTTTTATTGGAAGCTGTGGAAGTGCGTCTGTAGAGGTTCTTTATATTACCTTCTATAACAACTGGCAAATGAACATCACCCTCAAAACAGAGAGTGGCATTATGGGTAAAATAGACGACGGGATTGTGGGTAATATAGACCACGGAATTGTGGGTTATGTTGATGAAGGTGCCCGGATGAACTACTGGTGGAGCCATCTGTATCTTCAGTATTTGTATAACACAACGACGGCCAATAATACATCGTACTTCCCGGGTATTGACCCAAAACAAGGTATTACTACGTATTACTAACGATCGTACGTTTGATTTTTGCAAAATTACTTGTAACAACAGTCCTGATTGGCTCAGTCGGATTTCTCGTGCAATCAGATGTCTTGTTACACAGTTTACACAAAAACTTGATCGTAAGATGTTTAGTAATATGGGGCCCTGGTTTTGACGTCCCTTAAAGAAAAGGCTTGGGAAAACATTGAAACAAAAGAAGAAATTGCTGATGATCAGCAATTTCTCCTTTTGTCTCAATATTTTCTGTGTTATATTGTACACTAATCCTGCCTTTATCAACATCCATTTAGAGTTATTCAGCGGCTTTCTAATTGGAAAAGTCCAAATTTTCATCGTTTGGGAAAGGGTTAAAGAAATTGCTGGAACAATCGCACTTTGCTTTTGTTACTCGATTTGATTGTATGTTTCGATAAATGGTCGGGCAGAGCATCTCTAGCTATAAGGTAGAGATGCTCTGTCTGGTCATTCATCGGGACCTATACGAGCTTTAAATGCATTTATAAGTCTTCGGCATAGACAAACCAGGCAGATATATTTCTTAATTCGATGCAAAATGAGTATATGACAAAAATGAGTATATGATAGAAAATAACCCATACCAATTACATTAATGATAAAATGATGTTTGTCTTAAAAATTTACGAACAACCCTCTTTTTAAACGTTTTCCCATCAAACATGAGTAGCTTTTCTCGAAATGAAGTAGATTCTTAATTAAGATTTGTGCTTATTATAAGCATATAAGGGACGTCAAATGATTGTTTGGAAAATAGTTGACTGTATTATATTTGGGCCAAATTTATATGCACAAGCCTTTGTTTCAATGGATATGCCACATATTTCATTTTGATATTCATGCCAATGGTATAATCATTTTTTCCTATTTAATTCCAGCCAATGGCATCGTCCGACTAAGCAAATCCGTAAAGAAAAAGATGTTTGAAGCAGATATTAACGGTTCTTACGTATGTAACGCAGATCGTAAGATAGATCTAGGATACGGGACTAGCTTGACGATCAGCAACTTACAATATGTCGCATTCCAGAATAGTCCTGACACCACATTCTCAAATATAGGTAAGCAGAACAAAAGATGGTAGGGAATGAATACGTTATATTTTTTTAATTTCAAACCAAAACCCTTTGATGTGGGTACTCGTTAGAATCGTCTCGATGAGACGATTCTTATGAATACCCATAACATAAGGTTTGATGAACAATTCATTGAATATTTCATTTTGAAAAAGCCATTATCTGTTATCTGTAGCTCTGGGTAAAATTTGAGCTGAATTGTCGTAGCCCGTCGCGCTAAAGGAGACCTTCTGAGTATGATGAAAAATATCGACCCTAGTCAGTCTGTCTGCTTAAGTCTGATCCTTTGGTCCAAACATGTGTTTTATGGACTTCCCAGAAGTAATCCATGGTTAGATTATCCAGCCGCCGCAATATAACTATAGCCGTTCAAAGAAGTGTTAAACCCTAATCAATCAATCAATCTTCACTACATGTAGCATCATTAATATACATGTATCACGGTGCGGAAACTCCATAGACAGAGCTATTGGTTACGCACAGGAAATCCTCTGGGGGCGTCTCTGAGGGTACGGTTTTTAGTACCTTTTCCACTTGTTATCCAATCATTTTCTTTTGATTATCAAATGCGAAAAAAGGGGAACTTCATGCTCCTCTAGAACCATTTATCTGTCTGTTTTAATTCTTTCGGCTTCTAAATCGGTCGCGTTTTTAAAGGATAATATCATTCCAGTCGTGTCGTGAGTTTATCCTATGTCTACACCATTTTTTCCTTAGGTATCCAATATTTCCTAGGTATTATGGTCATCTGGAGAAGGATTCTGTTACCAACAGAAGCTTTCGATTATAATATAACATGTTTGTGTGGTAGTTGTAAGCATTTAACCCTTTCCCAAACGACAAAAAGTCCGGGTGCTCCAATTTGAAAGCTGCTGCAGACGACAAAATTAAAATTGAAAACCATTGGATTTGTGTAAATATATTATGCTTAGAAAATATTGAGGCAAAAGGAGAAACTGCTGGTTATTAGCAGTTTCTTCTTTTGCCTCAATATTTTCCTTAGCCATATCTATTAGGGACGTCAAAACCAGGTCTTGTTTGGGAAAGGGTTAAATGCTCATAAATGCATGATGTAGGCTTAAACACGAACATCAAGTAAGGTCAGCTCATGACAACAATGATCCTATAAAAACGCGGTCGATTTTGAAACTGAAAGTATTAGAACAGGCAGATAAATGGTGGTAGCGGAGCATGACATTCTCTCTTTTTCGCTTTTAGGCACCAAAAAGAAAATAGTTGGACAACAAACAAGATGTGTTTGTGAAACACGAATGCCCCCGAAATGGCCATTTTTCTAACATGTTGAGTTTTCGTGTGAACGCGTTGATAAGAGTTAACGGATGACCTTGAGGAAGGTCATATTGCAGTTATCATTGAAAGGATGTTACATACCAAATTTGAGCTTTGTATGTCGAATACTTTTGGAGAACAGGCAAAATGTTTAGTTTTCGGACAGACAGGCGGAAGGACGGACAGTTAAACAATATGCCCCCGATCTTTCGATACGACGGCATAAAATGTACCAAAATTGAGCCAACTCTGTACGATTTTCTGTGCGTAACCAGTGGCTCTGTCTCTTGAGTTTCCGTACCGTGTGTATCAGCATTTCTTTCATTACACTGCATTTGACAACAAGAGTCATGATAGTCTTAAATATGTTAAGGGACATTTTACCAGATCTTGGCCCAAGTCTTTTTCATCATGATTTCAGTGACAGAATGTTCGGAAGACAAGCAACATAACAAAGGAAACACGTACATATATGTGGGTGTTGGTCTAGGAGTGTTGGTTGCCATGGTAACTGAAATATTTATCTATTTTTCATCATGATTTCAGTGACAGAATGTTCGGAAGACAAACATCACAACAAAGGAAACACGTACATATACGTGGATGTTGGTCTAAGAGTGTTGGTTACCATGGTAACTGAAATATTTATTTATTTTTATCATGATTTCAGTGACAGAATGTTCGGAAGACAAACATCACAACAAAGGAAACACGTACATATATGTGGGTATTGGCCTAGGAGTGTTGGTTGCCATGGTTATGGTTATTTACATAGCTGGACGATGTTGCTATAGAAGAAACTATGAAGAATTGTAAACAAAATATCATCGCTTTTCAACAAAAACCTCGTAACTGCAGCTTGTTTTAAGCTGCAGTTACGAGGCTTTTGTTGAAAAGCAGCGATATGTACCAGTAGTTCACCAACCATTACGTACCAAACATTTTGTGAAAACCATAAACTGTTTTATTTTCCTACAAATGCTATTTATACAATCAGATACCTGTATATATATTTGAGGTTGGGGTTGATATTGTAAAAGAAATAGAGCCAAAAGGAGTAAATGCTGATTATCCCCGTTTTCTACACGGAGAGACTAACAATTGTAAAATATCGTCATTCACTTGAATTTATCGTCTGAAACATCTTTGAATTTCTGGTCTGGTAATACTTCAACAAAAGTCCAAAGTCGAAAGAGATGCGTGTGACAATATAAAACAAGCCTCAAGCCCAAAAGTAGTATTCGAAAGATATTGAGAAATAAATCCGGGAAAATATTGGTTATTGAAATTTAAACCTTTGCCAAGACAATATCAAAAGCTTTCTCTATTTCGTTTTTCAATACAAGCTCGTCTTTAGAAAATAATAAATTTGCATAGGTCGACCTTTAACAGTTTCTATTGGCTGATTTTCTGTTGTTGTTGTTCAACTCCACAGATTCTTGGAAGTTTACATGAAGGTTTTTTTTTACCATTTCCCAAACGCTCAAACTTTGGGATTGTTCATGGCTTCCAGACAGGAAAATAAATGCCAATAAAGATAAAAATTAGTCAATGGCATGACAATGAAAATATTGAGGTCAAAAGAGAAAATGCTGGTTACCATCATTTTCTTCTTTTGACTCAATGTTTTCACAAGGCATTACTACCCGAGACGTCAAAACCAGGCCTTGTTTGGGAAAGGGTTAAGTAAAAACAAAACAGAACAAAACACAAGGATCATCTTTAAAACATTATTCTTTCATTATATAAAATTGCTTTGAAATATACAACAATTGCACATTCGTTCTAAAGCCCTAATACATGCAATAACGTTATCATAAATTCAACTTAGATAATATATAGATAACAAGATTCATTCAGTATTTCTTTATTTTCTTTTACATACATAAAATATCTCTATATTTTTACCATTTATACAAAGGAAATAGCTATACAAGATTATATATAGCTTAAAATATTGAGGTAAAAGGAGAAATTGCTGATTATCAGTAGTTTCTTCTTTTCACTCAGAAATGTTCCCAAATTAATTCTACCGAAGATGCAAAAACCATGTCAGCAGGGAAAAGGGTTGAATACAAAGTACATGTATATTTTATTTGAAACCCATTTACAAAAGCAATTGATTTGACGACTTATTACATTTAGCATGCTATACATGTATCAGAAACCAATTAAATAAAAGGAGAAAATGCTGATGATAATCGTTTTTCTTCTTTTCCATCACTGGTCCATTTTCTATGCACCCACAGTATAAAGGATTTGAAAATATTGTCAACGAAAATTTCTTCATTTCCCACAATATTTTTTTCCAAAAAGGCTATAACATCTTTTAATTTGGACAGTCTAAAACTTTGCAACCTGGTAATGTTTTTGTAATACCATATCTAACATATGGGAAGGGATTAACGGTACTTAACCCTTTCCCAAACAAGACCTGGCTTTGACGTCCCTAGTAGATTAGGCTTGGGACAACATTGAGACAATTTTTAAAGAAGAAAATGCTGATAATCAGCATTTTCCCCTTTTGCCATTTTATTTTCTGTGCTAGATCTATATTGTACACAAATTATATCTATATCAACAGTCATTTTGTCATCTGCATCAGCTTTCAAATGGGACTATCCTTGGAAAGTGTTGTTTGGGAAAACAAGAAAGGAATGAGAAAATTCTGAGCATCCCCGACAAAGACGACCCTTTCTGCATTTCTGAACCTTATTGTCCCGATTTGTCATATTATATGTCATAATAGCGTCAATTCATACATTTTGGTCATTAAAATTCAAAGAGGCCTGCAAAATACTAAAACCCCTCAAACTTCACTTTCAGGCGTTTTTCTTGAGCCACTGTGAATGTTAATGACCTCATAAACCTCAATAACCCTATGATATATACCTAATAAAATTCCAGAAAGTATTTTATCAACATTTGTCTCAAACAAAGCTAAGCATTGATACAAAATGACCAGCATTTAAAAGCTTGATAGATTAGGATGATTTGCTACAAAGGCCAACTTTTGGCTACTGAGCAATGTCCAAAACTAGAACTGGGGCAAAGCGGACAAATACCCCCACTAGCGCGTTGTCACTGAAAAAGTGCTATAGGTCAAATGGTTCTTTACTTGGAGCAAGGAAATGGATTTTAAACAAAGTCCAATCGTGACCTTTACCTTTGACCTTCATGACCCAAAAACTGTAAGGCACCTCCTTGGTCATGGGCAACAACTGCAGAAAACATTTTCAATGTGATGAAATTTTCAAATTTTATGACTTTTGGGTACAAAACATTGTGGGAAATGAAGAAATTGCTTGTCACAAGCAATTTCTTCATTTTCTATGATGTTTTTCAAAGCCTTTTTCTTGAGAACCATAAAAAAGCACCAATGTATGAGATTGGATTAAAATGTTTGACAAGTCAGTACATGTGAAACAATAATTATCTGGGAAAAAGAGAAAATGCCGGTCAACAGCACTTTCTTGCTCACAGCTCCACAATGCTCTATACATTAAGGTTCCGGAACTGTAATGGCTGTAACTTTATAATGATTAAGCTGCACTACAAATATGCCTGGGAGTGTTTAATATCATGTATCAATTATATGAATGGCAAAACTCAAATTGATATGTTATGATGTGAATGATAAATAATCAGTAAATACTTCTGACTTGAAAATGACGCATTATCTCCCCTTATGATATAAATTCTTGTGGATTATCTGCCCTTGATTCACAAAAAAATCAGTTTTCACAAAATTTGTGTGGCAAACGAACTATTTTCTTGTATATTATGGAGCGAAATAATAATTGGCAACTTTCTACCATTTAAAAAATTTGAAAATTTGCCTATTTTTGAAAATATTGACAAAAAAGATATTTTCTCATTGGCTCCAATGCAAACTTTAAAGCCAGTTATCTCCCATTGGTTTTACAAATTTAAAAAAGTAAGATGGTGAAATATTTTTATTTATCAATGTCTACAACATATCCAAATTTCAAAGAGATCTATACGCTAGAAGTGTGTGTACCAAATATTGCCATTACAGTTCCGGAGCCTTAAATTACTTACCAGAATTACAGATCAAAGGCGTAAAGACATTGTAACTTTGTTATTTCAATTCCAAACCCTATGTTGTGGGTAATCATTTGACTTGTCCCTATGAGATGATTCCAATGAGTACCCACAACATAGGGTTTAATGAACAATGAATGAAATATTGAATGAATGAATGAAATGTTGCATTTTGAAAAGCCTTTACTACCTCTAACCTGTAGCTCTGACTTACAAAAGCAACAAGAATTAATATCATATGTTAATGCTCTATATCATCAGTGTAAATATAAAAACTTGTATCTCATTTTTGGAAGACTTTAAATGGAAAGAAAATGAGTAAACAACTTTTCAGAAACTGAAAGGTTTTTCTTTGAGTTTGGATACAATGTTCACAGATAATGTGTTATTAATACTGATAAGTCAAAATATGTCAAAGCCTGCAGCATTGTCTAAAGTGGTCACACATGGTTTTACTTTGAAAATCGGTAAGAATTGACATACAAGGTTTTGCATTTACATCAACAATATATTCCTCATTTCATCCTTTCATGAACACTATAACCCTTTTCCTAAAGGTCAGAATTTTATGGTATCCAAATCAAAAGCTGCTACAGACAACAAAACGGATGTCACTTAAGGTAAAATTTGAGAATAATATAACTCATAAAACATTGAAGCAAAAGGAGAAATGCTTATTATCAGCATTTTCTTCTTTTGCCTCAATATGTCCCCAAACTCTTATAATTTTAGAGCAGACTAAAATTTTTGTGTTTGGGAAAGGGTCAACAAAATTAAGAAATGTGTAATAAAAGGATAAAATCCTATTTTTTCCTCTTCATCAAGCCTCTGACAGACACATACTCCTCATGCCCTTCAAAATGACAGTTCAAATCTTTAAAGGTTGGTCTGTTTTCTTTATCCTTTTCCCAACATTTTAACATCTGCTCGTAAGCCACATCAGGACATTTTTCTGGCTTTTCTAGACGTTTTCCCTCTTCTATAAATTTTATGACCTGTAGTATAAAACAAAATTCTTTAACCCTTTCCCAAATGCCAAAATTATAGGGTGGTTCAATCTGAATACTGCCTCAGAAAACACTATGAATGTTACTAAATATAAAATTTTTGAGTAATATAGCACAGAAAACATTGAGGCAAAAGGAGAAAATGCTGATTATCAACATTTTTCTTGTTATGTCTCCATGTTTTCCCGAGCCTATTCTATTAGGGACGTCACAATCCTGTCTAGTTTGGGAAAGGATTAAAAAACATATCACAAACTAAACACTTATTAAATTTCTAATCTTCTTCTTCAGACGTTCCTTTGAACGCATTTATTTTACATCGATTGGGAAGCAAGTTTCTTCAACTTTTTTTTAATCCCTCTCAATTGAGCTTCCTGGAAATCCATAAGGAGTTCTTATTGCTTTTACATTATGTCACTTTTAGCAATTTTCCTTCATTCTCTGCTTTAAATCCTTTTCAAATGGGTCCCATATTTACAGTATTAGCAGTAATTGACACCATCTAACTCCCACAAGATAAAAGTTCTAGAAAACATTGTGGGAAATAAGAAAATTGCTTGTGACAAGCAATATCCTCAGTTCCCATAATATTTTGTACCCAGAGAGCGTTCACATAAAGTTGTTGACTGCAAAATCTTTGAATTTGGGCGAGTCTAACTATTTGTCTTCTGGTAATGGGTCATGACCAATCTGATTAAAATCCGATGTTAACTTTCAGTAACATCAGAGACCCATCCGTTAGGCCTTTTGCCTCAAAATTTTCAATGCTGCATTTTACAAAAATTCTATCCATTTAGAGCTATTCTGTCAGCTGTAGAAGCTTTCAATTTCAATCACTCTAAAACTGTGCCTTTTGGGAAAGGGAAATCGACTTGGGTTTTTCCAAGGGTCACAGAAGAAGATCCCTAACGGATTGGTCTCAGATGTTACTAAAAAGTTAACATAGGATTTTAATTAGATTAGATCAAGGCTTACCTCCACTGCTTTCTTGTCCCCATACGGGGGCTCACCAAACGAGAACATTTCCCACAATGTTACGCCAAAACTCCAGACATCACTGGCAGAAGAGAAATGGCCGTAGTTAACACACTCAGGCGCATACCTATAACAAAAAGACAAATGCTAATGATTTCAGTAGAAAAAGTCGAAAACAAGATGTGTTTGTGAAACACAAATGCCCCCGAAAAGGCCAATGTTAAGTTGCACGTTAAGTTTTCACTTTAAGTTTTCAGGTAAAGGATTGATAAGGGTTAATGGATGACCTTGAGGAAGGTCATATTGCATGGAACAGATAGATATCATTGAAAGAAAGTTACATACCAAATTTGAGCTTTGTTTGTGGAATACTTATGGAGAAAAGGCCAATGTTAAGTTTCCACGTTAAGTTTCGGACTGACTGACAGACAGGCAGACAGACGGACAATGGTAAAACAATATGCCCCCAATCTATCGATGCGGGGGTATAAAAACAAACAATCAAACAAGATGTGTCTGTGAAACACTTATGCCTCCAAAAATGCTAATGTTAGATTTCCATGTTATTTTTTGGACAGACACGACTAAAACATTATGCCCCAGATCTTTTGATACCGGGGGTATAAAAACAACATGATGTAAATCTCTATTTATAATCTTGAAATAATGGTCAATGTCAACATGAATTGAACCAGAGAATTCTGTGACCCTTATCAATCAGGCGTACAGACGAACAGAAAAAAGGACACAAGTAAAACAATATGCCCCTGATCTTTCGATACAAAAGTCATTTGTCACTCCCAACTTCATTACATCAAAAAAAGTACAAACGAATTTATACCATTTAATGGGCCATTTCCCTCCAGTTGTTGCCTTGTAATAATCACTGTTTGTACCAACAGCACGTGAGAGACCAAAGTCACTGATTTTTGCCTGAAAATGTAGTAATGAATAACATTTTTTATAATTTTTTCTAACTGAAAGTATGATTGGATTTCTTTTTCTTTGCTAAATGACATACAAGAAATTGCACAAAAATTGTTAACTTTCTCTAAGAATCATTTTGTCTGTAAAATTAATGCATTTTATTGCATAAAATTTGTGTTTTCTGGCCATTATCAATATTGAATAACGAGAAGAAACCGGGCGACATCATAAAAAACGGGCATAAATCGGCAGATTCATGTGCGATATCGGACTGGTTTTGCACTCAAATATCCTCGATTTGAACCTTCAAAATAAATAATGGTTGCTTTTCCCGCAAAATTCTCAACGTCTTACGTTAAATAAGCGACAATCGCCTTTGGTGCCAAATTATGATGTAACGGTGTTTTACTGATGTCACACATAACAAAACAAGAGCCGTCATAGACGGATTATGCTCCCCGAATAAGTGCTTGTCAAAAAATAAAAACTATCATACAATAAGCCCCCTTTTCCCATGACAGATTTTTTGTACACACATTACTATATTAATGTGGTCTAGAACATCTCATTTATCACAGAAGCACATAATTTCATTAAATTCTGCCCATTGGATGAAGAGAAATTAGAGAAAATCTAATTCATACATTAAGGCCCCTTTTTCCATGACGCAGCCTCAAATTAAGAAACAGAGAAAAAAATCCCTAAGGATTATCCAAGGGAGTTCACATGTGAAGTTTCATTGAATTTAATCCAAGGGTGGCTGAGATATGGCTGTGGACGGACGGACGGATACACGGCGACTATAACATTATGCTCCCCCGAAATTTATTCGGGGAGCATAAAAATTTTATCAGAACAAAACAACAATGGTGGACATTTTTATCTCACCTTGGTTCATTTTTCAGGGGTTGGGGTAAGGTATCATTGGAATTTTATGCTTTTTATGCAATAATAGCGTCAATTCACATATTTTTCGGTCGTTAACATTTGCAGAGGCCCGCAAAATACGAAAACGACCCTCATGCTTTGCACTCGGGCGTTAACATTTTTCTTGGGACTCTGCCAATGTTAACGACCTCAAAAACGTGAATTAATCCTATATCTACATTGCAGCAGAAGATTTCTGGCAGTTAGATCTCAATGAACCTCTGCTCCCCTAAGTACATAAATATAGGATCCGTGTACATTCTTGCACAAAAATATTGAGGCAAAAGGCGACAAGTTTTGTCTCAAAAGTTTTCCCAAGCATTTCCATTAAAGACATCAAGTTCAGGTCTTACCTTATGTTTACTCTGCAGCAGTATATTTCTAGCAGCTAGATCACGATGGACCATTTTCTTCTCCTCTAAATACATCATACCACAGGCAATCTGTGATGCCCACAAGTACAGGTCTGTTTTTGTTATCTTGTTCATACACTCACATAGATAGTCTAACATGGAACCCATGGCTATGTATTCTTCTACCTACAAGGTTAAAAGAATTTCTAAGTACATAAATACTAGTATGCTTTGAGAAACATTGAGGGAAAAGTTAGCCAGCAAACTGCCATGCCCACTGGTACAGGTTGGTTTTGGTTATCTTGTTCATACACTCACATAGATAGTCTAACATGGAACCCATGGCTATGTATTCTTCTACCTACAAGGTTAAAAGAATTTCTAAGTACATAAATACTAGTATGCTTTGAGAAACATTGAGGGAAAAGTTAGCCAGCAAACTGCCATGCCCACTGGTACAGGTCGGTTTTGGTTATCTTGTTCATACACTCACATAGATAGTCTAACATGGAACCCATGGCTATGTACTCTTCAACACAGATGATTAAAATACAACCAAGTGCATAACAAGAGTTGTCCGCGGACAACACAGCTCGCCTATTGGGGAGCTTGTCACAAAAACAGATAATCTTTAAAAGTAGGTCAAACTCCAAGGTCAAGGTCACAAGGTCATGGTCCCAAATAAAAGGGCTTGACAGGAGGTATCCATGTGTGAAATATCAAGGCTCTATCAATAAAAATGCATGAGATATAGGCCAAGGTCACAAGGTCAAAGGTCATGGTCCCAAATGAAAGGTCTTGTCTATATGTATCCATGTATGAAATATCAAGGATGTATCTCTAATAGTGCCTGAGATAAAGACCAGGTTAAAGTTTTTCAAGTGAAGACGCAACAGGACGGGCAGGAAGCGACACGGATGCTAGGGCTGTGACATTAGCTCCCTGGACATAAAGTCCCGGCACGCTAAAAAGTGAGCTTTAAGCAGAAATCAATAAAAGAAAGTTGGCAATTTTCTCTTTTTTACAAGGATCTGTATGCAATATACCGTATAGCACTTAATTTCTTTGGGGTCCAAATTCTGCGTTTTTTCCAGAAATCAGGCGGGTCAAATTTCTGCAGAACATATTTCTGCGGTCTCTCATTTTGCAAAATCAAAGATTTTATTTCTGCGCCATCAAAACAGTTTTAGTCAGTATCGGAGATAGTTTGAAAGACAATACTTACTAAATATTCTAATTACTCCGTTAGGGTAAAGGGATAATCCCTCTCATTTACCAGCATCTATAAAGGCGTTATTGGAAACAATGCTGTATACAGATAGGTGTCAAAAGAAAGACGTGTCAAACTGTTACCAATCAGCCAAACTTGTTTTAAAAATCATTGTTTATTGATGAACTAGAATGTCTTATCTACACCTAAGTTAAAGCCGCAGTTACACCATTTTTGAATAGGAAAGCACACCATTGTTATGATATTGTTCTTTCCATCGGGCGGTAAAAGTATAACATGTCCATGTACTGACTAAACTTACAGAATGACAAAAACATCTACATTCAGGATTAATATTCTGCGGATTTTATTTCTGTGGAGCCTTCCACAACCACAGAAATAGCAGCAATAAAGTACCCACAGAAATAAAGTGCTATACGGTAGCAGAGAAAATATGATGGCAAAAGGAGAAACCAGCATTTCTTCTTTTGCCTTAAAGGTTTCAAGCCTAATCTGTTGAGGATGTCAAAACTAGGTCTTGTTTGATAAGTTTGAATCAAAATGTGACCCGTCACGCTAAAAGGGACCTTATCCGAAGTCCAAAAATCCAAATTTTGACAAACTTGTCAGACCCAGCACGGGTCAACAATATCCCGTATGCGAAAAATGAACATATAGTAAGATAGGAAAGGCTTTCTGGATGTAGAAAATTACATGAAAATGAAAAGTGTCAGCCCTAGTCTGGCTGCGCAGACAAACTAGGGTCAATATTTTTCACACTTCACATAAGGTCCCTTTTAGCGTGACAAACTTGCCAACAAAAGTTCAAGGTTCTGTGACTCAGATATTCCTAGAAAATTAATGATGTCTTCATTTTCTAGTCACTGCATATTTGTCCTTTTCCCTCAATTTTTTCAATGCCATGCCATAAGATATCCTTATTTAAAATAACTTTAAAACAAGTTATTTTGAATAACTTTGACTTCACCCTTCTATACTCCCTTTCTATCATCACCAAAATACAAGACTTATTTGGGGACAAGTTAACCCATTACCAACCAACAAAAATTTATTCTTTTCGAAATTCAAAGGTGCAGCAGGCGACAATTTCAAGAGGATGGAATTAACATTTTTTTGTCTTTGGTAAAAAGTAGGGATGGCAATGAGTACATATTTTACTAATCGAGTACTCGGTCACCCTTCCGATTGAGTACTCAAGTACTCGGATAGAAACGCCGTCTTTTGGTAATAGTATCGGTGTTTTCCGACATGTGCATATGCGATTTATGCAGCATATCTTTTGTCAACTAGTTTCTTTAGATGACATTTGATCAGTGCATTATTTGAGAAAAACGGACAATTGTTAGATATGTGATGAGAATAACAGAAAGTGTCAAAATCTTTCCATCAAACTTGTTAAAAAAATAAAAATAATCACAAAGTTGTTGTTTACAGTTTAAATTCTTGCTGTTTGAAAAAGGGTTCAACCCATTACCAGACAGAAAATTTTTAGACATTTCCAATTCCAAAGATGTTGCAGACGACAATATCAAGTTCATGAAATTTAACAGATTTTGGTCTTTCTGGGTAGAAAACGTTGAGGTAACTGAAGAAATTGCTTGTCACAAGCCATTTCTTCATTTTCCTCAATATTTTCCAAAGCCAGAACAAAAACTTACCAACATCAGCTCATGATTATCTGATTCAGAAATTCCCAGAAAGTTGACAATATATTCATTTTCCAGTTGCTGCATCGTTCTAGCTTCTTTCAGAAAGTCCTCCTTGTTGTTGATCGAACTTTTGTGAAATAATTTAATGGCAACATCAATTTTCTCCTTTTTCTTTCCACTTTGTCTTTTATAGACTCCTTTGACTACAGAACCAAACTCTCCTTCCCCTATCACATTTCCTGCAAGAAAAAACATAAACCTAGAAAACATTTTAAAAATATTGAAAGAAAAAGAAACATGAAGCAAAATAATTTAACAAACATTCTCTCCTTTGTTGTTACTGTGGCTTAATGATCTGAATAAAAATGTCATGAATCAATAAATATTGAATCTTTCGTGAACAAAAATTTGGACTGTTCCAATTTGAAAGATACAGACAAATTGAATTTCATTCATATAGCAAAAAAATATCAAAATGAGAAAATGATGACTACATCAACACTTTCTTCTTTCACCTCAACGCTTTCAAAATATATTTTTTCTTCTATTTAGGATATCAAAAACCGCTTCAAGTCTTCCTTGGGAAAAAGTCAATTGTTTTGTCTTTCATACTTCTAATATTTTTTTACTTTTCAAATTCAAAATTCTTGTGAAATTACTTGCTGACAACATTTTTTTTTTTAATTGCATGTTCAATAAATGAGCTGAATAATTTCAAGTTAAATTCAAAGCTACAAATTAGAGGGAGCGGGTAATGACTTTTCAAAATGCATTGTTTTAGTAATCATTAATCATTCAATCAAACCCTATGTTGTGGGTATTCATTGAAATCGTCTCAAATGAGTATCAACAACATGGGGTTTTGAGTTGAAATGACAGATTTAGAATATCTTCACCCCCTCTTATAAGCAGCTCTGGCTTATTAACCCTTTCTAAAACAAGAGCCGTCATAGACGGATTATGCTCCCCGAATAAGTGTTTGTCACAAAATAAAAACTGTCATACATTAAGCCCCCTTTTTAAATGACAGATTTTTTGTACACACATTATTTATAGAATATGGTCTAGAACATCTCATTCATCACATAAGAACAAAATTTAATTTAATTCTGCCCATTAGATAAAGAGAAATTAGAACAAGAGGGCCAAGATGGCCCTGTATGGCTCCACTGGCTTTTAGACATTTAGACTACAAACTTCTTAAAGGAATACAATAGAGGTCTATCCAAAGAAGATTCATGCTACACCAGAATGAAATCCAATAAGTGATTAAGGATCAGAAATGTTATAAAAATTTTCTTAAAGTTACACAATGTTTCATATAGCAAACTAGAAAGACCTGAAGGTCTTGAGTCGCTCCACAGGCCTGAATTTCTTGTGGTTTACTATAAAAAGTTTGACTAATTCATCTAAATGCTTAAAGGATAATCTCAAAAAAATTACGAGTTCGCAGTTCATCCTTATAAATCGCTCGGAAATGGTTTAAAAAACAATACAAAAAAGTCATTACGCGAGGGAAAGCATTAATGCATTGCAAACCAGCAGCCAAATTATCGATTTTACCAATACACAAAATATGCCGCATCAATTACTTCCCTTGGATTCTGTATCCTTGGATACGAAATAGTCGAACCTGTCTACATTGACAACTGCGTCATATATCGATAATCGAGTGGTCTGATATAAAGGTTTATGGAAATATCGCTTCAAAATCTTGTTGTGTGTAACTTACGATTGCAATGTTAACTTAGTAACACATAAAACATTACACATGTAGTATATAGTTGCTTTTCCGAGGAAATCAAATTGAAAACGAAAGTTGATTCTGAGATTGAACCAGGACCGTACAACTTCTACTTAATTTGTACCGTCAGGTCATTCAAAGATTATGCAAATTTTTATGACAAACAAGTTTTTATCCAAATGCAGTGCTAAAACATAACTATCAAGATTGCGTGATCATGAGTGTTGCTCCTAAATAAAAACGCGATATTCTCTGTCGTTCGAAACAGGCATTGTTTCAATTCACAGGGTTTCATCTAACCCACTACCAAGGCAAAGAATTGGCTGGTCTAAATTCAAAGATGTTGCAGACGAAAATTGCAAGTAAATGGTATTTACTTTTTGTCTCTTTGGGTAGAAAACATTGTATAAAGAAAGAAATTGCCTGTCTAAATCAATTTCTTCTTTTACCATGATGTTTGCCGAAGCCATTATCTCGTGAGTGAAAAAAAATGAAGTGGAAGAGAAATACAATCTATGTGTGTTGGTTTTCCCCTAAATTTTTCATTTAACAAAACCTAGTATTGACGCTCAAAAAGGCTTGGTAAAAACATTGAGACAAAGATGAAAATGCTGATAATCGACGTGATCACCTTTTGTCTCAATATTTTCCGCGACATATAGAGAACCCCCATTTTATCATCACCCCTTTGTTATCTGCAGCGGCTGTTAAAATTGAACTCTAAATTTGTGCTATTTGGGAAAGAGTTGAGAGCGCATGAGATCGTTTTAGGCATTTATCGAACAGTTTTGATATATTTAATATTGTATCAATATGAGTTGCAGGCGATTAAATTAAGATTCTTTGGGCAATTTTTTAATTATCATGAGATATCAAAGTATTGCTAAGGTAACCGGACAAAATCCCCTTAGGACAAAATCCCCTCGGTCATTTTTTGCATAGGCGGACAAAATCCCCTCAATGAAATGTGTAGGGCGGACAAAATCCCCTCGATAGAATTACTAGGGCGGACAAAATCCCCTTGGTAGAATTAATCGGGCGGACAAAATCCCCTCAATAAAATGGTTAGGGCCGACAAAATCCCCTCGGTAGAATTATTAGGGCGGACAAAATCCCCTCGGTAGAATTATGACACAATACTAAGACACAATAAACACAGATTCATTTTTGTCTTCGTTTGTTTTTTACACCTCTAGAAATCAGAAGCATATCGCAACTTAAGACCGGCTAACAAATTAAAGTAATTGGTTATTAAAGCACACAAATATTTACTTGATTAGCGACACACAACTATATATACTGACTGGCTTTAAAAACGCATCACTTATTTTTCAAAATATTTGCGTAGTTAAAGTCAACAGGATCAAATTTCTACTTCTGATATATATTTCAACCAATAAAACACGATATCCAATAAAATTTATTGCAGTCAGTTACCACGTTATTTCGCATGACGTCAACGTGCAAAATATGGATAACGTTTACGTAACTACACCTTAGGTGATCAATTGGATTTTTGTTTTCATATTCCATATTCAAATGGTCATGAGTTACTTTTATTTCTCAATCAATTTGATTAAACAAAAAATAAAGCCAAGAGACCAAAGTTCGTTGAGTACACACACATTTTTGAATTATTCTATGCGGGTGTTTGTCAACGAGAATGGGCGAGACGTTTAAATGTAAACCAATCGACTATTTTTCACTTTCATTAACGTAGTCAATCTACAGGGATTGCTGCCGAGCATCAGCGTCTTGATCAACAGTTTAAAACGAGCTTACGTCAACATAATAACATACGTCAATGTCAATTACGTAATTGGTTTACAACGTTTTCAACTGCAATTGTAATACAAAAATGTTGCTACTAACAAACTCTTGCCATAACAGTGAATTAACGAATAAGATATTGTGGTTTTCACTACTGGCGATTATGCCCGTGACAGATACTTACAGAAAGTCATCATCAGATCAGGGTGCGTTGGGCCAAGATATGATAAAAAACGAACGCCAAAACTTTTGAATAATCTCCAGCAATATATGGTAGATAATTCAAGCCCAAAAGAATAAAGATTTTGTTTCAACTTAAGGGTCAATGAGGTCACGATTGTGGAACGTTTTTCATACTCAGAGCGGAATTACGTGTTATTAAATAGAGAAAACTGTCAAATTCCTCACACCACCTCTCTTTAGATGGCTATATCTCAGTCATTTAATCGAATTTTTGTCTGAAATTTTCAAGCAATGTTGGGAAGATGACAAGCTGTTGTTTAATATATAATACTACAAAGTTGATTAGGTATTTTGCATATTATTGCCGGATGAACTTTAGTGATGCGTTTTTAAAGCCAGTCAGTATATATGGTCTATATATAGAGAGAGAAATTAAAATCATTTATATTGGTTGTTTGTGCACTCAAATATACACTTGATTAGCGGCACACGACTGAAATAATAATTAAAAGTTGCTTTAGTTATCAAACTGTGATTTTTAATTCATATACACAGAAGGGGACATCCCAATTGGTCTAATCCCATTTGGTCTAAAATTCTAAATATTTATTATCGATTTAATAATTCTTTAGTTAGAATAAAAAGAATGTTAATTAATGAAGTTATTGGAGTTGAAATTTAACTTTATAAACCTTATAAAAACAACTTTTGAACAGGTATTAGACGAACTGGGATTAGACCAACTGGGATGTAACCCATAGAGGTAAGTATGTATCTGGTCACAAACAGAACAGGTACAAGTTTGTACGCCCAGAGGAAAACAAGCAATTTTGATGATCAAATATTATAACTTAGTCAGTTATGCTGCAGACTACCTTGTTATATTTTATTATAATCGAATTTGATTAGTTCTATGACCATGCATCAATGAATCGATTCCACCGGCAACTCTACCTATCTGCTTGTACCGAGGGGATTTTGTCCGCCCTAGTTATTTTACTGAGGGGATTTTGTCCGCCCTAATAATTCTACCGAGGGGATTTTGTCCGCCCTAATAATTTCATTGAGGGGATTTTGTCCGCCTTAGTAAATCTATCGAGGGGATTTTGTCCGCCCTATTAATTCTACCAAGGGGATTTTGTCCACCTATGCAAATAATGACCGAGGGGATTTTGTCCTAAGGGGATTTTGTCCGACATTCATTGCTAAAAGGTTAGGAGAAAATGGTGACCTCAGCATCTAATCCTTTTCTCTCTTATTTTTATTCGTTTATTTATTTATTTTTTTTTTTGTTTCCTTGTGTCATGGAAAATAAAAGGATCATTTTTGAAAAATGATTAAAATCGAAAATAGCATTAATAGATTTTCTTTACATACATTTATTGGAAAAAAACACCTTATTACATAATGAGCTGATTAATTACAAAAACGGGTGTAAGATACTGGTCAATAAACACGCGGGTGTCAAAGATGTCATAAAACACGTGTATATTCGCTCCCTTTACTCAGTACATCAATTATTGGAAGTAGTTTTCAAAATTATATTGCCCTTTTCTAAAACATATGATCCGGTGAAAACCAATTATAAAACGATCATAGTTTTCCCTTTTTAATTCAACAATTCGAATCTCCTCGTTATATTGCAAATAAATTCTCTCTTTATCAATATCAAATTGATCTTCTGTAGCTTCGAAATTGGAAACCTCTAAAACATTGTAGTTGTGGAAAGCATTAACCCATATCCAAACGGCAAAAATACTCTGGTCTCCTCTGAAATCAAAGGTGTTGCAGACAACAATTTCAAGAGAATTATTGTTATTATTTCTATTTAATTTTGTGTGTGGTGGAGGTAGAAAACATTGTGGGAAATGCAAGACAAGCAATTTCTTCATTTCTCACGATGTTTTCCACAACCTTTTTTTTGAGGGCGGAAGTCATTGTGATGGAATTTGTTAAAGCGATATCGTTGAATGAAATCCTGATTAATCGTCAATTCAAATGAAAACGTCACCGAAAATCAAATACTAATTTTTAAGAAGTCATCAAATTCTTTTTTAAGACCGTTTGACTAATCTGTTTTTCACACTTAGTAACGAACAATGGAATTGATTTCCTTGATTATGGAATAAAATTTGATGATGTCTAAAGTAATTGACTGATGTAAACTTGGTCAATGTCATACGATCAACTAGATTTTCGACGACATCGTGTCATCTTATTAACCCATCACTGGACGGCGAAAGTTGAAAGAATAAAAAAAAGTCGTCCGTCCCACAATAATATGTGTTTGAATTTGCGTCATTTATCGACAATCGAGTGATCGGATATCATGCTGTTGCTAATTAGTGAGGAAATCGTATCAAAATGGTGATGTGATGGTGAGCATGTTAAATTTTGCGATTTTCTTTTCAATATTTTCTAGGTTGCACAAAAACCCCATTCGTTCCTTCATTTTTCCAAAAAAAACTAGAACTGTCGCAAAGCGGACAAATACCCCCCACTAGCGCCTTGTCACTGAAAAAGTGCTGTAGGTCAACCGGTTCTTGACTTAGAGCACGGAAACGGATTTGTAACAAAGTCCGATTGTGACCTTGACCTTTGACCTTGGTGACCCAAAAACAATAGGGCACCTCCTTGGGTCATGGGCAACAGCTGTGTAAAGTTTCATGATCCTAGGTCAACCGGTTCTTGACTTAGAGCACGGAAACGGATTTGAAACAAAGTCCGATTGTGACCTTGACCTTTGACCTTGGTGACCCAAAAACAATAGAGCACCTCCTTGGGTCATGGGCAACAACTGTGTAAAGTTTCATGATCCTAGGTCAACCGATTCTTGACTTAGAGCACGGAAACAGATTTTAATTAAAGTCCGATTGTGACCTTGACCTTTGACCTTGGTGACCCAAAAACAATAGGGCACCTCCTTGGGTCATGGGCAACAACTGTGTAAAGTTTCATGATCCTAGGTCAACCGGTTCTTGACTTAGAGCATGGAAACGGATTTTGAACAAAGTCCGATTGTGAACTTGACCTTTGACCTTGGTGTCCCAAAAACAATAGGGCACCTCCTTGGGTCATGGGCAACAGCTGTGTAAAGTTTCATGATCCTAGGTCAACCGATTCTTGACTTAGAGCACGGAAACGGATTTCAAACAAAGTCCGATTGTGACCTTGACCTTTGACCTTGGTGACCCAAAAACGATAGGGCACCTCCTTGGGTCATGGGCAACAACTGTGTAAAGTTTCATGATCCTAGGTCAACCGGTTCTTGACTTAGAGCACGGAAACGGATTTTGAACAAAGTCCGATTGTGACCTTGACCTTTGACCTTGGTGACCCAAAAACAATAGGGCACCTCCTTGGGTCATGGGCAACAGCTGTGTAAAGTTTCATGATCCTAGGTCAACCGGTTCTTGACTTAGAGCACGGAAACGGATTTCAAACAAAGTCCGATTGTGACCTTGACCTTTGACTTTGGTGACCCCAAAACAATAGGGCACCTCCTTGGGTCATGGGCAACAACTGTGTAAAGTTTCATGATCCTAGGTCAACCGGTTCTTGACTTAGAGCACGGAAACGGATTTCAAACAAAGTCCGATTGTGACCTTGACCTTTGACCTTCGTGACCCAAAAACAATAGGGCACCTCTTTGGGTCAAGAGCAACAACTGTGTAAAGGTTCATGATCCTAGGTCAAACCGTTCTTGAGTTAGAGCACGGAAACGAAAAAGTCTACGGACGGACGGACGGACGGACGGACGGACGGACGGACGGACGGACGGACGGACAGACAGACAGACATGGTGAAACCAATATACCCCCCTCTACTTCGTAGGTGGGGGGTATAAAAATGATATTATTTCAATCATTTCGTGCTTGTCCTCCGTTTACTCTAGTATGATCACTTCATTACAAGATAGTAGTTGAAAACGGCGTAAACCCCCAATAAACCAAACTTATATTGCTGAAATTCATTGTCATATTCTACTTCGAAAATTACGTCACTAGTCACGTGACCGATCAAGTGCCCCAGTCATATGAATATAATATATGACCTAAGGGAAGTAATTTACAAGTAATTTACAAGGGAGATAATTTTTCGCACAAATTACAATACGGAAAATTAAAATTTTGAATAATTTCTTTTTTCATTCATAATTTTAAAAATGTTTTAACTAAAATTATTCATTCAATGATGTTGTTTTGTAAAAAAGAAGAATCAGATGCCTATGATATTACCCTTTAAACTGATATATTTTTAAATTCTTGTGATTCTTAGAGCAGAAACAAAGTAAAAAGAAGCAATCATGTGGTCAAAGCGAAAAGAAGGTAAATGATTGACCAATATTTTGGGGATTTTAGAGTGATGATAAAGTTGAAAGGTGTCATTATGCCAAATTCGAGGGCACATAATTCAGTATGTGAGTTAATAATTGTGGTAGACTAAGGGAAGTAACTTTTGATATGAGCAATTTAAAGTTCAGTAAGAGTCGTTTTTCTTTATGATAATTAGTTCAAGAAGTTGCGATTGTGCTTGTAACATGGTGGTCATGAAAATAAAGAGACATTCTGATCTAAAACTATGATTTTTACTTGATAATTTGTCTTGAACACCACAATAATCAAGCTAAATATTAAACTTGAGCGAGATCTTATGGTCTGTCCCAATTTCGTCAGTATTAGTCTATATATGTGGCCACAAAAGTAAAACAAGAGTGCCTGAAAGGCACTGATATCGCTCACCTGAGTTCTTCGTGTATTTGATTGTGTACAATATAATTTTGTTGTAAACAAATATATATGTCACATCAAATTATTGTTAACTAGAATATCACTGAGTGATCATACCCCCCCCCCCCCCCCAACAGCACTGTTTTTGTGCATTTTGAGAAGTACATTTCATTTGAACTGTGAGCTTATCAATTGGGAAAAAGAGCAATAGACCAAACAGCACATGTAAATGTTGCAAAAAAAATGCCAATTTTTAACAAAAGGACATAGCTCATCTAACAAGAGGCCCAGAAGGGCCTGAATCGCTCCACTGGCTAAAGTGGAAGAATTATCCCATGATTTCTTGTAAGCCTTACACAGCCAAATCTTGAAATTTGTGAATAAATTTTGAAGAGAGACTCAAAGAACATTCTTGCAAAGTCTGGTTCAAATTGGTTGATTTTTAAAGAATTTTGTTATGATTTCTCTAAGTCTGATAAGCCCCTTTCTCCCTGCCACGGCCACACTTTTTGACAAATATAACAATTTGTGCACAAATTTTAAAAAGAATGTCTCAAGGCACATTCCTGCAAAGTTTGGTTCAATTGGGTACACTGGTTGATTTTTAAAGAATTTTCTTATGATTTCTTTAAGTCCGATAAGCCCCTTCCTCCCTGCCACGCCCACTCCTTTTGACAAATGTAAAAATTTGTGAACAAATTTTGAAAAGAATGACTTAAGGCACATTCCTGCAAAGTATGGTTCAAATTGGCCCAATGGTTGATTTTTAAAGAATTTTCTTATGATTTCTAAGTCTGATAAGCCCCTTTCTCCCTGCCACGGTCACATTTTTTGACAAATGTAAAAATTTGTGAACAAATTTTGAAAAGAATGACTCAAGGCACATTCCTGCCAGGTTTGGTTCAAATTGGCCCAATGGTTGATTTTTAAAGAATTTTCTTATGATTTCTTTAAGTCTGATAAGCCCCTTTCTCCCTGCCACGGCCACATTTTTTGACAAATGTAAAAATTTGTGAACAAATTTTGAAAAGAATGACTCAAGGCACATTCCTGCAAGGTTTGGTTCAAATTGGCCCAAAGGTTGATTTTTAAAGAATTTTCTTATGATTTCTCTAAGTCTGATAAGCCCCGCCCTGCCACGCCCACATTTTTTGACGAATCAAAAATTTGCGAACAAGTTTTGAAAAAGGTCACTCAAGGAACATTCCTGCCAAGTTTGGTCAAAATTGGCTCACTGGTATAAGAGGAGAAGATGTTTAAAGTAAAAGTTAACAGACGGACGCACGGACGGACGGACGCACGGACGGACGGACGCACGACGGACACAACGCCATGACAATAGCTCGCTGGCCTTTGGCCAGTGGAGCTAAAAATCAACAAGCCTCGCTCTGCCATGCCCACATTTTTTCAAAAAATCTAAAGTTCACAACCGTGTATTGAAGACAATCACTCAAGGTACATTCCTGTAAGGTTTGGTTCAAATTTGCCCTATAATTGCTTCTTTAAAGAACTTTCTCATGATTTCGTTAAGTCTGATCAGCCCTGCCCTGCCACGAACACATTTTTGACAAATAACAAATTTGTGAACAAATATTGTAACAAGTCACCCAATGATCATTCCTGCTAAGTTTGGTAACAAATCGCCTGATGATTAAAGAGAAGAAGATTTTTGAAGAATTATCTAAAGATTGCTTGAAGTCTGATAAGCCCCACCCTGCCAAGCCCATTTTTTTTCACCCAATCAGATATTCATGAACATGTGTTGAAGAGAGTCTCTTAAGGGACATTCCTGCCAAGTTTGGTTTAAATTGGCTAAATAATTGATTTTTCACATGATTTTTCTAAGTCCGATAAGCTCCACCCTGCCACACCCACAATTTTTGAAGAATCAAAAATTCACTAACAAGTTTTAGAAAAGGTCACTAAATGAACATTCCTGCCAAGTTTGGTTAGAATTGGCCCATTGGTTAAGGAGAAGAAGATTTTTGAAGAATCATTTAACGATTTCTCGAAGTCTTATAAGCCCCGCCCTGCCACACCTACAATTTTCACCCAATCAAAAATTCATAAGTATGTGTTGAAAACAGTCACTCAAGGGACATTTCTGCCAAGCTTGGTTAAAATTGGCCTGATAATTGATTTTTAACGATTTTTCACATGATTTTTCTAAGTCTGATAAGCCCCGCCCTGCCACGCCCACAATTTTTGACGAATCAAAAATTCACGAACAAGTTTTGAAAAGGGTCACCCAAGAAACATTTCTGCCAAGTTTGGAAAGAATTGGCCCAGTGGTTAAGGAGGAGAAGATTTTTGAAGAATTATTTAATGATTTCTCGAAGTCTGATAAGCCCCGCCCTGCCACGCCCACAATTTTTGACGAATCAAAAATTCACGAACAAGTTTTGAAAAGGGTCACCCAAGAAACATTTCTGCCAAGTTTGAAAAGAATTGGCCCAGTGGTTAAGGAGGAGAAGATTTTTGAAGAATTATCTAATGATTTCTCGAAGTCTGATAAGCCCCGCCCTGCCACGCCCACATTTTTTGACAAATCAAATATTCACGAACAAGTTTTCAAAGGGGCCTCCCAAGGAACATTTCTGCCAAGTTTGGAAAGAATTGGCCCAGTGGTTAGGGAGGAGAAGATGTTTAAAGAAATTGTTGACGACGCACGACGCACGACGGACGACGGACGACGGACGCCGGACGCCGGAGAGTGACTGACCCTAAGAGCTCCCCTTGAGCTCGTTGAGCTCAGGTGAGCTAAAAAGTGTCAAAAAGTGAAATTTTGTCAATTTCTAGGGCACATAACTCAAATTGTAGCAATGCAATCATCCTGAAAATTACACAAAAGCAAGATCTTGTTGTGAACAAGATTCTGTCCAAATATCATCTTGATTGGTTAACAATTATGGTTGTTAGAGTGAAAACAAAGTCGAAAATGGCAATTTTGTCAAATTCAAGGGCACATAACTCATGATGTAAAATTCCGATCAAGCTGAAAATTATACCCAGGCAGGATATTATGCTTATATATATTCTGTCCAAGTTTTGTCTTGATTGGTTAATATTTGTAGATTTAAGCGTAAAAATAAAGTCAAAACCAGCTTTTTTTGATATTCAAGGGCAGATAACTCCAGACTTTCTTGTTCAATCTGAATTATTTCGAGGAATCTGAGAGAGGGTCACCCAAGGATCATTCCTGTGAAGTTAAATTGAAATCCATCCAGTAGTTTCTGAGAAGAAGATTTTTAAAGAAAAAGTTTACGGACACACGGATGCACGGACGGACGGACGCACGACGACGGACACACCGCCATGACAGTAGCCCGCTGGCCTGAAAGGCCAGTGGAGCTAAAAATAAACCTAGCCCACAGCAGCCAAGCTTTTCATCCGATCGTGAAGGAATTTGGAAGAGATTCATCCAAGGAAGATTCCTGTGAAGTTTGGTTGAAATTGGTCCTGTAGTTTTGGAGAAGAAGTTTTCGAAAATTCAATTTAATTAAATTTAATAAAATCTAAGTTCAAGGAATTTAAAGGAGATTCATGCAAGGAAGATTTGTGCAAAGTTTGGCTAAAATTGGTCCAGTAGTTTTGGAAAAGAATATTTTTTGAAAAATTAATTCAATTTAATTAATCAAAATTTAAAGTGACATTTCACATTCATTTCATTTTTTAAAAGTATGTCTTGATGCAAAGATTGATTATTCTAATGCGTAGAAATGCTATCAGTTTTTTGAAGTTGTTATTTATAAGCGAAAAATATGCCCTTAAAGTTGAGGCAGAAATGATAAATTCCATATAAAACTGAACTGTTGTCCACAACAATTTGCTTAATTTTGGCACAAAAATATATATTTCTCGTGAACGGTTCAATATTTTGGCTTGAAATTTTTCAGACTTCCATAAGAAAACATGCTCTTTCAGATGAATGTAAAATTTATTCAAAAATAATAGTGAAATGTCACTTTAAGTTCTACACAGAATTTATTTTTTGAAGGAATTAAGAAGAGTTTCATGCAAGGAACATTTCGGTTTGGGTGAAATTGGTCCAGTAGTTTTGGAGAAAAAGAATTTTTAAAGATTTTTCAAAAAATTAATTTAATTAAATCAATTAAAATTTAAATTATACACAGAATTTATCTTTTTGAAGGAATTAAGAAGAG